>JASDFA010000018.1:132970000-134170000 GCA_035772735.1 Datura wrightii
ATGCGGTGGTCTGGATGGCCATTGGAGTAGTTACCCACATTTTTATTCCCCTTCCCCAAGCCCTTATTATGATCCTCCTGTTGTTTTTGATGCTTACAGGAATAATAAAGAGGAGGAATATCATGCTCAAACATGAACTATGGAAAAAATGATCCTGGAGCATATAGAACTAACGAGGGTGCAACTTACTAAATAGGGAGGAGCCTTAAAAAGGTTGAGTGCCAAGCTCATAGAGATGATGGATGAGACTACAACTTGTAAAAATTTGCGAGTCGCGGTCTTATCCAACACTCAAGAGGAACCTCAAGGGGAAGAAAAGAAAATCAGACAAGAGATTAGCCAATTTGTCTCAAGTATCCATGACCTTTAAGGTCTTTTGAATGAAAAATTTGAAGCGTCTGGGGCTCAACTACAAAGAGTGGTGGATACTAGCTAATGTATGGAACAAGAAGAAGAATCCCAACCTTTAGAGGATTCTTTGTTAGTGGATCTTGATGTTGAGGAGGTGGATAAAGGTGAGGATGTCAAGCTTAATGTAATCTTGGAGTTAGGGCATATTGGTCCTCATTCTAAACATTTTTCGACATTGTGTTTCGGTGGCTACCTGCAAATAGAGCCATCCAACCCTATGGAGAAATGTGTATATGAGAAACAATGCCCCTATATTATAAAATTTATTATGCCAAAGACACACAATGACATACCTCACTTAAGGGCCAACAAGGGAAAGATGCAATTTCTATTACTTGGTCCCTTCATGTTTACACCACCACCCCTTGAGCATAATAAAAAATTAGAAAAGAACTTCGGGGTGAAATTTATAAGCTCAAAGTGGAAGGAAAAGTGGTGAAACTTGATGGCGTCGTCTCACAACCTTAAATAAGGCGCTTGTTAGGAGGAAACCCAATTTGTAATAGTGTAGTTTTTCTTGTTTTTGTATAGTGTCATTCTTTTTGTTGTTTTTCTTTTGTAAAGAAGGGGAAGTTTGAGTACCCAAAATCAAAGCTAAAGAGCATGGTTTTAGCTTAAATGTGGGATTTTGAAACTTGTGAATCTAAGAAACCTTCTGCTAGCTAGGTCCTATAGGACCTCAGAGAGTAAATTCTCACTCTTATCTGATTTTTAATTTTAGTTGCTTTGAGGATAGAGCAAGACTTTAAGTGTGGGGTGAGGGGATATCTCCCAAAATTTTGAGGCTAAGGGTGAGCATGCCAGCAAGTTTAGTTAGAATTTTTTTGAAAAGTATCAAGTTTAGTTGAAATTTTTTTAAAAATGGCATGTCTCATCCATTCTTTAATTTTTCTTATGGCCTCAGTTCTTTTTCGAAGGGGAGGTTTTTGAATCGGATAAATTATTTTGTTTTGTGTGAGTTGTTGTAGTCGTAGAGTAATAATGTTTTCCTATGATAGATGAATGACAACCATCTTAAGGGAAGTTTCGCCACAGTTTTATTTTTTAGGATTTAGTCGTAGATCATCCACTTGTATGCTTGTTGATATTCTACTTAGCTGCTATGCTAGAGTAAATAGAGTGGTTATTTTGATTGCATAAGTTAGAATCCTTGAGAGACTCATATATCTCTTTAATTTGACTCAACATTTCCTTAGAGCTTAATTATGAAATTAATTTGTCGTTCAATATGGTTGTGTGAATGTGTAGCTATAGAAACTGATTAGATTCTTATTGCCATGAAAGTTGAGTTGTATTGCTTTGTATGTATATATAGTTGCATCTAGAACATGCCTGAATATATGTAGCATAACTAGTTGGTAGGAAGTCGAGAGATGATCAAGGTATTTCTTTAGAAAGCAATGTTTTCCCATATTTTTTTACCTTCCTAATCGTTCTTCCGAGTTACCCCTGTTGAGCTTAAAAGCCTTATTCATTCTTAGCCTCAATAGTAGCTTAATCCCTCTTGTTAGAAGACCTTAGAATTGTTGATTCAAATTAGTCTTAAGCACTTTGAGACTTGAAATTAAGGTCCATCGATGTATAATGTTAAAGGAAAAGAAAGAAAAAAATTATGGTAAGAAAAAGAAAGTGAGAAGAAGGGGTGCCCATAAAAATTGTGTTGTTTACTTGCTGCTAGGGAAATGAAAATGAGAGCTTTAATTGAAAAATCCTTAGCTATTCTATGATTAAAAAATAGAAGTCAAGTAGAGAGAAAAAATGGGGAGTGAAATGAAAAGAAAAGGGTGAGTAGAGGAAGGGTGAACAAGCAAGGAAAGAAGTGGTGGACAAGTAAAGTGAAATATGTATTAAAAGTGCTTAGGGTGGTAGTCACTGTTGAATGAAATATCAATCCTACCCGTCCCTTAGCCGACATTACAATCAAGAAAAGTCCTTGTGATCTTAATCTCTTGAAACAATTAGGTAGTCTAAACATACATGAAGGGCAAGTATATGACATGTTGCATATGTGCATTACATCATTTGTGAGAGTGAGTGTTCCTTACTTATCATGTTCCATGTCTTATATTGATGAAGTTGAGAGAGGAACATCACTAAAAGTAAGGGGCACAAGAGCTCTAATTCGGTGTACTACTTGTTGCATGTGTCACACTTAAACATGTTGGTACCTTTGTGTTGAAAAGATGAGTAATTTATAGAGGTTGTGTGTTCTTGATTGTGAAATCTTACTATGTGCTTTGTTGAGAATTGTTGTATGATGATAAACCACTCTATATTTGCTCCATGCTAGTTAGTTGAGTATGAGTTTATAGAGGTGTCAAGTGTGATGGTGAAATATGATTTTAGGTATGTTTTAAGGATTGTTCGAGGAAGAACAATGGTTTACGTGTGGGGTGGTGATGTTGGGCATATTTTGATGCCCATTTGCCATATATTTACCCATATTTGATCATGTTTTGAGTTCAAAATTCTTAATTTATTCTTAAATTCATGTATGTGTGTGTTTTATGTGCTGACAAACAATTTTAGTTGATTTGAGTAGGAAAATATGCAAAAAGAGCTCAAAATGATGCAAGAGATGAAGAGTTGAGATTCTGACGGGTTTGGTGCTATGGCTGGTGCCCCCCCCCCCCAAGTTTCAAACTTCAGAAAAATAAATTCACAATCTGGTGCTATGGTTGGCGTCCCCCACCAACCCTCAAACTTCAGAGAAAAAAATCTTAGGCTGGTGCTATGGTTGGGGCGGCACGCCAGACCTATTTTGAAGCTGGAAATTTGACTAAGTTTGTGGCGAGATAGGGTCGCGCCAGACCCATTTCGGGGCAAAAAATGCTAATTTTTAAGACAATTCTTGAAGTGCAGAAGCATCATTTGAAGGCACATCTATAAATATGATGACTAGGTCATTTGTAATAGATCTTTTTTCAATCTTTTGACAATTATTGACATTCGGAAGAGTGGAGAGATGCTAGGAAGGAGTCTCCTCTCATTTTCTTTTTCGTATTTTGTTCATGAAAGCTTGTAAGTTGTTTGGAAGGAAGAAAAAGTTCTATAACTAGGTTTTCTCTTCTTTGCTTCGTATTTTTGTATGATGATGACTATTTATTTGTTTCCCCATTAGTCTATGAGTGACTAAACTTATAATTTAGGGTATCGCCATGGTGGATGATTGATTTTTTTAAAGCGTAATAAACTTGGTTTTGATTATTATCTAAGGTTGTTTGTATTTATTAGTTTTAATTTATTATTTATGAGATTGATCACCTTGTAAGTAATCTGTTGGCTTTTGAGTGAACTTAGAAAAGGGAATCGAAAGGGTTAAATATAAAAAAAGAACGGGAATTCAAAGACCCTTGAACCCATTGGTGATAGGATAGAAATTGTTTTTGAGGATAGGGATATACCCTTCAACCCCATTTAGTTGAAACATAAGTAGGCATAATCATCGTTTCATGTTCTCCTACGACCATAGGGATATAGGCATTAGGGTTCATGAGATAGTTCTTGGATTCTAGGGATAATGGTAAAAAATGGGATAGTAACTTGCAACTAACAACCGTAGGAAGAATCATGCTAGTTTAATTACGTTTGAAAAACTTAACTTGAGACCAACCAAGTGCCATCATTATCGAAATATAATCAAGCTTGCGTTAGTTTTATTAATCTTCACATTTGAAGTTTAGTAGTTTAATTTTCTTAAACCAATCTCCATTTTATTTGTTTCATATATTAGTGAAATTAAAGTGACAATCTTATAATGATTAAATTGACAAGTCCCTATAGGTACGATATTTGGACTTAACAATCGTATATTTCTTGATGAACACGTGCCCTTGTGTGCGCTTGGGCGACATCAGATGGCCTCAGACTTAAAGAAGCAGCAGCTGTCCACCAGGAACTTGGAGAAGCAGATGGGTTAGCTGGCAGCTACTCAGCACAACATACCTCAGGGCGGTTTACCAAGTGATACAGATCCAAACCCATGACAAGTCAATGCCATCAGTCTGAGGAGTGGTAAGCAATTGGATGACACACCACAAAAGGAGAAGAAAAATGAAGTGCAGCCAGAATTGGTCAGACTTGATCAATCAGCTGATAGAGGAGATAATCAGAGTGCTGCAACACATAATTCAGAATTATCATTACAGCTAGTACAGAGTTTACCACCACCATTCACACAAAGGCACAAGAAGAGCAAGGGGGAAGCTTGTTTCAAGAAGTTCTTTGATATCTTCAAAGAACTTCACATAAATTTTCCCTCACTTGATATTTTACAGGGTATGCCTAAATACACCAAGTACTTAAAGGACATGTTGGCCAACAAAGTAAGGCTGGTAGATGTCCAGACTATGGCATTTACTGAGGATTGCAGTTACAGGATAACGAGAAAATGCCGAAAAAGCTCAAAGACCCAGGGAGTTTCACCCTCCCTGTACAAATAGGCGAAGCAGGCATACTGAGGACCTTGTGTGATTTAGGGGCGACAGTGAATTTGATGCCCCTTTCTCTATTCAACACACTTGGTTTGGGAAAACCAAGGCCTACAAGAGTGATGTTGTAGCTGGCGGACAAGTCAACAATGGCCTGGAGGGGATTATTGAGGACATTCTCATCATAGTAGGTAAATTTATCATACTTGATATCTTCATTATTCTGGATTTTAAGGTTGATGACAAGGTACTCCTTATCCTGGGACAACCGTTCCTGGTTGTTGGTGGAGAAATAATTGATATGACAACTGGCACTCTAAAAATAAGGGTAAATGATGAAGAAGAGCTCTTCAGAGTATACCAGGAGATCAAACTACCCACACATTACAAAGATCTTTGCAAAATGTGATAATAGATGCCAAGTGTGGGGTGGTGGATTTCATAGGTTCACTATTGCAGGAGATCATGATAATTAAGCCCGAGTCTGATGGGAAAAAAGAGTTGAAGAAAGTGATGAAAGAAAAGAGGAACAGTGTGGAGGCTGTTCCCTCTAAGTTCAAAAAGAAGAGGAGATGGTTCCCAAAAGGGAATACTTGTTTGAGGATATCCTGAAAAGGATAGTTCACGTCGTGCCGCGAAATAAAATTAGGCGCTACTTGAGAGGCAACCCAAGGGTACCACAGGTACAATTTATTTTTATTTTTATTTTTATTTTTATTTTACTTCACTTTTTGTTGTTGTTGTTGTTGGAATTAAGCATAGGAATAAGGGGAAGTTTGAGTATCCTTAGAAAAGGAAGCTAAGGAGCATGGAAAAAGATGAGTGTGGGGTCGGTGACACACGTGTTCTAAAATTGATGAAAACACACTACTAGCTAATCCTAGAGGCTTCGGGAAGTATCTCTCACCTTTGTTTCGATTTTAAATGATTTTTTGGGGACATAACATATTTTAAGTGTGGGGTAATTTAAAAGTTTTTGTGATGTTGGTGACAGGAGAATTTGGTGCTTTGTATAATATTGTTTGATGAAAAAGTTTGAGTTGAGCACATTTCACCCACCCTTTGGTTTTTCATTTCGATTTTTTTTCTAAAGGGGGGCAATTTGAACCGAGAGATTAAAATTATTTTGGGTTTTTACATAATGGTTATAGTCATAGTTTCCCGATAATGGATGGATGACAACCGTCTTGAGGGAAAATTAGTTAGTAGGTTTGTATTATAGAACCATTAACTAATTGACTTCTGATGTTCTTGTTGAGTGTTATACATGATTGTAAGATGCAAGTGGTTTTCATTGAAAGCATGTTTAGTAGTTGTATAACTTTGTTTGAGACATTTAGGCTCAGGAATGTGATTCTGTATGCTTGAGGCTTAATTCTGAATTCTTGTGACTAGTTGAGTTAAGAGTATTGAATCTTTCTTGAATTGAGCATGTGCATTGAGTGTAAGGTTTCTTGTATATTTCATTCTATTATTTAGTGTCTAGAACTTTCCTGGTGTGTATGCAAAACGAAATGAGAGATGTTAATTGTAAGAGATGATTTAGGCATTTCTTTGAATGAGCCTAAATTTCATCCTTTGCTTGACCTACTTTAATGCATAATCCTAGTTAACCCCATTAAGCCTTTAACCTATTCTTTGTTAGCCACATGAGAAGCTTAATACTTTTCTTTCAATCGACCTGAACTTGATCTAAAACTTCTAAGCGATTAAGTGAAAGATGCATAAGAGTAAAAAGAGTGAGACTTGTGAAAAACAAGGGAACTAGTGTTGTAGAAGTTGGAGTAAAGACTAGAGGTGCACTTGTTTGAAAAATGCATAAGTATTGGTAGGGAGTAAGAGAACAAAAGAATGAAATAATTCCTTAAGTACTCCTTACCGATAAGCTAAGTGTGCTTAATGAAATGGTTGAAGCAAAAGAGGGAATTGATCAGTTGAAAAGAATAAAAGGTGAAGTAAAGGAAGAGAAGGAGCTTAATGAGAAAAAGTAATGTATTAAAATCACTTAGGGAAGATAGTCACTATTATTGACCAAACTAGTACCTACTCGTCCCTTAGCTTACATTACAACCCGATAAATCCTACTTGATCTTACTTTCACATGTTCCTAAATTAGTGAAGTGATACACTAAGGGCAAGCTTATGGGTCATTACATGTTGCATGTGAATTCTTTGTGAGATTGATCTTAATTCCTATTTATATACCCATGCTTATGTAATTTGGAAATTGGGTATCTCTCTTGTTGTGAGGGCATATGTTTGAGGAATGATGAAATTCATGTTGCACTTCTTGACTAGTTAATTTGCATGAGTTTTCTGAGTTTTAGAGTTTGTTCTTGAGGATATGAGGTCTTAACTTAGTTGTATGGGAGTTTAGTTGGTTATATATACCGCATGCTCTATTTTAAACTTGCTATCTGAACCAATCGTTGTAGCCTTAGCTTGAGTGTCTTCCATCAATTAGTAGTGTGTGAGTCCTTCTTGTGAAGGAGATATAATGGAGTTGTTTGAGGACGAACAAGATTTCAAGAGTGGGGTAGTGATCTTGGGCATATTTATGTGCCCAGGTGCTATGCTATACCGTATTTCAAGTCATGTTCGTTGATTAAGTTGATTACATTCTTATCTGTTTGTGTATAAATGGGTGTCGAACTGACCAACATGATTAGTCTTTGTTTTGAAGGTGTAATATTCTTAGGAGGGACTAACTATGATGGTTAATGCACAATAAAAAAGTTGGGGTAAGAGCACAAATAAGTTGCATGAAGAAGGCAAGGAAGTCTCAATGTCGTACCATCCAGCGTGCCACGCCAGCAGATGGTCACACCAGGGCCCAAACTCACACTTCCTGACAAAGTATGAAGTGGACCTTGTCAATATAGAACCTAATAAAGTTTGGGGACGATCCCATAGGGAATATGGAAGGATGAAGAAGAACGCAAGTGCTTAAGCTTTTTAGTTAGTTACTTCCTAAAGGGGGGAAATTATAAAAGTAACAAACAATGTCGTTGAGAGAAAGTGAAGGTTGATTCCAAATTAATACAACTAACTAGGGTAAGTGTTCCCCATGACTTCATAACGACAAGGCATTTTATACTAGTGATCTATTCCGGTGCTTAGCATGCAATATCGGTAAGTTAACTTCACCTAAATGGTTGGTCCCCTATTTAGATGATTATCACCACGCAACTTGGTTCGTCTACGGGTGTATACTTGATTAACCCTTACCCTTGATATCGGATTAGCTATTCTCGGACAAGTTCAAGCTATTAGATGAGGGTTGATAGCCTCAAATCTCCGTTGTTAATCCTTTTTCCCATTCACTACCCCCTTGATCCAGTAATTAAGAATAAGGCAAGTTCCGACATTTGCAACCTTTAAGAAATAATTAAAACGAAGGAAAAAACAATACATGCATAAACTCCATTCAAGAATCACTACGTATTTTACCTATGTGTGTTAATTTGTCATGGTTCCCACAATCCTAGTTGTGGAATTTTTAGCCTATCATAGTCATAATTAAATTCATAGCATAAATTAATACTTACAACGATGATAGGAAGAAACTCTCTTGAATATTGCAAAAACAAGGAAGAACAATTCAACAACAATTGTCTCGATATATCTTGTGAAATAAAACTTCTAAGTCCAAGACTTGTCTTCTTAAATCATATCTATAAACTTATGTCTTCAAAACGTGTTAAGACTTAAGACTCAAGACTTCTTCCCAAAGCTCACCTATTACATAAAAATAAAAGGGTATTTATAGTAGTAGATTTTTGCTTTTCTTGTTCCTTCTCGAATTTGACTTGGACTTTAAGCTCCTTTTCCTAGTTGAAGTAGGATAACAATTTTGGCCGTGTGAATACCATTGGTGCGCTGCGCAGTGCATCGCGTAGCACTAGGGACGTATCACAAACACTATCGCATAGGGAGGGGGACTGCTTCGCACCTATCATCGCACTGGGCAGGCCGGCTCCTCATGCGCTGCATCACGCTGAAGGAAGGCCGCGTCGCGTGCCTTGTAGCTCATGTGTTGCTGCCGACTTACGTGTGATAACGCTCAAACCACACTTCCAACTGAAGTATGAAGCGGACGTTGTCAATAAAGAACCCAACTAGAGGTTGGTGTTGAAACCATAGGGAATATGGAAGATCTAGATTACAGTCGGTAGATGAACTTGTATAGTAATTACTTTACAATGGGGGGATTCTAAAAAAAAGCAATAATAGAAATAAACAGCAGTCAAGATTATATTTTTGAATCAATAATTAAAGGAATAACTAGGGTTTGTGTTCCCCATGGGTTCATAACAGCTTTGGGTATACACTCATGATCTTTATCAATACTTAAAGAAATGATAACTTAGGTTCATTCAAACAATTGACCAGTCCCTATTGAATGACTATCCTCAGTTACTCGACCAAGTCTCATGAGTTTTGCAAACTAACCGTTATCACTAGGTTCCAGATATAACTATCCTGGGACCACAACTCAAGTTAATATAATAATCATCAAGATTAAGGCTCTATTGTAATTCTCTCTTCCTAATCTCTACCTCTTCGACCAAAGCAAGTAAATAATTCAGGCACTTCCTAACGTTGTGCACCGCTAAGAATCATTAAAGATGAAGAGAATACAATATAAGTAATTAGTATTGGTTTTAGAATCACTTTGTGCAACCCTAACTTGTTAATCCACCATGGTTCCCACAACCTTAGCTATGGAGGTTTTAGCCTCTCATAGTTGCAAGGTTGTGATTTGCGTTCATTATTGAAAACATAAAACAATACTTACAAAGATGATTGAGAAAAACAATTCCTTCAATTAAACCATGAAATCGTGAATAACAAGTACCAAGAACAAGATGAATTCAGGAAAAGGTTGATCACAAGGTTGAACCAACTCAATTCTCTCTTCCAACGATGTAAAATTGCTTACTACAATGTTTTCCCACTAGAATTAAGTCTATTCATCATCCTCTATATAAAATAAAACATTAAAAGTATTTATATAGACACAAGAATCCTTTTCCTAAACTAACAGGACTGCTTTCCATATATGTAGCCGACCTCATCAAAGGTCCACCTACGACTCGTAGGGGCTTCTCACGAACCGTGACATCAACTCGTGGCTTAGAGTGTTGGCTAAATTTTGGCTAAGTGTTGGGCGAAGGTACGATTCGTACCAACATCCTACGACTCATACATTGCACCCGTGGCTTGATCTTGATACTTTGAACTTTTTCTAAACTTCACCACGATCAGTATGGTACGACCGTACCTTTATCTCACGAGTCGTAAGGTGCTCTCGTACTGAGAATCAGCCTCCTTTGCAATTCTTCTGGATTTCATCACGACTGGCTTACCACGACTCATACCACCATGGTATGGTCCGCGAACAATCTCATAGGATCAGTCTTCTAGGTTAAACTTTTATCTTCTCATCAAGGCCCTCAGTACGACTCGTAGGTCCATCCTACGGATCGTACTATGGACTGCACTTTTTTCCCTTTTTTGTACACTTTTAGCTTCCTTTTTGCAATTTATTATTCCAACACCTATTTATCCTAAAAGAAAAGGAAAAGTGCCTCATATCCACATAAATACACCTAATTCCATGCTATTTTCTTAGTTTTGAGCATCAATAGTGTTGTAAATCCGCAGCACATCAACACCCTTAACTTAAGACTTTTGCATGTCCTCAGGCAAAGAAAAAGAAAAACTAAACACGATGCTCAATTAGAAAATAAACTCAAGACACTACAGCCAAAACTCAAAAAAATATGTGCTCTGTATATACAAACTCTATTGACCCTTTCTCTTGAAACATCATCAGCTAATATAATGCAAGCAACATTAAAACATCATATTTAGGGATCAAGACATGTCATCTAGCTATCAACAAGCAATCAAGTCATCACCTATGTGTTTCACACAGACCAATGGTAAAATCAAACATAATCCATGTACCCTCACAAAAAAATGAAGTCCCCACTCTAGTATGAAATATCAAATAAAACATGGGACTAGGCAAATGAAGCACTCACTCTCTCAAAGAACTGCAAGTATTATGCATCGGATACCATAGGCTTGCCCTTATTTTCTCTGCTTTGGTTTGTTAGATAGTCAAATTAAGATCACTATAGGACTTGATATGACTTGTAATTTAGGCTTAAGGCTGGACATGATAAAGATGAAAGCTTTTATTAGTGACTATCCCTTCCTTGGCACTACATTCATTGGCTTCACCATTCTCCTATTTCACCCTTCATTCTTTTTGTCTTCTTTTCTTCTCTTTTTACCATTTTAAGAATATTTGCATGGGTGAGGTGATTTTTCACATTTTTCAACAATTTCAAGCTATTTTGAATTTTTTTTCTCAATATTCTCAAATTTTCAGCTTTTTACTTTTTTTCACCTCACCGAACCTTTTTTCCACCATTTGTTTTCTTTTCTTTCCTTTTCTACCACTCCCATCATTTATGCACCCCTACTCTAGCCACCATCAACTTAAGCATTTTGCTTATGTTAAGGTTCACAATATCCAAGGAAGGACCAGGGCCAAACAGGTTCATTATAAATAAATGGGTATGATTAACAGGTAAATCAAAGAAATATGGTCTATTAAGGCTCAAACTTGGGATCAAGTGATTCATGAAACTTTGGTAGGGCAATATAGGCTAAAAGTGAGCTAACAAAAAAATGGCCTATGATCATATCCTAACCAACCATCCTCAACCTATGCAGAGACCAACCAGGCAAGTTCTAGATCTTCAACAACATACCACAATAAATACTAAGACCTCACTCGCACATGGTACATGAACTATTTTCACTTTACCTGTCTGGTTCATAAATGGCTTAGCAAGACTAGCACTATTAATAACTAAATGACATAAAACGATCCACAGAAATCATGCATTGTTGTCACAGATACATAGAAAAAAATTTTAAACAGGGTCAATTTTTCAAAAACAACAAAAGTAGTGTATATCCATTGGCTGAGTATTCCTAAGTTACTTTTTAATCAGACAAAACTCACAACTAAAAATAAAAAGTCCTAACACATGCCAGTCCTACTAGATAGCATGCCTGAGGGAAAAGAAACACAGCAAGAAAAACCTCAGGCGAACAAAAATATCCTAAACTACAAGTACACCCCCCCTTTTTTAAAAATGAGCTTCTTCCCCGAAGCATAAAATATAAGCATGAAGGGAAAAGGGACATACCTGTGGCTACTCAGACTTCGCCTCTCATGGGTTGCCTCCCATGCAAGGCCTAATTTAACGACACGGCACGACATTACTTTTGTGACTTCTCAGGCATCATCAAGGTATATTTCCTCCACTATTTTCAACTCATCTTCATCTCCCAGATACACTTTGATTCTTTGCCTATTTACTTTTAACCTTTTCCTTCTTTGTTCTCAAGTTCCAATGCATCATATGAAGACACTTGCACTACTCTGTAAGGTCCCATCCATTTAGATTTCAACTTTCCAGGGTGCAGCCGGAGTCTTGAGTTAAACAATAAACCAAGTCGACTGGGCTAAACTCCCTTCTTGTGATCTTTTTTTCATGATAGATCTTCATTCGTTCTTTATAAATGGTTGCACTCTCATATGCCTTAAGTCGGAATTTATCCAATTCATTGATCTGGTTCAATCTTAGCTTGGCAACATCATTCCAATTCATATTTAGCTTTTTCAGTTCCCACAATACCTTATCCTCTAATTCAACTGGTAAGTAGCAGGATTTACCATAAACCAGTTGGTAAGGTGATGAGCCAATGGGAGTTTTATATGTTGTCCGGTAAGCCCACAATGCATCATCAAGCTTCCTGACCCAATCTGTCCGGCTCGTATTTACTGTCTTGGACAGAATGGTCTTGATTTCCCTATTAGAAACTTCTACCTGCCCACTCAACTAAGGGTGGTAAGGTGTGGATACCTTGTTCTTGACACCATATTTCTCCAGTAAATTTTTGAAGAGGAAATTGCAGAAATGCGATCCACCATCACTGATTATTGCTCTGGGAGTACCAAACTTGGAAAAGATATGCTTTCGAAGGAATGTTGTAACACTGTTGCCTTTATTTTTTGGCAATGCAATAGCCTCCACCCATTTTGATACATAATCCACAGCCACCAGAATGTACTTCATCCCATATGAGCTAATAAATGGGCCCATGAAGTCAATGCCCCAAACATCAAATAATTTTACCTTTAAAATTGGGGTTAATGGCAACTTATTTTTACAGGTAATATTGCCTTGCCTTTGGCACTGTTCTCATGACTTGGCAAGGTCATATGCATCTTGATGAATACTTGGCCAATAATACCCGCATTGAAAAATTTTATGTGTTGTTCTGGTGCCACAATGATGGCCCCCTACAGGAGATGAATGACATGCCTCCATAATGCTCAGCATCTCCACTTCTGGGACACACCTACAAATAATGCCATCTGCGCAAATGCGGAATAAATATGGCTCATCCCAGTAATATCGTCTAACATAAAATAAGAACTTCTTCTTATGGTAAGGGGTCATGTCTGCTGGCATTATGTCGCTAACCAAGTAGTTAGCTATCTCAGCAAATCAAGGGATCAAGTCCTGTAATGCAACTAACACCTGCTCGTCTGGGAATGCATCATTGATCTCAACCTCCATCTACTCCTTTTCTTCAGCCTCAAGTCTGGATAGATGATCTACCACCTGGTTCTCTATTCCCTTTCTATCTTTTACTTCAAATTCAAATTCTTGGAGCAAGAGTACCCACCCAATTAATCTGGGTTTGGTATCTTTTTTATACATCAGGTACCTCAATGCAGCGTGGTCTGTGTGAACAATCACCTTGGTTCCGAGCAAGTATGCTCAAAATTTTTCAAATGCAAATACCACTGCCAATAGTTCCTGCTCCATGACTGTATAATTCTTTTGGCTGTATTTAGTGTCTTACTAGCATAATAGATTAGATGAAAGATTTTTTCTCTCCTTTGACCTAAAACAGCACCCAGAGCAACACCACTAGCGTCACACATTACCTTAAAGGGGAGAGACCAATCTGGAGCTATGATGATAGGAGCAGTAGTGAGTTTTTCTTTTAGGCACTCAAAAGCCTTTAGACATGCCTTATCAAATACGAACTTTACCTCTTTCTCCAATAGTTTGCACAATGGCTGTGCTATTTTGGAAAAATCCTTGATAAAGCGCCGGTAGAATCCTACATGCCCTAAAACGTTTCTGACCCCTTTGATTGAAATAGGGGGTGGCATTCCTCTAAGATAACTTCAATTTTTGCCTTGTCCACCTCGATCCCCTTTCCTGAGATTTTATGGCCTAGCACTATGCCCTCTTTAACCATGAAATGACATTTTTCCCAGTTTAGGACCAGACTGGTTTCCTTACATCTTTTCAACACATTTTCCAGATGCTCAAGGCAGGATTCGAATGACTCACCTACAACTGAGAAATCATCCATAAATACTTTGATGGTGTCTTCTACCATGTCTTAAAATATGGACATCATACAATGCTAAAAAGTGGTCGGTGCGTTACACAATTCGAAGGGCATTCTCTTGAAAGAAAAGGTCCCATATGGAAAGTAAAAGTGGTCTTCTCCTAATCTTCTGGAGCAATAGTAATCTGATTGTATCCTGAATACCTATCAAGGAAGCAGTACCATCCTTTACCTACGAGTCTATCAAGCATCTAATCCAGGAATAGCATCTGAAAGTGATCCTTTTGAGTGCAGCGGTTGAGTTTCCTGTAGTCCATGCATACACGTCATCCTGTGACCGATCGTGTTGGTATCAGCTCATTCTTTGCATTGGGAACCCACGTAATTCCTCCCTTCTTTGGTACGCATTGAACAGGACTTACCCATTGACTATTAGCTATGGGATATATTACCCCAACGTCCAGCCACTTGATAATCTCCTTTTTTACCACTTCTTTCATGGGTGGGTTCAGGCGGCATTGATGCTCTATGCTTGGCTTAGAATCTGGTTCCAGCTGGATTTTATGGGTGCATATGCCTGGTGGAATTCTGATGATATCAGTTATGGTCCATTCGATTGCCTTCTTGTATCTTCTCAATATATTGACCACAGCTTCTGCCTGCTCATCGGATAAGGTTGTTGTAACTATAACCGGCAAGATGTTGTTTTCTCCAAGGAATGCATACTTGAGATGTGGTGGTAGTGCTTTTAGCTCAAGGATAGGTGGTTCCTCCATAGATGGTTTGGCCTGTGGTGTTGACCGGTTCTTTAGATCCAAGTCTAGCTTCTTTGGGCTGTATCTATAAGACCCTATCCCATTTTAGGCATTAATAGTCTCTATGTATTCTAGGCTCCCATAATCTATATAATTCATTATCACAGCTGCCAAAGTATCATTAGTCACAATTCCTTCCACTAAGGTTGGCAGTTGATCGAGTTCCATCTTTGGGTGTTTTTGAGTGGAGTGTGTATCCCTAGATGAAAACCTGAGGATGTCACAAAAGAAAAACAAAATAAAAAGAAAATGTCAAGACTAAAGTAACTACCAACAAGTCAAATACAAGCTAATGGCCTAGTCTTAGCCGTATTCCCCGGCAACGGTGCCACATTTTGATAACGCTCAAACCACACTTCCAACTGAAGTATGAAACGGACGTTGTCAATAAAGAACCTAACTAGAGGTTGGGGTTGAACCCACAGGGAATATGAAAGATCTAGATTACAGCCGGTAGATGAACTTGTATGGTAATTACTTCACAATGGGGGGATTCTAATAAAAAGCAATAATAGAAATAAACAGTAGTCAAGATTATATTTTTGAACTCAATAATTAAAGGAATAACTAGGGTTTGTGTTCCCCATGGGTTCATAACAGTTTTGGGTATACACTCGTGATCTTTACCAATACTTACTTACAGAACTGATAACTTAGGTTCATTCAAACGATCGACCAATCCCTATTGAATGACTATCCTCAATTACTCAACCAAGTCTCATGAGTTTTGCAAACTAACCGTTATCACTAATTTCTAGATATAACTATCTTGCGACCACAGCTCAAGTTAATACACTAATCATCAAGATCAAGGCTATATTGTAATTCTCTTTTCCTAATCTCTACCTCTTCGACCAAAGCAAGTAAAAAATTCAGGCACTTCCTAACGTTGCACACCGCTAAGAATCATTAAAGATAAAGAGAATACAATATAAGTAATTAGTATTGGTTTTAGAATCACTTTGTGTAACCCTAACTTGTTAATCCACCATGGTTCCCACAACCCTAGCTATGGAGGTTTTAGCCTCTTATAGTTGCAAGGTTGTGATTTGTGTTCATTATTGAAGACATAAAAAAATACTTACAAAGATGATTGAGAAAAATAATTCCTTGAATTAAACCATGAAATCTTGAATGACAAGTTGCAAGAACAAGATGAATTCAAGAAAAGGTTGATCACAAGGTTGAACCAACTCAATTCTCTCTTCCAACGATGTAAAATTGCTTACTACAATGTTTTCCCACTGGAATTAAGTCTATTTTTCGTCCTCTATATTAAATAAAACATAAAAAGTATTTATATAGGCGCAAGAATCCTTTTTCTAAACTAACAGGACTGCTTTCCATATCTGTGGCCGACCTCGTTGCGGATCCACCTATGACTCATAGGGGCTTCTCAGGAACCGTGATATCAACTCGTGGCTTGGAGTGTTGGCTGAATTTTGGCTAAGTGTTGGGCCAAGATATGATTCATACCAACATCCTACGACTCGTACATTTCACCCTTGGCTTGGTCCTGATACTTTGAACTTTTTCTGAACTTCACTACGACCGGTATGGTACGACTTGTACCTTCATTTTGCGGGTTGTAAGGTGCTCTCATATTGAGAATCAGCCTCCTGTGCAATTCTTCTGGATTTCATCACGACTGGCTTACCACGACTCATACCACCATGGTACGATTTGTGATAAATCTCATAGGATCAGTCTTTCAAGTTAAACTTTCAGCTTCTAATCAAGGCCCTAGGTACGACTCGTAGGTCGATCCTACGAATCGTACTGTCGACTGCACTTTTTGCCCTTTTTTGCACACTTTTATCTTTCTTTTGTAATTTATTATTCCAACACCCATTTATCCTGAAATCAAAGGAAAAGTGTCTCATATCCACATAAATACATCTAAGTCCATGCTATTTTCTTAGTGTTGAGCGTCAATAGTGCTGTAAATCCACAACATATCAGCGTGGTGTATAACGCCAAAATGAAGGCACCTCAAGCCTTGCAGTACCTTTGCCTCACGCAGTTGGTCGCGCAGTGTGGCCAGTGATTGCTTCAAGCTCTAATCTTTGCATCGTTCATTCCCACTTTTTTAGATGTATTCCAAAAGCCTCAAATACACCCAAATACATCATTTTTAGCCCTTAAAGCATCTAATCACATGTGTTATCTCTTTTCACCAATATAAACATAAATAAATGTGAACACACATAAATTTACTCTCAATACATAGTAAAGTACGGGAAAAATATGTCTATGAAGTGCGTGAATACGCCTTTCATCAACACCCCACACTTATACTATTGTTCGTCCTCGAACAATATACTACTTCCCTTCTAATAATTAAGCACAAAATTCATCCTACGAACAGATCTACTTACACTTAGGATCATGAGATAAATCAATTCACTCGCATGCATATAGGATCAAACATTGAAATGTCAAAGTTTGAAATCACTTAACTTTTGAAAATTAACTCATAAAGACAGTTTTTTTGGGCCAACATGATTTATATGTAATTTGGTAATCAAGATTAAATAAAAGTTTCACCATTGTGTCCATCATAATTTGGAGAGATCCGCTTTTTTCACACAAGATATAAGTCAATATAAACTTAGACATAAATAAAACAATTTCCATTCACTCTCCTAAAGAACTCAACAAATATGCAAAAGACGATCCATAGGCTTGCCCTTAGTGTAATACTCCGCTAATATAGAATTCTGAATCAAGGATCAATTAGGACTTAAATTTGATTTTAATGTAGGCTAAGGGACGGGTAGGAACTATTTGGCCAAGATAGTGATTAATTTCCCTAAACATTTTAATACTTCACAACACTTTAATTTTTTTAGAACTTTCTTCAATTTCCAAATTTTTCTCCTTATACCTTCTTATTTTTCAATCTTCAACTTAGGTGACTAGTGGGGATTTTTCTTTTAATCATTGAGCTCATTCACACAATTTTTTTTTCATCTTCAATTTTTTCAAAGCTCTTTCATCTTTTTGTTATTCCACTAAAAATCACCCTCCTTGTTTAGAAAAATTTCACCTTTTTCTTTTCTTCTAATTCATCACACTTTTTAGCTTTTCCTTTCACTTTTCCAATTATGATCCTTTACTACAAATTTTTTTTATTAAAGTGCTCTAGGAGTCATTTGGATGAAATACAAGTCAATAGAACAAAAAGGGATTTAAGCTTGTAATATGGCTATCAAAAGAATAGGCTAAGGCTCAACATGACTAACTAGGATAATTACAAAAGGTAGGTAAAATAGGATAAAAATATGGCTACCAAAGAAACGCCTATATCACTTCCTAAATCAATTATTCATATTTCACTTTGCACATACACGGGGAAAGTTCTAGACATTAAATTGCAAGAATAGAGTATATCAAAAGTTCCTCACTCATACAATGGCACAAAATGGTTTAATAATGGAAATTAAGATCACATGAACACATATATTCATAATGCATGCATAACATAACTAAGCCCATTTTTTTTCTTTTCAAGCAAGAGAGTCTCTTTTCCAAAAGAGAGTCAATGTCCCTAGTGCTAAAACAAATAAGCATAAAGTAATAGAGTGAAAGAAGAACTCCCTGGACCTCTATTCTTCGTCATCTGTGGGGGAAAAAGCATATTCCCTCATCTTCGAATCATCTCCGCCATTAGCAATTGCATTCCAAAGTATTTTTAAGGACTATATATAAGTGTAGAAAAATATCACACGAAATAAATTGAGTCCAAAATAAATTATAAAATAATTTCATATCTGAAATTGACACTCCGCATCGCGAGGATCACAGCGTCGAAATCCCTGTGCGACGCGGACTCAATTTGATTGCTGCTGCTGCCGCCTTTCAGCACACAATTGGAACGTCACAATTGCTGCACGAAATTTAAATATTTTGAATTCTTTAAAAAATATTATTATTATAATAACTTCCTTCCATTGAACTGCCTGCTTAATTTTCTTATACGATTTCTCATTTTTCATTCATTTTTGCTCTAAATTTCTTTATTTTTTATGACTTAATTCCTTCACACTTGAACAAACACATCAACTCTAAAAAATCAAAAATTATCTTGGGTTGCCTCCCAAGTAGCACTTGATTTAACATCGCGGCACGACACATGTATCTTGATTACTCAGACTTCATCAAGATACCTGTTGAGACCGTGGTCACATCTTGGCTGCTTGTTTCACCACACTGTCCTGTGACACATCAGAAAATAAAAGAAAAATGAAAAATAGAAAATAAAGACTAAAATTTAGATACAAGCAATTAATCTAATCGTAAACTATATTCCCTAGCAACAGTGTCACTTTTTGATGTCGCTCAAACTCACACTTCCTGACAAAGTATGAAGCAGAAGTAGTCAATATAGAACCCAGCAAAGGTTGGGGTCGATCCCACAGGGAATATGGAAGGATGTAGAAGAACGCTAGTGCTTAAACGTTTTAGTCAGTTACTTCAAGGGGGAAATTATAAAAGTAACAAACAATGTCGTCGAAAGAAAGTGAAGGTTGATTCCAAATTAAAGCAACTAACTAGGGTAAGTGTTCCCCATGACTTCATAACCACAAGGCGTTTTATACTAGTGATCTATTTCGGTACTTAGCATGCAATATCAGTAAGTTAACTTCACCTAAATGGTTGGTTCTCTGTTTAGATGATTACCACCACGCAACTTGGTCCGTCTACGAGTGTATACTTGATTAACCCTTACCCTTGATATCGGATTAGCTATCCGGGACAAGTTCAAGCTATTAGATGAGGATTGATAGCCTCAAATCTCCGTTGTTAATTCCTTTTCCCATTCACTACCCCCTTGATCCGGTAAGTAAGAATAAGGCAAGTTCCAACATTTGCATCCGTTACGAAATAATTAAAATGAAGGGAAAAACAATACATGCATAAACTCCATTCAAGAATCACTAAGTATTTTACCTATGTCTGTTAATTCGTCATGGTTCCAGAATCCTAGTTGTGGAAGTTTGAGCCTATCATAATTATAAGTAAATTCATAGCATTCATAGACAAAAGCATAAATTAATACTTACAACGATGATAGGAAGAAACTCTCCTGAATATTGCAAAAACAAGGAAGAACAATTCAACAACAATTGTCTCAATATATCTTGTAAAATAAAACTTCTAAGTCCAAGACTTGTCTTCTTAAATCGTATATATAAACTTATGTCTTAAAAACCCGTTAAGACTTAAGAATCAAGACCTCTTCCCAAAGTTCACCTATTACATAAAAATAAAAAGGTGTTTGTAGTAGTAGATTTTTGCTTTTCTTGTTCCTTCTCGAATTTGACTTGGACTTTGAGTTCCTTTTCCTAGTTGAAGTAGGATAACAATTTTCACCGTGTGACTACCCTTGGCACACTATGAAGTGCATCTCCCAGCACTAGGGCCACATCGCACACACTATCACGCAAGGAGGGGGACTGCTTCTCGTCTGTCATCGCGCTGGGCAGGCCAGCGCCTCGTGTGTTGTATTGCACTAAAAGAAGGCCGCGTTGCATGCCTTGCAGTGCATGTGTTGCTGCCGCCTCGCGTGGTGTATAACACCAAAATGAAGGCGCCTCGCGCGTGGCAATACCTTTTCCTCGTGTGGTTGGTCAAGCAGTGTGGCCATTGGGTCGCTTCAAACTCTAATCTTTGCATCGTTCATTTCCACTTTTTCACATATATATTCTAAAAGCCTCAAATACACCCAATTACATCATTTTTAGCTCTGAAAGTATCTAATCACATGTGTTAGCGCTTTTCACCAATATATAACATAAATATATATAAAAACACATAGATTTGGTCTCAAAACGTAGTAAAGTACGGGCAAAATATGTCTATGAAGTGCGTGAATACGCCCTTCATCAGGCGCCGTGCCATGCTAGGTGTGTGCCGCGTACATGGATGCTATGCCAGTAGCATGCGCGCGTATGAGGGAAGTACCAGCAGCAGCAGCGCGGGATGGAGCCGTGCCACGCCCTGCTTCTTGCACGACCAGTGGCGTGCCACGTTGGGAAAAATAGCACGAAGCCTATTCCCGTGAGCTTCCATGACAGTCCATGTCACACAAAGGATTTTCCGCGATGGGAAACATGGCACGAAGCTAGTCCCTCCTCATCCAATTTTCACAAAAATTGTACTTACTATAAATTAAACACTTAGCTCCTATTTTCATTTATAACGGTATTATTTTTGAAGAACGGAAAGGAGCAAAGGAGAGAAGAAGTAAACTCTACCTAGGGTTTGTAAATTCTTTCTTATTTCATTCTTGTTTTTACATGAATTGTATTAAAAATGAATTCTTGTATTAGCATGAGTGGCTAAGACCGTTCTTCTAGGGTTGAGGCCACAAGACATGAATGTTTAGCTTAATTTATCTTTCGTTCAAGTTTCATTGTGTTTTGTCTTGAATTCTTGCTTGATTATCATTATAATACTTGTAACACCATTAGAATGCATGTGTTAAGCTTTAAGCTTAGGCAAAAGATTGAAAGAGTAAACCTAGGTTTAAACTAAGAATTCAAGAAGTGAGTTCAGAGTATTCAAGACTTGATTCGCGATTAGGATAGAAATATACCTAATTTGCCTCTCTTGGTTAATAAAATAGGAAGATAGCTAGACACTTAGGATTAACTTGTCACATCACCACTCGTAGACATATTTTTGAAATTAATTCTAGGTTAAATAGTTAGAGGTACAAAAGTCCATAACTAAGGGCATAAACCCCATAAACCAACTCCACATAGTTAATTTCTCACGAATTAGGACGTCATATCCCCCCTCGACAATGTAGGTGTGAGACTAAATTATTGTGTTTAGAGGCTCGAAAGACCATGAACATTGTGAATAACTCTGTGAGACAACAGATGAATTTTCAATACCTGAACAATTGTGAATTTTATCTTTGCATAATGTTTGGTCTTAACCCTAGATGCTTTTCATCATTGTTTTTTTGATTTACTTTTGATCACCGTGGATTTAGTTTCAACTTCAAATATTTAAAATCAACACTTGTGAGATTTTACGTAAAACTTGAACTTAAATATTCGCTAAAATAGTCCAGTCCTTGTGGGTTTGACATCCGGCTCTTCAGAGTCATTTCACTACTTGTACGACCGGGTACGCTGGGGCGCAACACCTTCTGAGCTTTCTTCTCAGGATTCTTCACGTAACCGTACTATTTCACCCCATACACATTTTTCACATACTCCACTACTTCCTAAAAGGTCCTTCCTGTAGAGACCATCTGAAGGGTTGACAGTTGGCGACCCACATTCAGGCCTTTAACAAATCGCCTGATCCTCTCTTCCTCTATGGGCAGTAAAGGCAGAGCATACCTAGAAAAAGAGTGAAATTGAGCCTCATATGCTGTGACTAAAGAGATCCCCTGTTCAATGGTGGTGAACTCGTCCCACCTTGTAATGCCCCGAAAACTCAAAGACTAGACCCGGGATTTAAATCAGAGAAAATTAAAAAATCTGCACCAGGTCAGAAAACAAGTCATTCTATGACCCCTGGGGACTGACCACGAGTTGTTAAGTGACTGACTCATGGTGAGCCCTGTGGGCTTGTTGAAATTTTTGGAGAAAGGGGTGACCACAGGGGTCACCACGAGTCGTGGTCAACACCACGATTCGTGATATGACCCATAGTCTAGGATAAATGTAAGGTCGGGAAAGGTTAAGCAGTGTACCCAATGGGTCCTCACCACGACTCCTTTGGGACACCACGATCGTGGTGTCACCCATGGGGACTCCTGGGAGTTGTGGGGTAGAGTAGTCCACGAGAGGTGACCACGAGACGTGGTCACCAACCATGGCTCTTTCGATCTCTCATGGTGACCATCCGCATTTTCCAGGAAGTGCATCTCACGAATGTGACCACGAGTTGTGGTCACTAACCACGACCCGTTAGGTCACCCGTGGGGACTGACAGTCAGTTTTTCTCTGCGAGTTTTCAAGGGACTTTCAGTAAATTCCTACCCTCCTAAAATTTAAACTACGTCATTTTAAGAATATTTTTAGACTTATTAGTGGGGTTAAATGGTTTCTTTCCTCATTCCCCACTCAGACCTTCAGAAAACAGATCGTTGGGACTTCTCTTAGAGTTTTTCAGAGCAAGAGCTAGGGCAATCTTTTATCCTCAATTCCTCAAGGAAATTTTCGGGCTTTTTCACCAGGTATGTGGGAATTCAACAAGGGAATAGTTCTTCCCTTGTGTCCCCAAATTCCTCTCTATTTCTCTCTATTAGTTGTAGCCTTGAAATTACTAAATGTCAAGAAATTGCTAGTCATACTTTGTCTAAATCATGTGGATCATTATACCATGTCAATTATAGATATTTTCCACCAATTTGTAACTGAAATAATGTTGAATCTTGTGCTATTTCTTGGACTAGAAAATCTTGAAATCTGCATTAGTGCTTGAATGTCGAATTTTAGCTTGATTTTATCAGTGTTGGGAACTCCCATGTTGTTAGTAGCATTGAATTTCAATCAGAATATTGTCAACTCAATTTTAGTAAGAATGTTAGAATGCTCAGTGTCAGTCAGAAAATGCCAGCTGATCAGTTTGACTATAGAATTTCCCGAAGTGTCAATAGTACTTCCCAGTTATCAGAATCAAATTCAAAATTCAGTTTTATTGGTCCACTAGGTGGTAATGACACTATAGATATTTAGATCTGACTAGCCTTAGGACCCCAGTTTCAGATTTTAGTTTGTTTTATAGATGGTTACAACACTTTCAGATAAGCAGCTCTGACCAGTCTTAGAACCCAACTTCAGAATTTGGTCCGTTAAGACTCTCAGGGTGCTTCAGATATGTATACCTGACTATTCTTAGGCCCTAGTTTCGAGCTATCAGCTTAGTTTTTATTCTAGAACTATCTAGTAGGAGTAGGACTTAGCACTGAGTGGATCGGGGTTCCAACGCACCCAAGTTCCCAAAACAACTTTTCCAGTGTAGGTTACAGTATTTATTGGCCTGATTGGCCCTAGACTTTTGTGATCACCTAGTTCATGCCTTTATACTCTGGCAAGGTATATTGGGTCCTATCGATGGGGTGTATACATTGAACTCCACATCTTCCTGACGTGGTTATATGTTAGTTATAGACTCTCCGACTAGTCAATTCAGTTCAGATCAGTATTCCAGACTTAGGACATACTTTGACCATTAGACAGGGTCTTTTATACCATCTCAGTAGTTCAGCTATTCAGTTCAGTAGCTTTAGTTGATCTTTGCATTTCTTTTTAGTTATATATTTTCTTTTATTTATGTCATTGTGTTATGTTTCTCTCACTTACTCAGTACATTCAAAGTACTGACACATACTTTTATGCTGTATCATTTTATGATACAGCTGCAGGATATTAGTCTCAGCTTCGTTAGCCGACCGCTCATTGAAGATCTTAGCTATTCTAGTTAGTGAGTCCTCATTCTTCGAGAACGGAGATTTATTTACTTCAGCTATATGTTCTTTCCTTCTGTCTAGATTTGGAGTTAGTTTGGGGCTTGTCCCAACAACTCATCAGTCTTAGTGGCTTTCAGACATAGATTGGTTTTGTTTTAGACATGTAGCTTTGTTCTAATATTTACAAAGTATTTATATTTATGCCTTAAACTTCTGTTGTACATATTTTTATGTTACTCAGAATGCCAGTGTATCCTACACTAGGGGTTGACTTGGGGTTACTAGTGACTCCAAGTACCGTGTTCCATCCAGGGTGTGAACTCGGGGCGTGAAAAACTTGGTATCATAGCACTAGGTTCAGAGTATCCTTGGAGGGGTGGAGCATCCGGCTCTCAGTCTCAGAGTTACAGTGCTGGTAATAGGTATCCAGCTTGCCCCAAGTGTGGCAAGAACCACCAAGGAGAGTTTCTTCAGGGTCAAGAGGGTTGTTTTGTTTGTGGATAGCTTTGGCATCGGCTTAAAGAATGCCCATCAGTAGGGCGGGGGAGATCGCAATCCACTACCTCAGTAGCTCAAACAGGCCAACCAACTCAGCAGGCTAACACATCAGGTATGGAGGGAGGTCAATGCCAAAACCATTTTTATGCATTATCATCTCGTTAGGATCAGGAAAACTTACTGGATGTAGTCGCGAGTATGTTATGTCTGTTTCATATAGATGTATATGCCCTGCTTTATTCAGGGGCTACACTACCATTCGTGACTCCCTACGTAGCAATCTAGTTTGATATTAGTGCAGAGGTCCTCTCAGAACAATTTTAAGTCTCCACCCTAGTTGGCGAGTCAGTTAGAGCCAGTCGGGTGTATAGAAACTATCCAATCTTAGTCTAATATAAAGTCATTCCAGCTGACCTTGTAGAATTAGACATGGTCGACTTCGACCTCATTCTTGGCATGGATTGGCTCTCTAGATATGCCTCAGTTGACTGCAGAACTAGGGTCGTCAGATTTCAGTTCCCTAACGAGCCAGCTCTAGAATGGTCGGGCAGTAATATAACGCCTAAGGGTAGGTTTATTTCCCACCTTAAGGCCAGGAAGCTTATTTCTAAGGGATGTATCTAACATCTAGTTCGGGCCAAGGATTCTGACTCTGAGACCCCAACTATCCAGTCAGTCCCTGTTGTCAGTGAATTTTCAGATGTGTTCACCGAAGATCTTCCCGGATTTCTTCCTGAACGGGAAATTGACTTCGACATAGACCTTATTCTAGATACTCATCCCATCTCCATCCCTCCTTATAGAATGGCTATGGATGAACTTAAGGAGTTGAAGGAGCAGCTAAAAGGTCTTCTTTATAATTGTTTTATTAGACCCAACATCTCTCCCTGGGGTGCTCTAGTGCTATTCGTGAGAAAGAAAGACGATACCCTCAGAATGTGCATCGATTACCATCAATTGAACACGGTCACAGTCAAGAACAGGTATCCCCTACCCAGAATTGATGACATGTTCGACCAACTTCAGGGAGCCAGTTGTTTCTCCAAAATAGATCTCAGGTCAGGGTATCACCAGCTAAGGGTTAGAGAGTGTGACATACTGAAAACCGTTTTTAGGACTCGGTATAGTCACTACGAGTTTGTGGTTATGTCCTTTGGACTAACTAATGCCCCTGCAACCTTTATGGACCTGATGAACAGAGTCTTCAAGCAGTTCCTATGTCACGACTCGAGTTTACACCCTAGCCGTAACACGAGACAAGGAACCTGAAAAGGGCTCCAAGTCAACCTATGGCATAATCGTAGCATATCACTTAGCAATAAAAACAATCAGAAACATGAATAAGCGAAAGCAGAATGCAAGAATCTAATAAGAAATCATAAGAACAATTGTAGCCAAACTTTGATACAATGTTGAATCCATCTAGACAAGTCTGAAAGCCATCTTGTTATACCCCGGGAACCCAAGGATCAGACCCGGGAGTTCAAATGGTGAAAAACTGAAATTTCACACCAGGTCATTGGACAAATCATGAGGAAGCTCATGAGAAGTGACCATGAGTCATGAAGTGACTCGTGGTCTGGTAGGGTTGGCAGGATGTGGTGAGAAACCACGGTCATGGTCAAGGCCTCACGACTCATGAGGTCTCCTGTAGCCTAGATTGGTTGTTTGGCAAAGAGGCAGTGGGTAGTAGAAGCCACGGATGGTGACCATGAGTTGTGGTCACCCACCACGAGTCGTGGTGTCTCTCGTGAGATCCCCTAGCTATTTGTAGAAATGTAACAAATGACTCATGACCACGAGTCGTGGCCTGTGAGCACGAGTCATCTAGTCCCTCGTGGGGACTAGCTGTCGGCCAAATTCTACAATTTTAGTAAGGGCTTTTTCATAATTCCTAAGTCCTAAGGGATAAGAGGTTCATGAAAGAAGAGAATGATGATGAATGTATGATGATGATGAGATTTGATGATGAAAGGTATGCTTCTAAAGCTACCCATGATTATGATAATGTTTTCAAAATGAATTGAGTAGATCCAAGCATGATAACATTTTGGGCAAGGTCCTTATATCAAGTATGATGATGTAGTATCTCTAAAATAATCTTCCCACATGGTTTTGGAGGAGGTGCTCGCACTTATATTTGAGCTTGTGGTATGTTTCAAAATGAGCTTCTCATATGAATGAATTCATAATTGAGATGTATGTTATAATTGAGCTTCGTTTTCGTACGATGTCGGTTCTATACATGATTCTATTATTGAGATTTGTCAAATGATAATGTTGAGCTTCATTTCATACGATGTTGAATTTATGCATGATATCATTGTTGAGCTTCGTCAATACACAATGTTGAGCTTCGTTATATACGATGTAGAGAATTGCATGTTTTGGGAGAAGAGTCTAGCACCGGGCGGGCTAAGGGTCGATCACCCTATACCCCAGAACTTCATGCCAACGTAGGTTGATACTATTATGTTATTGGGACCTCCCATGTGAGCTATCCCCGGCCCTAATGACCCATGTGCTTTATATCGATATCATGGTAGCATCCTTAGCCCTGGCAAGGTTTTAGATGGCTCTGTCCACTTGAATGTGATAGTCGAGACACGTAAGTTCTATCGTGGTATGTCGGTTAAGTGACGAGTCTCCCATTGTGTATATGATTCAAATTTGCATATTCATTACTCATAATTATTACTTTAAGCATGCATGTTCTAAAATCAAGGTTTGACTTATTTTTCAGCTTTTCTATAAATGTCGTATTTCAGCTTTGAGTCATTCGAGTCAGTTATGATGTTATGAGGCTAAGCATGGTCATATTATGATAAGATTGTGATTTCAGAATGAATGTATGTAGTCCTTCCTCTCAGATTTGGAAGCTTATGATATGTTATGAAATGTTTTAAATGATTTACTTTACTTAAGCAGTTTTACTTACCTTGCATACTTGATACATTCTACGTACTGACTGCATACTTTCTATGTTGTATCGATTCATGATACAGGACCCAGCTCCTAGACTTAGCCCCGTTCATAGTAGATTTTTAGAGTTAGCTCCTACTCGATTGGTGAGTCCTCATCCTTTGAGGGCTAGGCTTTCAGTTTCTTATGTATTTTCAGTTTTAGTATTCTTGAGTTAGTTGGGGTCTTGTCCTATCAACTCTTCTAGATTAGAGGCTTTTCAAACTTATGTATGTGTTAGCTTCGGATGCTTATTCTGTGTTACCATGAGTTAGACTTCCACTGAGTTATATTGATGATTTTCTTCAGTTTATTGAATGAGTTAGATGTATGCATATGCCATGGGCCGACTTGGGGTCTCTTGTCCTGTGTCTACGATCCGAGCCTCTGTTCGGGTCGTGAAAAACTTGGTATCAAAGCCATAGGTTAGAAGCATCCCAGGGTGTCTGAAAGCCACATTAAATAGAGTCTTTTTCATGGGTGTGAAGCGCGCCACACTTATAACGAAAAGGCTACGAGATGTTTAAGAAATATTCCCTTCTATCATGATCTATGTGGTGTGATGAAACGTCTTTCTATCCTTCTAATTCGTGCTATTCGTAATTGCAGAATCGTGGCTCCTCGAATAAAGAACGGAAGGAGGAATGGAGGTGGTGAATGCCACGAGGATGGAAATGGTTATGGGCATCAACTAGCCCCACTAGTTCAGGAGCCTAAGGCACCGGAGCCAGCCGCTCATGCTGAGTTCCAGGCCACTATTCAGATGCTTACGCAGGCCTTGATTGCTCAAGTCAATCAACAGGCCGTTACACATGTTCCGCAAAATGGCAATGCAGCGACAGCTTAAGTCAGAGACTTCTTGAGAATGAACCTGTCAGAGTTCTTGGGGTCCAAGGTAGATGAGGACTCGTACGATTCATTGATGAGATTGTCAAGATCACCCAAGACATGGGGGTGAGCAGTGTTGAGTGCACAGAGTTGACCTCCTACCAGTTGAAGGGGGTTGAGCATATCTGGTTTCATCAATGGAAGGTTAACAGGGTCGCAGGAGCAGGTCCGATCACGTGGGAGGAGTTTCAGGTTGCATTCCTAGATCGGTTCTTCCCTCGGGAGATGAGGGAGCTGAAGGCAGCTGAGTTGGTAAACTTGAAGTAGGGAAGGATGACAATGCCAAAGTATTTCCTTGAGTTAACTCACCTATTGAAATATGCCCCGAAGTTAGTGGCTGACCAGTGGACGCAGGTGAACAGATTTGTGCATGGTATAGCAGGGTATTTGGATAAGGAGTGCCAGATTGCTATGCTTCACCAGGATATGGACTTCCCTCATATAGTGTTGTATTCCCAGCAGATGGAGGCAACACATTTGAGAGAGAGAGGCCAAGAAGGCCAGGACAGAGGACCACAGATTCTCTCAGCAGAGGTCCAGTGGAGGGCACCGATAGCAGACTCCCCAGAGATCATCAGCCCCGTCGTCTTCGGCATTGAGTGTTCCATCTAGGAGTGTACATGATCAGAGAGAGCGAGCATTAGGCTCGAGGGATCAGAGCAGCAGACGCGCAGATTCTAGCATCCCATCTTGTCGCGGATGTGATCGGGACCATACAGGCCAGTGCTTGGCAGGATCAGGTGCTTGTTTTAGGTGTGGGCAGCCTGGGCACATGCTTTGAGATTTTCCAGCTTTAAGGTAGGATCAGGATGGGGGCCGATGCCCAGTTTCTAGTTCAGCAGCCCCTCCCCCATGCTCAGTGTATCTGGTGCATCTATTAGCACAGTTGGCGGTCAGCGTCAAAATAGATTCTATTCTTTAGCTTCCCCTTAGGAGCAGGAAGTCTCCCCGGATATGGTCACGGGTATGTTACGAGTCTTCCATATTGATGTTTATGCTTTGCTAGATCCGGGGGCTACCTCGTCCTTTGTGACACCATATGTGTCCAGTAGCTTCGGAGTCAGTTTCGATGTCTTGTCATAACGCTTCTTAGTTTCCACTCTGGTAGGTGACTCAGTTATAGCTAGACGGGTGTATAGAGGTTGCCCAGTCTCAGTCCTTCATAAGGTCATCTTAGCAGACCTGATAGAGTTAGCCATGACTAATTTCGATGTTATTCTCGGTATGGATTGGCTATTTACATGCTATGCTTTAGGTAATTGTAGAACCTGGGCAGTAGAGTTTAGATTTCCAGGTGAGCTAGTCTTAGAATGGAAGGGTAATTCAGTTGTGCCTGTAGGTCGATTCATTTCCTACCGTAAGGCTACGAAGAGGATTTCTAAGGGTTGCATGTACCATCTAGTTAGGGTTAAGGATGTCGAGTCTGAAACCCCAACTATCCAGTCACTTCCAGTAGTACGTGAGTATCCAGAGGTCTTTCCTGATGATTTTCTAGGTGTCCTTCCCAAGTGGGAGATTGATTTCGGTATTGATCTTCTTTCCAACATGCAACCTATATCTATTTCGCCCTACAGAATGGCTCCAGCCGAGCCAAAAGAGTTGAAGGATCAGCGGACGTAGTTGTTAGATAAGGCCTTTATTAGGCCGAGTAAGTCTCCATACGGTGCACCAGTGTTATTTGTCCAGAAAAAGGATGGTTCGCTTCGGATGTGCATTGACTATCAGCAGTTAAACAAAGTCACCATTAAGAACATGTATCCTTTACCTAGGATCGATGATTTGTTTGACCAGCTTCAGGGTGCCAAGTGTTTCTCCAAGATTGACCTCAGATCCAGGTATCATCAGCTCAGGATTCGGGAGAGTGACATCCCAAAAACCGTTTTCAGGACTTGGTATGGTCACTACGAATTTGTTGTTATGTCTGTTGGACTAACCAATGCCCCTATAGCTTTTATGGATCTAATGAATAGGGTGTTCAAGGCATATTTGGACATGTTCATGATTGTATCCATCGATGACATCCTTATATACTCTCGGAGCGAGGAGGAGCATGCTGCTCACTTGAGAGTAGTACTTCAGACCCTCAAGGATCGTCAATTGTATGCAAAGCAAATGTGAGTTTCGGTTGGACTCCGTGGCATTCTTGGGCCATGTGGTATCAAGTGAGGGCATAAAGGTAGATTCTCAGAAAATTGAGGCGGTAAAGAATTGCCCCAGACCGGTGAACCCATAAGATATCAGGAGCTTTTTGGGCTTAGCGGGTTACTATCAGAGATTTGTTGAGGGCTTTTCATATATTGCAGCACCATTGACCAAGTTAACTTAGAAGAAGGTAAAGTTCCAATGGTCGGAGGCTTGTGAGAAAAGCTTCCAAGAGCTGAAGACTCAACTCACTTCAGCACTAGTGTTGACCCTTCCCGAGGGTACAGATGGTTTTGTGGTGTATCATGATGCTTCGAGAACCGAACTTGGGTGTGTGTTGATGCAGCATGGGAAAGTGATAGCATATGCCTCAAGATAGTTGAAAATCCATGAGAAGAATTACCTGACCCATGATCTTAAGTTGGCCGCGGTAGTGTTCGCCTTAAAGATACGGTGTCATTACTTTTATAGGGTCCACGTGGATGTATTCACAGATCACAAGAGCTTGCAATAAGTGTTCATGCAGAAAGATCTCAATATTAGGCAAAAGAGGTGGTTGGAGATACTAAAGGACTACGACATGAGTGTCCTTTACCACTCGGGTAAGGCTAATGTGGTAGACAACGCACTTAGTGGGCTATCTATGGAGAGTGTGTCCCACGTGGATTAGGGAAAGAAGGAGTTGGTGAAAGATAACCATCGACTTGCGAGGTTTGGAGTTAGATTGGTCGACTCGACCAATGGTGGCATTGTTGTGCAAAACGGATCAGAATCGTCCTTGGTGACGGATGTGAAAGCCAGACAAGATGAGGATCCGATTTTGGTAAAGCTGAAGGAATTCGTTGGAAGTCAGAAAGTGGAGGTCTTCTCCCAAGGGGAGATGAGGTATTGCGGTACTAGGGTCGTTTATGTGTTCCAGATATTGATAATTTGAGGGACTAGATATTTCATGAGGCACATGGATCCAGGTATTCTATCCATACGGGTGCCAACAAGATGTATCATGATTTGCGGGAAATATATTGGTGGAACGACATGAAGAAGGATATTGCAGAATTCATAGCCAAGTGCCCGGACTGTTAGCAAGTGAAAGTCGAGCATCAAAGGTCGGGAGGCATACTTTAGGATATTAGCATTCCCCGTTGGAAGTTGGAAGAGATTAATATGAATTTCATTACAGGCCTACCTCGTACTCGCCGACACTATAATTCTATTTGGGTGGTGGTAGACAGGTTGACCAAGGCTGCACACTTTCTAGCGGTCGAAACCACAAATTCAGTGGGTGATTATGCCAAACTGTATATCTGGGAGTTGGTGAGATTACATGGAGTGCCCTTGTCTATTATCTCATACCGAGGTACTCAGTTTACCTCTCGATTATAGCAGTTTCCAGAAAGGGCTTGGGACTTAGGTTAAACTCAGCACAACATTTTATCTGCAAACGGATGGTCAAGCGGAGTGGACAATCCAAACTCTCGAGGACATGTTGAGAGCTTGTGTGATGGAATTTAAAGGTAGTTGGGATGATCCTTTGCCCTTAATCGATTTTTCTTACAATAACAGCTATCACTCCAACATCCAAATGGAACCGTTCGAGGCCCTTTATTAGAGGAGATGTAGATCACCCATCGGATGGTTTGAGGTTGGGGAGGCAGCTATGATAGGACCTGATTCGGTGCATGAGGCTATGGTGAAAGTTCAGTTAATATGGGGCTGGCTGAAAATAGCTCAGAGTCGTCAAAAGTCATATGTTGATGTGAGGAGGAGAGAGTTGGAGTCCGAGGTGGACGATTGGGTACTTCTGAAGGTGTCTCCCACGAAGGGAGTCATGCGGTTCAGAAAGAAAGGAAAACTCTGTCCCTGCTATGTTGGTCCCTACTGGATTATGAAAAGAGTTGGTAAGGTAGTGTATGAGTTGGACTTGCCATCAGAGTTATCTTCAGTTCATCCCATCTTTCATGTCTCGCTCTTGAAAAAGTGCTTGGGTGATCCAACTTTAGTTGTCCCGATGGAAAGGGTTGGTGTGGGAGATAGCCTCAGTTATGAGGAAATTCCAGTTGCAATCTTGGATCATCATATTTGGAGGCTGAGGAACAAAGAGGTAGCTTCGGTGAAAGTGTTATGGAGAAACCGGCATGTTGAGGGAGCTATGTGGGAAGCCGAAGCGACTATGATGGCTAAATACCCTCACTTGTTCCCTACCAGCTCAATTTCAGTTTGAGGTATCAGTTTTTTCCCTAATTCTTAATCAGTTTCCATGTTCAGTTCATGTGCACAAGTTTGATTTATGTTATGATAGATGTATGTGATGTCTAAATTCGGTTCAGTTATGTAGTTCTTTTCGGAGGTAGTCATTCCACCGGCTTTCTGTTAAATGATCAGTATTTGATTATGATAATTGCATGTTTCTATTTTATGCTTGTTTTTAACATTCGAGGACGAATGTTCCCGAGGGGGAAATATTGTTATACCCCGGGAACCTAGGATCAGACCCGGAAGTTCAAATGGTGAAAAACTAAAACTTTGGAACAGGTCACAGGACAAATTGTGAGGAGGCTCATGAGAAGTCGTGAAGTGACTCGTGGTCCAGCAAGGTTGACAAGATGTGGTGAGGAGACCACGGGCATGACCACAAGTAGTGGTTAAGGCCTCACGACTCATGAGGTCTCCCGTGGCCTAGACTAGTTGTTTGGCATAGAGGCAGTGGGCAGTAGAAGCCATGGATGGTGACCATAAGTTGTGGTCACCCACCATGAGTCTTGGTGTCTCCCATGAGGTCCCCTAGCTGTTTTGAGCAGTGTACCAAACGACTCATGACCATGAGTCGTGGCCTGTGAGCATGAGTCATCTAGTCCCTCGTGGGGCCTAGCAGTGACCCAAATTCTACGATTTTAGTAAGGGCTTTTCCATAATTCCTAAGTCCTAGGGGCCTATATTACGTCGTTTAAGGCTCGTTTTACAAGGTTTTAAGAGGGGAAAACCTATTCTAAGCTAGTTCATTCCATGCATGCAAACTTGAGAGTTTGAAGAGAAGATTTAGAGCAAGTTTTCAAGGTTTCCATTGGAATTTCATCTTGGGCAATTATAGAAATGGTAAAATCATCCCTCTCAGGTATGTAGGGTTATGAGTGGGTATTTTCTTCCACACCCATGCCCAATATCTAGTTAAGTATGAGAAATTCGCATGATCAAGTTATGGGGTTTTTACCCAATTGCATGATTCTTTAATTATATATATATATATATATATATATATATATATATATATATGGGTATGATTAGATTATGTTTATATTAATGAATTGTGAAGCTTGGATAGATTTTAAATTGTTTTCAATCAGAAATTGTGTTTTCTAAATTATGAAATTGAATGCACATGGATAAGAAGTTCATGAAAGAAGAGAATGATGATGAATATATGATGATAATGAGATTTGATGATGAAAAGCATGTTTCTAAAGCTACCCATTGTTATGATAATGTTTTCAAAACGAATTGAGTAGATCCAAGCATGATAACATTTTGGGCAAGGCCCTTATATCAAGTATGATGATGTAGTATCTCTAAAATAAGCTTACCACATGGTTTTGGAGTAGGTTCTCCCACTTATATTTGAGCTTGTGGTATGTTTCAAAATGAGCTTCTCATATGCATGAAGTCATAATTGAGATGTATGTTATAATTGAGCTTCGTTTTCATACGATGTCGGTTCTATGCATGATTCTATTGTTGAGCTTTGTCAAATGACAATGTTGAGCTTCTTTTCATACAATGTTGAGTTTATGCAAGATATCATTGTTGAGCTTCGTCAATAGATGATGTTGAGATTTGTTATATAAAATGTAGAGCATTGCATGTTTTGGGAGAAGAGTCTAGCACCAAGCGGGCTAAGGGTCGATCACCCTATGCCTCAGAACTACGCGCCAACGTAGGTTAATACTATTGTGTTATTGGGAACTCTCTTGTGAGCTATCCCCGGCCCTAATGTCCCATGAGCTTGATATCGATATTATGGTAGCGTCCTTAGCCCTAGCAAGGTTTTGGACAGCTCTTCCCACTTAAATGTGATATTCGGGACCACGTAAGCTCTATCATGGTATGTCGGTTAAGTGACGAGTCTCCCGTTGTCTATATGATTTAGATTTGCATATTCATTACACATAATTATTACTTTAAGCATGCATGTTCTAAAATCAAAGTTTGACTCATTGTTCAGCTTTTCTATAAATGCCGGATTTCAGCTTTGAGTTATTCGAGTCAGTTATGATGTTATGAGACTAAGCATTGTCATATTATGATAAGATTGCGATTTCAGAATGAATGCATGTTGTCCTTCCTCTCAGATTTGAAAATTTATGATATGTTATGAAATGTTTGAAATGATTTACTTTACTCAAGAGGTTTTACTTACCTTGCATACTCGGTACATTCCACGTACTGATCATATACTTTCTATGTTATCATTTCATGATACAGGGCCCAGCTCCCAGGCTAAGCCCCGTTTGAAATCGATTGTCAAAGTTAGCTCCTACTCGGTTGGTGAGTCCTCACACTTCAAGGGCTAGGCTTTCAGTTCCTTATGTATTTTCAGTTTCAATATTGTTGAGTTAGTTGGGGTCTTGTCCCATCAAGTCGTCCAGATTAGAGGCTTTTTAAACTTATGTATGTGTTAGCTCCAGATGCTTATTCTGATGTTACGATGAGTTAGACTTCCGCAGAGTTATATGGATGATTTTCTTCAGTTTATCGAATAAGTTAGATGTATGCTTATGCCATGGGTGGACTTAGGGTCTCTCGGGGTCCCTTGTCCCATGTCTATGATCCAGGCATCCGTTTGGGTCGTGACACTTCTACTAAACTGATGAGTTGTTGGGACAAGCCCCTAGCTAACTCCTAAAATCTGAAAACTAAAATGTAAAGAAAGTATGAACATAAGTCACGTCCTCGGGAGATGAGGACTCAGCACTAGCAGCTGAGAGGAAATGAAGCGTATCTAACCATGAGGCTGAGTCTGGAGACCTGAATCTATATCATGAAATGATATAGAACAAAAGGCGTGCGGTCAGTACTTTGAATATACTGAGCATGCGGGATATCATAAATAATTAAATATACTAATATATGATAGCGAAATAACAAAGTACATCGACATAGCTGATTTAACATGCAACAATTCTCTTGTGAGCAAAATACACATATATAAACATGAAACTTTTCTTTGGATCTCATATTATGAAACATCATTGAGCTCATGCATAAGGGTAAAGTTTTGAACGTTTAAAAGAGCTGAATCTGAGACTAGCATCACACTGTACTGGATCACTGTTGGTAACTGAGCCTGATTCTCATTATTTTAAATCTGTTATAATCTGAAATATGAATCATATGGAACTGAATCATACTGATAACTATCTAAGGGAATCATTTTCTACTAGGGAGAAACCCAACTGAAACTAGGGAGTCACTCTCTGCTATGGAGGATCCTGAATGAACTAAGGAGTCACTCTCTGCTATAGAGGATCCTGACTGAACTAGGGAGTCACTCTCTACTATGAAGGATCCCGACTGAACTAGGGAGTCACTCTCTACTATGGAGGATCCCGACTGAACTAGGGAGTCTCTTTCTGCTATGGAGGATCCCGACTGAACTAGGGAAGCACTCTCTTGTATGGAGGATCCCCACTGAACTAGGGAGTCACTCTCTACTATGGAGGATCCTGACTGAACCAAGGGAAACATTCTCGACTATGGAGAGCCCTAGCTAAATAGAACATAAGGAATACTAATTTGTCATTATATATTTGGTCTATGCTACTACAGCTAGTTAGAAACATAACATGTGCTGCTTTCATCATACAACATTCATTTCAAAGGGATTGGGCTACTTTCTACTAATAACAAGCCCAATATTCTAAAATATCATTCTCATGATTTATCATCATAATTTATATCATCATGGAGCCCATATCAGTAATTCTTCAAACATCTTACATTAGTGAGCGTCTATAGATTTACATCATGCGTTATACTTCCACAATATTAATTCTGGGATTCATAACATTCAACATGTATAATAGTGTCATTAATGATCCATAGGTCCAATTCATACCTTAACATGCATACATTGATTCATATATTCCAAGTTTATGGAAAGCCATATACTTAACTCATAACTTAAACATTGACAACGAGATAATGAGAGAAGCATATGTTTTCATTTCATAAGACCCAATTCGATATTTACTCCAATTCACGAGAAGGATACATTAATTAGGCTATTATCATAGATTTACCTCATACCCAACTAGTTCCCAACGAAAGCATAAGGAAAATACATATTTTACTTTCAACTGTTCAAGCCTATAAACTCTAATTTCTTCTCAACATGTTTATCAATGGCATGTTCAGGTTCTTAGGGATAATCATATGATCTTCATATATTTAAACATGGATAGAAGTCATTACGATACTCGAGTGAACAATAACAAAGTATCAATCAAAGTTCAAGACATTTTATGAAGACATTCTATAATCTCACATTTTTTATCATCCAACACATAATTCAAGGTAACCCAATTATTCTACATCATAATTAATCTCATAATCATAATGGATCTTGGAATTTAAAGAAATATAGAAGAATCTCCTATTACACAAAACCCTAGGTCATGCTTTTCTTGAATAATTGAAATTGAGCTTTTGATAAAACATTTTGGGGCACAAGGATGGAAGAATATCCTTGTTGAAAAACGTGCATACCTGGTAGAAGAAACCCCACTCGAAATTACACCTTGAAGCTTTGAAGAAAACCTTGGTGAATCCTTTATCTTGAGAGGAGAGGAAGGAAAGTTGAGAGAATGAGGGTTTCGGCTTGAAAATGCCCTAAAAAAGTCCCTTAGAAGTACAAAACGACGTCACTTTACTAGAAGAATCGAACTTTACCAAAATACCCCTGAGTAAAACATGAAAAATCTGCCAAACTGGGACCACGACCCTCACCACGACTCGTGGTGACCCTCCGTTATATACACTATAAGTTGCAGCTTCCTCAACCCACTACCAACATGATGAGTCGTTGTTTCCTCTAACAACTTGTTAGAACCACTCGTTAAGTACACTGTTTACTCAACTGATAAGCCAGCCAATGACTGACATAACGAGTCATTATTTGATCCAACGACTCGTTAGTTCCTCCGTCACCCACACTGGACCATCCTTAATTTCCCTTCCAACGGTCGATACCACGGGTCGTTGCTAGCTTCAACAACCCATTACAACAATTTGTTGCCACAAACTTGAAACCCTAGGCTCCAACCCAAGATTGCATCCCATGGGTCGTTGTTTCACACAACAACTCATACCTCCTCCCGTGGCATCACCTGGAAATTTTTCCAAAGAACTTCCACAATTGCTTCCACGACCCATTAGTACCTATAACGACTCATTAGATGAGTCGTTTTGAGGAACTTTTGTTGATCTTTATGCTAATCTCATTTCAAATTCCCAATTTAAATCGTGGGAGCTTTTGGGGTGTTACAACTTGGATATGTTCGTCATTGTATTTATCGACGACATTTTGGTATACTCCAGCAATGAGGAAGAGCATGAAAATCACCTGAGGATAGTGCTTCAGACACTCAAAGACCGCCAGTTATTTGCCAAGTTCAACAAGTGCGAATCCTGGTTGAAGTCCGTGATTTTTCTGGGTCATGTGGTCTCGAGTGAGGGTATTCAAGTTGATCCTCAAAAGATAGCAGCAGCGAAAGACTGGCCCAAACCTACCTCTCCAATTGAAATAAGAAGTTTCTTGGGTTTGGCCATTTATTACCGATGCTTTGTGGAAGGCTTTTATTCTATAACATCTCCACTGACTAGGCTGACTCAGAAGAAGGTGAAGTTCCAGTGTTCAGATGCGTATGAGAAGATTTTCCATGAATTAAAAACTCGACTCGATACCACTCCAATGTTGACCCTACCAGAAGGATCAGATGAGTTTACGAGCTTCCAGAGTTGGACTCGATTGTGTTTTGATGTAGTAGGACAAAGTGATAGCCTACACATCCAAACAGCTCAAGGTTCATGAGAAGAATTATCCAACTCATGACTTGGAGTTGGCAGCGATGGTTTTTGAGTTAAAAATATGGAGACGCTATCTGTATGGGGCTCACGTGGATGTTTTCATCGATTACAAGAGCCTTTAGTATGCATTCAGTCAGAAGGACCTGAATCTTCATCAGAGAAGGTGGTTAGAGCTTATGAAGGATTATGACATGAGCGTGCTATATCACTTGGGCAAAGACAATGTGGTGGCTGAGGCCCTAAGCAGAGTGTCTATGGGTAGCATGGCTCATGTTGAGGAAGGAAAAAAATGGCAAAGGACATTCACAGACTAGCTCGGTTAGGGGTGCAGTTGGTTGACTCAGCTGAGGGTGGAGTGGTTATGCATAGTAGGTCAGATTCCTCTTTTGTTGTTGAAGTTAAGTCCAAAGAGGATGAAGATCCCATTTTACTTAAACTCAAGGAAGCGGTTCTCAGGAAAGAGGTTGAGGCTTTCTCCAAAGGGGGAGATAGTGTGCTCCGTTACCAGGGCATATTGTGTGTATCAGATGTTGGTGATTTAAGACAACAGATATTGGATGAAGCACATAGTACGAGGTACTCCATCCACCCTGGTGCTACTAAAATGTATCGCAATTTACAGGATATTTACTGGTGGAACGGCATGAAAAGAGACATCGCCGAATTCGTAGCTAAGTAGCCGAACTGCCAGCAGGTCAAAGTAGAGCAACAAAAACCGGGAGGTATGACCCAGGATATCAGCATGCCACAGAGAAGTGGGAATAAGTAAATATGGACTTTATTATGGGTCTACCTCGAACTCAACATGACTCTATATGGGTAGTAGTAGACCGGATGATTAAGTCAGCACATTCCCTCCCAGTTAAAACTATGAATTCAGCTGAGGACTATTCTAGGATTTATATTCAGGAGTTGGCCGGACTTCATGGAGTTCCATTATCCATTATTTCTGACATAGGTACCCAGTTCACCTCACTTTTCTGGAAGTCTTTTCAGAAGGGACTTGGTACCCAAGTCAAGCTCAGCACTGTTTTTCACCCACATACAGATGGGCAAGTTGAGCGGACTATTCAGACCCTAGAAGATATGTTGAGAGCATGTGCAATCGATTTCAAGGGCAGTTGGGATGACCACTTGCCTCTTATCAACTTTACGTACAATAATAGTTATCACTCCAGCATCCAGATAGCCCTGTTTGAGGCATTGTATTTTAGAAGGTGCAGGTCTCCTATTAGAAGGTTTGAGGTTGGTGAAGTTACTATAATCTGGCCAGACTCTGTTCATGAAGCTATGAAGAAGGTACATCTCATTAGGGAAAGGTTAAAAACAGCTCAGAGCCATCAGAAATCTTATGTTGATGTGAGGAGAAGAGAATTGGAGTTTGATGTGGATGACTGGGTTTATTTGAAAATTTCACCCATGAAAGGGGTGATGAGGTTTGAGAAGAAGGGAAAGCTCAGTCCGAGATATGTAGGACCCTATAAAATTATGAGACAAATTGGAAAAGTAGCCTATGAGCTGGAATACCTTCAGAGTTGGCTTCTGTGCACCTAGTATTCCATGTGTCACTATTGAAGAAATGCATTGGTGATCCAACTTCAATTGTGCCATTGGACAGTGTGGAAGTAAAAGATAGTCTCTCGTATGAGGAGGTCTAAGTACAGATTCTTGACCGTTAGGTTCGTAAGCTGAGGAACAAGGAGGTAGCTTCAGTCAAGGTTTTATGGAGAAATCAGCATGTTGAGGGAGCTACGTGGGAGGCTAAGCAGATATGATGGACAGGTACCCCTATTTGTTCCCTTCCGACTCAGTTTCAGTTCAAGGTATCAACTCCCTTCCCAAAATTTCTTTTAGTTCGTATGTTTCAATTTTTTTCATGTAGATGAACATGTGCATGATTAGTGAATTTAGTTCAGACTTGTGATTCAGTTCCGAGATAGTCATTTCGTTAGTTTTCAGCTTTCATGATCAGTATTTGGGTATAAAGATTACAAATCTCTATTTTCCTGTGTGTTTTATGACATTCAAGGATGAATCGTCCCAAGGGGGAGATATTGTAATGCCCCAAAAACTCAAAGACTATACACCAGACTTAAATTAGAGGAAACTAGAAAATCTGCACCAGGTCACAGAATGAGTTGTTCTGTGCCCCGTAGGGACTGACCACGAGTCATTAAGTGACTCGTGGTGAGGCCTGTGGGCTTGGTGAAATTTTTAGAGAAAGGGGTGACCATGGGGGTCACCGCGAGTCTTGGTCAACACCACAATTCGTGATATGACCCGTGGTCTAGGATAAATGTAAGGCCGGGAAAGGTTAGGCAGTGTACCCAACGGGTCCTCACCATGACTCATTTGGGACACCACTATTGTGGTGTCACTCTTGGGGACTCTTGGGAGTTGTGGGGAGTGTAGTCCACGAGAGGTGACCACGAGTCGTGGTCACCAACCACCACTTGTTTGGCCCCTCGTGGAGACAATCCACATTTTCTAGGCAGTGCACCTCACGAGTGTGACCACGAGTTATGGTCACTGACCACGACCCGTTAGGTCACCCGTGGGGACTGACAGTCAATTTTTTCCTGCAAGTTTTCAAGGGCCTTTCAGTAAATTCTTACCTCCTAAATTTTAAACTACATCATTTTAAGAATATTTTCGGACTTATTAGTGGGGTTAAACAGTTTCTTTCCTCATTCCCCACTCAGACATTCAGAAACTAGATTGTAGGACTTCTCTCAGAGTTTTTCAGAGCAAGAGCTAGGGAAATCTTTTATCCTCAATTCCTCAAGGAATTTTTCAAGCTTTTTCACTAGGTATATAGGAATTCAACAAGGGAATAGTTCTTCCCTTGTGTCCCCAAATTCCTCCCTATTTCTCTCTATCAGTTGTAGCCCTGAAATTACTGAATGTCAAGAAATTGCTAGTCATACTTTGTCTAAATAATGTGGATTATTATACCATGTCAATTATAGATATTTTCTACCAGTTTGTGACTAAAATGATGTTGACAAGTGAGATTTAGCCCTATTTCTTGGACTAGAAAATCTTGAAATCTGCATTAGTACTTGAATGTCGAAATTTAGCTTGATTTTATCATTGTTGGGAACTCCCATGTTGTTAGTAGCATTGAATTTCAAGCAGAATATTGTCAACTCAATTTTAGTAAGAATGTTAGAATTCTCAGTGTCAGTCAGAAAATGTCAGCTGATTAGTTTGACTACAGAATTTCCCAAAGTGTCAATAATACTTCCCAGTTATCAAAATCAAATTCAAAATTCAGTTTATTGGTCCACTAGGTGGTAATGACACTATAAGATATTTAGATCTGACTAGCCTTAGGACCCCAGTTTCAGATTTTAGTTTGTTCTATAGATGGTTACAACACTTTCTGATAAGCAGCTCTGACCAGTCTTAGAATCCAATTTCAGAATCTGGTCCATTAAGACTCTCGGGGTTCTTTTAGATATGTATACCTAACTAGTCTTGGGCCCCGGTTTTGAGCTATCAGCTTAGTATTCAGTCTAGAACTATCCAGTAGGAGTAGGACTTTGCAATGAGCGAACCGGGGTTCCAGCGCACTCAGCTTTCTAGAACTATGTTGTCAGCGTAGGTTATAGTATTTATTGGCCTGATTGGCCCTAGACTTTTGTGATCACCCAGTTCATGCCTTTATTTCCTGGCAAGGTATATTGGGTCCTACTGATGGGGTGTATACATCGGACTCCACGTCTAGTTCACGTGGTTATATTTCGGTTATAGACTCTCCTACTAGTCAGTTCAGTTCAGATCAGTATTCCAGACTTAGAACATGCTTTGACCATCAGACAAGGTCTTTTAGACCACCTCAGTAGTTCAGTTATTCAGTTCAGTAGCTTTAGTTGTTCTTTGCATGTTTTTTCAGTTCAGCATTTTTTTTATCCCGTTGTGTTATGTTTCTCTCACTTACTTTGTACATTCAAAGTACTGACGCATAATTTTATGCTGTATCATTTAATGATAAAGCTGCAGGATATCAGTCTCAGCTTCATTAGCCAACCGCTCATTGAAGATCTCAGCTATTCTAGTTGGTGAATCATCATTCTTCGACAACGGAGATTTATTTACTTCAACTATATGTTCTTTCCTTCTATTTAGATTTGGAGTTAGTTGGGGGCTTGTCCCAGTAACTCATCAGTCTTAGTGGCTTTCAGACGCAGATTGGTTTTGTTTCAGACATGTAGCTTTGTTCTAATATTTTCAAAGTATTTATATTTATGCTTTAAACTTCCATTGTACGTATTTTTATGTTACTCAAAATACCAGTCTATGATAGACCAGGGGTTGAATTGGGGTCACTTGTGACTCTAAGTACCGTATTATGTCCAGGGTATAAACTCGGGGTATGACACGCCTCCTATCTCTCAGGGTACGGGGTATGTACTGCTCTAGAAAAGTGGAGTAGAACTAGATCTAGGTCAATGGTGGTGACCCTGCTGGTCTACACTCCACAATAGCCCTCTACCAAAGCTTAGCATCACCTATCAACTGGAAGGTGGCAAACTTTACCTCATACTTCTCTATTACCCCCATTTTCTAGATCCTTTCATGACAGTCAATTATGAACTCGTAGGCTTCCTCCGCCTGAATACCATAGAAGGTGGGAGACTTCATCTTGGTGAACCTCTAGAATAATTCATATTCCTCTCTAGTCATTACTGGTCCAGTTACCGACCTCAGGAACATCAAAACCTCTGACATATCATCAATACGAGGAGCCATAGCAGCTGCATGTTGTATCCTCGACTGTTGCCCTACAGGAGTCGCTGGTGCTGCCCTATTACCCACGAGGCCACTAAGAAGGTTAAGAACCTTAGGCAGGACCTTGGAGGATGCTGGAGTGGCTACAGCCTCTCCCTGGGTCAGAACCTCTACCTCCATAGCCACCCTCTCTTGTTCCACCAGTAGTACGGGAGATGTTGATCTCTCTTGAATCAGAGGAGGAGCGTGGGCCTTTCTTCTGGCAGCAACACACCTCCATCTACGACCTTGACCCCATCCTATGCTGCAAACTACGGCTGCTGCTGCTGGCTCGGGTGCTTCCTCTCTATTTTTTGCCTGCACGTGTTCTCACCATCAGTGAGAGAAGTAAAGAAGAGTTGTTAGATAGCAATTGGAATCAAGTAATCGTACAAAAAGAAAAGAAAGAAGAGAGTTTTCCTAAAGTCCTCCAACCTCTCCAAGATAAGTTACGGACGTCTCCGCACTGATTCTCGAGACTTTACTAGACTCGTATTTTTCCAATGAGATCAACAAACCTAGGCTTTGATACCAACTTTGTCATGATCCAAATGACTGTGATTGGCACCCACACTAATCCTCCGATGGACGAACCAACATTTCCCAACTCTTTACCCCTAAACCATCGATATTCAGAAGGAATAAACCATATTATAAAATAAATTAAGGAAAAATTGTTATAACTAAAGAAACCAAAAATCATCCACTACAATAACACTCCTAGAATCTGATTGTCATTCCACATGAAGACTTCTAGTTAACATTGTCTAAGATTGTATAAAGACAAAATTGAGTAAGAAGCTATAAATGCTGAACAAGAGACATCTTTGGAGGAGGAGTAGATCTGCACATCTGGCATCGCTCACCTTTCCTTTAGTCCACTGCCACTCCAGAGGTGAGGTCAAGGTGATCTTCCAAGATGGGATTCTGCACTAAAAAAAAAGAAGTGCAGGAGTAGCGTCAGTACGAACTATAGTACTGGTAGGCATCATTGGCCCACTTTACATAATAACATACATACATATAACAAAAATATGAAATTAGCTCAGAACACTATTAATATATATAGACAACACACATTTTAGGAATCACTTCTACTCAGATGCTAACTGGCCTACTCACTAGATTGGGCCATCGCTGCATCGGTCACTTGACCGCCGCCGCGGTCTTGCTGCTGCAGAACAAGTTTCGTTGCAGCAGTACTGCCTTGGTAGTAGCTCGACTTAGCTGCACACTCAACATTTCACTAACTCTTTACAACTTGCAATCACTAAAATCATCCCCGCCATTCACAATCATTGATAAACAATTGATACCATATAACCACACATGATATAGAATAAATCTTTCACATAAATTGTACAACTCAATCACGAGTTCTCATTTAACTATTACAACTATCGAGTTATCATAAAGCCTCAACAATTCAGATGGTAACACATGACCATAAGTTCAGTTCGGTCATATACCCACATACTCATTCTGATTCTCACATTCTTACACTAAATCAATAAATACAATGAATAGTAACATGCCAGGCACACACTTCCGTCACATCACCATAAACACTCAATCACCGAAACATTAATGTACACACTACAAGAGGCTTTTATTTCATCCCTTCTAGTCATGACCTGCAGGGGACTGTAGAAATTCATGTACTATACCGGCGTGGTACCCGCTCCAACTCAGATGCTTCCCTCGAACACAAGCCACTCAATCATTATTGCTCACCCGGATGCTCCTCTTGGGCACGATCCACTCATTTCAGGATATTCATAGTATCCACATTCATTCTCATAATCAATATATTATCATTAAGTCCATTGATATGACTTTTAGGAGGTCTCATCTAATATTTAAACAATTCGAATCATTATCAGCAAGTAAAAAAGGAAACAAACCATACACATTTACTTCCATATTACACAGGTAACAACAACACATTAGGATAACTGAACCATGGAATTCTATATCTATGAATACCATTATGAAAAGTCTAACTCCTAAACCATAACCTATCTTGATTTGGAGGGTTCGAATTCCAACTACTCTACTGAAACCTTGCATTTCTTCAACGCCTCCAAATGTTCAAAGTCTATAAACAAGAGATTCAAACAATTCAATAGTCGATTTCCAAAATCAAGGGTTTTGAGAATTCAAACCCGCCTCATTCTACCCATTATCATAAACCACTTCATATCTCATGGCTTAATTCATTAACATTATGACCTCAAACCCCTTTTAAGGTAGTTTTTAGGAGTAAACTCCAAATTTAACCTTGTTCTAGGTCTAAATTTCCACTGGAACCACGTTTTAGAAGAACTACGCCTTAGGGAGTGATCATTACTCCCTTCTAAACTTAGGAATCGACACCCATTAGTTCCTCATTATTTAGCCCTAATTCTACCAACCTAGGGGTCTCTTGCTAGAGAAATCACAATAAGGGTTCCCCCCTTGATTCATAGATGTTAAGGAAGCACACGTAGAAGAAGTAAGTTAAATTTCTTGCCTTGAGAAGGGAAATTGTACTGCTCTAGGGAAAAATCACTTCTAGATCATGGTAGTTTGTTTTTTGGAAATAATGTGGTATAACCACTGAAATTCCACTTAATATCCACTTACTGATTTCCATCGTCCGCTACAGTGGTTACTTTTTTGCTATAGTGGACCCGCTATGGCGGTCAGAGCACTACCACGGTGAATCCGACGATTATTTTCTTGGTCCATTACAACGGAACTCCGATTGTAATAGCAGTCTCGCTGTAGTGGAAATTCCCCCTCTGTAGCCATTTCTCGTGACTAGTAGCTCCGAAGCCTGCAATCAAACCACTCCCTAACTCAGAATTTTCACTATTGTCACAACAACACCTTTCTATCCAGAACTTAGGCGAGTTAGGGTGTTCCAAACTTATTTTCCTCGTAATTACATACGGATCACTGCAAACTAGTACTATATTAAAAGAGTGGAGGCTCTTTAAAATGTTGATTGAACTTTTTGTCCTTCATTAAAAAAACTTCACAATTGACAAAATTGTCATTTACTATTTTTTACAATTATTATTTTTAGTTATTTTACTACATTAGATTGATTTTTTATCCCCCCTAAAAAAATTTAACTACCTTAGATTTTCTATATGGAACATAACTCTAACTTTTTCTTTTTTCAAATTTTACATCATTTTACCATATTAGATTAGAGTTTTCTATTCTTCCTAAAATATTTCCACCGCCTAAGATTTATTTCTACCGAACTTTTATAAAAGTTTCTATTTTCCATAAAAATATTTCACCGCCCTAAATTTTCTCTTCGGGGCATAACTCTAAAAAAATAATTAAAATTTTACGTCATTTTATCATGTTAGGTTAGGTTTTTTATTCTTCCTAAAATATTTTCACTGCCTAAGTTTTATTTCCACCAATTTTTTATAATTTATTTTTTTCTTTTTGATAGTAGAATCCTAATATTTTTATTCTTTCACATCTCTTTTGGTTTATAAATCCTTTCCTTCCATTTTTATAAAAGAATTTATAATTGTATAATTTAATTCGTCAACTTTTCTATATCAACACCTTTGATTCAATCCAACTTTCTATATTTTCTTACCTTAAAATCTATCCCCTTTTTTATGTTGTGAATTTTTATCTTGTTTTTTTCATATTGTGAAATTTTTTTCATGTTGGATATTAAGAAGACAATAGTAATTGTTATTCCAGTTCAAGTTGTTCACATTCAAAATAATTTAACTTAGATCGTGTCCTTTAGTTGAGTCTAATATTGATATTATTTTATCTTCTTTAATTGAGTCTACTATTAATATTATGTGATTAAAAAGTTATATTATTTTCAACTATTTATTTTACTTTCAATCAAAGGATCTTTCAATCAAATGTTATTTCTATGATGTTTTTGTTCATTGAAATAAATATTAGAACAACATAAAGGAAGAACTATTGGAATGAATCAAACTCTTAAACATAATCATTTATCAATATGAAATTCATATTTTTCTTTCTAAATTCTTATATTTCTACACAAAATATCTTTTGAATATAATTTATGCTATTTAAAAAAATTAATTCTTGTTAATATGAGGGATTTTATTTAAAAAACGAAGGTCCTTAAAAATGTTATTTGAACATTTTACTCTTTATTAAAAAAATTTATAATAGATAAAATTGTCATTTACTAGTTTCCCTCAATAATTGTCATTTAATTATTATTCTAATATTTAGAAATTTGAGATTAATTAAAGTTATGACTATTAAATCTTTACATACTTGTAAAAGGTAAGAACTCCTAATATTTATCATTTTCAAATTGATTAAAATTTATCCTTAATTGAACTATACTAAAAAGTCCTAACATTTAAGACTTTAAAATCAATTACAATTTTGTTAACTTATATCAATCCTTTATTTATTAAACTAACTAATTATCCATCATAATTTTTCAACTCACGGCACGAGAAAATAAATTAAAGAGTGTAATTTTGCTATGCATTAATATGCTGAATTCCTTCTTCTTCTTTTTCTTAAGAAAAAGAAATTATATAATTGAAAAATAATAATAACACAACATACTTTAAGTTGTTCCGAGTGCTTTTATTATTCGCTCTCTTCAGTTAAGTCTACACTATTTCTTCCCTATCAATTTATGTGAAGATGTTTGACTAGACACATAGATTTAGAGAGAGAGAATGAGAGTGAAAAAAATATTGAGCTGAAATTATCTCATAAAGGGTAAAATAAAAAGTATAAAATTAAGTTATTACTAAATGAAGGCTTAGAGCAAAATACCGTTCACCCTTTTACCTTTTTAAAAATAAAGTTCATACTTGACCAAATAATTATTTAATTATTTTTTAATTTTAAATTAACTAAATTTTGTGTATTAAATTCTTTCTTATTTGAAATATATAGAAAATACTAATATTTAAAAATTTAAAATCAATCAATATTTTATATTTTAAAAAATAATTACACATTCAATAAAATTGTACTTATAATACAAATCAATCATATATTTAGAACTTTTAAAAATATCATTTAAAAATAGGATAGACAAAGTATTCCTCGTTAATAGGGTCCGGAGAAGGATCATATCTCAAGAACTGTGATATAGACAGTCTACTCTAGTGTAGATATTAGTGGTTGTTTCCGCTAATTTATATGAGACTTTTTTAGTTCGAACAATCAATTACAAATAAATTAAAGTGTTTGTGATATGATATCAATTTATTAATATGTAACGATCCGCCCGGCCGTCATAGACACTAACAACCTAAGAGCGGGTGAATTTAATTTTTTAGAAATTTAAATCAAAATCCCCAAAAAACAAATGGCATAAGACGAAAAAGTTTGAATGAGCCAAGTCACAATAAAGTGGACCCAGGCGCGCGTCTGCCACGTTGGGTTACTCTTCGTCGTAGCAAAACCGCTGCAGTGGTAAATGGTCCTACTACAACAGATGATGCAAACCATTGTTCCCAATTCCGTTTCGGTTGGGAAATTAAGACCTATTCTCTAAAAAGGGGTCTTAGAAAAAAGGCCCAAAACAGAAAATAGATTTTAATAAAAGAAGAAGGGCTAATAGGTGAAGATTCGTCCTCCATAGCTAGGGCTTTGCAGCAAGAACTCAGGGATCAGTGCAAGCATGCAATTGGGAACGTCTTGATAATAGCTTGGTTCCTAGGTAGGTTATGGTTTACTCACTTTTGTGTTAGACTTTGATTAGCTAAATATATACATGCGTATAACTGATGTACTTTTGATGGTTAGGATCGAAACCTAGACAAATCATTATTGACTATTTGAAACCAGTGAGATTTAACGGATGGATGAATTAGGGAAGGGGTGGTAATATTCCCGTAATGTGAAAATCCCTAGGGGAGAGATTGCAATAAAAATAGCCTATGCATGGGGGGTGGGGTAAGTGAGACTAATTGATTGTATATAGAATGACCTTCAGGCATAGATGTTGAGTGTATTTATATGTATATAGAGATATATATAGTCATTATTTTTGAATTGTAATCTTGAATGGATATTTATATAAATCATGGTTATAGGATACGGTAACTGAGCATTTATGGGTGGGCTGAGATTATTACCAAACGCGATGTAAAACTCGTGAATTAGAAGAGTTAGATTTTACATAATAACATGTATGTTCTATGAGTGATTAATAATGGTTGGGTTTGTGGATATTATTTGTGATGAGGATTGCAATATTAACAATTAATTATTGAATAAACTCATTATGGTGATGCCCCAATTTGGCTGATAATAAAGTGCATAGTATGAAATTTCGAAGAAAAATCTGTGAGGAAACTGGGGGAAGAACTGGTCAAAGTATTGCCAGACAGTACCGCTACAGTAGTTACTATACCGCTGCAGCAAGTCCATTATAGTGGCAGCAGAGGAGCCAAAACTAGTGAGCAGGCTAGGTTGCACTTCCTTGTGATGTTATGGGTACCAATTGATTTTATAATATTTGGATACAAAATTGTGTTCGAAACTATGCTCTAATTATACTTATTCATATGTATACATAACTCTTGTTGTGTGTGATTCATTGTTTGTTGTGCTATGATGTGTATCCCGAAATTGAGGGGCGAGTTAGTATTGAACGAATGTGTGCATGAGATAATGTATGATACGAAAAGAAAAATCATTGATATGATGGTGAATGTGAGGCCTAGTGACAAAGGGAAAGAACTTGGATGAGCTAGCTAGTACGATCAAACTCTAAATGAGGATTGGATACATGAGTGGCTCGTGCCCGGGGTGAGCATCTGGGCAAGAGGTATGAGGGAGTACACATATAGGTATGGTTAAAATACCATGTGGCTGGGTGTAAGAATATGAGTACACAGAAAGATATGATGAAGGTTTCATATGGCTGGGTGTACAATACATGGATTTCTAGAGACCCCTGTAGGTCATGACTGGAAGGACAAGCATAAGACCCTCTGGCATATGTGTACAATGATGTGATGGAGGCGTGTGCCCAGAATATCACCAATGGATGATTGTTAGACAGATATTGTGCGCTGTATGGTTTAATTATACATATGGCTACAGAGACAGAAAGGTACAGGTATACAAGTGTGATACAGGATATACCGATATGAATCGGGTTTGAGGTGAGAAACATGTGGGAAATACCTTATATGGCTACACTGTTTAGGTATGATATATTATGGTATTTTCGTGTTATAGAGACAGGTATGTGCATGTACTTTAATGTTTGGGGAAAATTGACTCCCTCGATGTCTTGTTGACTTATGTGTGTACTTGAATTAGTTAATCAGTATATGCGATTAAATGTTTTGTTTTAATTGAGTTTGTGGGTTACGGAAGGTAGCATGACGAGTTCAAAAAAAGATAGTGAATTACCATGAGATAGTGAGTAGACTTTATTATTTAATGTACCTCATTAAGAAGGGTTGAAAAATGTTGTAGATAAATAAAAAGGTTAATAAATGGTAAGAGAGCTAGCGGTGCTACAAAATTTTACAACGGAAATACACAGAACCAGATCAAGGAAAATTGGTTAGTAACTGTTGAGTATGTCGCTATAGCAGACGAATAGCCGTGGTAGCGGGACCGCTAGGGCGGTCTGAGTACTCATTGCAGTGGAATAGTAAGGAGACAGATTGGAGATTAATTGATGCTTAGAATGGTAGCGGAATTTTGCGAACCTTGATGAGACTTAAGAAAAGATAATGTAGTATTAAATTAATGAGTGGTTTCATAAATGGAATAATTGTTGAATTTAATATTAATAATTGTATGTTGATTATTATACTATTGTGTAAACTAACCTTAGTCGGTTGATGATGCCTACTGGTACGTGTGGTGTACTGATACTACCTTGCTACACCTTTTTGGTGTAGGTTGTGGCTAGCTTGAAGTTTATTGATTGGCGTGAAGTACTCAGCATTAGTTTCCATGTTCTTCTTCTGAGACAAAGCTGTGTCATTTTGTTTGTCATAATATTCTATTAGAGCTCTTGTACCTATCTATATTAGATATTGGGAGAGTCATGGTTGTTGGGAAGCTTGTATGATTATCTTGAATTATTGTTGGCTAGTGTAAATAAATGAGAAATTTTGGGTAATTGATGTAACATTCCGCAAGGGTTCTTCTATCAAGTAGAGTCGATGTAGGTGCCCACACGACCCACTTATTTGGGGTCATGACAAGTTGGTATCAGAGCATCTAGGTTACCAGTCTCACAAGTACAAGAGCAATATCGAGTAGACTCCTACAAATTGATGTGTAGACGTCCACATGTAATCTTCAGGAAACTATAAGGCATCTAGCAAGTTTTCATTTTACTTCTTTCCATCATGTTGTTCGAATATGTTGATCGCCTGGGTTGAGTCCAATTGGTATCTGGAAGATTCCAATTGGTATCTCGACAAGCCTAGTTGGCATCTGACTATGCATGATTATTGAGAAAACGCAATAAGACTGGTGGGTGGGATTGACTTGAGTTGACCGGAGAAACAAGATACCTACAAGTGATTAGCTTAGCGAGTTTCACTACACCAAAGGTTGTCTCGCTGACGCGGATTCGCTACAACAAAAGAAGTACCGCTGTAAAAAAAATTCACTATTGCGGTAGAACGACCACTGAAGTGAACATAGCTAGGCAGAATGCCAAATTCTAGAAATATCAAGTTCCCTTATTTTGAATAGCAACTACAAGCATCAAGAGACAACCATTCAAGCAATACGAATAAGGGAAAGCAACTACGATATCAAAAAGGGAGCCAAAAACACGGCCAAAGTCTTAAGACGCCAAATGGGCACCCATACACCATAGGTGGAATAAGTACCAACATTCCTAAAGCAAGAAAAAAATTAGAATTGTCTTACAAGCCCCAAAAGGGGGCTACCTAAAAGAACAGTGATAAATGTTCAAAACAGGGGGATAGTGCGACCCATCTAGCCGGAGGCCTCGTCGTTATTGCTGCCTGCATCCTTGTTCCCTCCCTCCTCGAACCCGTTGAGGAAGGAGAACTCGGGGCGGTCCTGCTTGGTAGCCTGGGGTGTCTTACTCTAGGAGCAAAGATCTTCAGGATCTTCTTGATACCCTTCCATATGCGGATGAGCAACTTATCCTGAGAATGCCTCCTTCTCCTCTCTCGCTCCAAGTCCTCCCAGAGCTCCACATGGGCCTAAGATAGGGCGGCAATTTCCCGCTACACCTCCCCAAAATCGGCAACTACTGCACCGAAGGTCAGCTGCTAGCAGGAGGTCTGGGCAACCCTCCAAGGAGCTCCCACATAGTCGCCATATCGGCCTAAATTTTCTCAAAGGCCCAATAGGTTTGGAGGTGCTGGCCCCACCATGTCCCTTAGCTGACATGGTCTTTCTATTCTTTTGACCTCTCCCTATATCCCCCTTCACCCTCAACAGATCGAAGGGCTTGTCGCAATTCACAATAACATCCCAGGACTCCTGATGGACGCCAGCCCGCTTGTAAAGCCTAGTGATATAAGAAGGAAACAACAGGCCGGTAATGGGCTTTGTAGAGAAATACCTCCACTCTTCAATAATCTGAGCCCCCACATTCACATTCACCCTCACCCCACTTAAAATAATGGCCACCACCAGAGCTCGGGGATAGGTCATGTCCGTGACATTGGAGGATAAATGAATCCTCTGAGACACGAGGTTGAGCCACCTCCTTGCATCCACTGAGAAATGCGAGCTCTAGATGCCCGTCCTCATGACGCCCCAGTTGGTTGAGGCGCTCTGCTCCTCCACCACCAGAGTATCCACCAGCCATTGCCTATTCCCTTCTACATCCAGGGCCTTCAGCTCATCCTCAAGAGGGTTTGGCTGACCCAAAGCTTCATTTATGGCAGCAGGGGTTAAGGTGATCTGCATACCCTTGATATGAGAAATTGGCTCGTCCCAGCTCTAAGCCACCATCAAGAGGTTAGTATAAAACTCCCTCACCTAGGCCTTATTAGCCCTACTCGAGTCCTCTACTAATGATCCCTAGTTGATTTCCTGAAGGAGTGCATAAAACTCTAGCAGCTTCTCCTCTACATCTTGCACAACAACCCCCTCTCATGCAACAAGCTCTTCACAGCCTATTCATTGTGTCGGAACTAACACTGGTCATTTACGAAGTGAATATAGCCCTCACTCTGGATGCTGCTGCTAAAGGCAGCTATGTTGATAAACCTGCATTGATAAAAAGTATTAGGAAGAGGGACCGAATAACTAGGATAATGGAGCATGAGAGAAAAGAAAAATCAGGAATCAAGGGGTAGCTACTGTCCAGGCGAACTGCTGCAGCGGACAAATGTCTGCCGCAGCGAGTTTGCCATAGCGGAGGTAGGTCCACTGTCATGGTACCGCTGGAGCGATCATAGTTCCGCTGCAGCGGACACTGTCTTCCACAAACCTTTGAACACCATCATCTCAACCTCCGAATTTCTTCAATTAAGCTATATATCAAGCAAGGGGAGAACTTTCCCAAGCCCTAATGGCAATCACCCACCTCGATAGGGTACAGATTCAAGCTCAAAAGCTTCAAGGAAGTCAAACCACCACCCTATTCAAACCCCCTCATTTTTTACCTCACAGCCCCATGAAACCAACCAGAAACATGAAGGAAACAGTAGAGATCACTTGAGAACATAAATAGAAGCAGCATGCTACGACAATCTAGCCGTGAATTTATAAGAGGAGAACCTACTCATATCGCCCTATAACTCCCCAAAGGAAATATACAACAATCATTCACTAGCAAATGAAGTAATGAAGCCATGAGGACAAGGATTACCTGAGAAATCGAGGGAAATCACCCAGAGAATTGAGAGGATTTGCACAAAGTAGGAGTGAAAAAGGTTAAGAATGAAAACTCCAACCATCTAACCTACTTTTTACTGATCCCATTGTCTGCTGCAGCGGATCATTTTTCACCGCGGTGGAACAGTTGTAGCGGGAAACCCACTCGCTGCAGCAGATTGGTAAAACAATGTTGATTTGAATTCCACAACATGTCCCTACCATTTCAAAGATAACCACGACATCTGAACCAGGAATAAGAATCTGAAACACCCAAAAGAGGGGTAATTGCGTAATTTGACACTCTGGCCTTGGTCAATCCCAAATGAAGATTTATAGCTCCACAAGAAATTATTATACATATGTGGGAAATTTTTATAGTAAGGGGTAATAAAGGGGCCCTACACCGAATCAGTCCGGGGACCAACACCTAGAATCGATAAGCCCTGGTGCTCTAGAGTGGAGAATCTAAGATCGAAGCTAGAATCAAACTGAGGTGTCTAAACATCCCCGCCTCTATATTGTAGTGTCATTCAGGGATGAATGAATTTTAAATTGGTATAGGATGTAACAACCCGCCCAGCCGTTATAGCACCCCGATCACCTAAGAGCTGGTGAATTTGAATTTTTAGAAATTTAAATCAAAATTCTCAGAAACAAATGGCGTAAAATGAACAAGTGAGAATGGACCAAGTCATAATAAGTGGACCCAGGTGCGCGTCCGCCAGCGCGGGTTACTCTTCCCCGTGGCGAAACCACTACAACGGTAAATGGTCCCGCTGCAGCGGATGACGCAGACCAGTCTTCCCAATTCCATTTTGGTTGGGAAATTAAAACATATTCTCTAAATGGGGCTTAATAGAAACCCCCAAAAATAGAAAATAGATTTTAATAAAAGAAGAAGGTCTAAGAAGTGAAGATTCATCCTCCATAGTTAGGGCTTTGCCGCAAGAACTCAGGGATCGGTGCAAACATGCAATTCGAAACATTTTGACGATAGCTTGGTCCCCAAGTACGCTATGTTTTACTCACTTTTGTGTTATACTTTTATTAGCTAAACATATACGTGTGTATAGTTAATGTACTTTTGATGGCTAGGATCAAAACCTAGACAACTCGTTATTGACTATTTGAAACCGGTGAGATTTAGCGACTGGACGAATTAGGGAAGGGGTGGTAATATAATGTGAAAACCCCTAGGGGAGAGATTGCAATAAAAATAGCCTATGCATGGGAGTGTAGGTGAGAGCGATTGATTGTATATAGAATGACCTTCAGGCGTTGATGTTTAGTGTATTTATATGTATATAGAGATATATATAGTCATTCTTCCTGAATTGTAATCTTGAATGGATAGTTATATAAATCATGGTTATAGGATGTGGTAACGGAAAATTTAAAGGTGGGTTGAGATTATTACCGGAGCGATGTAAAACTCACGAATTAGTAGAGTTAGATTTTACATAATAACCTGAGTGTTTTGCGAGTTATTGCATAATGTTTGGGTCTGTGGATATTATTAGTGATGAGGATTGCAATGTTAACAATTAATTATTGAATAAAGTCATTATGGCGCTAGCCCAAGTTGGCTAACGATATAGTGCAGAATATGAAATTGCAAAGAATGATCTATGAGGAAACTGAGGGAAGAACTGGTCAAAGTACTACCAGACAGTACCGCTGTAGCGGTTATGGTACTGCTGTAGTGAGATCATTGTGGCAGCAGTTATGCCACAGCAATGGAGCCTAAACCAGCAAGCGTGCCAAGTAGCAGTTTCTGGTGATGTTATGGATACCAATTGATTTTATAATATTTGGATATGAAATTGGGTTCAGAACTATGCTTTGATTTTACTTGTTGATATGTATACATAACTCTTGTCGTGTGTAATTTATTATTTATTGTACTATGATGTGCATCCCGAGATTGAGGGGAAGTTGATATCGATCGAACATGTGCATGAGATAATGTATGATAAAGAAGGGAAAATCATTGATATGATGGTGAATGTGAGGCCTGGGGCCAAAGGGAAAGAACATAGATGAGCCAGCTAGTACGACCAGACTCTGAATAAGGAGTGGAGACATGAGTGGCTCGTGCCCGGGGTGAGCATCTAGGTAAGTAGTATGAGGGAGTACATATACAGGTATGGCTAAAAGACCATGGGGTTGGGTGTACTAATATGAGTACACATATAGGTATGATAAAGGTTTCATATGACTAGGTGTATCATACATGGATTTATAGAGTCTGCTACAGGTCATGTCTTGAAGGGCAAGCATAAGATCATCTGGTATGTGTGTACAGTGATGTGATGGAGGCGTGTGCCCAATATATCACCAATGGATTATTGTTAGACAGAGATTGTACGGGTATAGTTTAATTATATATACGGCTGCAGAGATAGAAAGGTACAGGTATACAAGTGTAATACAGGATATACCGATATGAACCGGGTTTGAGTTGAGAAATATGTGTGAGATACCATATATGGATACACGATTTAGGTTTGATATATTATGGCATTTTCGTGGTATAGAGATAGGTATGTGTATGTACTTTAATGTTTGGGGAAAATTGGATCCCTCGATATGTCTTGATGACTTATGTGTGTACTTGAATTAGTTAATCCATATTTGCAATTGAAAGTTTTGTTTTAATTGGGTTTGTGGGTTATGAAAGGTAGCATGATGGGTTCAAACAAGAGATAGTGAATTGCCATGAGATAGCGAGTAGACTTTATTATTAATGTACCTCATTAAGAATGGAATATCCTGTAGATAAAAAAAATGGTACGAGAGGTAGCGGTGCTATGAAATTTTATAGCAGAAATAAAAAGAACTCGGATCAAGGGAAAATTGATCATTGACTGTTGGGTATGTCGCTCTGCAACGGATGAATATCTACGAAAACGAGACCGCTGAAGCAGTCTAAGTACTTGCTGCAGCGGAGTAGTACATAGACAGAGTGGAGATTAATCGATGGTTAGAATGGTAGTGTAATTTCGCGAACCTTGATGAGACTTAAGAAAAGATAATGTAGTATCAAATTAATGAGTGGTTGTATAAGTGGAATAATTATTGAATTTAATTTCATTGGTTGTACGTTGATTATTATGCTATTGTGTTAACTAATCTTAGTCGGCAAATGATGCCTACAGATACGTGTGATGTAGTGATATTGCCTTGCTACACCTTTTTGGTGTAGGTTGTGGCAGGTTTGAAGTTTCTTGGTTGGCATGGAGTACTTAACATCAGCTTCCGTGTTCTTCTTCTCAGAAGAAGCTATGTCATTTTGTTTGTCATATATTCTATTAGAGCTCTTGCCTGTCTAGACTAGATCTAGGAAGAGTCATGGTTATTGGGAAGCCTGTATGATTATCTTGAATTATTATTGGTTAGTGTAAATAAATAAGAAATTTTGGGTAATTTATGAAACGTTCCGCAAGGGTTCTCCTTATTTAGTAGAGTTGGTGTAGGTACCCGCACGACCCACTTATTTGGGGTTATGACATAATATCAAAACAAGCCAGTAATAACTTACAATACGATTTCATAAATGCTAATTATTTAAACTAATAACTTATACTATATGTTCTATTCTACTATACTAATTTGTATTACAATGTGTCTTCGTAATGTCAATATTTTAATTAACGTTAATCTACCAATAATGTAGTATTAGAAATCTTGTAATAATTAATATGAAATATATATATATAATACATGCATTTAAGTGTTCATGTAAAATCTAATAATTTTTTTACTTTCAATCAAATGTTATTCATACGACGTTTTTGTTCATTGAAGCCAGTATTAGAACAAACTAAAGAAAGACTTACTAAATTTGAACAAACGCTTAAATATAATCATTTATCAATTTAAAATTCATAATTTTCTTTTTAAATTCTTATATTGTTACATAAACTATCACGACCCTGATTGGCAGGTTGTGCGGGCTCCTACATCGACTCTGCTCGATAGGAGAACCTTTTTTGAAAGATCATATAAAATACCAAATTTTCTCATTAGTTTATATGAATAAACAATATTTCAAAATATTTACTATATGTTTTCCAAAATCCTTGACTCTCCAAAGATCTAGTCTAGACAGGTGCAAGAGCTCTAACAGAATACTTGACAAGATAAATGACACAGCTTCACTGAAGGAGAAGAACACGGAAGTTGATGCTGAGTACTCCACATCATTCATAAAACTTCAAAATTGCCACAACTAACACCAAAAAGATGTATCAAGGTAATATCAGTACCCCACACATACCGATAGGCATCATCTACTAACTAAGGTTAGTTCACATAACAACATATAAATTAACATACAATCGACATTAATAAATTTAACAACTACTCCACTTATGAAATAATCCAATTAATTTATTAGCTACGTTATCATCTCTTATAACTCGTCCATTTTTCATACAAGCACCCTCCCACACTAGCATTTTCTAAATTTTCAGTCTGCCTCCTTAAGCAGGAGTCTCTAATCACTATGGCGGTCTTGCTATAACACCACCCTACTTAAGTAGTAGCCCTGATTTGCTTATTCAATTCTCTTTTATTTCACCATATAACATTATAGCACGTCGACCTTATTTACCATTTCACTATAATTAACCAAGTCCGTTTCTATCATTTATTAATCTATTAACTAGTCACAGAACTTCCTGACTGTCCTAATATAGTACATGATTATTAAAGTTACACCCATGGTCTTCCGGTACATAACTGCCTTTTTATTAAACCCGTCATACTATCTTCTATGACACTCAAAACCACTTAAATCAGGCAATGAATCACAATTACAGATTTAATAACTCAAGAATGCACAAGGAAGCATCAAACCATATTGATGGAGTCAAACCCTCTATGATCAAATTTCTCATACATACCTGTTTATTTACATCAGAGTTATGTCATATGACACCATACCTGTACCGTATAATCATGTATTACATCCTAACTATGCCTCTCACATCATATCCAAATCATCTCGGTATATCTTATATCACATCTATATACCTGTATCTCTTGGTCATTGCAGCCATATATGTATCATACCATACCCACACCATCATTGTCTCACCATCCTACCATGGTGATTTGTCGGGCACTCGCCTCCTCATATCACTATACACACATGCCAAAGGGTCTTATGTTTGTCCGTCTTGTCATGACCTGCAGGGGACTCTAGGAATTCACATAATGTACACCTAACTGTATGAGTCCTTTATCATACTTGTCTATGTACTTATGTTTGTACACCCTACTATATGATTATTTATTCATACCTGTCTGTGTACCAACTCATATCGCTCGGCCGAATGCTCACCTCGGGCATGAGCCACTCATACCCAAGCCCTTCACTCATGGCTCAATCATACAACTTACGCATCTAAGTCTCATTTTGGCTCCAGGCCTCTTCCTCAGCATGTGAATAATTTACCTTCCGTTTATGATGTACCTCTATTCACTTTCTCAGTTATCACAGATTCCATTAACCATTTCAAAAACAACATATCACAGTTTAAAATATCAATTAAACATACACACAAATAAGAATTACACCTCATCAAATATAACACAACCCTAGCTCGAGGCTATTATATAACTAGTAATTTATTATGTTATTTACACTCGAATTCTATGATGAGGTACAAACTAGCGCGCTCGCAAGATTGGGTTTCACTGTAGCGACATTGCTGCCATTATTGCAGTGTCATTGCAGCAGTTCCAAGACCGCTGCACCAGTACTGCTCAGGCAGTACTTCGACCAATTTTCCACCAAGGATTCCCACAAGTTATTTATTCGCAATCTCTTACCCATTATACATAAATTACATTGATCCATCTCTAATATCACCCTACTTTTTTCATCAAGCAAAGACCATCGAGTTGATACGAACCAACAAGCATAGGACACTACGTAATAAAGAAAACTTACTAGCCACGTAGCTCGCTACCTCCCATAAGTCATGGGTCACAAATCAATCCATACAACAATTATAGCCCCTCCTCAACATTCAATTTCCATATTTTATAAACAAGGGTTTATGGATGACCATTCAAAATTATAATTCAGAAAGGAAGGACTATACACACACACACACACATCAACAACAATGCCTGAAGATCTTTACTCATAAAATCAATTCACTCTCACACACCCATCATTCCTAGATTATTATTATTGAATCCATAACCTACGGGTTTTCACGTTATGGGAATATCACCACCCCTTCCCTATTCCATTCATCCCCAGACACTTACTGATTATACATATCCAATGACAGTTACTCAAATTTTGTGTCTACCCATCAAAAGCACGTCAATTATATGCATGTATATTTTTTGCTAATCAATGTCTAAAAAAGAGGTGAGTAAGTCATAGACTACCTGGACGCAAAGCTATCATCGAGATGTTACTAGTTGCATGCTTGCATCGATTCCTTAATTCTTATCAAAAATCATAGCTGCGGAGGATGAATCCCTACCTCCTAGCTCTTCTTCTTATTTCAAATGTCTATTTCTTGTTTTGGGCATTTTTATTAAGCCCGTTTTGAGAGAATAGATTTTTAAAATCCTAACTGGGATAGAATTACAGAATTTTGGTCCGGGTCACCCCTTGTAGCGGGACCAATTACTGCTGCAGCGGTTCCTTTATTGCAGAGAGTAGCCCATCATGGTGGATGTACACCTGGGCCCACCCGATTGTGACTTAGCCAGTTCGAGATCATATGTCTCTTGATATTTTACTTCAGGGAACTCCCCCCTAGATGGAAAAATTTTAAACTTCCCTTAGCTTAAGTTGTTCGAGTGTTATAACAAGCGGACGGGTCATGACATTAGATAGAAATAAAGAATCCGTCATCCCCAAATGGCCCTACTATGAAAGTGAGTTTTTTCAGTTACCCCAAGTTGACCCTGGCACCGTAAACGATTTTAAAACCTTTGTTTCCCGATTCTTAGACTGACCCTCACAAGACCTCTACATCACCCATTACTCTTAACTTTATTTAGCATATATTAACTAGCACTCAATGAATCAAGGGTCCTTTACTTTCTCTGAAAAAAACCTAATATAAAATTACCAATTCGTCCTCTCGAACGCTCCTGAATGATCCACATCTGTACAAGTATGTGATCTTCATGAAATTGCAAATCCAATGACACCCATATCATTATAACTATTTTTGGCTCGAAATGTTGGTTCAGAAAAATTTCCCTCAAGCTTCGGGGTTGAATTTAGCGATTCTCCCAAAATTATGCCTATTCGTATTAAGACAACCCAACCGCATGTCACACTTCTCTTAATCCTATTTCCTAATATCATTTTTGAGAAGACTCTCACCATTTCATCTCCCCTATTTGCTAGCTCGTGGGATCTTAACCAGACTGGCCCCGGGTCTTTCTAACTTCTCTCCCAAGTCTCACGATGTTTATCCGTGGCTCAGGTACCCCTATTTGTCTCCAACTATGATGAACTTTTAACAAAAATGTGGAAAACTCATGAAGGAATTTGAATCGTCACTGACTCCAAGCCCTTCCGCTGCAGCAATATATGTTCTGCCACAGCGGTTCCGCTGTAGTGGAAATTGGTTCACTATAGCAAAAGAACAATAAGTTTTAAGGGTAGAATGGATGGTTTTTGAGTTGATTCATAGCTTTATCACTTCCAATTTGGGCGATTCTCTCAACTTCCCCTGCCATTTATCGCAATTTTTTCAAGTAATTCTTCATCCCATGACTTACTTTGTTTGCCATAGGATGCTTGCAATGTAATGTCTATTTGCTTAGGATTTGGGTAGTTATAGGGACGATAAGGGTATGTTCCTTTTTCAAACTCATAGACTCAATTGTTGAAGCATTCTACTTGTATTTATGTTCTTAAGTGTTTTTTATCATTCTCTACGTGATTTGGGCTGATGTCATGTAGTTGTTGGTTGAAAATGGGGGACGGGGTTTGGTAAGGTGGTGTTTCAACCTTTTCGATCCTTTTGGGCTTGAATTCGAACTCTATCGGGGTGAAAAATTATTGGTAGGACGTGGGCAAGTCTTTCCCTTGCCTGATTTGTAGTTTATTAGACGGAAATGGAGGTTGAGATTTCAACCTCCATTAATGGGAGTCGAAGTTCTGAGGAAGATGATGTCCGCTGCAATTGTAAGATCGTCATAGCGGTCCACTCCCGCAATTGCAGACTCGCTACAGCAGGAATGTGTAATGGTTAGCCTGGGAAGTGACCCTTTTTCAATTCTATTTTTCTTTTCCTCAACTTCCTCTCTCTCCTGGTCATTATGTTCATACCCTGATGCTTCTTATTATTACAGGTTCAATAGTATGTCTTCCTCCAGCAGCAGCATTTGCATCGTGACTACATTTTCTTTGTGAATGACTAGTGCCAATTTCGGCATAGTGAGCAGGCTGCGAAAGAGCTGCTTCACGAGAGGGGGTTCATTATGCAAGATGTAGAGGAGAAGGGGCCAGAGTTTTATGCCCTTCTCCAGGAGATCGAGTAGGGTCCATTGGTTAAGGAGCTGTGTAAGGTCAATGAGGCCTGGGTGAAGGAGTTCTATGCCAACCTCCCCACTATGTATTGGAGTCGTGATGAGCTGGTGGACTATGTCAGGGGTATGCAGATCATCCTAACCCCTGCTACTATTAATGAGGCCTTGGGTCTACCAAACCCTCTAGAGGACGAGCTGAAGGCCCGTGATGTGGATGGGAATGGGCAGTGATTGGTGGACACCTTGGTGGTGGAGGAGTAGAGGGCCTCGACTAACTGGGGAATTACTGGGACGGGAATCCAAAGAACTCATTATTTTGTGGAGGCCAGGAGGTGTCTTATTCTAGTATCTCGGAGGATTTGCCCGTCCTCCTATGTCACTGATGTGACCTATCCCCGTGCCTTGGTGGTGGCCTTCGTTTTGACTGGGGTGAGGGTAAATGGGGGGGCTCAGATTCTAGAATAGTGGAGGTACTTCTCAGCTAATCCCATCACTGGCCTGTCGTTTCCCTCTCTCATCAATCTACTCTGTAGGCGGGCTGGGGTGTATAAGGAGTCCGGGGACCTCATCATGGGTTGTTATAGGCCTTTTGATCCCTTGATGGTGAAAGGGGATCCAGGGAGAGGCTGGAAGAAAAGAAAGACTGCCTCTGCTGAGAGAGATGGTGGGGTCGGCACTTCTAGACCCGTCAGACCATTTGAGCGATTAAGATAAAGATGGCGGCTATGAAGGAGCTATTGGGAGGGTTGCCTAGACCTCCTTCCAGCAACCAACCCTCTGGTGCAGTAGCTACTGACTTAGGGGAGATGCAGGGGGAAATTTTTGTCCTAGCTCAGGCCTATGTAGAGCTCTGGGAGGACTTGGAGAGAGAGAGAAGGAGGCAGCATTCCCGGGACAAGATAATCATATGGATGTGGAAGGGGATCAAGAAGATCCTGAAGACCCTCTCTCCCAGTTCTAGGACACCCCAGGCATCCAGGTGGGACCTTCCCGAGTTCTCCTTCCTCAGCGGGCTTGAAGAGGGAGCAGATGAGGATGTTGGCAGCAGTAGCAACGAGGCCTCCAATTAGATAGGGTCACAGCACCCCCTCCCTCCCTTTTATGATCATGATTTGGGTAGCCCCTATTTAGGGCTTGTACGAGAATATTACTTTCTCTTTCCTTGTGTTTTGGGTGTTGGTACTTTCTCTTCCTATAGACGTTCGGATGTCCCTTAACATCTTTAGACAACGGCCATGTTTGGCCCCTTTTTAAATTAGATTGTTGTTTTTTCTGAATCTGTACAACTTATTTTTCATTATTGCCTTGTATTAGTTGTCATTTCATAATAGGGGATCCTAGAATTTTGGCATTTTTCTGGCTTGTGTCCACTACAGCGATTGCCCTACTGCTGCAACGAACCCGCTACGGTGATACATCATTCGTTGTAATGAGTCTGTTGCAGTGAGGCATACCCCCCACTGCAGTGAAACTCACTAAGCCAAATAACTATAGGGGTTCTTGTCCCTCTGATCAACTCCAGTCAACCCCGCCCACTAGTTTATCTCACATAGTTAGATACCAATTAAGTATGCTGAGATACCAATTGAAATCTTCCAGATATTAATTGGACTCAATCTACGCGATCGACATATTCGAACTGAATGATGGGAAGGAAATAAATCAAAAACTTCCTAGATTCCTTATAGCTTCCTGAAGATTAGATGTGGATGTCTACACACTAATCCGCAGGAGTCTACTCGACATTAATCTTGTACTTGTGAGACCCGTAACATAGACTCAATCTGATACCAACTTGTCACAATCCTGAATGGGCAGGTCATGCGAGCACCTACATCGACTCTACTTGATGGGAGTACCCTTTTTGAAACATCAAATAAAATACCAAATTTTCGTATTAGTTTACACAAATAAACAATATTTCAAAATATTAACTATATGTTTCCCAAGATCTAGTCTAGAACAAGAGCTCTAATGGAATACTTGACAAGATAAATGACATAGCTTCGCTAGAGGAGAAGAATACAGAAGTTGATTCAGAGTATTTCACATCATTTATGAAACTTCAAACCTGCCACAACCTACACCAAAAAGGTGCATCAAGGTAGTATCAATACACCACATGTACCGATAGGCATCATCGGCCGACTAAGATTTATTCACATAACAACATGTAAATTAACATATAATCGACATTAATAAATTTAACAACTACTCTACTTATGCAATAACCCACTAAGTTTATTAGCTACAATATCGTCTCCCATAACTCGTCCATTTTTCATACAAGCACCCCCCACACACACACTAGCCTTTGTCTAAATTTTTAGTCTACCTCCTTACCCCGTTGCAGTATGTGTCTCTAATCGCTACAGCGATCTCACTGCAGCGGCAACTGGCCTGCTGCAACTCCACCCTACTTAAGCAATAGCCCTGATTAGCTTATTCAGCTCTCTTTTTTTCCACCATATAACATTATAGAAAGTCGACCTCATTTAGCATTTCACTATCATTAACCAAGTCCATTTCTATCATTTATTGATCTATGTAATTACTTACAGGATTTCCTTACTCTCCTAATTTGGTACATGATTATTAAAGTTACATTCGTGGTTTTTCGCTAAATCACTGCCTTTTAATTAAACCCGTCATACTATGTTCTATGACACTCAACACCACTTAAATCAGACATTCAATCACAATTACAGATTTAATAACTCAAGAACACACACAAGGAAGCATCAAACCATACTGATAGAATCAAACCCTCCATGATCAAATACCCATACGTACCTGTTTCTTTGCATCAGAATTATTTCATATGGCACCATACCTGTACCATATCATCATGTATTACATCCCAACCGTGCCTCTCACATAATACCCGAATCATCTTGGTATATCATATACCATATCTATATACCTGTACCTCTTTGTCATTATAGTCGTATCTGTATCATATAATACCCACACTATCTCTATCTTATAATCCTACCATGGTGATATGCTGGCACACACCTCTGTCACATTACTGTACATAAATGCCAGAGGGTCTTATGTTGCTCGTCTAGTCATGACCTGTAGGAGACTCTAGAAATTCACGTGATGTGTACCTAACGGTATGAGTCCTTTATCATACCTGTCTATGTACTCATGTTTGTACACCCAGCCGTATGATCATTTATTCATACTTGTCTGTACCCACTCATACTGCTCTCCCGGATGCTCACCTCGGGCATGAGCCACTCATACCCAAGCCCTCAGTGACGGCTCAATCTTACAACTTACTCATCTAAGTGTCATCTCGGCTCCAGGCCTCTTCCTCAGCATGTGAATAATTTACCTTTTGATTATGACGTACCTCTACATTCACTGCCTCGGTTATCATTGATTCCATTGACCATTTTAGACACAATATATCACAGCTTAAAATATCAATTAGACATACACAAAAATAAGAATTACACCTCATCAAGTATAACAAAACCCTAGCTCAAGGCTATTCTATAACCAATAATTTTTATGTTATTTACACTTGAATTCTATGATGAGGTACAAACTGGCCTGCTCGCAAGGTTGGGCTTCGCTGCAGCGACATTGCTGCTGTTACTGCGGTCTTATTGCAGCAGCTCCAAGACCGCTGCAGCAGTACTGCTCAGGCAGTACTTCAACCAGTTTTCCACCAAGGATTCCCACAGGTTGTTTCTTCGCAATCTTTTACCCATTATACATAAATTACATTGATCCATCTCTATTTTCACCCTACCTTTTTCATCAAGCAAAAACCATCGAGTTGATACTAACCAACAAGCATATGACACTATGTAACAAGGAAAACTTACTAGCCATGTAGCTCGCTTCCTCCCATAATTCATGGGTCATAGATAGAGCCATACAACAATTATAGCCCCTCCTCCACGTTCAGTTTCCACATTTTATAAACTAGGGTTTATAGCTGACCATTCAAAATTATAATTCAGAAAAGAAGGACTATATATATACATACATACATTAACAACAATGCCCGAAGACCTTTATGCATAAAATCAATTCTCTCGTACACCTCATCATTCATAGACTATTCTTACTAAATCCATAACCTACAGGCTTTCGTGTTATGGGAATATCACCACCCCTTCCCTATTCCATTCATCCCCAGACACTTACTAGTTATACATATTCAATGACAGTTATCGAATTTTGTCTCTACCCATCAAAAGCACGTCAATTATACACACGTATATATTTTTCTAATCAAAGTCTAACATGGAGATGAGTAGGCCATAGCCTACCTGGACGCCAAGCTATCGTTGAGACATTTTTAGTTGCATTCTTGCACCTAGTCTGAGTTCTTACGGGATATCATAGTTATGGAGGATGAATTCCCACCTCCTATCTCCTTCTCTTGTTCCAATAAATCTATTTCATGTTTTTGGGCGTTTTTACTAAGCCCCTTTAGAGAGAATAGGTTTTTAAAAATCCTAACTGGGTAGAATTATGGAATTCTGGTCCGTGTCACCCATTGCAGCGGAACAAATTATCGTTGTAGCGGTTCCGCTATGGCAGAGAGCAGCCCACCGTGGCGGATGTACACCTGGGTACACCTGATTGTGGCTTAGTCCGTTTGAGATCATACGTCGCTTGATCTTTTAATTCAGGGAACTACCCCTCCCCCCTCCCTTAGAAAATAAAATTTTAAACTTCCCTTAGCTTATGTTGTCCGGGTGCTCTAACGAGCGGAAGGATCATTACACAAACACATCTTTTAAATATTATTTATATTATTTTTAAAATTTTATTCTTATTAATATGAGAGATACGCGCAAGGCGCGTACACTAAAACTAGTACTATATTAAAAGAATGAAGGTCCTTAAAAATGTTGATTGGACTTTTTTCCCTTCATTAAAATATTCTACATTAGATAAAATTGTCATTTACTATTTTTCTTAAATAATTATCATTTAATTATTATCCTAATATTTAGGACTTTGAAATTAATTAAAGTTATAGCTATTAATTCTTACTTATTTTTAAAAGGTAAAACTCCTATATTTACTTCTCAAATATTTTATTATTTAAATTATATTAAAAGTCCTTAAATTTAAGACTTTAAAATTAATTACAATTTTGTTAACTTATATCAACCCTCTATTTATTAAACTAACTAATTATCCATCACAATTTTTTAACTCACTGTATGAAAAATATATTAAAGAGTGTAATTTTATTAGGCATTAATACGTTGACCTTCTTCTTCTTCTTCTAAAAGAAAATGTGTATAATCAAAAAAATAAAAAAAAATATAGAAATACAACATATTTTAAGTTGTTTTAATTAATTGAGTGCTCTTGTTATTCACTTCCTTTAGTTAAATTACACTATTTCGTCCATTCCAATTTATATGAGATGTTTCACTAGACATATAGATTAAGAGAGACAGAGAGAGAAGTTAAGCTGAAATCATCACATAAAGCATAAAATAAAAAGTTTAGAATTAAGTTATTACTAAATATTTAAAGCACGAAGTCTCATAGAAAAATATCATTCACTTTTTTATCTTTTTAAAAATAGTGTTCAAACTTGACAAAATAGTTAATTTAATTATTTTTTAATATTTAAAATTTTAAAATTAACTAAATTATATGTATTACATTCTTCCTTATTTGAAAAATATAAAAATAATAATATTTATAAATGTAAAAGCAATTAAGGTTTTACCTTTAAAGAAATAATTACATGTTGCATAAAATTGTACCTATAATGCAAATCAATCTTATGTTTAGGACTTTTCAAAATACAATTTGAATAAAGGGCAGCCCGGTGTACAAAGAATCCGGCATTAACATGGTCTGTAGAAGGATCACACCCCAAGAAATATGATATAGAAAGTCTACCCCAATGCAAACATCAGTGGCTCTTTTCACTAATTTTGATGAGTCTTTCTTAGTTTGGACTATCACTTACAAATAAATAAATGTGTTTATAATGTGATATTAATTTATTAGTACCAAAATATGCCAATAATAACTCACAATACGATTTCATAAGTGCTAATTATTTAAACTAATAACTTATATTATATATTCTAATCTACTATACAACTTTATATTATAATGTGTCTTCATCATTCTGATATTTATATTAAATGTTAATGTGTTAACAGGGTAGTATTACAAATTTTATAATAATTAACGTGAACTATAATATAATGCATGCATTTAAGTGCTCATGTAAAAGAAAATAATTTCTTTACTTTTCAATCAATGCTATTTCTATGATTTTTCATTTATTCGTTGAAATAAGTATTAGAAAAACTAAAGAACTACTAGATTGGATCAAACTCTTAAACATAATTATTTATTAATTTGAAATTCATAATTTTCTTCGTAAATTCTTATATCATTACCCAAGAACATCTTTTAAATGTTATTTACGCCATTTTAAAAAATTTATTCTTAATAATATGAGGGACATATGAGAGGCCCGTACGGCAAAATTAATGCTATATTAAAAGTCCGAAGGTTTTTTAAAATATTGATTGAATATTTTACCCTTCATTAAAAAATTTTACAATAGGGAAAATTGTCATTTAATTTTTTTTTAAATATTTAAGATGTACCACATCGGCTCATATAAAGAAAAATCAAAAGTTGAATGATTATAAAATCACGTGTGGAATTAATTGGCTAAGCATCTTGTTCAAACATACATAGAGTCAAAATAAATGATTTTGTGTCTATTACAAGTTTTTCCTCCCGATTTAAGATAGATCATTCAGATAGAAAGGAGATCAAAGACAAACATATATATCTGACATTGTCAATGGGCAGGAGCCTACATTCTCATATGTCATGACCTCGGCGATCATGATCGACACCCACATTATACCCTCCAGGGGGTAAACTAACAAATCCCAACTAATTACCCAATCCTAATAGCAATATGAATAAATCACATTATTAAAATAAATAGCAGAAGCCTTAAATAAATTAAAAGAATATAGTCGCCAAAACTATCTCTTAAATCCCCTAGAAACTTAAAGTCATTATACTTGAGAACATCTACGTAACATAGTCTATGGGAAACAAATTAAGAAAATAACAAGTTCATGTCTGAACGAAACATTCTTTATGGAGGAGTCATGGCAGCATAACCGGATCTTCTCACCTTCAGTTTTTTGTGGCTGCTCTACAAATGGGGTCGAGATGAACTCCCTGATCGAGGTCTGTATTTAAAAAAGAGTGCAGGAGTAGCATCTGTACTATATAATGTACTGGTAGGCATTATTGGCCGACCTTAAATAATAACGTATATACGGTGAAATAAAAACATACAATTTCCCAAAACCCAAAATTATTAAATAATACTCATTCTAGAATCAATCAGTGTAAGATGTTCAGTTGGCCTGCTCACTGTATTAGGCCTCAATGCAGTGGTACTTGACTGTTGCCACGGTATCGCCACGACAGTAAGGGTACCACCGCAGTGGTACTGCATTGGTAGTACTCAACTCAACTGGCCACATAGAATATACAATGAAATTCTCACAACCAATCCCTCAGCTCATCACGGACTCATACATGACTTTACAAGTAATGACAAGCTATGATAAGCACATCAACATGCTAACACATAAAAGCTACACAAGCAAGGATTTCGATTTCATCAAGTTCTCATACTGTCGAACCGATATTTATTCTTCGAGTTCTACCTTGATACTATAACATTTGTAATGTGCCAGGAACACACCTCCATCACATCACCATGATCACTCAAAACTGGACATCATTATACACACATGCCAAAAGAGGTCTTATTTCTGCCCTTTTAGTCATGACCTGCATGGGACTCTAGAAATTCATGTACTGTACCGGCGTGGTACTCGCTCCCACTCATCATCTCATCGAGATGCTCCTCTCAGACATGAGCCACTCTATCATAACCGCTTTCCCGGATGCTCCCTTCGGGAACGAGCCACTCATCTCTGGACAAAACATGTTATCCACTTTCATTCTCATCAATCGGTATGTTATCACTAAGTCAATTGACATGGTTTTTAGAAGGCCTCACTTTACCTCCATCAACTAGATTATACTTACCAATCATTGCTTACTGTCACGGCAAATGAAGGAACAGATATAACATCTCAAAATACCCAATTTCACACTATATAAGCAACAAAATCATATCAAGTTCACTCCATCAATTGAATTTAACATGTGAATTATTAATAATAACTAGTGTCCGAGGACCAACCAAGCACATAATCATTCCACACGGATACAAGTCAATATAAGGCCTAACTCCTTATAAATCGTAACCTACCTCGATCGAAGTATTCGAATACCAATTACTCTATTGGTGCCTTGGATTTCCTCAATGCCTCGGAACGCTCGAAATCTATAAACAATAGTCGCAAGAGTGTTTCATTAACTACTCTTCAAACAAAGAATTTCTTTTCTTAAGAAATTCAAATCCCCGCAATTCTACTCGGTATTTACGGTCCAATTCCATGCTCAAAGAATAAATTATCAAGATCTAGCCCTTCTCCTTCAATAGCCCTAGTTTCTACCAACCTAGGGTTCTTTTCTTAAAGTTTTCACAATTAGAGGTCCCCCCTTGATTCAATGGTTTTAGGAATCAAAAGTAGAAGGAATAAGCCATAGTTTTTACCTTAGGAATTAGGAATAAGCCGTAGTTCTTACCTTAGGAAGTAGAATTGCTCTACCTATGGAAAGTTTACCTTAGCTTATAAAGTTCATGCCTCAGAGTAGTGGGGTAAAATCCTTGAAATCCCATTTAAAATCCATTTTCTACCTCCCCTCGTATGTTGCAGCAATCGCATTTCCGTGCAATGGATCTGCTATGACGGTCAGGACACCACCACGATGGGTCCAATGGTTACTCTCTCGGTCTGTTATGGCAACCTCTGACCATGGTAACGGTCCCGCTGCAGCAGTTTTCTCCATGCTGCAGCACTCCCTCAATAACCAGTAGCTCCCATCCCCTTACTCATAGACCATTCCTTAGTCTCAAGTTAAAACTAACTCTTCCCCAACACCTTTCCACAAGCCACCTAGATTAAAATAGGTTGTTTCGGACATAATTCCCCCGTAACGATGAATGGGTCATTACATCAAATACCAATTAAAATATTGTTTATCCTGAACAGCCTAAGAAAGTAAGGAAAAAGACATACCTAATTTTATACACAACTGGGGATATTTGTCCTGTATATCGGCCTCCGTCTCTTAAGTGGCTTCCTCTATAGGATGATTCTTCTATTGGACCTTTACCGTTGTGATCTCTTTCAATCATAACTTGTGGACCTCCCTATCTAATATAGGAACAGGCTCCTCCCCATAACACACACTTTCATCAAGAAGCATTGAATCTTCGTGGATTATGTAAGATCCTTCCTTATGGTATTTCTTCATCTTGGAGACATGAAATGTCAGATGCACTCCAACAACCTTGGAGATAGAGTAGTTCATAACCTACCTCTCCCACATGCCACAGAATCTTGAACGGCCCAAGGTACCTCAGGCTAAGCTTGCTCCGCTTTTCAAATCTTATCACTCCCTTCATGGGGGAAACCTTGAGCAACACTTGCTCTCCCACCTTGAACTCCATATCCCTCACCTTTTTATCTGCATATAGCTTCTTCTTGCTTTGAGAAGCAACTAGTCATTCCTAAATCACCCTACTTTCTCCTAGGACTCTTTAAGCAAGTCATACACCAGGGTCTCATCTCGAACGCATAAAACCAGTCAATTGGAGATCTGCATTTCCTTCCATATAGAGCTTCGAATGGCGCTATGTCAGTTCTTGAGTGATAGCTATTATTATAAACAAATTCTGCCAAAGATACGAACTTATCCCAATAGCCACCAAAAGCGATCACACCGGCCCAAAGCATGTCCTGTAACACCTGAGTTGTCCTCTCCGATTTTCCATCTGCTGTGGATGAAAGGTCGTGATCAAATCCAACCTGGTACCTAGTTCAGCCTACAAGGTCCTCAAAAAGTGGGAGATGAACTGCGTTCCCCTATTTGAGACAATCCAAATTAGCACCCCCATGCAATCAAATAACCTCTTTCACATATAGCTCAGCCAGTCTCTCTACATTGTAAGTTACCTAGACAGGTAAGAAATGGGAAAACTTAGTCAATCTGTCCACAGTAACAAAAATGGAGTTGAACTTCCCTAACGTCTTTGGAAGGCCAACCACGAAGTCTGTCGCTAATTCGCTCCCATTTTCACTCTGAAATATGCATTCTCTGAAGTACTCTCCCAGGCTTCTAGTGCTCATATTTCACCTACAGAGAGTTTAGGCATTGGTCCACGTGATGAATAATGTCCCTCTTCATCCTGCCTCATCAATAGTGTTGCTTCAGGTCATGATACATTTTAGTAAATCCAAGATACATAGAGTACCTCCATTTGTGAGCTTCTGAAAGGATAGTTTTGATCAGCTCCCCAACGCGGGGAACACATACATGCCCCCTTGTCCTCAGAGTCCCTTCGTCATCTATTATTTCCTCCTTCACTTTCCCTCACAAGACCTGGTCATGAATCTTACTCAGTCTTGCATCCTCAAACTTCCTAGATTTCACTTTCTCTAGCAGTGAAGGCCTAGCCTCCACACTGGCTAATATACCTCCTATCTCTGCCAACGTGAGCCTCACTAGGTTATTGGCCAATTCCTAAACTTCTCTGGCCATCGAGCGTCAGGTAGTTTCCAAACACGCCAAATTGCCCATGCTCACTACTTTTCGGCTCAAGGCATCTGCCACCACATTTTTCATCCCTAGATGATATAAAATTTTCACATCGTAGTCCCTAAGTAGTTCGATCCATATCTACTATCTCAAATTGAGATCCTTCTGAGAGAACACATATTGCAAGTTGTGATGGTCTATGAACACATTACAATGGGCCCTATACAATTAATGCCTCTAGATTTTCAAGGCGAATACCACTATTGCCAATTCTAGTTCATACGTGGGGTAGTTCTTCTCATGCACCTTCAGTTTCCTCGAAGCATAAGCAATGACCCGAATTTCCTGCATCAACACAATACCTAATCTAGACCGTGAAGCATCACAAAAGATATTAAATCTTTACTTTCTACTGGTAGTGCCAAAATAGATGTTGTGGTTAACAAGGTTTTGAGCTTTTTAAATCTCTCTTTACATTTTTCGGAACACTAGAATGGCACATCCTTTTGGGCCAGCCTTGTCAACACCAAGGCAATGGTTGCAAATCCCATTACAAATTAGCGGTAATAGCTGGCCAGCCCCACAAAACTCCAAACCTCTATCAGTGTAGTAAGCCTAGCCCAATTTTGGACTGCTTCTACCTTCTATGGATCCACCCTAACCCCTTCCTTTCAGACTAGATTCCCCATAAACGACACCGATTCTAGCCAAAATTCACATTTTGTGAACTTTACATAAAAGTTGATTCTTCTTCAGCATCCTCAATAAAATCTTCAGGTGGTTCTCATGTTCCTGCTTAGTCTTAGAATACACCAAAGTGTTGTCAATAAAAATGATTACAAAGGAATCCAGATAGAATTTGAAGATACTATTCATCAGGCTCATGAACGTTGTTGGAGCATTAGTGAGTCAAATGACATGACTATAAACTCACAATGCCCATACCTGGTCCAAAAAGTTGTCTGCAAAATATCCTGATGACGTTCAAATCCACTCCTCACAAGGAGGAAGTGTAAAGCATCGTTGCAATAGAAATACCCAATTAAGATTCGGGGTTGAATCCATAGGGAATAGCGATTGGATGAAACAAAATTTGTCTATTGGATTGAAATAAATTGCAGCTTTGAATTGAAAATGGAAAAATAAATGTTAGGGAAAGTGAGATCACAATTTGAATTAAAATCAAATACCAATCAAAACAAGGCAACCACATTGAATGAATAAATATGATAAAGGGCCAGGGATGTGCTATTGATGGGGCATTGATTGGATTGGAATTAACTAGAAAAATAAATTATTACTTACAAGCATAAATAACCATGGATAAGGTGGCCCCTGATACTTTTCAACCACTTGAATGGCTTTTTTCCTTGGGTTTTCTCAAACCCCAAGGTCTTAATTAATTCATCCATTGTGGCTTGGGCAAGAATTGAACTATCTCTGGCCTCAACTCTTTAATGGGTGTATAAGAATGCGTTTTGGCTATCTCTAACCCAATCCCACATATCAATACCCACCATTATTTTCTCACCCATATTTTATTTCCCTTTGTCAAGCAAAAATAGAATAAGTAAACATTACTCACATTTGCAAAAATGGATAATTCAATTATAACTTGGAGAAAACAATATATTTATACTAGATGAGTAATCATAAAATCAATCTACAAATACCTAATCTAATTTATCCCCAATCATGCACACGCCCCTAGAAAAATATTTAACCACTCATAGATGAATAAGACAAAATCATATTGACAAATGAATTCATAAAATTCATTATTAAGAGTAAATAGCAAGCTCAGATTTGTCTTCAATGGAAGTTTGTACCTTGAGGAAGAAGAAGAAGAAGGTGAAGAAAAGCTAACTCTATTCTTTCTCTCTCTAGAAGATTAAAATCTCTTCAATACAATACAATATTATGATTATCTAAAGGAATGGAATGTTCAGTACCTTTTAAAGAATGTACAAAAGTAGGTTAAAAGTGCTCCTCAAATCCCGTACTGGATGATTTTTCCCTTCTAACAATGGACTCACTTGTGAGACACCGGTGTTTTGCCTGTGCCCATCCGTGGGACGCTGCTCCAATGCAGCTGGGGACCAGTGACTCTTGGTATAATTTAGGGTTGGCACCAGCGGTTCGTAGGTGATGATCTGTATTCTACCAGTGCACTTTCCACTTCAACACAGTGGGCTCCTGCGTTTGGCTGACATTTTGCTGGTCCCATCTGGTGGAACACCAGTCCTCTTCTTTAGCTCCATGCTTTTGTTCAATTCCTTACTTTCTCTCTTTAAATTGAATTTCTGCAAAAACAAAAGAGCAAGAGTGTAAAATCCTCCTAAATGACTTGAAAATCAAGAAAAAGCTCATATTTAAAAGCCTAATGAGTTGGTAAATTACCAACTCATTATACCCTCAGCATGAATTTTCAGCTAATGATAGACCAATCTCAAGTCAATTTGTGAGAACATTGCTGCCCCCTGTAGCTGATCAAACAAGTCATCTATTTGAGGAAGAGGATATTTGTTCTAAATAGTTACCTTATTCAATTGATGGAAGTCAATTTACATCCGCATGCTACCATCCTTCTTTTTCACAATCAACACTGCGGCACCCAATGAAGAGACACTCGGCCTGATGAACACCTTACTAAGCAGTTCTTGCAATTGTTTCTTAAGCTTTCTCAGTTCAGCTAGTGCTATTTTTGTATGGCGATATAGAAATAGGTCAGGTCCCTATCTCTAAATCTATGCAAAAGTCAATGTCGCGGTCCGGTGGCATGCCGGGTAAGTCCTTGGAAAATACCTCTAGAAACTCATGAACTACTGGGACCAACTCTATGGAGGGACCCTCAGAGCTGGTATCTTGTATGTGGGCTAGATACGTTGAACACCCTCGCCCTATCAATTCCCGAGTGCGAATATAAGAGATAAGCTTCTTAGGAGCAGGGCTACAATTCCCTTTCCACTCCAACCTAGACAACTATGGCATCGCTATGGTGACTGTCTTAGAATGAAAATCTAGAATGGCATGGTAAGAATACAACTAGCTCATCCCTAAGATAACATCAAAGTCTACCATGTATAACATCACCAAGTCTACCCACCCATAACCCATAAAGTCCACCCACCCATAACCCATAAAGTCCACCGAACAAGAATGGAAAACCCTATCTACAACCACAGAATCCCCAACAGGAGTAGACACATGAATCGGAATATCAATAACATCATAACCAAGATCCATCCCCACTGAAAAATAGGTAGACACATTGGAAAAAGTAAAGCTAGGATCAAACAAAGTCGTAGCCATTTTCTCACATACAAGAATAGTACTTGTGATAACTGTATCTAAAGACTCTACCTCGGGTCAATTTGAAAATGCATAGATGTGAGCCTGATTACCTGCCTAAGACCCACCCCTGTTAGCCTATGTAGCCCCCCTGCCGAATTGAGTATCATCCCTTCCTATCTGGGCACCTCCTCTACCAGGCTGAGTGTTGCCTCTAACTGTCGGCTGATTGCCCCGTCCAAGCTGAGGGCAATCACTACTTAAGTCACTATCTCCCCTACCTGTGGTAGTTAAAGTTCGGGGAGATGGATGTGGAACAGTCTGCTCGCCCTGTCCAAATATGGAACACCATCTACGAATGTGTCCATACTTCCCACACTCATGACATACCTTATAAATCACCAGCTTTGGGCCGAAATGGAGGATATAGGGAGAGCCCCCAAGTCTAAGTGAACCAACTATATGCCCCCAACTGTACCCGAAGGCCGTTGAATGTTCCCTGACGAACTCCTGGCTAAAACCTACATAGCCGACTAAACAAGGCGTCCCAAGTACCCCTAGGTAATCGGAGTCCTAGGGAAGGAACCACTGAAGGTAACCCACCTTTCGAGCCTTCTTCTCAACATTCCTCGCATAACCATCCTGTTTCACCCTCTTCACATTCTTCACGAACTCTACCACTTCGTAGAAGGTCTTACTTGCTGAGACCATTTGTAGGGCTGACAATTGACAGCTGAAGGCCTGGGTTCAGGCCCTTGACAAATTGCCTGATCCTCTCCTCCTCAGTTAATAATAGCAGAGCATAATTGGATAGTGAGTGAAATCAAGCCTCATAGGTTGTAACTGAAGAGGTCCCCTGCTCGATGATGGTGAACTCATCTCACCTTCGATCTCGTAGGGTATGAGGCACATATTTCTTTAAAAGGGTGGGGTAAATCTAAGTCCAAGTAAGTGGTGGTGCCCCCGCCAGTCTCCTATCAACTAAAAAGTGACAAATTCCACCCCATACTTCTCCACTGTCCCCATTTTATGGAGCCTGTCATGGCAATCGATGATGAACTCATAGGTGTCCTCTTTCGTGAACTACGGCTGCTACTATTGGCTCGGGTGCTTCTTCTCTAATTTCTCCTGCATGTGTTTTCACCATCTGTGAAAGAAAAAAATAAAGAAGTTGTTAGATACTAATTTGGATCACCAGTTACCAATTGGAATCGAGTAATAACACGAAAAGGAAAAAAAGAAGGGAGTTTTCCTAAAGTCCTATAGCCTCTTGAAGATAAGTAACAAACGTCACCACATCGATCTGGAAGACTCTACTAGACTCATCCTCATATAATGAGATCAATGAACCTAGGGCGCTGATACATACTTTATCATAACCCCGGTGGCTGTGATCGGCACCCACTTTATACCCTCCGATGGGAAAACCAATGAGTTCCAACTAAATACCCAATACCAACAGCAATACAAAAAAATCACATTATTAAAATAAATAGCGAAAGCCTTAAATAAATTAAAAGAATATAGTCACCAAATTTGTCTCTTAAATACCCCAGAAACTGAAAGTTATTGTACTTGAGGACATCTACTTAACATAGTTTATGATAAACAAATTAAGAAAATAACAATTTCATGTCTGAACGAAGACATTCTCTATGGTGGAGTCATGGCAGCACAACTGGATCCGCTCACCTTTAGTTTTCTACGGCTGCTCTACAAATAGGGTCGAGATGAACTCCCTGGATCGAGGTCTACACTTAGAAAAGAAGTGCAAGAGTAGCATCAAAATGATACAATGTACTGGTAGGCATCATCAGCCAATATTAAATAATAACATATACACGGTCAAATAATACATAATTTTCCGAAACCCAAAATCATTAAATAGTACTCATCCTAGAATCGATTAGTGTAAGGTGTTCGACTGGCCTGCTCATTGGATTGGGTCTCGCTGCAGCAGTAATCATGGCGGTAAGGGTACTACCATAGCAGTACTGCATTGGCAGTACTCGACTCAGCTGACCACCTTCAGTTCTCCCTTAACAATTCTTAACAACCGGTTCATTAATTCCATGCAAGTTATACACAGCTTTAAATTCAACGTTTAAATGCACCACTGTCCACATACACTATAAAATGAAATTCTCACAACCAATCCCTCAGCTCATCACAAACTCATACATGAATTTACAAGTAATGACAAGTTATGATAAGCACATCAACATGTTAACACATAAAAGCTACACAAGCAAGGATTTCGATTTCATCAAGTTCTCATACTATTGAACCGATATTTATTCTTCGAGTTCTACCTTGATATCATAACATTTGTAATGTATCAGGAACATACCACCATCACATCACCATATCACTCAAAACTGGACATCATTGTACACACATGCCAAAGGGATCTTATTTTTGTCCTTCAGTCATGACCTGTAGAGGATTCTAGAAATCCATGTACTATATCAGCATGGTACCCGCTCCCACTCATCTTCTTATTAGGATGCTCCCCTTGGAGACAAACCACTCTATCATAAGCACTCTCCCGGATGCTCCTCTTAGGAACGAGTCACTCATCTCAGGACAAAACACGTTATTCACTTTCATTCTCATCAATCATTATGTTATCACTAAGTCAATTGACACAACCTTTAGGAAGCCTCCCCTTACCTCCATCGACTAGATTATACTTACCAATCATTGTTCACTTTCACGAAAATAGGAAGAAACACATATAATATCTTAAAGCACCCAATTTTACACCACATAAGTAACAACAGTATATCAGGTTCACTCCATCAATTGAATTTAACATGTGAATTATTAACAACAACTAGTGTCCGAGGACCAACCAAGCACAATATTATTCCACACACATACACGTAATTATATAAGGTCTAACTCTTTCTAAACTGTAACCTACCTTGACTGGAGGATTCGAGTGCCAATTACTCTGCTAGAGCCTTGCCTTTCCTCAAAGCCTCAGAGCGCTCGAAATCTATGAACAATAGTCACAAGAGTATTTCATTAACTACTCTTCAAAATAAAGGTCTTGAGAAATTCTGAACTGCCCAATTCTACCCAGTATTTACGATCTAATTCCATGCTCAAAGATTGAATTATCAAAACCTGGACCTTCTCATTTAATAGAGTCCTAATTTCTATCAATCTAGGGTTCTTTTCTTAAAAGTTCACCATTAGAGGCCCCCCTTGATTCACTGGTGTTAGGGAAACAAAATAGAAGGAATAAGTCAAAGTCTTACCTTGTGGAAGAAGAATTGCTCTGCCCTTGGGAAAATTGCCCTTAGCTTCTAAAAGTTTGTGCCTTGGAGTAGTGGGGTAAATCACTTGAAATTCCACTTAAAACCCACTTTTTGTCTCTCATAGTCTGTTACAATGGTCAAATTTCTGCTGTAACGGACCCACTATGGCAGTTAGGACACCACCATGATTGGTCCAACTTACGCTCCCGGTTCATTACGGCAGCCTCTGATTGTGGTAACCGTCCCGTTGCAACAGTTTTCCCCACACTGCAATGGTCCCCTGATAACCAGTAGCTCTCGTTCCCCTGCTCATAGACCATTCCTCAGTTTCAAGTTATACAAACTCTCATCAAACACCTTTCCACAAGCCACCTAGGTGAAAAAGGGGTGTTCTATACATAATTCCCCCGTAACGACGGACGGGTTGTAACATCGCGGCTCTTATCCAAGGTAATGCTATGACATAACTGTCATTTAAATATTTCTTTATATTTTAGAAATTGAAATCAATTAAAATTTAGCATGTTAAATATCTTCTTATTTGAACGACATAGGAAATTCTAATATTAAGGATTTTAAATTCAATTATGATGTCACATCCTACCTAGGGAGGTGTGACTGGAACCTAGTGCCAAACTGGACTCTCAGCTGACCTAGCTGGGCATACGCACCTCTGGTTCCTGCCAGCAACACATAAATAGAGAAAACAAATAGCTATATCTCAGCTGTAAACACATCCTCGGGCTGAGTAGGCCGCAACATACAACCTGCCCAACAAAAAAAAGCTAACCCAACAGGTACAATAAAAAAATCATCCTATGCGGGCTGACAAGACCACCATGCTATCTAATGGTATCATAACTAGGCCCCACACGGCCAACAATGCACCACTAACCATAAACTGTAGTCTGCAAGCCTCTAAGAGTGAAATATTAGTTAGGACAGGGCCCCGACCTACCAAAACTATAAAACAAAAGACGAGAAAACCTCTAACATTTGGCGACATCGAAGGAAAGGAGCTAACCAATCTGCTGACTATGAAAAGTGGCTAAGAAGGTCCCGAAACCTGTCTATCTAAACCTGCAGGCAAGTATGCAGTGCCCTATGCGTTGGTGTCAGTACAATATGTACCGACTATATGAGACAGTAATAATAACTAAATAGAAGTTGATAAAGAATTGAAAGTAATCTGCGAAAAAGGCAGAAGTTAACCTGAATGCTTTCATAACCATAGCCTGCATCTAGTAGACCATTATACAAACAGGAACGTAAGGGGTGTAATTATACATCCATAAACTATATCTAGAAAGCAAGTATACATAAAAGAAGCTCACCTGTCCCCCATAAGCCTGGAAGGTGCAAGCAACAAAGATATAACCAACCTGGGCCCCATAAGCCTCGACAAGTACAGTTCAATCTATATACCCCTAACCAGGTTATTATGGTACCACAAGCAACTATAACCAAACCTATCCGTTTTCTAAGACTGCAATTGAGCCCTTGAGCTCTTGTAACTGTATCTGATTCCTCTGGGCTCCTGTAACTACACCCCGGGCCTGCAAGGCTCCGTTGAGGGTCAGTAGTGTCGTTATGGCGTAATGGGAGTCCATACATGAATGGACTTCAAAACAGCCTTGTAGTACTAAATAGAGTCCTTCTAGACATCATATAGCTTCTCTAAACAATATATACCCCCATAGGCAATGATACAATTAGCACTCCTAAGGCCATTTAACGGGAGACCAACTAAGGAGGGTCAATCCCTAGACGGGTACTGTGCTATAGCCTCAATCTATTCACTCAAAAGGCGTACCTAGCCCCTTAGTCCTAACGCAACCACTACTCACCCCTAAAATAGTCTACATAGCTACCAAAAGGTACACCCCAAGTGCCTACACCTAACCAGGGGGTCATGGCAACGATTACAATCTTAGTCGGCTTCAACAAAATATGGAGAGGTCCGGGGTGGCTTAAGCGATACTCTAAAGGTCATACTAGGATAATGGTACCTCATAAGCAAACAGCAAGGTCGTCGGCAACCAGCTATATAGTTCCTTCTCTTAGAATGATTGTAGGGCTGCTACTAATCGGACATGTTCCTGAGCAGTCAGCGCTAACCTCCCACGGGCATCTTACTATAATTCCTAGTCTGAAGGTAATACTATGATACTGTGGTTCTAGTCCCTTAGATGTCAACCTGGTCTGTCCAGATAACATATAGCTTCCCTAAGCAATCCATAGCCTCGTAGGCAGGTATATCTGGATTTATCCCTTTGCGGCAATATGTACGTAGGCTTCTACAAAAGTAGCTCAAGGCGTTAGCCCCACGTCTAATCCATGATAAGGTTCCCCCTTAGGGTATTACTTAGTCTATCAAATTTCTAACAACTGGGGTAGTTTCTTGAGTGGCCTATATGAAAAGCAGTAAGTCGACTGATGCTAGTGGTCACTGATAGTAGCCAATCACATGGCAAGCTATCACTCAGTTCATTAGGCAACCCTAGTACCACTGACTCGAAGGTAAGACCACCCTATCAGGATTCTGGCCTTGAAGGCGTCAAGATATGCCAACAGCCTGTAGGCAAGCTTTACTATCTATATAGGTGTCAAACAGAAATTTATATCGCCCACCTGCGCCCTATGCTATCCAACCCTACCAAGTTAGGCCCAACAGCTAAATAAAAGCTTCTAAGGACTTGGAACGATAGAGAGACATCAGAATCCCTATAAATTGTAAACAAATGAATAGGAAAATCTCAATGACGCTTTTATCATTTGTCACACTATGTATACTTTTTCTCAAAGGAGAATACTATAGTACAACCTCAATTCATCTCGTAGCAACTAGCCTCAACATACATAACCATATTCTACTGGTAACAGCTAATCACAACATACGTACTTGTGACTCACTTACAAAACTGTAGGTCGTATCAACTGTACGACGAGAATAACTTATCAAAAGAGGTTAGCCTTAAATACCTCAATTGCCAATTCCAGCTTACTCAATCATGTTCAAACCTAGAACTAGTAATTCCTCCAACTCATAGCCTTTCTGTTGAGGTAATAAATCTGTTCTTAATCCATGAAAACATCTGGCAACATTAAACAATACCCACACGACAACAATTTATAATCTACCCAAATTCGACCAAAAACTCACGGATTTCTGAGAATTTAGAAGGTAGAAATACTTATCACTTTTACACATTATGACTTGATTGGAAGTGATTTCTACAACTTCTACCTGGTGAGACTCTGTTGAACTGGGCTAATTTTGAAGAAAAACCTCTGTGGATACATTCTTCATAGGCCTAGGAATCATTACCTGAGAAGAGTTGACGTCTGGAGGCAATTTAACAGCGTAATTCATCTTCTAAAAATGGAAAACCTCATGCCCTTTTTGCCTCACCCGAGCTTTCTGTTGACGAAATATTTACATGAAATAACCTTATCACACTTAACATATATATAGGGAGGTAAGAGGGGACTATCATGGTGCGACGCCCAACGCACCAGGATATGGGCGCAGTGCGCCTCTCCTTACACCGAGGTAGGGGCATGACGCGATGCTCGGTGCATCGTGCCTCCGATTCCATCCTCTTGCTCCCTCGCCATTGTGCTTGTGCACTCCCCCTTTGGGCCTTCTCCCGTACATGTCATGATCTCGACACTCTCATAAGCGCATGCACACGTCCACTAATCACTAACAACTTACAGGGTGTAACATCATCCCCCCCTTAGGAACATTCATCCTGGAATGTAATTCAATCTTAAGAGGTTCTATTCTTTAAGCCTTGCCCAAAAATTTGGGCAGAGTTTCTCCTATAACATAGACTATTCAGAAACCTAAAATGCAGAATAGTGCAACGCAGACATCTCACAGGATGCTACATGCAACTAAGTAGCATAATTCTTCAACATATATGTACACAACTGATAATAATAGCAACAAAAACATCTATACAACACCTGAGAACCATCTCGCCTTAACTAAAATTGTCTAAATCTGTATGTTATCATCATAGAGCCTAGAAAAACTGAAGATATCTAGATCTTATGTCGTCCTCAATATTCTCCATTTCTATCCCTCCATAAGACTTTAATAGGCTACATCTTTGGTCCTAAAGATAGCCCCTGCGGACCTGACGATCCAGCATAACTATTAGAGTTTCCTCGTAGGATGGCTCTTCTGTAACCTAAACATCCTCAACTGGGACAACCTGAGAAAAGTCTCTTATGCGCTTGCATAGCATTGATCCATGAAATATTGGATGAACCGATTCTAGCTCCGAAGGCAATTCTAACTCATAGGCCACTTGGCCTATCTTTCGGAAGATCCGATATAGTCCCGAATGGGTCTAGGGCTGGGCTTTCCCTTCTTGTCAAATATCATAATGCCCTTCTTTGGAAAAATTTTCAAAGATACTTAGTCGTCGCATCAATCTCTACATCCCTATGCCATACATCAGAGTTGGACTTTTGACGCCTCCAGGATCAATAAACGTTCTCTGATGAGTTTAACCTTCTCTTTTAATTAGTGCATCATATCAGGTTCAATTAACCCTGATTCACTCACTTCGAACCATCCTATATGGGACCTGCATTTCCGTCAATATAAAGCCCCATAAGGCGCCATCGTGATGGTAAAAATAGTGATTGTTATCATATACAAACTCCATAAGAGGTAGATGGTCATCTCAACTTCCTTGAAATCTAGCATACACGCCCGTACATATCTTCGAGCGTCTGAAATGCACATTCAACTTAGCCATCTTTCTGGAGATGAGGAGTTGTACTCAGTTAATTTGCGCACCAATCCGATCTGACCCATTTCCAAAACCTTGTTGTGAATCATGTCTCTCTATTAGAACTGATTGACACTGGGACACCATACAGTCGGACTATCCCTTCAAGGTAAAAATTAGCATAATCCTCAATTGAGAACATAGTCTCGACCAGCAAGAAATGGGTTTATCTCATCTGTCTTTCAACAATGAACCAAGTAGGGTCAAATTTACCCCTGGTACGAGGTAAATCTATAACTAAATTCGTATTGACTACTTCTCATTTTGACGCAGGCCCGGCTATTTCCTGAGTTAGCCTGCCAAGTTTCTGATGTTCGACTTTTTCCTGCTGGCATTTGGGACACTATGCTACAACTCAACATTATCTTTTTCCTCCTCTTTTATATCCTGATGTGTTTTCGTCAAACCTGGGTGGACAGAATAATGAACATAGTGTACATTTGCCATAATCTACCAATGAAGCCCTGCCCCATTTGGAACGCAGAGTCGATCTTTGGATCTCAAGACTCCAACCCCTACTATCTCGAAGGCTGATGACTCCTTCTGTTGGGCTTTGTCTCTGGGTTGTACTAGGCTAGGGTATCCGTACCGTCACTCCCTTCACCTCCATAACTAAAGGTGATATTGCAGTATTCTAGGTCACAATCTCACTATCCTTTAAATGTTAGCCTGATGCTTATTTCTCGACATTCAGTGGCAATTCCAAGCTCTATCAACCTACTACAACCTAGAGGTGGTTTTGTTCTCCTCCATTCTCCTCCATAGTTAGATGTTCATGTCTTGTCCTTACTTCTATAAGCTAAAACCCGGGGTTTGTGCTTCATGCACCGTACTGGCAAGGATATTACTGGCCAAGTCTACCAACTTATATCATCCTAACCCGCACTTGGGTCGGTTCCCGTCATAAAATCTCTCTGCCTCTCAACATCATAAGCTAGAGGCCACCACCATTATTCTTGGGGTATTTACTACCGCCATCAACATACTACGGTAGGATTAATCACTTTCTAATGTAAGCTTTACTATTATTGGGAGTCTTATTGCTTATGGACCCTCACACGTACTTGGCTGCTCCTTACTGTAGTGAAGGTATAGGTGGCTTATTTAAGTACTAGGGGTCTTGACCACTTTTCTAACACCCCCTAGGAATCAACGGGTCTAGCCCTCTTTTACTATTTACTCTTAACAACATAGCGTTAATATTTATGCTCTCTTCTATACTAAGAAAGGGCTGGGAGGCGGGAAATAACCATATCATTCTGCGATGGGGATAAGGTATGAAACTCAACAAACTCCAAAGGCTGAAGGTAAAAGTCTCACAATTTCACCACCATCCGTACCTTTCAGGTAATCCAGCATTAACTGTTACCCTTGTCTAATACTGTGTAGCTACTACATAAGCCCATATATATACTACACTCCTAATATTCTAATCCGAGGGTATAGGAAGAAATAGGAGTGGTGCTAGCATGTCTGTTATTCTAGGAGGTTCCTGGTGGCCGGGAGAATGCTGGGGAGATTGAGAAGATATTTCCCTTTCGCCCTTAGGCTGGGATGCTCCAAATTGTGGCACCCTGCTACTACCCTCTCCTGTTGATGTATCTAACTTATGTCTAGATGTAGTATGTCTTATATCAAACATTATTTTAGACATACATAACAATATAAGCTTAGGGACTCAACCCTATATAATTCAGCTCTATAGCATGATCTTGAGAAGAAGGAGGAGTAACCATAATACCATGCCTCGTAGCTTCTGGCTTATGAAATGTGGTGCACAATACATTTATAAATAAGATTCTACTAGACACGGCTTGAAGACTCCCTAGGATACGACATTGCTCTGATACCAAGTTTGTCGTGCCCCACCTAGGGAGGTATGACTAGCACCTAGTGCCACACTAGACTCTGAGCTGACCTAGATGGGAATACGCATCTCTGATTCCTGCCAGCAACATATAAATCAAGAAATCAAACAACTATATCTCAGTTGTAAACACAACCTCAGACCGACTAGGCTGCAACATACAACCTGTGCAAAAAACAGCTAACCCAACAGGTGCAATAACAAAATCATCCTATACGGGCCGCTAAGACCACCATGTTGTGTAACAGGTATCATAACTAGGCCCACATAGCCAACACTCAAATCACAACACATATAGGCCCCACACGGCCAATAACGCACCACTTACCATAAATTGTAGTAAGCAAGCTTCTAAGAGTGAAATATTGGTCGGGACAGGGCCCCGACCTACCCAAAACCATAAAACAAAAGACAAGCAAACCTCTAACATCTGGAAACTTCGAAAAAAAGGAGCTGACTAATATGCTAACTCTGAAAAGCGACTAAGCAGGTCCTGAAACTTGTCTGTCTAAACCTGCAGGCAAGTATACAGCACCCCATGCATGGGTTTCAGTACCATATGTATCGAATATGTAATGCAGTAATAATAACTAAACATAAGATGATAAAGAACAGAAAGTAATCAGCGAAAAGGGCAGAAGTTAACCTCAATACTTTCATAACCATACCCAACATCTAGTAGACCATTATACAAACAGGAATGTAAGCAGTGTGATTATTCATCCATAAACTATATCTAGCAAGCAAGTATACAAACAAGAACCTCACCGTGCCCCTATAAGCCTGGAAGGTGCAAGCAACACAGAGATAACCTACCCAGGCCGCCATAAGTCTCGGCAAGTACAGTTCAATTTATCTATCCTTAACCAAGTTATTATGATACCACAAGTAACTATAGCCAAACTTATCCACCCTCTAGGACTACAATTGAGCCTTGGGAACCTGTAACTATATCTGAGCCCTTTGTCCTATAACTACATCCTGGGCCCGTAAGGCTCCGCTAAGGGTCAGTAGTGTCATTATGGCGTAATGGGAGTCCATACATGAATGTACTTCAAAATGGCCTTTATCCTAAATATAGTCCTTTTAGACATCATATAGCTCTTCTAAGCAATTTGTAGCCCCGTAGGCAATGATACAACTAGCACTTCTGAGGCTGTTTAATGGGAGACCAACTAAGGAGGGTCAATCCCTATAGGGGTACTATGCCATTGCCTCAATCTAGTCACTCAATAAGCATACCTATCCGCTTAGGCCTAACACAACTGCTACTCGCCCCATAAAATAGTCTATCTAGCTGCCAACAGGCACACACCATGTGCCTACGCCTGACCAGGGGATCATCGTAATGACTACAATATCAGTCATCTTAGACAGAATGGAGCGAGATCTAGGGTGACCTAAGCGATACTCTGAAGGTCATACTAGAATAATGGTATCTCATAAGCGAACAGCAAGGTCGTCGGCAAACAGCTATACAGTTCCTTCGCTTAGAATGATTGCAGGGATGCTACTAATGGGACATGTTGCTGAGCAGTGATGAAGGGAATACTTACGCACTTCATAGACATATTTTTTCCATACTTTACTATTTTTTGAGAACAAATTTATGTGTGTTTGCATGTATTTATGATATATATTGGTGAAAAGAGCTAACATATGTGATTAGATGCTTTCAGGGATAAAAATGATCTATCTGAATGTATTTGAGGCTTATGGAATGAAGATGAGAAAGTTGGAATGAATAATGCAGAGAGCAAGGCATATCACACTACACAGCACTGCTATGCAACCAGATGCACGAGGCACTGGCCTTACTGCGCTACCAGATGCGCAACGCGACCCTTGTGCTGCTCAATTTCATGCGCGAGGCGCCGGTGTTCCTGTGCAACAGTGCGCGAGACGCGGCACAGAGGCTGCACAATGATAGGCGCGAGGCGCAGCCTTTCAAGTGCTACAGCAGGCACGAGGAGCCCTTCCACCTGCGCGATGCAGCCCGTGACGTGGCAAGGGGTTCAAACGGCCAAGAACAAGCAAATCCCACTTCAACTATGCAAAGGAGCTTCCAATCCCAAATCAAACTTGCAAAGAAACAAGAAAAGCATAAATATATTACTATAAATACCTTTTTATTTTTATGTAATTGCCAAGTTGGAAGAATTCTTAAGTCTTAAGTCTTAGCACCTTTTGAAGACATAAGTTTAGAGATACGATTGTAAGGCTTTATTTCATTTTTTGAGACAATTGTTGAATTGTTCTTCCTTATTTTACATTATTCAAGTGAAGTTTCTTCCTAACATCATTGTAAGTATTATTTTGAGCTTTTGTCTATGAATGCTATGAAGTTACTTATAATTATGAGAGGCTAAAACTTTCACAACTAGGGTTGTGGGTACCATGACAAATTAACACACATAGGTAAAATACTTAGTAATTCTTGACTGGAGTTTATGCATGTATTGTTTTTCCCTTCATTTTAATTATTTCTTAACAGTTGCAAATGTTGGAACTTGCCTTATTCTTACTTACTAGATCAAGGGGGTAGTGAATGGAAAAAGGGATTAACAACGGACATTTGAGGCTATCAATGGTCATCTAATAGCTTGAACTTGTCGAGGAATAGCTAATCCAATATCAAGGGTAAGGGTTAGTCAAGTATACACCCGTAGATGAACCAAGTTGTGTGGTGATAATAATCTAAATAGGGGACCAACAATTTAGGTGAAGTTAACTTACCGATATTGCATGCTAAGCACTGAAATAGATCACTACTATAAAATGCATTGTGGTTATGAAGTCATGGGGAACACTCAATCTAGTTAGTTGCATTAATTTGGAATCAACCTTCACTTTCTCTCAACAACATTGTTTGTTAATTTTATAAATTTTCCCCTCTTAGGAGATAATCGACTTAAAATCTTAAATACTAGTGTTCTTCTATATCCTTCCATATTCCCTATGGGATCGACCCCAACCTTTTTTGGGTTCGGTATTTAACATCGACCGTGTTATATCTCATTATGAGGTGTAATTTGAGCGATATAAAATTTTGGCGCCGTTGCGGGAGAATACAATTTAGGATTATATTAATTGTTTGTGTTTAACTTTTAGTCCTTATTTCCTATTCTTTATTTTTCTTTTATTTTTCGATGTGTCACAAGGAATCATGGTAAAACAAGCGGCCAAGACGTGACCACGGTGTCAACAGGTATCTTGATGAAGTCTAAGTAATCAAGATACCTATGTCGTGCCGCGACGTTAAATCAGGTGCTACTTGGGAGGAAACCCAAGATAATTTTTTTATTTTGATGTGTTTGTTCATGTGTGCAGGTGATAGGTCTTGATTTTCAACAAAAATTGAGATTAAATAGTGAAAAGGGGGAGCAAAACACTCGAACATGCACACCGGGCATCGCTTAGGCCAAGCAGCACAAGGCATGGCGTGAAGAGCAGACACAAGTGTCGCACGGCCTGGCGCGACGCACAAGCAGCAAGGCAACAGCAGCAGGCGCGACATGCTAGAATGTTGGCGTATCTAGGCGCATGACGCGCACATATGTTGGCGCATCCAGGGGCGCCTCGCACAGCAGTTTTGGCGCGTTCAGCGCCACGATGGGGGCAAGTTCTACACCCAAAATATTTAAGGGAAAAATGGAATATCCAGCCAAAAAGAGTAGTTTAAATGGCCTAAACCTAAAAATTTCAGTTCATTCTTGTCAGAAACGCGTCGCACCATTAAAATTCCTCAAGAAAACTCTCTCAAATCTTCATCTTTTCATCACAATACTCCAAATTTTTTCACCCAAAACACAAAGTTTAACATTTTCTTTGAGAAACTTCCATCAATGTCTCCAAAAGTAAACAAAGGGAAATGATTGGGTTCTTCAAGTCATGGGTCTAAAAGGGCAAGCACAACTAGTGAAGAGGAGCATGATGATGTGAATATGGCACCACCACCATTGAGGCGATATGGTCTCCGTTAGGTCACAGAGAAAGAAGGTAAAAAATGGTTCAAGGAACATAAGGAATCTAAATATCCACATGATATGTTTATTGATAGAAATTACTTGTCACTAGTTTTCCCTCACATGGTTAATAGAATACTCACCCTTGGTCTTGGTTTATGTTTAATGCACCGAGTGATTGTAACTTGAATATGGTGAGAGAATTCCTTGCAAATTGGATGCCAAAAGAAAGGTCGAACCAAGTTAAAATAAGGGGTCAAATTTTTGAGTTTGCACCTAAAGCTTTGAATAGATTACTTGGGACACCTAATATTGATCCACAACCCTTTGTTGACTTGGTGAAGAAACCTCCTTATAGGAATATTAGACATAATCTATATGTCCCTAACTCTGTTGCACGGTGGACTTGCCACCAACAACTTGGGTATCATGTTTCGCTTCCATATGCTCACTTAAGTAGAGAGGCACGAGTTTGGTTAAAAATAGTATGTTCTTGTTTGTTGCCTGGAAAACATGCAACCTATGTGATTAGAGAAAGAGTGTGTCTTGTATATGCGCTAATGACTGGAATTCCAATTAATGTGGGGGTGCTCATTAAAAATGTAACTTCGGACTAAATGTTTTAGCACTAGGGATAGTGTAACTAATTAAGTGTGGGGTGGGAGAAGTGAACTTCATATTACCATGCATTCCTTAATTTCTAAATTTGTACATGGTAGGCCTAGTTTTTTTTTTTTTGGGGGGGGGGGGGGGGATTTATGACTTATCATGCAAGCTTGTAGGATTGTAGTATTTTTTAGTTTTATTTTATTTTGGGTTCCTCCGATTTTTATTTTCGGTACTATTGCGGTGGATAGTCCCTTAGAAATGATTAGAGAGTTTAGATTTTTTTTATTTTTTAATTTTAGTCATTGAGTTATGACTTTTCCCGATGATGGGTGGATGGCGACCGTCTTAAGGGTAAATTAGTCATTAGGAAGAACAAGAACTTGGACCTTACAAATGCTAGGTGCTTCACTTTAGATATCATTGAGACTTAATAAAAATTCACTCAAAAATGCATGAAAAAGATAGAAACACTTAGTCTTTTGGAACTTGACTCTTGTACTTGAAAAAATGGGCTTAATTATGTTATGCATGCAATATGAATATATGTGTTTATGTGATCTTGATTTCCATTGTTAAACCATTTTGTGTCATTGTGTGAGTGGGGGATTTTTGATATACTCCATGCTTGCAATTTGATTTCTAGAACTTGTCCGGTGTGTGTGCAAAGCAAAATATGAATGATGAATTTAGGAAGTGATATAGGCGTTTCTTTGGTAGCCGTATTTTTATCCTATTTTATCTACCTTGATTGTCATTATCCTAGTTAGACATGTTGAGTCTTAGCCTATTTTGATACCCATATTACAAGCTTAAATCCCTTTTTATTCTATTGACTTGTATTTGATCCAAATGACTCCTAGAATACTTTAATGAAAAATTTTTGTAGGAAAGGAGCATAATTGAAAAAGTAAAGGGAAAAGATAAAAAGTGTGGTGAATTGGAAGAAAAGAAAAAGGTGAAATTTTGCTAAACAAGGAGGTGATTGTTAGTGTAAAAACAAAAAGAAGAAAGATCTTTGAAAAATTGAAGATGAAAAAAAAATGTGTGAATGAGCTCAATATTAAAAGAAAATTTCCCACTAGTCACTTAAGTTTAAAAATTGAAAAATAAGGAGGTATAAGGAGAAAATTTTAAAAATTGAAAAAGTGCTAAAAAAGTTAAAGTGTTGTGAAGTATTAAAGTGCTTAGGGAGATTAGTCACTATCTTGGCCAAATAGTTCCCACCCGTCCCTTAGCTTAAATTACAACCAAGTTTAAGTCCTAATTGATCCTTGATTTATAATTCTATATTATCGGAGTATTACACTTAGGGCTAGCCTATGGGTCTTCTTTGCTTGTATGTTGAGTTCTTTTGGAAGAGTGAGTGAAAATTATTTTATTTATGCCTAAGTTTATATTGACTTATATCTTGTATGTGAGAGGGCATCTCTCCAAATTGTGAGGGGCACAATGGCAAGACTTTGGTTTATCTTGATTGCTAAATTACATGTAATTCATGTTGGACCAAAATATGACTTGTTGAGTTAGTTTTCTAAAGCTAAGTAATTTCAAACTTTGACATTTTAATGTTGATCCTATATGCATGCGAGTGAATTGTTTGAGCTTCATTGATTTGTCTTATGATCCTAAATGTAAATAGTCCTATTTGTAGAATGAATGTTGTGCTTAAATGTGAGAAGGAAAGTAGTAGATTGTTCAAGGAAGAATAATAGTTTAAGTGTGGGGGGTAGATGAAGGGCGTACTTACGCACTTCATAGAAATTTTTTCCCTGTACTTTACTATGTTTTGAGAATAAATTTATGTGCGTTTGCATGTATTTATGTTATATATTGGTGAAAAGAGCAAATGTATGTGATTAGATGCTTTCAGGGTTAAAAATAATGGATTTGAATGTATTTGAGGCTTATGGAATGAAGATGAGGAAGTTGGAACGAATAATGCAAAGAGCAAGGCATATCGCACCACACCGCATTGTTGCGCCACCAGATGCGCAAGGCACTGGCCTTGCTGCGTGATCTTGGGCAGATTTATATGCCCAAGTGATACTCAAACGTATCATTTTCATCTTGTTTATCGTGCAATGTGTATACATTTTCATATAATTGGTAATAAAATGTGAATTTATACTAACCAACATGATTAGCATTGTTTTGTAGGTAAAAGGTGATTTCGAGAAGCTAAAATACATGTTGGAGGATATCGGAGTTGGACTTGGATGCGAGCAAAGGAAGAAGCATTGGACTGCACCAATTAAAGGGGCTCCGCGATGGAGTCGTGTCACGCTGCCATCATGGAGGCATTCTGCCTGGAGGGTGGAAAAATGCATAAATTCCAGTGGAGCCTCGCGATAGCTCCGTGGCACGGTGGCAAGCCTCTGTGTTGCATGCCGTGCCACGTTGATGCTTTATACCTAGACCCCCAAATTCCAGTGAGGGTCCGCGTCCACGCCGTGTCACGGAGGTAGTGCTCCGCGATGCACTCCGTGACACGTTGCTTGTTATTCCGGGAAAAATTCCCATTAGTATAAATAGAACACTTAAAGGTATTTTTCATAATTCAGACTTGGTGGAGCAAGGACGTGGGTTACAGGCAGTTGAGGGACGAAAAGTTCAGGGTTTTTTCTCTCTTTCTTTCTTCTCTAATTCAATTGTTTGTATGATTAACACTTGTTTTAGGATGATTAATCCACTAATGAGTGGCTAATTCCCTTCCTTGTTGAGGTTACGAACACTTGTGATGAATTTTGATTATTGAATTATATGGGTTTTCATCTTTTTCTTCCATGTTGTTCTATTAATTCTTGTTTCTACTGCATTGGTGTGTGGCCGACATTAATGTACATCTAAAAAGTCCGATTTCACTCGAGAGAGCACAAAATTGGAAAGTTGTGAATTAATAGGATATTGTTCTTTACTTGATTTGGGAAAATTGAGTTTTGATGTGCTTTCCTGATAGAAATATACTTGAAAGCCGTATTAGTCAATTTAGGAACCGGAATTGTATTGCTAGGTCATGAATTGCATTTGATCACAGAAATGTAGACGGATGGTTTATGATTCTTAAGTGAGATTAAATACGAGAGTTTTAATCTTTTGGCTAATGTTCTTGGCTAGCAACTGAAAGAAAAGATTAACCAATTTATGATTATAATCAGCTTCATTACATGTTCTTAACCTCGGCATGCTTATATCCATAGTTTAAATTCAAAGTAGATATTTGTTAGTAGTTTTAGTATAGAAAGTATAAAACAAATTATTCAAATTTTGGTTACGTTGTTGTCAGCATATTTAGAAGTGAGATAGAATATAGCATACTTAAGCAATTTTCACTTATCTAGAGTCTCCGTGGATCGATACTTGGCTTACTAAAGCCACTTACTACTTGTTTGACCACGTGCACTTGTGTGTCGGTTTTTAACCCCTAACGAACCACCGAACAAGTTTTTGGCGCCGTTGCCGGGGAGACTAGGCAATTGGTGAAACTGTATTAAGTGTAAATTTACTGTATTTTTATTTTATTTTCTGAAGTGTTGATAACTTGGTCTTAGCCTGTATTTTGCAGACTTATTTTCGGTGAACACTGGCAAGTGACAAAGAGCTGGTGGAATCTTATATAGAGCCTGAACGTATATTTCATAGTAAACGGAGAGAAGCTCTACAAAGAAAGCTGCAGTTGCTCAGACAGACTATTATGGAGCAACAAAATCTACCGGTTGTGAGGGCAGTGTTAGTGCCCGACGAAGCAGCAGCAAGGCCAGTTCGCGAGGTGGCAATCCCACATGCCAACAATGTTACATCAAGTATCCGCAAACCAGAGCCTGGAGGGAGATTTGAACTCAAGCAAAATATGGTGCAATTGTTGCACACAAGTGGGCAATTTACCGGTCTCCCTCATGAAGACCCACAACAGCATCTCCAGAACTTTTTGGAGATAAGTGACACTTATATACCCGCTGGAGTGTCACCTGATTATGTTCGGCTTACATTGTTTCCGTTCTCATTACTCGGTGAAGCCAAGAGGTGGTTGAAAGCTGAGCCACCAAATTCTATTTCAACGTGGGATGATCTTGCACGAAAGTTCTTGATAAGATTTTTTCCCTCTGGTAAAAAAGCCAGACTTAGAAGTCAAATTCTAAGTTTCAAACAGAGGGAGGGAGAAAATTTGTATCAAGCCTGGGAAAGATTTAAATCCATGTTGCGGGACTGTCCTCATCATCATCAGTCCAATGAGGTGTTGGTGTACACATTTATTGAGGGTTTGGAACCCCATACCAAAATTTTGCTAGATTCAGCAGCTGGAGGGCAAGCGCTGGAAAAGACTTATGAGGAGCTGTACACCTTGCTAAACCGGATTTCACAGGGTAATCTAGAATGGAATGCTGATTCATCACGAGGTGGGGCAAGGAAAGCAGCAGGAGTGCTTGAAGTGGATGGATTTACAGCTATCGCTGCACAGATAGCTGCCTTGCAGAATCAACTGAACAACCACTTCAGCAACATGACTTTGAACCAGCCGGCAGCTCCCGTTAATGTGGTCCAGCAAATGTGGTGTGAAGTGTGTGGAAGCAGTGAGCACTCAGCTGAGTGCTGTGGAGCAAATCCTGATTCGGTTAACTTTGTGGGCAATGCACAAAGAAATAATCAGCAGTATGGTAGTGGCTACAATTCAAATTGGAGGAACCATCCAAATTTTTCATGGGGTAGCAACAGCCATCAGGGCCAAAATTCGGGTCAGGGTATGCAAAGTAATCAAGGAGGGCAACAGAACTACCAAGCTCAATTCAGAAATAACAATACCCCTCCTCCACCACCATCACCCAGCATTGAGGAGATGTTCAAGACCGTGATCGCTAATCAAGTGCAATTGCAGGCTGACTATGTTAAATTGGCAGCCGAAGTGAAAAATAACCAGTTAGCGACCAAGGCTCTTGAGTATCAATTTGGGCAATTTGCTAGTGCCCAGAATACAAGGCCCATAGGAGGACTGCCTAGCGACACGGATCCAAATCCGAAGCAGGTAAATGCAGTGACCACAAGGAGGGGTTTGCCGCTGAAGGAGGTGGAACCAGAAAGACCACCTCAAAACTCGAGAGCAGCAGAAGTTGAGGGGGAGCAAAGTTTGGAAAGGGGGAAGACCAAAGAAGCTGAATTAGAAAGACCTCCACCCCCGTTCCCTCAACGACTCAAGAAACACAAGGAGGAGGCGTGTTTCAAGAAATTCATGGAGGTGCTTAAACAGGTATATGTTAACTTACCTCTTGTTGATGTCTTGCAGGGAGTGCCTAAATATGCCAAATACATTAAAGACATTGTGGCCAACAAAAGTCGTTTGACTGAGTATGCCACGGTAGCTTTGACGGAGGAGTGCACTTCCCGGATCCAAAATAGACTGCCCATGAAGCTAAAAGACCCTGGAAGTTTTACTATCCAGCTTACTATTGGGCAGAGCATCCGAGCTCGTGGATTGTGTGACCTGGGAGCGAGCATAAATCTGATGCCATCTTCGGTATTCAGAAAGTTGGGTCTAGGGAGTCCTAGACCTACAACCGTAATCTTGTAGTTGGCGGATCGATCCTTAGCTAGGCCGGATGGCATTGTTGAGGATGTTCTAGTGCAAGTGGGCTCCCTAATTTCCCCGGTAGATTTTATTGTTCTGGATTTTGAACCAGACGCGGAAGTCCCATTTATTTTGGGACGACCCTTCTTGGCAACCGTGAAAGCATTAATCGACATAGCTGCGGGTCAACTTACAATGCGAGTACATGACAAGGTAGAGGTGTTCGATGTGTACAAAGCACCCAAGCTCCCGATGGTGAATGAAGAACTCTCGATGATCAATGTAATTGATCATGGTAATGCTAAGCAAATGAATAATTCCCGAGAGTTGATGGAAAGACCACCGGATAGGTGTAAGCACTACTGGGGGGAGGACAATGATCGTGAGAAATTGTCCATCACCCTAGCGGACAATTGAGCGTAAAGGACATCGAGCCGAGACGGTAAACCAGGCGCTGCACGGGAGGCAACCCGTGGAAAAAAAATTTATTTTATTTATTCTGTAAAGTGTAAATAGATTTTCTTTTTCTTTTTCTTGATTTGGTACAAAATTTTAGCGTTTTAGTTAGTATTTTTTTATTGTAGTTAGGTGAAACCTATTATTCTAACCAATTTTATTTAGTGAGATAATTTTCATGTCAAACGGAGAAAAATGTGCACGGAATCGTGAAGGAAAAGGCGAGGTATGAAAAAATTAAAAAAATGTTGAAGACAGTGAGCTGGGGCGATAGCTCCGTGTCACGGAGGAGGACCTCCGCGGTACCCTCTGTGACACGTTGAGGTGTAATTTGCAATTTTCAAAAATTCCAGTAAGATATCGCGATAGCTCCGTGTCACGGAGGCAGTGCACCGCGATGCACTCCGTGACACGTTGCCATATAAATTGTGACGGGTCACACCGGGTTGCCGGGTGACCCACGTGTTTTCTATATTTTAAACCCCCGATCTCGCCCCTTTTCCCCTCATTTTTAATTTCCTCCGCGACCAAACTTCCTAAAATCCCTTCCCCACCAACGTGCCACGGCTTAAGGCAAAGAATTACCAAGTTTTCTTCGGTTCTTCAACTTCGAGGTATGTTTTCTGATTCTCTCTCAAGTTTTTAGAGATTTTATTCGAAATTAAGCATGAGAGGGGAACTAAATCACCCTAAGTCGAAATTTAGCATGAATTCGAGTTATCTAGTGATTGATAAATGTTCGGAATGTTGTAATGATCGTTTGAACTTGTCGATTGCATGAATTATTCGAATTTAATTGCGAAATTCAATTCTAGGGCTTGGTTGTTGAAATTGAAATTGGTAACTTGTTGAATTTGTGAAATATATGTCGGGGTGTACGTATTGAATGAGATAAGTCATTGTAAAAATTGTTTGAATGTAATAGACGACGAATTCTCGGGTTTTGGGGAGAATGTTTAAAATTGTTCAAATTGGGTTGGTTGTATAGGTTCATGTGTATATATTTTTTGTTGTTGTTTTTGTTTCATTGTTTTTAGTTGCTAAGTGCGATGGTTGAATTTCTAGAGATGGTAGTGATTGGGTTTAGCTGTACGAAGTCTGAGTAGTACGCTAAAGTTATACCGTCGAATTTTTCTTTGCGAATGCACTAAGCATGAATTGTATAGCTATTTTTTTGGTGTAAATAAAGTATTCTTGCCGTAGTATCGTAACCGTAGCTAAGGACTAAGTGTGGGGTAAACTTAGCTTAACCCGACCTTAGCCGAAGTTAATATTCATTTAGCTTGACATTGCGCTTGTTTATTTGTCTTGACAGACAAAATGGCAAGCAGGCAAGATAAAGGTAAGGGTGCATCAACTTCAGGCACCGGGAGGAAAAGACTTAGACTGGGCACAGCAGTCCCAGCTGCACCAGCAGTTCCACGCGGCCAGCGCCGCCAATACGGAACTAGATGGGTGACTGATGAGGGGAAGAAGTGGTACGCCAAACACAAGGAGAATAAATACTTCCCGGAGGAGCATATAGCACGGGAACCATTAGCACAGGAGTTCCCCCAAATAGTTCAACGGATCGAGGCAGCTGGGCTCAGCTTCATATTTCAGGAGCCCAAGGAATGCAACCTACACTTGGTCCAGGAGTTCTATGCTAATTGGAACCCGGCAATCAGAAGCCACACCATCAAGATCAGAGGGCAGATAGTCACTCTGGAACCCCAACAGCTAAATGCCATCATCGGAGCGCGGGACATAGACGCCCACATTCTCCGCCAGCTGAATATTACCCCACCATATGCCGACATCAGACGCACACTGTGTGGGGCTCGGTCCACAGCTAGATGGAGCAGACACAAGGAAAGGGGCTACCACCAGACTCTGCCTTATTCTCAAATGAACAGGGAAGCCCGAATCTGGATGAAGATAGTCTGCTCGTGCCTAATCCCGGGGGTACACATGACTGATGTGACCCGAGACCGTGTTTGCCTGGTGTATGCCCTGATGAAAGGGCTGGAGATTAATGTTGGGGCGGTCATCATATCCGCCATGAAGAGAGCCCGACTACACTAGGGCCACAAGTATGGGTTCGGTGGACTAATCACCACCTTTCTCCGGGGCCTCGACATCGAGGAAGAGGCTTTGGATTACATCCCGCAGTTGGAGCGGCGGGCCTTGGACGTGACCAAAACTAAGGCCCCCGACACCACCCACGGGCCAGTGCTGACGCTTGGCGAGCGACATGCTCGTGATGACCAGTACATGGCATGGATGTTTGGAATGCAAATGCTCCAGCTCAGGATCGGTGGGAGACCAGCCACGGAGGAGGAGCTATGGCAGCTCGAGCTGGATTACCCATTTGGCGAAAATGCCAGGGCTCTATGCCGAGTGGGGCCAGCCTTTGTAGAGCCCACTGACGATGATGTCCCCACGGATGAGGAGACACGCTGGGAGGACTCCGATGTGGAGTCCGATGACGACGACGGAGGCGACTCGGACATGGGAGATGAGGCGGCAGCACCTAATGAAGAAGTGGAATACTTTGACTGATCAGGGAGTTCCACCACCCAATTTTGTGATTTTTAATTTTTGTGAACACTGGGGACAGTGTTCGGTTTAAGTGTGGGGTGGGGAGTAGTTAGGTGTTGGGCTGGGCTGGTTTGCTTGTTTGCTTTCCTCTGCATTTTTGTATGTATGTTTCCCTGTGTTTGTGAATTTGCAAGTTGTTCTGTATGTGTAATTATTTGTGGTATAGATGTGTGTTGTGGAATGTTGATGTTGCCAGCTAAGTCTGTAAAATTTTTGTAAATATTTTTGCTTATCGAAATGATCGATAATTTTAAAATTTTGCGAAAATATTTTGTTCATATTAAAATATTTTGTAAATAATTTTCCCATCTAAATGATCGATGTTTTGCAAAATGTTTCAATTTTTATTTTATTGGGTTTCTCGGTGTTTGTTTTCGGTTCTTTTACCGAGAATAGTCCCATTGAACCGACGTCATAGTTAGTGACTGTTCCCTATGATGGATGGATGACAACCGTCTTAAGGGAAATGTAGTCGGTAGGAGTATCAATTTTAATTTATTTTCAATTTTTTTCTTTGGTGGATTGCATCACGGAACCTGTAGTTACTATATGGTTGTGAAATGTTGGTTGCGTGTTGTACTTGATATTCAAAATGCAAAAGTGATTCGTATGAAAGCATGCAATTTTGTAAATATGTTGAGATACCTAGGCTGTAGAGTTCGATTCGGTGTGATTGAGGCTTAATTTTGAATTCATGTAATTAGCTAATTGAAGAGTCTGTGAATGCATCTTGAATCGAGCATGTGCATAAAGTGTGAAGTGAGGTATTATTATTCCATGCTATTGTGAAGTGTCTAGAACTTGCCTGGTGTGTGTACAAAACGAAATGAAGGAGGTGTAGTGTTGGAAAGGATGTAGGCATTTCTTTGTTTTAACCGAGAGTTTCTATTTTTTTCTTGTCATACTCCCCTTTTTATGTGATTGTATACCCTAGCCAGCCCGTTGAGCCTTTAGCCTATTATTTCTTTCTTTTGTCCAAAAATGTATAAACTGAGCTTAATTCTTTCTTTTCATTAGCCGTAAAGTCTATACAAAACTCTTAAGCGCTTAAGAAGAACAAAAATTTTCCCAAAGTGTCAAAGAGTGAGAATGGTGAAAAGAAAAAGAAGAGCAGAGTGAGGAAAGAAAAGAAAAGGTTGAAGGTGCACTTGCTATAACTAAATGATAATGAAGGTGCATGAAAAACCTTTGTTTTCGTGGCAAGTGTGCTTGATGAAATGGGCCATACGAAAGTAAATCATCATGAATGGGATGATGAAGAAAGAAAAGAGAGAAACAATGTCCATGAGTTGATGGGAATGTGTTGAAAAGGCCCTTAAGGATGCTAGTGGCTATTATTGGCTAATCCAATATATACTAGTTCCATAGCTTCCATTACAACCCATTAAAGTCCTATGTGATCTTACATTGCATTTCTTTATATTAGTGGACTAATACACTAAGGGCAAGCTTATGGGTCATGACATGATGCATGTGAATTCTTTTGGGAGAGAGAGTGAAATTAATTTTTACATGCCCCTACTTGAATATTTGTATGTCACATGAGCAAAAAGGGGAAGATTCTCTTGAGTGTGAGGGCACATGCTTGATGAAAGATTAATTTTCGTGTCAGATATCTTGATTAGCTGATTCACATGAGTTTGCCGATATCGAGAGTCGATTCTTAAAGTCTAGGAAGTCTTGATGTATTAAAGGTCATTGCATTGTAAGACCATGCATGTTTTCTTGATGATTCGCAATATTGAATGATCGGTATGACCGTAGCTCAAATTGTCGCACCATAGTGGCGAAGGTTGGGATGTAAATTTGCATGAATTGTGTGTTTGTTGTTCGAGGACGAACAAGGATTTAAGTGTGGGGTAAGTGATCTTGGGCAGATTTATATGCCCAAGTGATACTCAAACGTATCATTTTCGTCTTGTTTATCGTGTAATGTGTATACATTTTCATGTAATTGGTAATAAAATGTGAATTTATACTAAACAACATGATTAGCATTGTTTTGTAGGTAAAAGGGGATTTCGAGAAGCTAAAATGCATGTTGGAGGATATCGGAGTTGGACTTGGATGCGAGCAAAGGAAGAAGCATTGGACTGCACCAATTAAAGGGGCTCCGTGATGGAGCCGTGTCACGCTGCCATCACGGAGGCATTCTGCCTGGAGGGTGGAAAAATGCATAAATTCCAGTGGAGCCTCGCGACAGCTCCGTGGCACGGTGGCAAGCCTCTGTGTTGCATGCCGTGCCACGTTGATGCTTTATACCTAGACCCCCAAATTCCAGTGAGGGTCCGCGTCCACGCCGTGTCACGGAGGCAGTGCTCCGCGATGCACTCCGTGACACGTTGCTTGTTATTTCGGGAAAAATTCCCATTAGTATAAATAGAACACTTAAAGGTATTTTTCATAATTCAGACTTGGTGGAGCAAGGACGTGGGTTACAGGCAGTTGAGGGACGAAAAGTTTAGGGTTTTTTCTCTCTTTCTTTCTTCTCTAATTCAATTATTTGTATGATTAACACTTGTTTTAGGATGATTAATCCACTAATGAGTGGCTAATTCTCTTCCTTGCTGAGGTTATGAACACTTGTGATGAATTTTGATTATTGAATTATATGGGTTTTCATCTTTTTCTTCCATGTTGTTCTATTAATTCTTGTTTCTACTGCACTGGTGTGTGGCCGACACTAATGTACATCTAAAAAGTCCGATTTCACTCGAGAGAGAATGAAATTGGAAAGTTGTGAATTAATAGGATATTGTTCTTTACTTGATTTGGGAAAATTGAGTTTTGATGTGCTTTCCTGATAGAAATATACTTGAAAGCCGTATTAGTCAATTTAGGAACCGGAATTGTATTGCTAGGTCATGAATTGCATTTGATCATATAAATGTAGACGGATGGTTTATGATTCTTAAGTGAGATTAAATACGAGAGTTTTAATCTCTTGGCTAATGTTCTTGGCTAGCAACTGGAAGAAAAGATTAACCAATTTATGATTATAATCAGTTTCATTACATGTTCTTAACCTCGGCATGCTCATATCCATAGTTTAAATTCAAAGTAGATATTTGTTAGTAGTTTTAGTATAGAAAGTATAAAACAAATTATTCAAATTTTGGTTACATTGTTGTCAGCATATTTAGAAGTGAGATAGAATATAGCATACTTAAGCAATTTTCACTTATCCAGAGTCTCCGTGGATCGATACTTGGCTTACTAAAGCCACTTACTACTTGTTTGAACATGAGCACTTGCGTGTCAATTTTTAACCCCTAACGAACCACTGAACACTACGCTACCAGATGTACGACGCGTTCCTTGTGCTGCGCGATTCCATGCACGAGGCGCCAGTGTCCCTGCATGATACTACGCGCAACATTGCGCAGAAGCTGCACGATGACATGCGCGAGGCGCAACTTTTCCAGTGCTACAGCAGGCGCGAGGCGTCCTTCCACCTGTACGATGCAGCCCGCGACGCGGCAAGGGGTTCAAATGGCCAACAACAAGAAAATCCTACTTCAACTATGAAAAGGAGCTTCCAATCCCAAATCAAATCCGCAAAGGAACAAGAAAAGCATAAATCTACTACTGTAAATACCCTTTTATTTTTATTAATAGCCAAGTTGGAAGAGGTCTTAAATCTTAAGTCTTAACACGTTTTGAAGACATAAGTTTAGAAATACGATTGTAAGGCTTTATTCAGATTTCGAGACAATTGTTAAGTTGTTCTTCCTTATTTTTACATTATTCAAGTGAAGTTTCTTCCTAACATCATTGTAAGTATTATTTTGAGCTTTTGTCTATGAATTCTATGAAGTTACTTACAATTATGATAGGCTAAAAGTTCCACAACTAGGGTTGAGGGAACCATGAAAAATTAACACTCATAGGTAAAATACTTAGTGATTCTTGAACAGAGTTTATGCATGTATTATTTTTCCCTTCGTTTTAATTATTTCTTAATGGTTGCAAACATTGGAACTTGCCTTATTCTTACTTACCAGATCAAGGGATAGTGATCAGGAAAAGGGATTAACAACAAAGATTTGTGGCTATCAACTCTTATCTAATAGCTTGAACTTGTCCGGGAATAGCTAATTCTATATCAAGGGTAAGGGTTAGTCAAGTATACACCCGTAGACGGACCAAGTTGCATGGTGATAATCATCTAAATAGGGGACCAGCCATTTAGATGAAGTTAACTTACCAATATTGCATGTTAAGCACCGGAGTAGATCACTAGTATAAAACGTCTTGTGGTTATGAAGTCATGGGTAACACTTACCCTAGTTAGTTGCATTAATTTGGAATCAACCTTCACTTTCTTTCGATGACATTGTTTGTTACTTTTATAAATTTCCCCCCTCTTAGGAGATAATCTACTTAAAAGCTTAAATACTAGCGTTCTTCTATATCTTTTCATATTCCCTGTGGGATCGATCCCAACCTTTATTGGGTTCTATATTTGATATCGACCGTGTTATATATCATTACGAGGTGTAATTTAAGCAACATTAAGCAGTCATCCCTAACTTCCCACAGGCATCTTACTATAATTCCTAGTATGAAGGTAATACTATGATACTATGGTTCTATTCCCTTAGACGTCAACCTGGTCTGTCCAGATAACATATAGCTTCCCTGAGCAATCCATAGCCCCGTAGGCAGGTATATCTGGATTTATCCCTTCGCGAAAATATGTACATGGGAGTCTACAAAAGTAGCTTAGGGAGTTAGCCCCACGTTCCCTGACAAGGTTCCCCCTAGGGTATTACTTAGTCTATTAGATTTCTAAAACCTGGGGTAGTTTCTTGAGCAACTTATATGACAAGCAGTAAGCCAGCTGATGCTAGCGGTCATTGACAGTAGCCAATCTCATGGTAAGCTATCTCTTAGTTCATTAGGCAACCCTAGTGCCACTGACTCGAAGGTAAGACCACCCTATCAGGATTCTGGCCTTGGAGGCATCAAGATACGCCAACAGCCTGTGGGCAAGCTTTACTGTCTATATAGGCGTCAAACAGAAATTTATATCGCCTACCTGCGCACTATGCTATCCAACCCTACCAAGTTAGGCCCAACAGCTAAATAAAAGCTTCTAAGGACTTGGAACGACAGCGAGACATCAGAATCCCTCTAAGCTCCTAGCGCTTGTCACACTGGGTGTGCTTTTTTTCAACGGAGAATACTATGGTACAACCTCAATTCATCTTGTAGCAACTAGCCTCAACATACATAACTATAATCTACTGGTAGAAGCTAATCACAACATACATACTTGCGACTTACTTATAAAAGTGTAGGCCTTATCAACTGTAAGACGAGAATAACTTGCCAAAAGAGGTTAGCCTTAACACACCTTAATTGCCAATTCCAGCTCACCTAATCCTATTCCAACCTAGAACCAGAAATTCCTCCAACTCATAGCCTTTACGTTGATGTTATAAATCTGTTCTTAATCCATGAAAACAGCTAGCAACATCAAACAATACCCACACGACCAAAATTTATAATCTACCCAAATTCGACCAAAAACTCACAAATTTCTAAGAATTTAGAAGGTAGAAATACTTATCACTTGTAGACAATTATGATTTAATTAGAAGTGATTTCTATAACTTCTACTCATTGAGACTCTGTCGAACCAGGCCAATTTTAATGAAATAACTACGTAGATACATTCTTTGTGCCTAGAAATCACTACCTAAGAAGAATTGACGTTTGGAGGTAATATAACGGCGTAATTCGGCTTCAAAAAGTGGAAAACCTCGTGCCCTTTTCACCTCATCCAAGCTTTCTGTTGAGGAAATGTTTAAATGAAATAACCTTCTCACACTTAACATATATATAGGGAGGTAGGAGAGGGGTGCCGCGGCGCGCCTTTCCTTGCGCCGAGGGAGGGGAGCGGCGGGCGCTCGATGCATCGTGCCTCCGGTTCCATCCTCTTGCTCGCTTAGCAACGTGCTCGTGCACTCCCTCTTCGGGCCTTCTCCTGCATGTGTCGTGTTCTCGACACTCTCATAAGCGCACGCACATGTCCGCTAATTACTGACAACTTACGGGATGTAATAGATGATTTTATTCTCAATAAATTACTTTCTTATATGTATATAATAATAAACATTTCATGTAACTTTTCGTAACAAAATTATATTTAGAAAATCGTATAGAAGCATTCCACATTCACCATATAATATGTGCAAAAAAATTATGAGGATACCCAGTCTAAAATAGTACATTTTTACAAATTAAATAAATAAAACCACAGTTATCACCTAAAATTGCACTTTTGCATGTTTTAATGTTCATATGTATTTTACTTAAATAAATTCACTTAAAATATATATTATTTAATTTTTTATTAGTTACTAACATCTAGAATATTGAAATCAAGTAAAGTTTTTCTTATTTAAAATATTAGGCAGGAAGTCTTAATATTAAGACTTTAAACAAATAGTATTTTATTTTTTACGAAAAAAGGATGTATTCGAACTTTTTGTTAATTCCACGGGATACCTTCCACCTCCACAACAATAGGTAACTCCGTCCATCAAAGTTAGAACAAATGAAAAGAAATCACCTAGTATTTTTGCCACCTCCCCTAGCAACATGTATCAGGTAACTAGGTACGAGGTAACTCTATTTACCAATGCTAGAACAGTTAGGAAGAAATCACCTAGTATTTTTTTTAATCTTTGCTGATGTTCGAAGCTAGCTAAGACCGCATGGTTCTCACCCAATTCATTGACCACTAGGCCACACCCTTGGGTGCAATATTGATCAATTTTTGATCATTTAATAATAGATTTTACACTGGCCAAAATTATAACTTAATTATTTTTTTAATAATTAGGAATTTGATTAGCTAAAGTTTAATTATTAATTTATTTATTTATTAAAATTGTGTAGGGCATTCTAATATCTAGGACTCTAAATTTAATTAAATTTGTACCTTTTTTTATTTGAACTATATAAGATAACTATAACTCCTATCTAAGAAAAGGTGTGTTTAATAATTTAAAGATAAATATTACCAATGAAATTTCTATAAATCCTAAAATAGTGTTGCAATAATTTTTATTAGTTTGATTTTAGGATCCTACCTGCAACAATGATATTTTACTTTAGTGGAGTCTCAAATATAACTATTAATATCAAAAAAAAATTAATTTCTCATCAAACTAAACATATTTAATTTAAAATATTTCATCTCATCTAAGAAAAGAGTAAAATGCTTGAAACAAAAAAAAAAGTGACTTGAAGCTCTTGATGTTTAAGATAAAAAATCATTGAGTAACAATGTTTTCAATAGGATAAATATTTTTTTTTTTTTAGTAAACGCCCTTGTCCCGGGCAGGGGCTGAGCAACACCCCCAGGCCTTATCATAAATAAAAACAACAAAACAACATAAATAAATACATGGAGGGGGACATAAACCTTACCTCCGATTTAATGGTGGTTCATAGGTCGGCCATCCTACTAAGAACGGCCAACCCATCCCCGATATTGAAATGAAATCCTGGAAACTATGCACCTAACGGAGAGGACTCCTCTCCAATACATAAGTTCTAGGAAAGCAATAAATGAGGGAGACTCTCCCCTTACATATTAAGAAAAGAAAGTCATAAAAAAGCTAAGACCTATTCAAAGAAGCTATAACGTACAAAGAAATAACTTATCTGAAAAGGATAAAGTAGATAAAAGTGGTTGAAAACTCTAAGCAATCCGCGATCTCATGGTGGTTTCTTGATTCTCTTCAATTTTCTTCTTCTGAAGTTTTCCATGCCAATTTTGTCTAGTTTGTAGTGGCCTCTCGCTTCTCGCGGCAAGTCCTGCATGCTGTGAAAATGGTGGGGAGTGTCCAGGTCGTGACTATACTTCGAAAGAGCATCTGCCGTGAAGTTTCCTTCTCTATATGTATGCTTGCTTTGAAAGTACTCCAACCCGGATGTGAGGTTCTGCAGTTCCTCTATGTATTTTTGGATATTCCACTGAGGTTCAACGGAGTTGGTGAGCCATTGTATGAGCAGGTATGAATCTACCTCCAATATGACTTTAGTATAACCATGTAAAATGCACCAACGAAGCCCATAAACCGCTGCTTGGATTTCCGCCTGGTTGTTAGTACCTGTACCTAAAGGGGAAGCAAAAGCAAATATCAAATTCCCTTTGTGGTCCCTAAGAATACCACCTGCTCCTATTCTACCCGGGTTATCGATAGCGCTGCCGTCTGTATTAAGTTTGACTAGAGGGTGAATCGGTTTGATCCATTGAACTCTAATCACCTTAACTTCATGCTGACATTTCTCCACCAAATTACTCAAATCTGACCATTTAGACGGCCACGTGATATAAGGAAAGGTGGTGACTAGCATGCTCCAAATATCCCTGCAGATAGAATATTTGACCCTACTTGAATTTGACTTCTTGCTGCCATATTTGCTAGCGCATCTGTTCTTCCAAAGGTTCCAGCAGACAAATATGGGCGTAGCCTGAAGAATGAGTTTGTGAACCTCACTGTTATGTTTGGACGTCCACCAGGTCATAAGCAGGCTTCTCAAAGACGTAGCTCCCTGATTAATTCCCAGCGGGTCAGAAAAATACTTCCAGATATATTTAGCAAAGTGGCCTGTTACGAAAATGTGATCTATGTTGTCCAGTCCAGGTCTGTAGCAACAAGAACATTCCGCTGGTACACCCCCGAAGGTAACAATTTTCTCGTTCGTAGGTAATTTTGCTCTTAAAGCTCTCCAGAGAAGAAAAGACACCTTAAAAGGTATAATAGGATAAATTGAAAGAGCTATAAATTTAGGGTCATTACAAGATATTTTATTTTTATGTTAAGATGATAAAAGAAAATTGAACTATCACTTTCTTTCTTTATTATGACTAATTTTAATGTTTTATATTTTTTATATTTTTATGTTATGTCTATTTATCTTACTATTTTAAAAGTATTAAACTTTAACAAAATATATTGATCGATTTTTCTTATCGGCGAAATCCATATATGATAGGAATAAGTTTAGGGTCATTTTAACCTTTTTTTGATCTTTGGATTAACATGATCAAGCAAAAAATGTTAGGTTTCCATCACTAAGAAACTAGAGATAATATTATTGTCTCCCTGAACTTGTACCTTATTTTCAAGAAGATACACTGATTTGCCGGTGGTACTATTACCCCCTCAATAACTTTGAATCAATATTATTACCTCCTTTTTTTATCAACTCCAATTTTTTTTTAAAAAAAATACTAATCATGAATCAATTCTTATTTAACACTTGTTAATTTAATTTAAAATATTTTCTTTTAGTTTTTGTTTTTATTTATATTTTTTTCTTTTTTACCCCCTTACTTTTTGACTAGCTTTCCCTTTTGACCCCAGCCCCACCCCCCACATACTTTTTCTTCTTCGGCTAACCTTTTTTTTCTTCTTTAGATAAGTATTCCAAACTTTTCTCCCTGTAATTTTTAGATTTTATTGAGCTACTATAATAAAATTTAATCATTTTCTCTCTTTCCTCGGTAAATTCAAATTTTGAGATACCATCAACTAATTTATTTTCTTTTCATATAATTTTAAATGTGGATATGTATAGTGGCGTAGTCATATGAAATGAAGAGTTGTCAGTCGAATACTATTTGCTGAAAAAATTATGTTATATATGTAAAAAGATTATATGAAGTATATAGATTAAAAATTATTTTTCATATATATATATATATATATATATATATATATATATGTGTGTTAAATTTTTTATTTCACCACTGGATATATATTTGGCATTCTCATTTTTACTGATAACTAATGTACTTAACCGTATTTCGCATGGTTATTAAAATAAAATCAACATATGATAAAATATTAATTTTATAATTTTTATTGAAAAAAATCAATCTTTATTAATCAAACATTTGTTTATGATTCTACCATTTTTTGAATTATGACTATTTTAGTATCTTATATATGAAAATTTTTGACAAGGTTTTTGTGAGAAACATTTTCCAAGTTAAACAAAGAACAACTGATTTAACTTAGTACTTATGAACTTGAAAAGAAAAAGATAGAAAACAAAAAGATAACGAAAAAATAAAAATTAAAAAATATGATGATGTAAATTTTTCCTCTAAGGTAAGATCTATAGAAAATGAAAAATCTTAAAAATTGAAGTCGTTTCATCTTTCATTTTCTTAAATGTCTTAACATTTAATTAATTTATTTATTTAGACATTTATTGACATCTTAAAGTGATATATACAGAAGAATAATGAGAAAAAATATAATGAATTTTACAAAAAGGCAAGAAGGAAAAATTGGACTAAATTTAATGATAAGAAGAAAGGAAGAGAAAGAAGTTTTTTAGGATAGAATTATGTCACATCAACTACATTGTATAATATATAGATTGTATATATATTTAAAAGGTAAAAGTTCATATAATGGAGTATGTAAGTTTTATATTAACAACAAAATAATCAATCGAAGATCATTTCTTTTTGTCCTTGATACACAAAGTGTAAAACTCTGTAATAGAACCTTGTTCTTGGAGGGTACATATCTTGTACTTGAAAAAGTAATAATCGAAAATATTAAAATAAACAACAATAAGTATATTTATATATATATATTTGTAAATAATTCAAACTTCTACTTTGTCAAGCTAATTGACCATCTCTCTTGATGAATCTTTCACCGCCATTAAACTTTCTTCTTCATCTTAATGAACTTGTACAAACCTAATTTGATCGTCTCTCTTTGATGAATCTTATATCCCCTTCAGACTTACTTCTTCATCTTGATGAACTTGTGTTTGACTATTATGACGCAAGAAGAAATTTTAAAGAATATATCTATTATCTTCATCAAAGTGAGAGTCATATTGCTACATCATTTTTTCTATATCCCCTCTTTTGGTTGTTAAACACATAATCGATGAATAAAATGAAGGAAAAAATCAAAAAAAGAGAAAAAAGACATACTAATACTAACAAAAAGAAACAAAAGTTGAATATCCAACAACTCCAAGATGATTGTATTGATAGATTGATCAAGCCATAAGAATTGGGTAGAAGGGAGTTGAGGACACATGTGTTTAAGTAGAGAATGCAAATAGATTAATGTTTTTTTTTGTAATTTATGAGATATAACTAAATGTAATAAATATGATAATTTTTTAATTATTAAAGAAATTGATTAATGAAAAGAATGAAGAGAAAGTTCAAATAAAGAAGATATATAAAAGATAAATAATTGTCTAAATTATAGAGAAATATCGCATCATCTTATTTATACCTAACTTTATTAGATTAGACTAGTGAATATATTCGCGTTTCGTGCGATAATAAAAGTATTATTGAATCTACCAAATGATTAACAATATACTTATTAATTTAGATATTATTTATCTTTTCTATAAGAAAGAAAAAATTTATAACAACGTATGAGTTAATTTATATATCTGGATTAATTCAATTATTTGAGTTCTTAGAAAAGATTCAAAAGAATCATTTTTTTCTGTTCTCGAATACACGGATAATGTGATTCATATATAATTGAGGATTTAAAGGTAATTTTAAAGCCTACGTAACGCCATTTTTCAAATGTCGAAATTAGATATTTTATAAAAGAGATTTCAAGTCTTCAAATTTAGATAAATTTAATTCAAAATTTATTAATTTCTTGTTCCTCATTGAAAATTTTAAACGTAATTAAATATTTCTATTAACTTTTATACCTGGAACTGCATTTCTATAAATTTTTTTGACTTCTATAGAAAGAAGAGAAACATCATTTTCTTATTTTTGTAAATAGGTCGTTTATTATTTTATGTTTATATTTATTAATTTTTTCTTGATGAGGTAATTAGATTTTGGTTCATAAATATTATTTAGAAAAAACACGAAATTAAAATAAAAACTCACATAAAATAATAATAAAATAATCTTCAAACACAATCTCTAATTTACTTATTTTTTTTTCGGTAGTATAGTAAGTCATCTTCTCCTCTTTCAGGTCCTCCATGTTAGTTTGAGAAGGAAAGAAAAATAATCTATATTATATTAAAAGTGTGAAGCTCTTAGAAATGTTAATTGAAATTTTTGCCCTTCATTAAAAGACTCTGCAATAGACAAAATTATCATTTTACTATTTTTATACAATTGTTATTTAAAATTATTATTTTTAATTATTTTCATCACTTTATTTTATTATATTAGATTTTCTATTTATGACATAACTCTATTTCTGATATAAATCTAAAAAAGAAATTAAAAATTTCTACAAAATGTTTTCCTTTTAATAGGCATGAATCTATTCATTTATTATATAAAATTTTTTACTTATGGCATAACCGTATTTATATTATAAATATTAAAAATAAATAATTAAAAAAAAGAAGAAGTTTCTTCTCCGAAATTTTTTTGATTTTAAATTTGAAAAAATATAATTTCCCCCCCTTTTCATGGTCAGGAAAAGGTTGTTTTTTCTCCTTTTTCAAAAAAAAAAAAAATTCCCCTTTTTCTTGGCAACGTGAGGCTTTTTTAATTTTTCTTTTTTTTTCTTTTTCTCCTTATTAATTTTTTTTCTTTTTGATAATAATGTCCTAATATTTTTATATTTTCAAATCTTTCTATTTTTATAAAAAGATTTATAATCGCATAACTTAATTTATCAACTCTTCTACATCAACACCTTTGACTCAGTATCCAAACCTCGTATGTTTTCGTGTTAATCTATCTCCTTCTTTTTTTTACATGTTGTGAAATATAACATTCAATATATGCATAATATTTTACTCCTATTTACTTAATATAATACAGTCTCTTAGAAATGCTTATTGAACTTTTTATTCTTTATTAAAAGATTTTATAATAGATAAAATTATCATTTTTTAAAAAAATAATTATTTAATTATTATCCTATTTTAAAATTTTGAAATTAATTAAAGTGATACAAAAATTTACAGAAACAAAAATATAAAGTATAAATCAAAAAAGTTTTATTTTTGAATCATTCTTTTTTGCTAATTTCATGTGAACGGTATGGTTTAGAATAAATTTTTTCGGTGATTATTTTAGTAACATTTTCGCTCAATTTATGTGGTAGTTTTATTAGATATAAATTTAAGGCAAATGAATTTTCAAAAAATTATAGCCTAAAATAGTATAATTATTTGTGTAATGGAGAATTTAATATTAAATTATTATTAAATAAGAAAATATAATATTTTTGCAAAATAAGTTTGAAATATATAAATTACATAAATTGAAATTAGAGGAATAATTTCTAAAAGGATCTATATTATATTAATTTCATGATGTATTAATACGTGAATTCGTCCTTCTCCTCTTATTTTCTTAAAAAAGAAAAAAACAGAACATACTTTAAATTATTTCAATTAATAGAGTATTTTTGCTATTCACCCTATTTAGTTAAATTTATATTATCTCTTCCATTTCAATTTATGTGAAAGAGTTTGATTGGACACATAGATTAAGAGAGAGAAAATAAAAAAGAAATTGAGTTGAAATTATCTTATAAAGGGTAAAAATGAAAAGTTTAAAATTAAGTTATTACTAAATATTTAAAGTATTAATCTTCATAGAAAAATATCATTCATTTTTGTCCTTTTAAAAATAGAACATACACTAATAAAATTAGTTATTTAATTATCTTTTTAAATATTTAAGATTATAAAATTAACTAAATTTTATGTATTAAATCCTTTCTTATTTAAGACATGTAGAAAATATTAATATTTATATATACGTATAATGATGCATTTAAGTGCATATGTAAAAGCAAATAATTTTTTTACCTTTAAGTCAAACGTTATTTCTATGACGTTTGAAATAAGCATTACAACAAACTGAAGAAAGAAATACTAAATTAATCAAATTATTAAATATAATCATTTATTAATTAGAAATTTATAATTTTTTAAAATTTATATTTTGTTACATAGACACAGTTTATAAAATTATTTATGTTATTTTTATAAATTGATTCTTATTAACATAAAGGACACGCGCAAGGCGCATACGCTTAGACTAGTAATAATTTAAAACTGCAATCATACAAAAATTATACCGAGTAACCTATAATAAATCAAATCAGAATAATATTATAACTGGATTAATAATATAGAAAATAATAATACCAATAAAAAATAAATAATATTACTCCTTCAAATCACCGCACAAATAAAACTATAAAAGAACATAGTATTACTTAATATGCAAAATTTAATTGGGCGAAGAAAATAAAGTGGAAGATCAACTCAACCTTCTACTTTCACATTTATATAGAAAAATCATTAGTTTACTTTATTAATTAAGTGAGTCGAAGTTATCAGTGAGCTTATTAGAGGAATTAAGCAAACAAACATAAACGACTATTATTATTAATTGTCATGACCTTAATGGTTGTGATTGACACCCAAACAAACCCCCCGGTGGGTGAACCGACGCTTCCCAACAACTACCCCGTCAACAACTATTTCAAAAAGAAGTAACATTTGTAACAAAATAAAAGGAAATGAAATATGTTGAATTTATAATAACCAACTAAACCAAAACAACAAAACTTCCCAAGATCCGAAAGTCATTGCACTTCAACGTCTAACTATAAGTCTAGGAATATGTAAACTAAAAAGAAATAAAAGCTGCAATGTCCGGGGGAGAGACATCTTTGAAAGAGAAGTGAATTAGCTCATTCTGCGTCGCTCACCTTTAAGAGGAACCACTGTTGTTTATAGGTGGGGACAAGAGGAGCTTCCTGGATCATATTCTGCATTCAGAAAAAAAAATGCAGGAGTAAGGTCAGTATAAAATACGGTACTGCTAGGCATCATCGGCTGACCTTATATAATAACATATATGAATGGCAGCAACAATATAAAACCAGTTCCGATCATCATACATAAGTACAGTAACATTGCATGTACACTAGTTCTGCATGGGTGACAACCAACCTGCTTACTAGATTGGGCCATTCGCTGCAACAGTCACTTGACTGCTACAGCGGTCTTGCCACAGCGGAATAAATTCCATTGCAGCGGCACTGCTTGAGGCAGTAGCTCGACTTAGCTACACCTTCATCAGTTCATAGTTTTCAGTAGTTCACACATTTTATATTTCATTCAGATATAGCACAAGTTTTGGCATAATTTAATAATAGCTCATCACAACATGTAGTTTAAAGCATTTCATCACAAAAAGGATCAACTCGACATCCATAATCATTAATACATATCACATTTAGGATCTCTTCCACTCTCCTCATTTCAATTACAATTACAGGATTATAAATTCCACTCAACCACTTAGCACATACTCATTCAAAAACTTTTACAAGTTACACACACATTATAAAATAGAATAACTGGTGACATGTCAAGCACATGCCCTCCGCCATATCACCATAAACACTTCTTTATCAAAATCAATGTACACACATGCTAGAGGGTCTTATTTCTGCCCTTCTAGTCATGAACTGCAAGGGACTCTAGAAATTCATATAATGTACTGGCGTGGTACCCGCTCCCATTCATATGCTCATCCGGATGCTCCCCTCGGAGATGATCCATTCAACCAATATTGCTTGCTCAAATACTCCCCTCGAGCACGAGCCTCTCATCTTAGGATATTATTACTATCCTTAACCATTCTCGTCCAGCTGAATATACAGGGTGAATTCTTTAAACACTATCCTTAACCATTCTCGTTCAGCTGAATATACAGGGTGAATTCTTTAAACACTCAGGAGTTTACAACCTACTCCCTCTCTTGCATAAACACAAACCATCAAACATCTCAATAGCAACGCAAAGGAACTTCACTTGACTATTCAACACAATTTCATAATAGTTCACATGCCATATCACATCTATATTACTTATACAGTTCATTCAACAGTAAAGCTTCATAACAGGTAATGTTTGCAGACCAATCACATATCATCATTGCAACAAATATATATGCTACTAAATAGGGTCTATTTTCCTTAAATCATAACCTACCTCGGTTTTTAAGTACGAAAGTTAGTTATTCTATTGGAGCCTTGCCCTTTTTCAATGTCTCGAAAAGTTTGAAATCTACAACAACAATATAGAGTAATTTCATTATTTACTTTTCGAATAAGGATCTTAGAAGTTCAAATCCTTCCCTTTAGGACACTTTCAAAAGTAAAACCTCAATTCCACCTAGTTCAAGATATCAATTCCTACGTAATCTACATTCTCAAGCAAGTAAACCTCGGAGAATAATCAATACTCCTGAAACTTCTAATCAAACCACCCCATTAACTTCCCATGATCCAGCCCTAATCTTTCAACCTAGGATTTGTTAGCATTAGAAAACACCATTAAAAGCCACCCTACGATCCTAGGATGTTGAGAAATCGCATAGGGAAAGGGATTGGCTAAAGACTTACCTTGGAGAAGAAGTTCAACAGCTCTGGGGGGTGAGAAATTGTGTACAGACCTTCAACCTTCGTGGTTTGGAAATAATGGGGTATAACCTCAGAAATTTCACTTAAACCCAATTTATAATTTCCGTCGTCCGCTGCAATGGTCATATTTCCGCTATAGCAAACCCGTCGTAATGGTCAGTAAACCTTTACAATGGATCCAATGATTAATTCCCAAATCTACTACGGTGAAACTCGGACCGTCACCACATTCTCGCTGCAGTGGGAAATCTACCGCTACAACGGTCCCCAAAACTAGTAGATCCCACCAATAGCCATATTTTAACACTTAGCTCAATTCACATCAATTCTCTTCAGATTTATTGCCTTTTTTGAGAGTCCTAAGTCCATTTCCCTTGTAACGACATGCGAGATATTACATCAGATACTAATTAAAACACCATTCATCCCGAATGGTCTACATAAATGCAAGGAATAGAAAGTACGAGATTCCACAAATAATTGAGGATATTAGATCCATATATCGACTTCGATCTCCCAAATGCCTTCCTCTACAGGATGATTTCTCCACTAGACCTTTACCATCGCAACTTCCTTTGATCTAAGCTTGCGGACCTCCCTAGCCACTATTACCACTAGCTCTTCCTCATAGGACAAGTTCTCATCAAGTAGCACGGAATCCCATTTAATAATATACAATCCATCCTTATGGTACTTCTTCAACATGCAAAACATGGAAGGTTGAATGTACTCCCGACAATCCTGGCGGTAAAGCTAGCTCATAAGCTACCTCTCCCACTCATCGGAGGATCTCAAATGGTCCAATGTACCTCGGGCTAAGCTTGCCCCGTTTATCAAACCTCATTACCTCCTTCATAGGAGATACTTTGAGTAGAACTTGTTCTCCCTCCATAAACTCCATATCTCACACTTTCTTGTCTGCGTATTTTTTTGTCTACTCTGAGCATCTACCAGACGTTTTGGATTGTCTAAACTTTCTCCAAAGATTCCTTCAGCAAATCGGTTCCCCAATGTCGCACCTCAAATTCCTCAAACCAATCGATTGGAGACCTATATTTTCTCCCGTACAGAGCTTCAAATGGCGGCATGCCAATGCTTGAGTGATAGTTGTTTTTATAGGAGAACTCTATCAAGGGTAGAAATTTATCCCAATATCCCCCAAAATCTATGACACAAGCCCGAAGCATGTCCTCCAACACTTGGATGGTCCTTTCTGATTGTCCGTCTGTCTGATGATGAAAGGTTGTGTTTAAGTCCAAATTGGTGCCTAACTGTGACTGCAAGGTCCTCACTGAGTACCTTTGTCAGACACAATTGACACCGACATCCTGTACAACAGAATCACTTTCTTCACATATAGCTTGGCAAACTTCTCGGCATTGTAAATCACTTGGACAGGCAAGTAGTGAGCAGACTTGGTCAATCTATCCACAAAGACCCAAATGGAGTCAAACTTCCCCAATGTCTTTGGAAGACCAACTACGAAGTACATCACTATTCTCTCCCATTACCACTCAGGGATAGGCATCCTCTGAAGTACTCCGCTAGGCTTCTAGTGTTCGTATTTCGCCTGCTGGCAATTCAAACACTAGGAAACATGATCTACAATATCTCTCTTCATCCTGCCCCACCAATAGTGCTGCTTCAAATCATGGTACATTTTGGTGGCTTTGGGGTGAATGGAGTACCTCGAGTTGTGAGCTTCTACCAAAAGATTCTTAATTAGTTCACCGACTCAGGGAACGCACACGTGCCCCTTTATCCTAAGGACCCCTTCGCCATCTAGCACTACTTTCTTCGCTTCTTCCCGCAAGATCTTATCTCGGATTTTACCCAACTTCTCATCCTCGAACTGTCTTGCCTTTATTTCTGCTAACAGAGATGACTTAGCCTCCATGCTAGCTAGTATCCCACCCGTTTCTGTCAAAGATAGCCTCACCAAACTATTTTCCAGTGTTTGAACTTCTCTGGCCATCGGTTGCTGAGTAGCTCCCAAGCAAGCTAGACTACCTATGCTCAAAGCCTTCCAATTCAACGCATATGCCACTATATTAGCCTTGCCGGGGTGGTATAAGATACTGACGTCATAGTGCTTGAGAAGTTCCATCCAACTTTTCTACCTCAAATTGAGATTCTTCTAGAAAAATACATACTGCAGGATGTGATGATATGTGAATAACTCGCAACGAGCCTCGTACAAGTAGTGCCTCCAGATTTTCAGGGAGAACACCACCGCTGCTAGCTCCAGACCATGCATGGGGTAATTCTTTTCATGCACCTTCAACTGCCTTGAAGCATAAGCAAAGACATGTCCTTCCTGCATCATCACAGTGCCCAACCCAGACCGTGAGGCATCATAATAAACAACAAAATCTTTACCTTCCACCGGTAATTCTAGGATAGGTGTCTTGGTTAACAGAGTCTTGAGCTTCTAAAAACTTTCTTCACACTCCTTAGTGTTGATACCTAATTTTGACCTCCCTATGCCCTGTCTAAGCTGTGTATTAATATACATATATATATATATATATATATATATGTATGTATATACATATTTTATAATTACCCTTCTAACATATTTGTTTAGCTCACATCCATAATATTTTAGTATTAACTATCATACATATTTAGCTCTTGCATAATTATTCATCATTTATACATTTTCAAGTTATACTTTTAAAATGTTTTATTGCATTAGTTTCAACTTATTAAATTTTTTTCGATATAATATGTACTTACGTCATATATAATTATATATATATGTGTGTGTGTGTATACACACACACACACACACACTCAATTAAATGAGTTTTTATTTAACATATAAGTTTTGCTTAAATTTTTGTAAATTATTTATAATTAATTTCATAATAATATATTTATATAGTTTTATCGTAATTTAAGTATTATGTTACTTATTTGTTAAAATTATGCAAGTGTAGTATTTTTATTTAATTTATTAGCAGTTAATTTCAATTTCATCTAATTTATTTAAAATCTAGCCAATTTTCGTTTAATTCATGTCAATTTTAGTCATTCTTGTCAAAATCTGTCCACATTGTAAACTCAAATTCAATTCAATTAAATACCCAATCCGTGACCCGCGAAATGACCCCTACCCGAAATGTAACTCATATTTAATCTCAACCCTCCATATCTTTGATCCAACAATCCATATCAACTCACCTTTATTTTATTCATTACACAAAAGACCCCAAAATCCTAACAAAGATTTCTCATACTTTCAATCACCAAACCGCCGCATTCCCTCTCTTTCCCTTGTCATCTACTCTTTCTTCGGCGAATAGATCCCGACCACCAGCCCACTGCACCGGTGAAACCTCACCCAAATCTCCCCTTGGTTTCTTCATCTTTGGCATCACACCGCCGGTTGGCTCTTTGTTCTCCATTAACGCTGGCAGCCGCCAACAGCCATACCTCACTCCCTTCTTCATTCTACCTTACTTCCACATCACTCGCATCCTCTTTTCTAGCAAACCCATCACTGGAGAAGCCTCCATTAACGCCGGCCATCAAGGGTGAGCAAAACACCGCAACCATCCACACACTCTCCTCTCTCAACTCTCCTCTCTTTTACTCTCTCCCCTTACAGTCCTCTCACTGCCACCGCCAAATATCTGGCCACCATGCCTCTATACCTCATCTTCTCTATATCTCCCTCTCCTCCCATCCTCTCTCTTCAAAAATCACCGCCGCCATTGTTTGGAAAACCACCGGACGCTGACTAACCAAACCAGCGCTGCAACTCGACGAGCATGCAGCGAAACACAAAAATCAGCCGCCACCCTCACTTCTTCACCGCCTCTCAGTCGCAAACCTTCGAACAACGGAAAATTGAACTACCACCACCCGTTGGCTATGACACTATATACATATACTTTGTCTACAACATCAATTCAAGCTGTACAGGCCTTCATGTCACATTTAATTGATTTTAAGCATCTGCAATACTTTGAAAAGTAGGGAAGTTATGTTTGTCATCATTTTTCCAAAGACTTAAGAGTTAGAATGGATTTATAAATTTATCACCGGTGTGATACTGTTGCCTCGATTCATGTTTTTCTCTATATAGATTCTAATACATGATATTTGTGTATTATTGGTATTGTGTTTTGGCTCGATTCTGTTATTTGGTTCGTGAATAGAATTTATACCTATCTTCTACATGTTTGCCTAATTCTTGTTACCAATTTGAATATTTGGAAGTTTGTTAAAGACTTGTCCGACTTTTGTACTACTACTGACCTGGATGACAATTCATTTGATTCATCTCCTTCTTTGTCTAAGTATTGATTCGTGACCACCTACGATTTTGTTCTTTGTAAACAAATTATCTCATTCTTATTAATGAGTTTTACTTATCCTGTTTGGAGAAAATCTTCTTGTTCTTCTTTAAATGATTGTGTGATAACTTTGACTATTTCCGCAACTATATGCTAAATATGGAAATACGAGATCCTTATAGTCTATCTGTGTGACAACTATGATACTTTGCTATTTTGATGAGATCTTACTGATTTTGCACTATTTTAACATATTTACTATAGTTAAGAGAAATCTTGATTATATCTGGTAAACTGGAGATAGTTGATTTTGTCCATTTTTTTGGACTGATTTACACCTAATTAATTGATTATTGCACTATCTTGGTTTGGTGATTCTGGATTGTTTTAGTACTGACTATTTTAGGTAAACTTTGATGATAATAGGTAGTTTATGGTAATGTTGAATTCTATTTTCTTTTCCCTTTTAAATTTTAAATTCGTGTGACAGCCCTCAATGTTATATTCTTTTCAAAACTTGATTGGTTGTACTTATTCTATTTTAGGAAATTCTCTCAAGATTCCTGCATCGTCTCAATTATCTTTTTAAATAATCATGGAACAACTTTATTCTTAGGCTATTCTTGGAAAGTGGTATTCTAGTTATGGTAACCCTAGCTAAATCGATTTGTTCAAATCCTAAAAGATCTTTTATGATTTATGTCAAATTTTAAATTCGTGTGACAGCCCTCAATGTTATATTCTTTTCAAAACTTGATTGGTTGTACTTATTCTATTTTAGGAAATTCTCTCAAGATTCCTGCATCGTCTCAATTATCTTTTAAAATAATCATGGAACAACTTTATTCTTAGGCTATTCTTGGAAAGTGGTATTCTAGTTATGGTAACCCTAGCTAAATCGATTTGTTCAAATCCTGAAAGATCTTTTATGATTTATGTCAAATAATTGTATGAAAGCTTTAGTAATTTTTTACTTTGGTAATTGAATTTTCAGTGCATAATTGATTCTGACTACGTCAATTATGGTAAATATGATTTATTTTTATTGTATTAATTAGTCTTTTTCCTAAATTGATTTAGTTGATTATGGTAAATAATTACTTGATCATTCTCTTGTTAATATTTATTTGATTATGGTAAATAATTAGTTGATTATTCTCTTGTTAATATTTATTTAATTATGGTAAATAATTATGAGATGATTCTCTTGTTAATAAAAGAAAGTCTTTAATTGGTTATGATTTGTCACGCCCCGCCTTAGGAGGCATGACTGGCACCTGGTGCCCTACTAAGACCTGGACTGCTGGACTATTGAGCCTAAGCACTTCTGGTGCCAGGCTGGCTCTAACTCTGGGTTCATGGAACCAACGGGCTATATAACGTCTGTAAATACAGCCTCCGGCCGACTAGGCCTATAGCCACATGTAAGACAACAACAACTAACCAGAACAATAGTAGTATAAAGGAACCTATGCGGGCCGACAAGGCCACCATGCTGACTAGTTTCACTGAAACGCTGAATCAAATGGTAAACTACTCTGTGACCGGCAAGGTCACCAACTATTAACTGAATAAGGCCCCATACGACCATTATAAACAAACTAAAACATAGACACGGCCTCACACGACTGGTACAACTAACCATAGTGAATATACAATCAGCAAGCCTCTAAGAATACTGATAAGATGGTCGGGATAGGGCCCCGACCTACCCGTACTGTACAACAAAAGAAAAAGGAATAAACCTCTAACTACAGGGAGTATACAATCAGCAAGCCTCTAAGAATACTGATAAGATGGTCGGGACAGGGCCCCAACCTACCCGTACTGTACAACAAAAGAAAAAGGAATAAACCTCTCGTTGTCAAGCTCCGAATGACAGGAGTTGATGACTCTGTGTGCTAGCTGAAATTACGAGGGATTGGATCCTTGTCTATAAGTACCTACATGCAAGTAATGCAGTGCCCCCAAACGGGCGTCAGTACCACTGGTACCGAGTATGCAAAGCAATAACTAAACATAACTAAAAATAGACAGTAATACTGATAGTTACTGAATAACAGAAGATGGCTAAGACTATTTGGGATGGCAGAATCTAAACTAAGCTTAACTGTACTGGAGAGAAGGTGAGAATGATACCTGTCAATGCGACATACTGCTATCTATCAATTTAATAAATAACACATATAACAGATAAGAACCTATACCAGCCCCCATAAGCCAGAAGGTAACAATCAACATGCAATCTATATACCCCTACTCGGGTCGCCATCCAAAAATAACAATTCACTCCACTCATCTAGTAACTATGAGCATCCCGCCAGCCCCCTAGGTATGAAACTTGGCCTCTGTGGGCCCCTGACTATAGCTGTATCTGAGTTCAGAGGACTCCTGTAAACTGTAATCTAAGATCTATGATCTGTAATCTGTAATATGTGCCCTGGGCGCAAGCGCTCGACAGGGGTATGCTATAATGCTGGTCAGCCTGCTATGGGGAATGCTACATCCCATCTTCGTCCTCTAGCGGACGGCATGCCACTCCTTGGAGTGACGTATCCTCACCCTTTGGCAGGCGAGTCGACACAGCTATTAACACTGGGGCGGCAAGGAAGCTCTAAGGGTGCCCACATAAAACAATCAGGTCTCTGCAAGCAACAATAATCACATATAACATGTATAATAAATCTGATAATACTATCCATGATCTGATATTCTATTCTAAATCTCTTGCTGAATTAAACTGAATCTGATACTGAGTTATACTGAGTCGGGAATAATATCTCACTGTCTGATACTAATTTACTGACTTTTATTCTACATATGGTATAATAACTCAGACATGCTTACTGAATTCACACTGGGCATAATACTCGACTTCTGAAACTTTCTTCTGAAATTTACTCTATTTTACTATGCTAGAATTACTAACTTGCCAAAGAAACTAGCTTTACATACCTTAGTTACTGACTTCTTCGCTAACTGGTGTAGCTCGGCCAATATCCAGCAATTTCTTCCAACTGCGTTCATATTTATAGCAATTAGAACTAAATTCATCAATATTCTGGAAGAAAACACTACTTTGAATATATATATAGTCCAAACTTTGACTTATCGAAAAAACAGTCGAAAACTCGCTATTTCTCGGACGTCCAGAAGGGAGAAATACTCACTTTAGGGCTAGGAGTATATTGACACTAATTTGGAGCAATTCCACTTACCTTAGCTAGGTGAGACGGTGATTCGCCGGCTGAATTTCACGAAACAAACTCTGTAGGAACGCTCCCTGCAGCTCAATACCTCGCTACCCAAAGTTATTTCGAGTTTGGACCACGTTTAACAGCGTAAACGGAAGGAATTTTAATGGAAACCTTCGTCCTCTCTGTTTCTCTACTGTTCTCTGGTTTACTCACTGGAAATATTGATAATTATCACTTAAAAACCGAAGTGGGGGCTTATATACTTGGGGATGGACCTCACCTCCGTGACACACTGGCCAACGCAGAGGTGAGCCCTCCGTGACGCGTTGGCCATCGCGGAGGGGGTCTGCCCAGCCTTCTCTTGCGATGGTTCGACGTGGCGCTTGTCCGGTCTTTCCTCGGGCATTTTTCTAGCATGTATGTCATTCTAAAACTCTTAACCAACATGCGAATAGGCCATCTAAATGTCAAGAATTTACGGGGTGTAACATCCACCCCCTTAAGAACATTCATCCTCGAATGTAAACTTTTGCTCGCAGGAATCTCAACTTACTCGACTTATTCTAAAAAAATTTTGGTAGAGTTTCCCCTGTAACATGGACTATCTCAAAATTCCTGAAATGTAGAAAAGTCCAATACAGGTACTCCACACAATACTATAACATTCATCACGCAGTAGACTAGAGTCAACTATCTCATTTATACACATAACATAAGGCAATTCATAAAACAACAATACTAATGTACTTCTGGCTGATTAAGTTTGAAATAATTGAGGATATCTGACTTTCATATCTTCCTCTGCTTCCCAAGTCATTTCCTCTTGGTTCCTGTTACCCATAACACCTTGACAGAAGCAACATCTTTAGTTCTCAACCTGCGAATCTACCTGTCCAGTATGGCTACTGGAACCTCTTCATAAGCCAGCTCCTCCGTAACCTGGACATCCTGAACTGGGACAACTCTAGAAGGGTCTCCTATATACTTCCTCAGCATGAATATGTGGAAAACTGGGTGAACAGACTCTAATTATGGAGGTAAGTTCAACTCATATGCCACTTGGCCTATTGTTCGGCGAATCTGATAAGGCCCAACAAATCTCGGGCTGAGCTTGCCTTTCTTGCCAAATCTCATCACCCATTTCATTGGAGAGACTTTCAAGAATACCTAATCGTTCACATTAAATTCCAAGTTTCTGCGCCGCACGTCAGCATACGATTTTTGGCGGCTCTGAGCAGTCAGTAGGCGTTCTCTGATAAGCCTTACCTTTTCCTATGACTGATGAATAATATCTGGCCCAATCAGCGTTGACTCTCCTACTTCAAACCAGCCAACTGGCGATCTGCATTTTCGCTCATACAATGCCTCATAAGGCACCATCTGGATAACTGAATGGTAACTATTATTATAGGCAAACTCAATAAGTGGTAAGTGCTCATCCCAGCTACCTCCAACGTCTAACACACACGCTCGCAGAATATCCTCGAGCATCTGGATAGTGCATTCTGCCTGCCCATCTGTCTGAGGGTGAAAAGCTGTGGTCAGGTTAATCTGTGTCCCCAGGCCTCTCTGAAATGATTTCCAAAATTTATCTGTGAATTGCAACCCTCTTTCAGAGATAATGGACACTGGAACACCGTGCAGTCTGACTATTTCTCTGATATACAACTCAACATAATCTTCGGCAGAGAAAGTAGCCCTTACTGGTAGAAAATGGGCTGATTTTGTCAGTTTGTCAACAATTACCCAAATCGAGTCATTTTTATGCCTGGTGCGGGGTAATCCTGCTAAAAAATCCATATTTACTGCTTCCCACTTCTAAAGAGGCACCGCTATGTCTTGAGTCAGCCCACTTGATTTCTGGTGTTCAGCTTTTACTTGTTGGCAGTTAGGACACTAGGCTACGAATTTTGCTATTTCCCTCTTCATACCTGGCCACCAGTAGATTTCTTTTATATCGTGGTACATTTTCGTTGCGCCTGGATAGAGAGAATAGCGGGCGTAATGTACCTCACCCATAATCTGCTGGCGAAGCCCTACAACACCCGGAACACAAAGGCGGCCTTTACATCGTAACACTTCATCCTTAGTTACCTGAAAATACGACACTTTTCCTTGCTAAACTCTCTCTTTGAGCTGAACCAGGTTAGGATCTTCGTACTGCCGTTCCTTTACTTCCACCACTAACGACGACACTACGGTGTTCTGAATTACAGCTCTTTTGTCCTCTGTTTCTGCTACACGAACGGCCAAACTGGCTAACTGGTGTATTTCTCGGGCCAATTCCCGCTGCTCGGGCTGCAAGTATTCCAAACTCCCTATAGACTTACGGCTAAGGGCATCCACTACTACGTTGGCCCTTCCTGGGTGATACAGAATATTTACATCATAATCTTTCAACAACTCTAACCAGCGATACTGCCGCAAATTCAACTCTCTCTGAGTGAAGATATACTATAGGCTCTTATGATCAGTGAAAATATCCACATGGACGCCATACAAGTAATGTCTCCACATCTTTAGAGTGTGAATCACTGCGGCTAGTTCCAAGTCATGGGTAGGATAATTCTTTTCGTGTTTCCTCAGCTGTCTGGAAGCATAAGCAATTACTTTACCATCCTACATCAATACACATCCTAACCCAACACCCGAAGCATCATAATAAACTGCATAACCCTCTGTACCTTCTGACAATGCTAATACTATGGCGGAGGTTAACCTGTCTTTCAATTCCTGGATACTCTGATCACATGCCTCCGTCCACTGAAACTTTACTGCTTTTTGTGTCAGCTTAGTCAGAGGTGCCGCTATGGTGGAGAATCCCTCAACAAATCTTCGGTAGTACCCTGCTAATCCCAGAAAACTGCGTACTTCAGTCGTAGTGGTAGGTCTGGGCCATATTTTTACTGCTTCTATTTTCTGTGTGTCTACCTGTATACCAACATTTGACACGATATGCCCCAAGAAGGCTACTGAGTTCAGCCAAAATTCACATTTAGAGAACTTGGCATACAGCTAACAGTCCCTGAGAATCTGAAGCACTGTCCGCAAATGATCCTGGTGGTCTGCCTCCGAGTGAGAATACACCAGAATATTGTCAATAAACACTGTCACGAACAAGTCCAGGTATGGTCTGAAGATGTTGTTCATCAGGTCCATGAATACTGCGGGAGCATTCGTCAGCCCAAAGGACATGACTAGGAATTCAAAATGGCCATATCTGGTCCTGAAGGCAATCTTTGGAATGTCCCTTTCACGAACTCGAACCTGATGATATTCGGACCTCAAGTCAATCTTGGAGAAATATTTAGCCCCCTGTAACTGATCAAACAAATCATCTATTCTTGGAAGTGGATACTTATTCTTAACTGTAACCTTATTCAGCTGCCGGTAATCTATACACATGCAGAGGGATCCGTCCTTCTTCCTCACAAATAGAACTGGCGCACCCCAAGGTAAAGTACTCGGCCTGATAAAGCCCTTATCTAACAGATCCTTCAGCTGCTCCTTTAGTTCTCTGAGTTCAGTAGGATCCATATGATACAGAGGAATTGATATGGGCTGAGTTCCTGGTAGTAAATCAATTGCAAAATCTATTTCCCTTTCTGGGGGAATACCATGTAGCTCGTCTGGAAATACGTTGGGGAATTTATTAACCACTGGAATAGACTGGAGAGTCGGAGGCTCTACCCGAACATCCTGGACTCTAACTATGTGGTAAATGCATCCCTTAGCTGTCAATTTCCTCACCTGAAGGTAGGAAATAAACCTATCTTTTGGCGTAGCTGTACTGCCCTTCCACTCTCGTACTGCCTCCCCTGGAAAGTGGAATCAGACCGTCTTGGTCCAGCATTCTACATTAGCATAGCACGACGCCAACCAATCCATACCCATAATGGCGTCGAGATCAATCATCTCTAATGCCACCAGATCTACTGTGGGCTGACGATCAGCAACCTCTACTATACACCCTCGATAAACCCTTCTGGCTATGATGGAGTCACCGACGGATATAGATACTAAAAAGGGTTGCTGAAGCAACTCTGGTACAATACTGAACTTTCGAGCCACAAATGGGGTAACTTAGGACAAGGTAGATCCTGGACCAATCAATACATAAGTAGGGTGAGAGAAAATAGTCATCATACCTGTTACCACATCTGGAGACACCTCTAAGTCCTGCCTCCCTGATAATGCATAGGTACGGCTTGAGCCCATACCTGAACTAGAGGCCCCTAATCTGCCTCGGCCTCTGCCTGCTGGGACTGAGGGCCTACGCCCTGCCGAGGCTGCTGGAGCTCGTGGCCCTGCTGACACCCTGTCCTGTCTGTCTTGGTTACCCTGACCCCTGGTTGGACAGTCTCTCATCATATGACCCTCCTGCCCGCATATATAACACCTTGTGGAGCCATATCTGCAAGCTCCAGTGTGGGGTCAGCTGCAAATAGGGCAAGGTGGGGGTGTATACCTGCTCTGCTCTGCCCTCCTCTGCTGGGGTGAATCTACCGTTCGTGAGCTGCCGCCGGACTCTGACTGCCCTAGGCGACTGAATCTACCCCTCTACTGTTGTGATGGAGGTGGGGGTCTAGGTGGCCTATCTGACAACCGTGGCCTAGGCCCTCTCCAGATCTCCCCCTATATCTCATATGATCTATACCTACGGTGTTGTTCCTGATTTATTCGTTTGCTATCCTGTTACCACTGTCTAAGGCCCTCAATAGTCTGGGCAAGGGCCTACACCTGAGCAATATCCATATCTTCCCGCAGCGTAGCTGTCATGCATGCCTCAATATACTCTGGGTTCAGACCCATAATAAACCAGTAGACCCTAGATGGCATGATGTCCACAAAGGCTGGAGCATAGCGGGCCAAGGAATCGAACTGCAGGGCGTATTCCCGTACACTCCTCGCCCCCTGCTCCAAGTGTAAAAACTGGTCCATCCGGGCCTGTTGGATTTCCCATGGCAGATAATGGTCCAGGAAGGCCTCTAAAAAGTTGGACCAGGTCGGAGGGGCAACATCTCTCCCTCGGGACCTTTCCCAACTTTCATACCACAACACAGCAATATCTCGCAGCCGGAATACCGCTAACTCAACCGACTCTGTAGATATCACATGCATGACCCGGAAGATTCTCTGCATCTGATCCAGGAAGTCCTGGGGGTCCTCTGCCTGATCCGACCCTGTGAACTGTGGGTGACCTAGTGCCAAGAATTCTCAAACCCTCGAACTGCCAAGCTCACCTGATGACTCTGCTGTTACGGGTGGCACTGACTGGCGCTGAGTATCCATCATTCGTGCCAACATAACTACTGCACTTCGAATTTCTTGGTCGGATGGTGTGGGTACAGGAACTGTCGGAGGCGGTGTCATCCCGAGTGGCTCCTAGTGGGGTGGGGACTGTTGAGAAGGTCGAGATGACGCCTCTGAATCACCGTCAGATAGGGCTGATTCTAAGTGAGGCTGAGGCATCCTGCTGGTGCCTTCTCCAGCTGCGGTATCCAGTCTTCTACCAGTGACAGGATGTCGGTGGTCTGCCATTTTATCTGTAAACAAAGAGTATGATAAGATTTAGGGATTCAACCCTATACTGTACTGCTCTATGGCACAACTGATTATGAAGAAAGAGTAACCATCCTATCATGCCTTGCAGCCTCCTGCCTATGGTATGTGGTGCACAACACATCCATAGACAAGACCCTACTTAGCACGACTTGCAGACTCCCTGGGATACAACCTGCTCTGATACCAAGTTTGTCACGACCCGCCTTGGGAGGCATGATTGGCACCTGGTGCCCTACTAAGACCTGGACTGCTGGACTACTGAGCCTAAGCACTTCTGGTGCCAGGATGGCTCTAACTATGGGTTCATGGAACCAACGGGCTATATAACGGCTGTAAATACAGCCTCCGGCCGACTAGGCCTATAGCCACCTCTAAGACAACAACAGCTAACTAGAACAATAGTAGCATAAAGGAACCTATGCGGGCTAACAAGGCCACCATGCTGACTAGTTTCACTGAAACGCTGAATCAAATGCTAAACTACTCTGTGACCGGTAAGATCACCAACTATTAACTGAATAAGGCCCCACATGGCCATCGTAAACAAACTAAAACATAGACACGGCCTCACACGATCGGTACAACTAACCATAGGGAATATACAATCAGCAAGCCTCTAAGAATACTAATAAGATGGTCGGGACAGGGCCCCGACCTACCCGTACTGTACAACAAAAGAAAAAGGAATAAACCTCTAGCTGTCAAGCTCTGGATGACAGGAGCTGATGACTCTGTGTGCTGGCTAGAATTATGAGGGATCGGCTCCTCGTCTATGAGTACCTGCAGGCAAGTAATGCAGCGCCCCCAAACGGGCGTCAGTACCACTGGTACCGAGTATACAAAGCAATAACTAAACATAATAGAAAATAGACAGTACTACTAATAGTTACTGAATAATAGAAGATGGCTAAGACTGTCTGGGATGGCAGAATCTAAACTAAGCTTAACTGTACTGGAGAGAAGGTGAGAATGATACCTGTCAATGTGGCGTCCTACTATCTATCAATTTAATAAATAACACATATAGCATACAAGAACCTATACCAGCCCCCATAAGCCGGAAGGTACCAATCAACATGCAATCTATATACCCCTACCCGGGTCGCCATCCAAAAATAACAATTCACTCCACTCATCTAGTAACTATGAGCATCCCGTCAGCCCCCTGGGTATGCAACTCGGGCTCTCTGGGCCCCTGACTATAGGTGTATCTGAGTCTGGAGGACTCCTGTAAACTGTAATCTGAGATCTATGATATGTAATCTGTAATCTGTGCCCTAGGGGTATGCTATAATGCTGGTTAGCCTACTATGGGGAATGCTGCATCCCATCTTTGTCCTCTGGCGTACGTCATGCCACTCCTTCGAGTGACGTATCCTCACCCTCTGGCGGGCGAGTCGACACAGCTATTAACCCTAGGGCGGCAAGGAAGCTCTAAGGGTGCCCACATAAAACAATCAGGTATTTACAAGCAATAATAATCACATATAACATGTATAATAAATCTGATAATACTGTCCATGATCTGATATTCAATTCTGAATCTCTTACTGAATTAAACTGAATCTGATACTGAGTTATACTGAGTCTGGAATAATATCTCGCTGTGTGATACTAATTCACTGACTTTTATTCTGCATATGGTATAATAACTCAGACATGCTTACTAAATTCACACTGGGTATAATACTCGGCTTCTGAAACGTTCTTCTGGAATTTACTCTATTTTACTATGCTAGAATTACTAACTTGCCGAAGAAACTAGCTTTACATACCTTAGTTACTAACTTCTTCGCTAACTGGTCTAGCTCAGTCAATATCCAGCTATTTCTTCCAACTGCATTCATATTTATAGCAATTAGAACTAAATTCATCAATATTCTGGAAGAAAACACTACTTTGAATATATATATATATATATATATATAGCCCAAACTTTGACTTATCGAAGAAACAACTGATAACTGGCTATTTCTTGGAAGTCCAGAAGGGAGAAATACTCACTTTAGGGCTAGGAGTATATTGACACTAATTTGGAGCAATTCCACTTATCTTAGCTCGGTGAGATGACGATTCACCGGCCGAATTTCACGAAACTAACTCCATAGGAATGCTCCCTGCAGCTCAATACCTCGCTACCCAAAGTTATTTCGAGTTTGGACCACATTGCACAACGTAAATGGAAGGAATTTTAATGGAAACCTTCGTCCTCTCTGTTTCTCTACTATTCTCAGGTTTACTCACTGGAAATATTGATAATTATCACTTAAAAATCGAAGTGGGGGCTTATATACTTGGGGCTGGACCTCACCTCCGTGACACGCTGGCCAATGCGGAGGTGAGCCCACCGTGACACGTTGGCCATCACGGAGGGGGTCTGCCCAGCCTCCTCTTGCGATGTTTCGACGTGGCGCTTGTCCGGTCTTTCCCCAGACCTTTTTCTAGCATGTATGACATTCTAAAACTCTTAACAACATGCGAATAGGCCATCTAAATGTCAAGAATTTACGGGGTGTAACATGATTGAATATTGTTTCCTTTCCAGAAAAAAACCTTTTACTATTTAACTATATAAATATGCTCTTCTCCTCCCTTTTAAAGAGGGGGGACATCACTGATTCTGGAGATAGAACTTTGATTTTTTAATATTTGGACACCTAATTCTCCATTAGGATATTCATCTGTATCTCTCCTATTCTAATTTCTATTCGATCCTCACCGGTTCTTTAAGAAATGCAACTTTGTTTCTTTTCCTTTAAACTTTAATGCTAACAATATAGACATCCAAACACCATTAGCTCTCTAGCAATATAATTTTCCATGTTTCGATAATTCTTACAACACTTCTTATTTCTTAATTTTTTTTCCAACTAGTTAGTCCATTCAACTATGAAATTGTTTGTTGTTTATTTTAATCGTAGGTCAATATGACATTGATTCATGTTTAAATTATGTCTATTGATTTCTTTATGTCAATATGAGAAGCATGAATTATATTCATAATTTATAACTGTGATATTCATGTTCTTACTTTTATATGCATACTACTATATATATATATATATATATATATATATATATCTGTGTTCTTGTGTTTGTTTAGTTTGTTAAACAGATTCTCTTTAATATCATTCGAAGAGTTCGTCGAGGCTTTGGGAGTTCGGAAAGCAGACTTTGTCACCATATCATGGATGTCTTAGTAATATAAATTTTGCGTTATACGTTGTAATATTTGTAATTAAACACTAAATAAATGAAAGGGGATTTAAAGGGGGTTGGGAACTGCTTGATAATTGTTTAAATTCTTTAGTGTCCTACAAGCTCATATTTATTTATTTATTACAATTTTTGTTTTAATCAAACCACTGTCCAGATTTGCTTTTCTCCACTTGAACTAGGCGGTGTGTATCTTTTTTTTAAATATAATTATTAATTATAAACACTATCTCTTAGAATATAGTTATTGGGAAAGTAAAGAAATTATGAGGTTTAATTCCAAAATTTTAAAAAATTAAGCCGACCCTTCTCCACGAAAGTAACATTAACCCAAGATTTCAAAAGAATTATGTGATTGTGTGTATTTACATATAAATGTTTATTTTATTATATTTCAAGATTCAAACCTTTTATATTTTCAATTTATGACCCAAATTAATATGTTGTTAAGGTTAAAGATCAAGATTCACAATATCGTGTTGTCACCCGATAAAGCAACAAACATTTTACGTATCTTAAAACATCCTCATATTTTGTTTCTATATCTTGATAATTGGTTTAATTATAATGTTTTCCTTATTCTGGTAAGGTGGTTAGGTTTTTCACACACACACATATATATAAATATATTTGATTATAAGTTGATTAAAACATCCTTATTTTTTTTCTTCTTGCTTATTTGAATAATTCGCATTCTCTAGCCTCTTCAGTTAATGGTCAACTTTGTATTTTTATAAGGTCTTACTTGTACAATCAATTCTTGAATATCTTATCACCTATCAACATTTCAAATTAGTCTAACTCAATAACTTATTCCCTCACTTTGAACAAAATGAGTAGTTTCATTTTTATTTAAGTAAAGTGAGCTCCCATGTCTATTATCTTATCACTTAGTTTTGTATTAATTAATTAATTAGCTTAATTTATGCTTATATATTTATTTGGCCTGAAGTAAGTCATATTTTTAAACCACTTAGTTATTCTTAGATTTAATAATAGTTGATCATTTTTCATTACTTAGTCATTTCCTGCATAAATAAGGAATTCAGAAGGGACCCACGGTTGTGGACCTCGAAAGGTGCCTAACACCTTCCTTTCGAGGTAATTTGAACCCTCACCCGATTTTTGGTTGCCTAGACTAATAAATAGAGTTATTTGTAAATAGTTAATTCGGTGCCCTAACGCACCAAAATTCGTTAGGTGGCGATTCATCTTCTTTCTATAACCCTAAAGAGTTGTCATGTGTCGAGTATCGCTTTTCGCGAGAAAAATGGGGCGCAACACTTAGACCACTGGAAAGTTACATCCTTCTGGGTCAACTTTGTTAGGACCAAAGTGATGCAAAATCCTTCATGAATTGATGGTAGTAACTAGCCAATCCTACGAAACTTCAAATTTCAGTCACAGTAGTAAGCCTAGCCCGATTTCAGACTGCCTCTACCTTCTGGGGATCCACTTTGATTCCCTCCTTAGAGACCACATGCCCCCCAAAAAGACAATGACTCCAACCAAAATTCACACTTGGAGAATTTGGCATACAATTGCTTCTCCTTCAGCAACCCCAATACTATTCTCAGATGATTCTCATGCTCCAGCTTGGTCTTATAATACACCAAGATATCATTAATAAGAACAACCACAAAAGAGTCTAAGTAAGGTTTGAAAATACTATTCATCAAGCACATGAACACAACTGGGGCATTAGTGAGTCTGAACGACGTGACTAGAAATTCGTAATGCCCATACCTGCTCCGGAAGGCTGTTTTGGGAATATTCTTAGCCCAAATCTTCAGTTGGTGGTAACCCTACCTCAAGTCAATCTTTGAAAACACAGTCGTTCCCTGTAACTGATCAAACAAATCATCTATTCTAAGGAGAGGGCACTTGTTTTGAATAGTTACCTTGTTCAACTAATGAAAATTAATGCATATCCACATGCTACCATCTTTCTTTTTCACAAACAAGACCGGAGCGCCTATGGAGAAATACTCGGCCTAATAAATCCTTTACTAAGTAGCTCTTGCAACTGTTCCTTGATTCTCTCAACTCAGCAGGTGGCACTGGGTAAGGAGGAATAGAAATGGGTCGGGTCCCTAACTCTAAATTTGTACAAAAATCAATATCACGATCCTGTGGTATGCCGGGTAGATCTATAGGGAACACCTCTAAAAACTCACAAACTACTGGGACCGACTCTATGGAAGGACCCTGAGAGCAGTATCCTGAATATGCGCTAGATACGCTGAACAACCCCGCTCTATCAACTTACAGGCATGAATATAGGAGATGAGTTTCTTAGGAGCAAAACTACAATTCCCTTTCAACTCCAACCTCGATGACTCTGGCCCAATTTAATGACGGTCTTAGCATGCCAATCTAGAATGGCATGGTAAAGGGATAACCATCTTATTCCCATAATCACATTAAAATCAACCATGTCCAAGATCACTAAGTCTACCAGAGTGTCAAACCCCATGAAATCAATAGTACAATCACGAACAACCCTATCCACCACCATAGAATCTCGAACAAGAGTATACATATGGATAGAAGTATAAAGCACATCATAAACAAGATCCAAACCCGATGAAAAATAAGCAGACACATAGAAAAATGTGGAATCCAGATCAAACAACACAATAGCCATTTTTGTCGGACACGTAGATCGTACCTGTAATAACAGCGTTTGAAGCTTCTACCTCTAGCCTATTAGGAAAAGCATAAAAGTAGACCTGGTTAATTGCCTGAGAACTGCCAATGTTGGGATGTGCCACCCCTCTACCTGAATGGGTGCCACCCCTACCCACCTGAGCACCTCCTCTACTCAGTTGAGCATTACCTTTGACGGCTGGCTGACTACCTCACCCAAGTTGTGGACGATCTCTATTGAATGTACTACCTCCTCTTCCAGCAGGGGCCGAAGCTCAAGGAGCTGGGTGCAGAATAATCTATCCACCCTGGCCAAACCTAGGACACCACCGATGAATGTGAGCATACTCCCTACACTCATGGCATACCTTCTCTATCACTGGCCTCTAAACCGAAATAATAGTAATAGGATGTGCCCCAAAGTTTGAGCAGACAAGCTGAGTATCCCTGACTGTACCTGCTGGTCGGAAGTGTTTCTTAATGGACTGTAACAGCCCAGGCCACCGCTTGTAGAAACTGTCCGCTTTGGAGCCTTTGTCCCTCACGGTTTTAAAACACATTTACAAGGGAAAGGTGTCCAAGCACTTATAAAGCACTCTTCGTTCTCCTCCCCAACTGATGTGAGATTCGCCTAGACCAATGTGGTATTCACCTAATACAAGCCTTATACTCACCTCCCCCCTTGGGACTCAGCATCCTCGCTGAGGTTTGCCCCACCACCGGCCCGACACCGGCTCTGATACCAACTGTACAGCCCAGTCCACCTCTTATAGAAATTGTCCTCTTTGGAGCCTTTTCCCCTCACGGTTTAAAAACGTGTCTACAAGGGAAAGATGTCCAAGCACTTATAAAGCACTCTTTGTTCTCCTGCCCAACCAATGTGGGATTCGCCTAAACAAATGTGGGATTCTCCTAAGGCAAGCCTTACACTATAGGGACATCGGTACCAAATGTGATAAATGTTGGATGCTGAGTGAAATTGGTAAAAAGAGCAGGACAACGATGCGCGAACGAACTTAACGCTAGAAAACAATTTTAAGCTAAATAAGGGTAAATGAGAACAATGAAATGGAAATGCCTTATGATAGTCATCCACCCTCTTATACACGCGTTCTAAGGTATATAAGACCAAGAATAGATTCCTCGATTCTTCTCCCTTTAGCTAATTGTCTAGTTAACGAGTTTCTGAACCAACCGATACATTGAACTTGAAAAATAGAACTTGAATGTGTAAATTATAGATATTTCTATAAAACCATCTTTATGGGTAGGTTATACACAACATCTTAATGTTAGAAGGTTATACGAAAATCAGAATATATTTACTCTTATGCTTATGTTCGAGTTACATGCTAGGGCAACAAGAATTGTCTTTAGAATGTCGCCACAAGTTGAGTGGAACTTTTGTGCTATCTGAACCTCCTAGGAATCGCTGATGCATTAAGTTAAATAAGTGGTGTAAATATGTTATATGGTAAAAATGATATTATGAATATTATGTAAGGACCTTCTATGAATCAATTAGAGTTGAACGTCTGTAAAATAGTAACAGAAGTTAAAGAGAAGCTCTCCACTATACCCCTAAACGATTACGTTAAGTTATCCATTGTATGTGTTGAAATTATTTTTCAAGTTTTAAAAGGGTAATCCTAGGAGATTCTAAGACACTTATAATTATGTAAGTTTTCTTAAGCTCCTCAGATAATTGCACATTTGTGTATGTCAATCCAACATTGTCTGAATTACAGCTATAGGTCTTTATTTGCCTATAAGGCAGCACTTAGAGAGTTGCTCACGAATTCCCAAGTTACAGAGCTCCAAGTCTCAAATCCTTAAATTATGTCTTCACGTCCCTATGTTATGTTGAAATGTGCCATGCTAATCTAAGAAGTTTTCAAGAAATCATATTTTGGAAATCATGTTAATGTCTCGGTCAAGTATTTGAAGTTACATAGAAGTTATTATAAGAATTTCTGATAAGAAGTCTTAATGTATATGATTTTCATGTTATAACATACAATTGAATTCTTTAAGTTATATTCAAGTCATACATCCATATGTTTAGCTCTTATTGAGTTATCATTTGAATTTCCTAAATTAAGAGGAGAGATTCTCCCATGTACCAATGTTCCTAATGTCTAAGAATAAGCACATGCTATGATACTAATTAGTTAAGCTCAGAACTTTAAATACTAGAAAGTCTCCTAGAGGTCACTTAGTTAACTAAATATGAGTTTATACGTGATACATAAATCTCATACATTGTATGTCTGTAGTTCAACTCTTAGCTCTATGTATATGCTAACGTTATGACAAATAACTTCAAGTTCCAAGTTATAATTTTCATGTTTTCATGCAAATAAGACAAATGAATCAGGAACTATATATGTTCATCGATGTGATAAGTTTGATAATAGAATTTCAGTGTACAGTTATCAATACATGTAAAGGAACCACCCTGTGGGCAATATATATATATATTTATATATATATATATAAATATATATATGTAATTCCCAGATGTTAAAGGATTGTATAGAAATGAGAATCTATGTGCTTCTACTCAAGCGATACATTAAATTGTTAAGATTATTTCTAGGACATTGCTTGTAAGCCTACTAAAGTTCTTACGTTGGCTGAACCTCCTAAAGGTCCGTCGAGTCATTGAGTCGACATGTTTGTATATAATTTGACAACTTTACGTGATATATGCGCATATTTTCTAATTTCACATGGTATATGTGCTCACTTGCATTTATATGTTACGAAAGAGACATATTACAACCACAAATTTAACATTGGTCATTTCAATGCCATGTGTGACAAATTGACTCAATATAAACTCTATCGGCTCCATTCATGATTATGATTGAGATATTTTTATTTTACCCCGGTGTGGTAACCGGCTGGAGATATTTTTATTTTATCCCGGTATTATACACCGGCTGGAGATATTTTTATTTTACCTCGGTATGGTATACCAGCTGGAGATATTTTTATTTTACCCTAGTATTGTACACCGGCTGGAGATATTTTTATTTTACCCGGTATGGTATATCGATTTCAGGAATTTTTACATGAATTTTATGGTCGGCTAGCCGCCGGAATTACAGTTATAGTTTTTTTTGTGCATTACTTGATTGCATTTGCACTTCAGTATTGAGTTATTGTCAGGTTTCAGTTTTCAAGATTTCAGGTTGTTACTATTTCTTATTTTTGGCTCAGTTATCATTGCTATCTTATATGTTTACAGTTTTCAGTCTTACATACCAGTACATTTCATTCGTACTGACGTCTCTTCGCCTGGGGACTTGCCTTCGTGCCGCAGGTGCAGGTAGAGGCTGGGATTGCCTGTTGTAGTAGCGGTTCGTGAGATCAGCAGATGTATTGGTATGCTCCTTTCTTCCTGGAGGTAGGGCTTAGTTATTTCAGCTTGAGTTTTAAGTTATAGTTACGGGTAGGTCGGAGCCCTGCTCTGACCATCAGTTCAGCTTACTCATTTGAGGCTTTGCGGACTTAGTATATATAGTATTATTCAATTTGTGGCCTTGTCGGCTTTGCGTTGCTTGGTTTAGCATAGTCATGGCCTTATTGGCATTTCAGTTATTTATTTGTGGTAGTTGTGATCTTATGGGTCCAGATACTTACTCCAGTTGATTGTGACAGGTGGCCTGAAAGACCTAGGTGTTACAGTTATAGATGTTATATAGTCAGCTTTCCGGTTAGTTAGGTATCGGGAGCCAGTTGCGCCCTCCCCCAGTTTTGGGGCGTGACATGGACCTCTGGCTGACACCTATATAGCCAAATGAATAGGACGCCCAGAGAAACCCTACTTAGCCATTGTAGGAGCCCATCCTCCGAGCCTTCTTCTCGGCATTCTTTGCATACCCCTCCTGTTTCACGCCCTCTATATTCTTCACATATTCTACCATCTCTTGAAAAGTTTTACGTGAGGAGACCATCTGCAGAGATAAAAATGGAGACCCACATTCAGGCCCTTAACAAACCTTTTGATCCTCTCTTTATCTATGGGCAGTAGGGGTAAAGCATACCTAGATAGTGAATGGAATCGGGCCTCGTAGGCTGCAACAGAAAAGCTTCCCTGCTCGATGATTGGTGAACTCATCTCGTCTCCTATCTCTCAAGGTACGAGGTACATATTTCTCCAAAAATGTGGAGTAGAACTGAATCCAAGTCAACGGTGGTAAACCTGCTGGTCTGCACTCCACGAAAGCCCTCCAGCAGAGCTTTGCATCACCCATCAACTAGAAGGTGAAGAACTCCACACCGTACTTCTCCACTGCCCCCATGTTATGGAGCCTCTCGTGGCAGTCTATAATAAACTCATAAGCATCCTCCTCCTCAGTCATATAAAAAGTGTGAGGCTTCATCTTGGTGAACCTCTAGAACAAATCATGCTCCTCGCTATCATCACAAGCCCAACCACCGGCCTGGGGAACATGACTGCCTCGAACATGTCATAAATGTGAGGAGACACCACAGGCGCATGCTATATCCCTTATTGCTTCCCTGCAGGTAGGGGTGACAAGACAAACCGTCAAGTCAAATCAAACCGAGGAACCAAGTCAAACCGAGAAAAAAAACCGACATGTGGTTTGGTTTGGTATTAACCATAAAAAAGTCAAACCGAACTCAACCCAAACCGACATAACATATATATATATATATATGTATATCTATCTATCTATCTATATATATATAATTTTAACCTTTTATAGATAAAATTATTAATTATAATCTATTTTATAGATATTTTTTTAATTAGTTTTATTAACTTCAATGTTTAGAAATTAGATATATATTCATATTTGAGCTTATAGGTTATAAACTTGTAAATTGTAATATTTGTTTAGTAGGCACTAACTAGTAAGAAAATGATCTAAATATAAAGACCTAATACTAACCTAAAAACCTAAAAGATAAAATAAAACCTTTAGTGTTCATATTCGCTTTTCAGAGATCGATTTCTCCTCCTCCCCTCATTCATCAGGAGCTGGTTACTTTTGCATGTTTGTTAGTATATCTTCTTTCTATTTTTCTTATGAGTTAAGCCGTTAAACTGCCTTCATTTCTTCATGTTTTTATTTTCTCAAGGGTCATTTATAGTTTTTTGATTTTTGGTTAATTTTAGTTTTGTGTGATTTAGTTTTAAAAAAATAAAATATAAAGACCCAATTTAGTTGTTTTTTATTTTTTAACTATTTGATTTAGTTAAAAAAAATCGAAAAAAATTAAAAAATTGAAAAAATCGAAAGAACTGATTAAAGCCGAAACTAAAAGAACCGATTTATGTTGGTTTGATTTGATTTATGGATTTAATAAACCGACATGATTGGTTTAGTAATTTTTAATGAAAAACCAAACCAAACCGACCTATGTACACCCCTACCTGGAAGAGTTGCTGGCGTTGCCCCATTAGCCATGAGACCACTCAGGAGGTCAAGAACCTGAGCCAAAACCTCAGAGGATGTTGGAGTGGCAGGAACCTCTCTCTATGTCGGTAATTCCACCTCTACCGCCACCCTTTCTTGAACTGCGAGCAGTACCGAAGATGCCGACCTCTCTCTTATAGGAGCAGGAGCACGATCCCCTCCCCTAGCTACGGTAGGCCTTCGCCCGCATCCCCGGCCCCTTCCTTTGCCACAGACTACTGCCGTTGGCTCTGGTGCTGCGTCTCTGGCTCCGTTAGCATGTGTTCTCACCATTTGTGGGAGAAAGAAATAAGAGTTGTTAAATACCGATTTGAATCACAAATACCAATTGAAATCAAGTAATCGCATGAAAGGAAAGAAGAAAGGAGTTTTCCTAAAGTCCTGCAGCCTCTCGAAGATAAATTACAGACGTCTCTGCACCGATCCGCGAGACTCTAGTAGACCCATCTTAGTGCAATGAGATTGATGAACCTAGAGATTTGATACCAAATTTTTCATGACCCTAATGGCCGTGATTGACACCCACACTAACCCCTCGGTGGGTGAACCTATACTTCCCAACAACTATCCTGTCAACAACCATTTCAAGAAGAAGTAACATTTGTAACAAAATAAAAGGAAATGAAAAATCCAGAATTTATAATTACCAACTAAACCAAAACAACAAAATTTCCTAAAATTTGAAAGTCATTGCACTTCAACGTCTAACTACAAGTCTAGGAATATATGAACTAAAAATAAATAGAAGTTTCATTGACCAGAGGAGAGACATCTTCGAAGGAGGAGTGAATCAGCCCATTTCGCGTCGCTCACCTTTCAGAGGAACTGTTGTTGTTTATAGGCGGGGACAAGAGGAGCTTCCTAAATCGTATTCTGCACTCAGAAAAAAAGTCCAGGAGTAGGGTCAATACAAAACACGGTATTGGTAGGCATCATCGGCTGACCTTACATAATAACATACACAAATGGTAGCAACAATATAAAACTAGTACCGAACATCATACATAAGTGTAGTAACATGCCAAGTACACTAGCTCTGCACAGGTTACTACCATCTTGCTCCCTTGATTGGGCCTTTCGCTGCAATAGTCACTTGACTGCTACAACAGTCTCATCGCAGCAGAATAAATTCCGTTGCAGCAGCACTTCTCGAGGCAGTAGCTCGACTTAGATGTACCTTAATCAGTTCACAGTTTTCAATAGTTCACACATTCTATATTTTATTCATATATAGCACAAGTTTTGATATAAATTAATAATAAGTCATCATAACATGCAGTTTAAAGCATTTCATAACAAAAATGATCAACTCGACATCCATAATCATTAATCGTATCATACTTAGGATCTTTTCCATTCTCCTCGTTTCAATTACAAATGCAAGATTATCAATTCCACTCAACCACTTAGCACATAATCATTCCAAAACTTTAACAAGTTACACACACATCATAAAATAGAAAAAATGGTGACATGTCGGCCATACGTCTCCGCCATATCACCATAAACACTTCGTCATCAAAGTCAATGTACACATATGCTAGATGGTCTTATTTTTTTCCTTCCAATCATGACTTGCAGTGGACTCTAGAAATCTATGTATTGTACCGGCGTGATACCCGCTCCCACTCATATGCTCGTCCAGATGCTCCCCTCGGACACGAGCCATTCAGCCAATATTGCTTGCTCGGATACTCCCCTAAAGCACGAGCCTCTCATCTTAGGATATTATTACCATCCTTAACCATTCTCATTCAACTGAATATACAGGGTGAATTCTTTAAACACTCAGGAGGTTACAACCTACTCCCTCTCTTGCATAAATACAAACCATCAAACATCTCAATAGCAACGCAAAGGAACTTCACTTGACCATTCAACACAGTTTCATAACAGTTCACATGCCATATCATATCTATATTACTTATACAGTTCATTCAACAGTAAAGCTTCATAATAGGTAATGTCCGCAGACCAATCACATATCATCATTGCAACAAACATATATGCCATTAAATAGGGTCTATTTCCCTTAAACCATAACCTACCTTAGTTTTTGGGTACGAAAGTCAGCTACCCTACAGGAGCCTTTCCCTTTATCAAAGCCTCAAAAAGTTTGAAATCTACAACAACAATATAGAGTAATTTCATTATTTACTTTTCGAATAAGGGTCTTAGAAGTTCAAACACTTCCCTGCAGGGCACTGTCAAAAGTAAAACCTCAATTCCACCTAGTTCTAGGTCCCAATTCCCGCATAACCCACGTTCTCAAGCAAGTAAACCTTGAGGAATGATAAATACTCCTCAAACCTCTAATCAAACCACCACATTAACTCCCTATGATCTAGTCCTAGTCTATCAACCTATGATTTCTTAGCATTAGAAAACACCATTAAAACCCACCCTACGATCATAGGGTGTTGAGAAATCGAATGGGGAAAGGGATTGGCTAGAAACTTACCTTGGGGAAGAAGTTCAACTACTCTGGGGGGGGGGGGATCGTGTACAGACCTTCAACCTTCGTTTTTGGAAATAATGGGGTATAACCCTAGAAATTCCACTTAAACCCACTTTCTGATTCTTGTTGTCTGCTGCAGCGGACCCGCTATAGTGGTCACGAAACCGCTACAGTGGATCCAACAGTTAATTTTCTGATCTTCTACGGCGGGACTCCGAACGTCACCATGGTCTCACTGCAGCGGGAAATCTACCGCTACAGCAGTCTTCCGAAACTAGTAGCTCCCCCTAAAATCCATATTTTAACACTTAGCTCAATTCACATCAATTTTTCTCAGATTTTTGCCTTTTTCGAAAGTCCTAAGTCCGTTCTCCTCATAACAACATGCGGGTCATTACATTAATAATCACTTAATAAGGAATATGGGAAAGCATATAGGAAAAAGTGGTTACCGATTAATTAATCAATTATAGATTACACTTGAGTTAAATATTAGAAAAAATAATTGACTAAGGCAACCAAATATTTATAAAATAAATTGAATATATATATATATATATATATTAAATAATTATTAATTTAATGAGAATGACTTTTGAGCTTTCTAGACCAAAAAAGTGATGGATAAGTAAGAAAATATAATTAAGAAATAATTAAATAATTTTAGGTTGTTATAAATAGGAAAAATGTCAAAAAATTGAGAAAGAAGATAAATAAAAATGGTGGCTTTAAAAGCATGTCGCATCATCACATCTATATTCTTCCTATATTTATATATATATATATAATATAGATTTAATCACAAACTAATAAATGGTACATACTCTACTTTGGAGAGAATCCATTCATTACTAGAAATAGAGATTTTTTCCACCCCAAATCAATGAAAAGTTTGTGTTATAAAATATGATTCTCCAACCCATTTTTCACTGAATCAATTCACTAGGAAAGCACATGTGGGAACCAAATTCTCACTAAAGTAGTGGGACACTTCATGATTTTTTCATGTGAAAACACTATTATTTTTTCTTTTTCCACTGATATCAATGGAAATAGCCACTTAATATTTTTTAATGAGAAAATAGTAATTTTTTGATAGTCATTAAACAATTTAATAAATTCATTTCTTTTTTTTAATTAATAAGTAGCTATGCAGATTTACGAGGAAGAAAGAAGTCAGCAAAGAATAAGGAAAATAATTAAATCTAATAAAGAAATAGAAAAGTAATATTTACAAAGAAAATCTAGTAAAAATAATATTATAGTCGTTTCTTGGGTTGTTTATGCTTTATAAACAGACTGAGTGCACTCTTTATGTCGAATGTTTAAAGAAGGAGACAATAATATCTGTTTAAAATTATTTCGGGGATAATATAATTCCCACAAAATTGAAATGTCCTTTAAAAAATATGATACAAGTTTAAAGAGTTATTATGTATTATTCTAAAAGACTAAGCAAAATATTTATATATGAAGATATCCACTTAGCTTATTAATAATTTTGATAAATTTTATTAATTTTTTTTATATACGTAATTAGATCATTTTAAAATTAGGTCTATAAATATAAGAAAATAATAATTGAAATCAATTCTAGAAAAGGAAAACAAAGGATAGAAAAGAAATAATACGTTTCTAATTTCCATCAATATTTTTTTGTAATAATGCTACGTGAAAAAGTTGAGTAACCCAATTTTGTTTTTATACATAAAAAAATTTATTTTAGACTCTAGAAAGATTAATATATGATTTTTTAAAAAATTATTGTAACATAAAAGTGAAAATCATTTTTTGATTATAATTAAGAAGAGTTATTTATTGATTTCAGTATATTTATAATTTGTAATGAAAATAAATGAATTATAGTATCAAACTGTAACAAAAATTAAATTATATTTGTTGTAATATGGTTTCTCCCATGAATATATATATATATATATATATATATATATATATATAAACGACAAAAGGAGAATATAAACAAATAATATTTTGTAAAGAGCTATCAAATGAGACACAATAAACAATAATATATATGAAGATATAATATTTATTTAAATTATGTAAATAAATATCATATTTATTTTAACATCAATTATTATTTTTTAATAATTTTACCTTTTTTTTATATTTATATATATTAATATATTGATGCGAGACACTAGGTGCAAAACACTTATACTAAACTAATTACTCCACTATCAGCTACGTATATTATTACATTTAGCCTCATGTCATGGTTTAAACTACGACGGAATACAGATAATATACAAACAAAAAAGAATACATATAATGTGCTCTGTAGATGCATTTCTTATTGTTTATTTTGTCTACCCTTTAATTTCTGAAACCAAGAGTACTGGGACCAAATGAAGATCCTATCCCTTTGTATAATTTAATTGCAAGGTCCGCATAGCTTTGCCTTTTGGATTAACCCTCCCTAGCTATCTAATGTGGAGTATATATAAAAGCTCTTAAAAAAGAAAAAGTAAAGCTACCCTTGTGACTTATCCTCATCCACGTTCCTTTGCCCTTTCTCTCTTTTTGTTTATTCAGTACAGTCAAACAATCAGTCATAATCCATCCCCTTTTTCATTGTTTTCCTCCCATATTGCAACTTATAACTTTTATTTATCTTGTCCTTTTCTGGCAGTTGCTGCAGTATTGAGGATATTCATTGTGCATGACACATTCAAGATCTAGTCATCAGAGTAAAATGAACCACTTAGTGGCTGGTGGGGCCCATCAATGTGCTGGAAAGAAAAGTGGTGAAGAATCTCTTTGTAATTTGCCACCAGAAACCTTTACTTTGCTCATCTTGTCTTCGCACCAATGCAACTGTTCATCATTCAATTGGGCCATTCTTAACACCCTTGACACTAATTTGAGGTCTATTAACGACATTAATATCTCCATCTCTTCCTCTTCTCTTAACCTTCTTTTATTCCTCAAGCACTTCCCTGATCGTCGTAGATCCTTCACCTTTGATTTTATCTGCTCAACATATACAAGGTTTAAGTTATGTGCACGGTCCAATATAAATTGTAATTACACACTTGCTATGTTATATAATATAATTATTTATGCAGGTAGTAATTTAACATGGTGAAAGATCATTGATAACATGCTATCGCATTAGACATCTTTAAATAATTCTTTACGGTAGTAGTACCCTACATATACTTAAATCTTATAAACAATTAATATTATTGTTTAACTTCTGTATACAAATAGCATTGCACAAAACATTTACACTATCAAAGTTACATAAAAATCAATCAAGTGCACCTATTAATTGGATAAAATTATACTGATAATATAATGCAATCTTTTACTCTATCAAGTGTATATTATAATGACACAATTTGTAGTATTAGATCTCAATATTATAAAATATAGAGTTGTGAATTTCAATACAGAAAAAAGAAACTTAATGACAACAACGGATGATTAATTAGATATATACTTGCCTTTTTGTTTACTTTCTTTAGTAAGAGGAGGAGAGTTGCATCAGCTGAACCTCTTTTTTTTCTCTTAAAGAAAGCTGCCATTAATATATGGTAGCGATTCTCCTTGTCAGTCTTTAGGAAATTCATAAAGGTTCTGATTGCTTCTTTCATTATCTGATGGAATGAATCTGAAGATATTCTTGAGCAATAATCTTCCTGCCCTTTATCCTCCACCCAATCTAATCAAAAAAAGTAAACAATAAATATGATCATTATCCACAGGAAGAATATTTATTCCTATCAATCTCATATATCAAAATAAGCAACTTAATTTTGAGAGGAAATAATTATAGTTCACATTTCTAAATTCTACAAGTCAGATTACCCCGGTGGGGGCCTTTTCCTGGTCATCAAATACCCAAGGTCACACAAATTCTTTTTCTAATTCTGATGATACATGACTACCGACAAGTTAGTAAACGCGCGTGTTCATTTTACTTGCACGTAGGATAAATAATTAAACACGATTAAATTGCACTAACAATATAAAAAAGAAACAACAATTAGCTAGCTAAGGTCAAAAAGGAAATTTGGTACCTACCTCGATATTCTGGGACTTGAAGCAACTTAGGAGATAAGCATCTCATTCTAACATAAATCTCTGGTCTCCTCCCATTTTCATACGGTTCATTCTCTACGTATCTTTGTAAAAGAACTTGAAACTGCTGGAAATGTTGTGCTACATAAGCAGGACAACCTGGATCCTTCGATTCATCATTATTATTGTTATTATTATTATTTTTACGCGAAGCTCTTACGCGTTGGAAATATTTGTAATTCCAACTCAGAGCTTCCCATGCTAAGCACACCTGTGCCACGTAAGCAGCCTCCAGTTCGTGATAAGGGTTATGCTGCGATGACTTCTTATTCTTGCTTGTTGCTAATTTATGAACAATCCTATCTGATATTGATCTCGGACACGCTTGAATGGATCTTAATGATTCTGAAAATCAAATGAAATTGGTTGCTTCATTACTCAAATATTAAAACAAAACACAAACATTTTTATGGTACAATAAAAGAATTTGAGGATTAATCTCTCTTATGATCGCTGAATTTTACCTGTTATTATTATTCATATCATTCTAATTTTATATGATACACTTTTACAGAAGTATAAAGTTGAAGAAAGATTTTTTTTTTCTTAAAGAAATATGTTGTAAATATTAGTGTAATTACAAAACATTAATAGTAAACTGAAAGTTTAAATAATTTATTTTTAAATATAAAAAGTATATATATATATATATATATATATATATTAGAATAGGTCAGAAAAAATATGAATATCACACACACACATATATATATATATATATATATATATATATATATATATATATATATTGGGATAGGTTAAAAAAAAATGAATATCACATATATAGAACCGAGGGAGTATAATAATAAAGTTCTAATACCCAAAGAAGAAAAAAAGAAAACAGCAATGTTAAACCAATAATATTTTTTATTACATTAAAATAACCAAACCAGGTGTGAATTTAATTCCCATATAAAAGATTAAATTCAGCATAGAATTATGGCACATCACTCGCCACGTTAGTGTAAAACTTTTAGACTACCTATAATTTAACAAAAGGCAATTTTAAATCTAATATTAGAAATCTAACTTTTTTCATCATTTGTATTGTCTGAGAAAATTCACAAATGATTCACTTATATTAAGGTGATAAAAATATATTTAAATAGTTTCATAATTATAACAAGAAAAGTTGAGTGAGAAAGTTGGAGATTACCAGTTTCATGTAGTTTTTGGGCAGTAATTCTATCAAGAAACAGCATTTCTTCGTCATATTTTTGGAAGATAGAGTAAGACTCCCATTTAGGGCAACTTCTCCTAGATGAAGAAGAAAATGGATCATCAGTTGTTGAGTCTTTAATGCAGGAGCTTCTCCATTCAGAAGAACTCTTTGAAGTAGAGCCATTAGTACAAGAATCCCCAAATATTTCATCCTCTTCCTTTTCTTGCATCATTTTCTTCCTCTCTGCATTAACAAACATATTTTCTTCTCTGCTACACAAATTAATCTCTGTAATGATTTCCCTATAACAATTTCCTGTAACATGGATATAATTAACATATATATATATATACATATATATATATATAAATAACAAGTCCTTTAGAAAATAAGATTTTAATTTAGTACGTACCATGATGATTGATGTCCCTATCGATCATGTTCATAAATCCATTTGTCTTCATGTCCCTGGGAAGAGATGATGTCGGCCCAACTTTGTTGATTTTAGAATAACAACAAGAACCAGAATCAGAATCAAAATCATCATATGTCTCTTTAATTTCCGGTTCATCATCATCATCAGTATGTATAGATTCTGAGTCCACTACTGAGCTATAAATAGACTCTTCTTCTTCAGTACTATAATAATTATCCTCTGTATCGTTTTCAAAACCAAGAAATTGATCATCTATGAAATGATTTTCTTCCATTGCCTCAGCATTATTATGATAGTACTCATTTTCTTCTTCCATTTCTTCATCTTCACAAAATTCAGCAAATTCATATCCATCTTGATTCCTACCGAAAAAAAACACATTCACAATTATTTTTGGTCAATATGTAAAACTGAAAATTAAAATATAAAGTAAGGGAAAAATTATAAGTACCTCCAGAAAAATGGATTTCCACCAAGAAAGTAGAAGAATTTGGCAAGTAAAATGGAACTGAAATAGGTGAAGAGTAAGAAAATCTGAATAGAGCTAGAGACACTGTAGAATAACCAAGCAATAGTTTCTTCTAAACATTGCATTTTTGTTTTCTCTTTTCTACAAGGTTGAAATCTTACAAAGGTTTTTGAGTCTCTATCAATTTTTGCACAAAGCAAAGCAAAGTAGCACTAAGACAAAAAGTGTCAACTTTAATTGCTTTCTAAATTTCTTTGTTTGTCACAAGATGGTCTGTTGATTTTCTTATGAAGTTTACTTAAGTATCCTTATGCTTAAGACTTTTTTTTTTGTTGTTGTCAAATACGCGCTATTAACTTTATTTAGGTGATGGTACTAATATGTACACCGCTTTATCAAATATTGCATGCAACTTCTTAATTTCCCACCAAATTAAAATACAAAAGCAAAGTTGTTTACCCTGAAAACAGTAAAGTCGAATATATATGAGTTTAGGGACACGTGTCTCGATTTAGTTTATTAGATCTGGTTATTAGCAGTTACGTATATTCGTGAGTGAGTTTAAAGTACTTAAATGAGAGCAGTAAAGATAACAACGGAAGTTATATTAAAGGAGGAGTTATTTTAGTCTAATGGGATCACTCCGGGCAACTTAAATAATACTACACAATAATTTCAATTGCTCGTATAATTCAACGAGCACAGACTATCATTTCTCGTCTACGTACCTAATTAATTAATTTTTAAATTAATCCTAAACGCTCTAGGCGAGGGAAAACTAACGCCCTAAAATTTATCTACCCGTTCTGAGCCTAATGTTCAAGAGGCATTGGACAACTAATTTGGATTGATGGGTCTAGAAATCTTAGGGTTTTTAACAGTGATTAAATGCCAAACCAAGCAGTTTAACACAAGTAGCAAGTATCTAAATACAGTTTACTGGTTTCCAAATAGGCCTCTAGATTGAAAGAAAAAATTGTTAAAACCATAATATCTAAGAAAGTGCAACCAGATTTATAATATGGCAGATCCTAATAGGCATAATTTCAAAAAAAGCACAAAAGATGTACCAAATTCTATAGGCATGATCTCTAGCGTATAATGTCAAGTTTAAACAATTAGCATATATTTGACAAATCTTGATGGATACAAACAGAAATGAGAGTCTAATAATTATAATCTTAGAAAGCAGGATGTCAGCTTTAAATGCGCAACTTATAATATGATAGGCCTAGGGGAGCTTCTAACAGATAAAATGAAGACTTGATTCCTAACGCACAAACACAAACTTTCAGATAAAATGAAGATGTGATTCCTAACGCACAAACATCAAAATGATGCAGTATGTTTGACAACAAGTATGAATCAAGGAGTGTTCTTTAGGCAGGGTTTTCATGATTACATAAAAAGGTTCTTAAAGATAGGTTTTCTATATGTTGAAAATAATTTTAAGAGTTTGAACAAATGTCCCTACGCTGCTTTAATATATCCAAATGTAAACATGCAAAAATAGTTAATAATTAGTGATTTTATAACGCAAAACTTAAGATATGTCTACAGGCACATTCTTTTATCAAGACAGAATCAATTCCACGTTAATGCACTAATTATAGACTGGTTTATAACATGTTACTGTATAACAAATTATTATCATGATAACTATTGAAATGAACAGATTTAATAAATTAATGACAAACTGATGAGGAAACTTATGACTTAAGTTAATCTTATTGCGACAATGAATTTCGATTCCTCTAGTTCCTAGGGCAGCGATTTAATAGAGATGACTGTATGCATTATAAATTTGGTTTCGAGTTATATCAAATTATCGATCCTATAGGCATGATTTCTAGGTATTGATATCATATAGGCATGATATCTAATGAACGATGCATACGTTAGTTCTATAGGCATACTTTCTAGGTGAATTTAGCAATTAAGAAAAAAAAACAGTAAAGAAGAAACATGCAATCCCCGCCCCCAGACCATTTTTCACTATTTATTATCGTTTTTATAGTTATTACATGCTGCTGAAAATAAATAAATACATCACCATACATTAAAATAATAAATAAGTAAAAATAACAATAATTCTACAGCCCCTCTTGTCTCAGCAACTCTTGTTCTCCGTTCAAGAAGAACCTGTTAAACAAATAATGTTGCAACTATACACATACAAGTAAATATGCTTAACTTCAAACACTTAGTCGAATATGCAACCGAAATAAAACATCAAACATCACAGAATACGCATTAGTAGAAGATTAGACCAGTCATTAGAGTGTACTAACCAGTTTACGATAATTCTGGCAAACCAGTAAGTACTAAACGGCAAGTACCAATAAACTCTAAAGATTTTTCACAATTGAGACCCCAAACCTCAACACATTAAGATCACGAGAGCCTCAAGGGTTCCAAGCAGTGCTTGTTTCGAGGTGGGTTAAAGAAATTAGAAAAATAGGGCGAATAACAAAGAAGTATTAAGAATAAAGTATTTTTTTCAATTTTTTTCTCAATATTTGAATGAAAATAAAAGAAGAGGAAGGGTTGTTTAAATAGTAGAGGAAATAGAGTCAACTCAGGGAATAAAAAAAAAAGGAAAGTATTGAATAGAATCAATTAAAGGGCACATCCCTTAATTAATAAATCAAATAGAACAAGACTAATTGAACTTTTTCATAATACATACATTCACCATCAGTTAAGGAAGGGAAGAAATTAATCACATAACTTTCCTTAAAAAAAAAAAAATTAAATATCACCTAATGACAGCTTGATATGAAATCATTTAAATAGAAAGAGAATAATTCCTTATAAAATCAAGCAAGACAGGATCAAATTAAGGGGTCACTTTCTTTAATTAAATAAGTCATAGCAAGATGACCATAACTATGAACATTAAATTACCATAAGTGGGTGCATAATGTAAAAACCTTAAAGAATTCAATCACGATAATTATGAAATTATTCAGTAATATAAGAATCAAATATTATATATATTGGTTACTCAAGAAAGGAAAATAAATTAAATAAAGAAGACTTTTCATGATATGCTCAATAAAAAATTACTCCTAATATGAAAATTTGATCCTAAATTACCATGTTTGGCATGTTAATTATTTGAATAAAAGAAAATTACAGAGACAATCAAATAAGGATTATTAACTAAATCAGCAGCTAAATCAACGTGGGTCACTTAAACAAAGAGTCTTAAAATATGAATTAATCATTTCTATGGTGGTTTGAAAATTTTTTTGACTCTGTTCATTTCTCAAAATAGACCAAATGAGCAGCGACAAAGCTTACCAAGTATGAAATTCCACTACAATCATATAAAACTTCTAAAATAGAGCCAGATTATTTTCTATTCCAATACTAAAATTAAAATTAGTCCTCCTTGCTTTGATAAAGAAGACATCAAACACGGAGTGATTAAGAGCCATGTAGAATCAAAGTTGCGAAATGTCAAAATTGTTAACAAATATGCAGACAATATTTGTATACGTTAGGAAAGTACCTTTTGAACTTTTAATCAGTGAGAAAATAGAGCAGTGTAATTTTACTAAAGATATATATATGCATAACCAAATAGCAAGCGATTTTCTCAAAATATTTAACTGTAAGATGAATATGTATGTAGAACCAACACACAATGGTTTTTACAAGAATATTCAACTAGGTTAAGGCATGGTAGGAACCAAAATTCACAAACATTAGAACTTTCAAGCATGATGATCTTAACTATATGACCAAACAATAATCAAAGAGGATTTATCCGGAAATTAAACACGTATATCATGCAACCGTTAAACCTGAAAACCTGCCCATAAGACATTATCAACAAAAGGGGGTGTGGATTAAACTTAAACAGACCATAATTTGGACAGATCTTCGAGGATTTGTTCTCAAATCAAAGAAGAATATGGTACATAGGCACGCTGTTCTTAGCTCTCCGGCCGACAATGGCTAGAGATAATGGTTTCTCGACCGGTAGTCGGTTGTTCCCGACAGTGAGGGGAAAAGGGAGAGGAAGCAACGCAAGTTTTTTTTTGTTGGTGGTGTTCGGGTGGTGATGACCGGAGTTAATGAAAGACCGGTGAGGTGCGAGAAGAGAGAAAAATGAAGGGTGGATGGTGATGGCGGTACGGTTTTGGTGGTCCGTGTATGCTGCTAGTCGTCGAGCTGTTATGAGGGGTGTGAGGCGGCTGAAGGGAAAGGGGGAAGGGGAAGAGAGGGTGCGGCGGCTGGGAGAGGGAGAAGGGAGAGAGAGAGGGGTGCTACGGCTGTGGGTTTCACCGGGTGATGGACGGGACTTCGCCGGAGATGAAGGGGAGAGGGGAGATAGGAGTTGTGCAGCGCTTGGGAGGGATGAGAGAAGAAAAATGATGTTAGGTTTAGGGTTTTGGGTGGAATGAAAACAAATATGGGAATATAGTAGGGTTTAATCTCATTCGTTGGATTAGATATGATGGAGAGCTGAGATTAGTTTTAGGTTAGATGGGTCGGGTTCTGGGTTATGAACGGGTCGCGGGTTGGGTTAGGTGGGTAGAATTGAATTAAAATTGAATTGAATTTAAAAAGTGGCTAGATTTGGTAAAAGTAGGCTAAAATTGAATGAAAGTGGCTAGTTTTTAAATAAATTAGCTAAAATTGAAATTAGCTGCTATGCGATTAATAAAATACTATATTTATAAATAACTTCATGAATAGATAATATAAGAGTTTAATTTACGAAAAACTCATACAAACATTATTATCAATATAAATAATTTATAAAATTTAATTAAAATCATGCAAATATTATTATGTAAATAATTTATAAAACTTAGTTAAGAATTATCAAGTAAATAATTTAAAAAAATTGAGTAAAACATATATTTTAAAATACAAGCTTGTTTTATTAGAGGTACATATATATAACATGAAATATACTATATGTGACACAATTACTTAATATTAGAAAATTAATAAATTAAAATTAATGCAAATTATATATACATATATACATACGTCTATACTATATATATATATATATATATATATATATGCGCGTGTGTGTGTGTAATTTAAAATAATTTTGCAAGAATTATGATATAAATTATTTGAAAAAATATGAATGCAAGACGAACAAAATGCGTAAAAAGGTAAATAAAATATACATATATAAGTAGCGTATGCGAGGCGTAAGGAGGTTAAAATTGGGTGTCAACTATCATACAGTCTAGTCATTGTATCCTGGCAAGGTACGGTGGGCCCTATAGATGGGGAGTAAACATCGAACTCCATATTTAGCTCATGTGATTATATGTCAGTTAATAGGTACTCCTACAGTACCGTACAATCATAGTCCACAGTCTAGTCTTACAAATTTCAGATATACTTATGGCTTAAATTTCATATTATCAGTTCTTATGGTATTATCTTGGATTTCAAACTTTTGTAGCAGTTATGATTCAGGCATGGTTATTGCACGTCATATCAATTTAGTTTATGTATTATCAACACTTTTATATTTTATTTGATATCTCATATACTCAGTACATTTCAAGTACTGACACATACTTTCTATACTATATCTTTTCATGATATAGGCTCAGGTACCCAGCCTCAGCATTGCAGTTAGTTTCATTGGCAATATTCAGCAGTGCTCCATTGGTGGATCCTCATCTTTCAAGGACCGGAGCTATTCTTTCTATTTTAGTAGTACTACTTCAGTTTTCCAAACTTAGAGTTAGCTGAGGGCTTGTCCCAGCAACTCATCTGTTAGTAGAGGGTTTCAGAAAGTGTAGTATTACTTTCAACTTATATTTATTAATGTTGTTTAAAACATTCAGTATTTACAAGACTTTATCTTTTCTCATAAAAAGATTGTTTTTGTACTTCAGTAGCTTTCGCTCCGTTTTCAATCCCCATTCTAGTATGTCAGTAATATATTAAACCATGGGTTAGCTTGGGGTCACTTGCAACTCTAAGTATCGTGCCACATCCAAGGTGTAGACTAGGGTCATGACAAACATGGAATCAGAGCCTCAGGTTTAGAGTGTCCTAGAATGTCTAAAAGTCAGGTCAAGTAGAGTCATTTTCATTGGTGTGAAGCACGCCAGACTTGTGAGGGGGAGGCTACAAGGTGTTTTTCTAGGAAAATTCCTTTTTTTTTCATGATTCTTATCATGTGTGGAGTGTGAAACATAAAGATGTCCTTCTAACTCATATTTTACTATTTTCAGTTGACAATGCCTCCTAGAAGAGGAAATGGAAGGAGGACTGGTAACACCAACTAGCAAGCCCCAACAGCTCCAATAGCCCCTCAGGATGATCAGGGGGAACCTGTTGAATTCAAGGTTTCTATTCAGATGCTATCTCAGGTAGTGATCAACAAGGTCAACTAGCAAGCTCTCGTACCTACCAATGTGAGTGGGCCTACAATTGCTACTAGAGTCCAGGTTTTCACTTGGATGAATCCCTTGGAATTTCATGGAAGGTAGATGAGGACCTGTAGGACTTCATCAATGAGGTTCAGAAAATCACCCAAATCATGGGTGTTACCTCCATCAGAAGTGTAGAGTTGGCTACCTATCAGTTGAAAGGAGTGACCCAAATATGGTATAGACAGTTGAAAGAGGGAGACAGGTTGGTGCAGGTCCGATGAAGTGGGGCGAGTTCGTGACTATGTTTCTAGACAGGTTCTTTCCCCGAGATATAAAGGAAGCAAAGGCTGAGGAGTTTGTCAATTTGAAACAAAATGACATAAAAGTGTAGGAATACGCCTTAAAGTTCACTCAACTATCAAAGTATGCTCTAGAGATGGTGCTAAGTCGAGGGCTCGCATCTCAAATTTGTGAATGGAGTTCTCTAATTTGGTTGTTAAAGAGTGCAGGACTGCCATGCTCATCAACGACATGGACATATCCAGGCTTATAATCCATGCACAACAGATAAAGGTAGAGAAATTGAAAGAGATTGAAATGGAGAATAACAGGGTGAGGACAGGTCAATTTGAGTATTTCTAGCAGAGGTCAGGTGGTGGTAATCACCCCCAACAGCAGGAATAGAGACCTCTTGCACCCTCTTCAGCCAGTGCCTCTTCTTTCAGGCTTCATAAGGATCGGAAGGGCGGAGCATCAAGCTCCCAGTCTCAGAGCCACGTCTCCAATAGCCACACTTTTTCAGTATGTCCTAAGTATGGTAAGAACCATCCGGGTGAGTGCCGTTTAGGAAAGAAGGTTTGTTTTGGTTGTGGCCAGATGGGTTACAGGTTGAGGGATTGTGTAACACCCCGAAAGTCCTTAAGACCCCGACGGTTGAATTAGAGAAAATTAGGGAAAATGCACTAGGGACACAGAATGATTCAAGGAACGAGCCATTGTAGAAAATAACGACCCATTATTATGACTCATTGTAAGCTTATAGTCAAACCTCCCAGAAATAAAGAGCCTAGCAATGACTCGTTAGAGGATCCAACGAGTCATCATAAGCGGTCATTGAGTGGAGTCAGTAAAGGGTCAAAGATGGGTTCAGAGACAGCATATGGGTACTACGGCTCATTGTGTCTTATAACAACCCATGGTATGGACCTGTTGGAAGAAAGTTAGAAAGTATGCAGGAAGGACAGTGGTGACAATGAGCGAAGTGACAAATCATTGTCTCATATAATGATTCGTCCTGATCAATCGTTGGTCAGAGCTTCAACAGAATACCCAAAGTACTTCAGAAACAATAGATGGGTCCAACAAGACATTGTATCCTACAATGACTTGTTGGATGGGTCGTTGTAACTGGCAGTGACCTTTTTCTAGATGAATTATTAAGGGCGTTTTCATAAATTCTAAGATCCTAACTCCTAAACTACACCGTCTTAAGCTTTGAAAAGAGTGCTTTAAGGGGAATATTCACCCTAGATATCTCATTCTACTCCTAACCCCCTAATTTGAGGATCAAAATCCCTCAAGGATCTCAAGAACAAGCTAAGGTTCTTCACTCTCATCTTCTCAAATTCTCTTGGGGTTTTAAGCTAAGTCAAGAAATCAGTGAATAAAAGTTTGTGGAGTTCATCAATGAGGGGTTCTTCCACTCTCATTCCCTTTCTCTAATTAAAATCATGATCTCCCATTCCCCATGCCCTAATTTCGAATTTCTAGGGCTTTATTGGGTATTATGGAATTCCTCCACGATTCTCCTATAGGTTTAGCTATCTTGATTGAATTGATGATTTTATGATTAGGGCCTTGTATTTCTATCAAGTCTTTCATGAAATTACTATCAAACATGATTATGAAGTCCTAAGGCTAAATTTCCTTTTATTGAAATCTCATGATTTTTATATGATAGCAACTCTTAAGTTTTAAGTTATGTATTATAATCATGATATATGATTTTAAAAGAAACCTTCATGAATTTATAAATTTCAAGTATGATGACTTTCTCAAATATGCATAGCTTATACGAGAATCATATTTATATTTATGGGGGACTCACGGGTCCCTTTCATGGCTAGTTCACCTATTTCAAGCATGTTTATATATCTTATGATTTTAACTAGACCATGTATTTTAAGTATGTTTCATGATTACTCTATGAGCCATGTTCATGTTTTTAGAGTAGTATCTAGCACCGAGTAGGTCGGGGGTTCCGGAAACTCAAGCCTCAAAACTACGTGCCAACGTAGGATTATATTCATCTTAACCTTATGGGGTCTCTTTAGAGATCGTCCCTTTCCTAGAAATCTTGGGGTGGCTCTGCCCACTTGAGCGACATAGTTGGGGCATCATGTAAGCTTTATCATGATGGTGTCGATTATGATGAATTCTCTTACTATTCGTTATGATTTTATGCATGTTCATGATTATGATAATTTGGCTCAAGTTATGTTTTAAAAGATTTATCTTATGAATATAATTATGCCTAGCTTCTGAACTATTTTTAAAACCTTCAGCCCTCATGCCTAAATTATGACTATTACTTCATGTTTGAAATGTTCTACTCTCATAAACTCTTTATGCATTTTATTAGCCTGTTTTACTTACCTCGCATACTTAGTACACTCTAAGTACTGAACGCATACTCTATGCTTTATTATTTCATGATATAGGTTCGGGTGATCAGACTCAGTGGTGCCGTTAGTCCTGCTCCTTATCTGTTCAACTTAGCCCTATATTGGCGAGTCCTCATCTACCGAGGACATTCTTTTAGTCATGTTATATTGTCAATTTAGTTTCATACTTAGAGTTAGCTGGGGCTTTGTCCCAGCATCTCATCAGATAATAGAGGTTTTTCGGACATAGATTATTAAGTTCAGCTTCTGGCTCGGTGTGGTGATGTTAATGCTTTTATTTACATTTTATTATATTCAGGCTTCTGTGTATTCATGTTTAAGTTTTAAGCTTTTTGCTTTAATTTATGATTTTGGGTTGCTATGTATATGCCATGAGTTAGGTTGGAGCCATTCGTGGTTCTAGGTCCCGTGTCTCGATCAGGGTTCCTAGCTCGGGTCGTGACAGATTTCTTATCAGCAGGATGGGGAAAGACCCAATTCACTACATCAGCAACTCTGATAGGTCGCTCAGCTCAGTAGGATACTACTTCAGGTATAGGTGTGCAGTCAGCTCCAGAATCGCTTCTATACCCTATCCTCCAGCAGGACCAAGAGAACTAACCTGACTTAGTCACTCATATGTTATATCTCTTTCAAATAGATTATTATTCTTTACTAGATATAGGAGCCACACTTTCCTTCGTGACTCCTTATATAACATTCCAGTTTGATATTAGTCCAGAAATTCTCTCAGAGCCATTTTCAGTCTCTACTCCGGTTGGTGAGTCAGTTATAGCCATTAGAGTATACAGAAACTGACAAGTTATGGTGTTACAGAAAGTCACCTCAACTGATCTAGTAGAGTTAGATATGGTTAATTTTTACCTCATTATTGGCATGGACTGGTTACACTCTTGTTATGCCTCAGTTGACTGCAGAACCAGAGTTGTTAGATTCCATTTTCCTAATAAGCCAGTCCTAGAGTGGAAAGATAGTTCTTCAATGCCTGAGAGTCAGTATATCTCTTACCTTAAGGCTAGGAAGATGATTTCTAAGGGGTACATCTATTATCTAGTTAGGGTTATGGATCCTAGCTTTGAAGCCCCAACTCTTTAGTCAGTTCCGATCGTAAATGAGTTTTTAGATGTATTTTTGAAAGATCTTCCCAGAATCCCTCCCGAGAAAAAAATAGATTCGATATAGACCTTCTCCCAGATACCCAACCCATCTTAATTACTCCTTATAGAATGGCTTCAACTGAGCTTAAGGAGTTAAAAGAACAGTTGAAAGACCTTTTAGACAAGGATTTCATTAGACCCAACATCTCTCCATGGGGTGCACCAGTCTTATTCATGCAAAAGAAGGATGGTACTTTTAGAATGTGCATCGACTACTATCAACTGAATAAGGTCACAGTCAAGAACAGGTATCCCCTACCAGGATTGATGACCTGTTTGACCAACTCCAGGGAGTTAGCTATTTTTCCAAGATAGATCTTAGATCAGGATACCATCAGCTCATGATCAGAGAATGTGACATTTCGAAAACAGCCTCCAAAACTCGGTATGGTCAGTACGAATTCATAGTTATGTCTTTAGGGCTAATGAATTCTCCTGCATCTTTTATGGATTTGATAAACAAGGTATTCAAGCCGTACCTGGACATGTTCATTATTATCTTCATAGATGGTATTTTGGTTTACTCCATGTCATGCCCCGAGTTTACACCATCAATGAAACACGGTACTTGAAGCCATAAGTGACCCCAATTCAACCCCTAGTCTATCATACACTTGCATTCTAAGTAATATAAAAATACATGCAGCGAAAATTTAAAACAAAAGTAATAATACTTGAGCAAACTTACATATTTAATAAAATCAATCTGAGTCTGAAAATAATTTCACGTATGAAAGCCACTAGGTTTGATGAGATGCTGGGACAGACCCCCAACTAACTCCAAATCTAAATAAAAGAAATGAAAGAATAACTAAAGTAAATAAACTCCATCCTCGAATGATGAGGACTCACAGACTGTATAGCTGAGTTCTTCGGAAAGCTGTCGGCTAACGGGGCTGAGACTGTGATCCTACAGTTGTATCATAAAATGATACAACATAAAAATATGCATCAGTACTTTGAATGTACTGACTAAGTGAGAGGAACATAATATAATAGAATAAATAATAACAGAAATGCTGAACTGAAAGACATGCAATGACCAACTAAAGCTGCTTAGCTGAATAACTGAAATACTGGGGTGGTCTAGAAGACCCTGTCGGATGGTCAAAGCATGTTCTACGTCTGGATTACTGATTTGAACTGATCTGGGCAGAGACTAGACTGAAATGACTAGTGGGAGAGTCTATAACCGACATGTAACCACGTGAGCTAAACATGGAGTCTGATGTATACACCCCACCAGTAGGACCCAATACACCTTGCCAGGGTATAAAGGCATGAACTGAGTGATCACAAAAGTCTAGGGACAATCAGGCCAATACATACTGAAACATATACTAGCAACGTCGTTCTGAAAACCTGGGTGCGCTCGAACCCCAGTCCGCTCGGTGCTAAGTCCTACTCCCACTGGGTAACCTAAACTGAATACTAAGTTGATAGCTCAAAACTGGGCCCAAGACTAGTCAGGGATGCATATCTGAAAGTACCCCAACAATCTTAATAGATCAGATTCTGAAACTGGGTTCTAGACTGGCCAGAGCTGCTTATCTATAAGCATCATAACCGTCTAAGAACAAGCTGAAATCTGAACTAGGATCCTAAGGCTAGTTAGAGCTATATGTCTAAAGTGTTATGACCGCCTAATGGACCAATAAACTGGATTCTGAATCTAATTCTGATTACTAGGAGGTGATACTGACACCTCAGGATGTTCTGTAGTCAAACTAATCAGCTGACATTTCTGACTGACGCGAAGAAATTTCATATTTTGACTAAGAATAGACAATCATATAGTTGAATGTGAATCTAGCATGTAAAATAGTAAGGGAATTCACTATCCTGGTATAATCAAGAGATATCAAGATTTATCATCTCAGTAAAATTTCTAGTATGTTCTACCCTCAAGAACTAGGGTTAAAGTCAATGCATATGAATAGGCATCAATACTACTATAAGCTGGTGGGAAAATACCTGTAACTAACATACATGATGATTCCACAAGGATTAAATTGTTAGAGATTTCTCAACATTCAAAAATTTGTAGGGCTAGAATTCACTTTTATGAGGATAACATCAATAAAGTCATAAACTGATGGAAATCATGTCTAAAGTAGTCATAAATATCATGCTATGTGAATTCCAAGAAAACTAACATTCATTCCCTCTATATTCAAACTCAGGGCTAGGATTCACAGAGATTAGAGAAGGGTTTTGGGTGGCACAAGGGAAGAATTATTCCCTTATTGAATTTCCACATACCTGATAAATAATTTCAAAGAATTTCTTTGAGAATTGAGGATAAAAGGTCTTCCCTAGTTCTTGCTCTGAAATGCTCTGAGAGGAACTTTCCACGATCTGCTTTCTGAAGATTTGAGTGGAGAATGAGAAAAGAATCCGTTTACCCCCACTATTAAGTCTGAAATCATGACTAAAACGACGTAGTTTAAAGTTTAGGAGGGTAAGAAATTACTAAAAAACCCTTGGAAAATCATAGGAAAAACTGTGTCAGTCCCCACGAGTAACCTAACAGGCCGTGGTCATACTCGTGGACTACATTGCCTTGAATACGCTGAAGGTCATCATGAGGGACCTAACGAGTCGTGGTTGGTGACCATGACTCGTGGTAACCTCACGTGGACCATAATGCCTAAAAGTCAAGGAGTCCCCATGGGTGACACCACGACTCGTGGTGTCCCAAAAAAATCGTGGTGAGGACCTATTGGGTGCACTGCCTCCCATAGCCCGGCTACAATTATCCTTGACCATGACTCGTGGTAACACCGTGGCTACCCAAACATCTATTTTTCAAACTAATATCTAGGCCTCACCACGAGTCACTTAGTGACTCGTGGTCACTCCCCACGGGTCACAGAACGACTCATTCTGTGACCTGGTGCCAGATTTCTCAGTTTTTTGCAAATTTCTACATTTAAGTCCCGGGTCTAATCTTAGTCACTTCCAGGGTATACAATATCTTCCCTTTGGGAACATTCTTCCTCGAATATTGGAAAAATACACAGAAAACTAAAAAGATGCAATGATAATAAATACTGATCATTAACCCAAAAACTGACGGAATGAATACCTCCGTTTCAAACCACATAGCTAAACTGAATTCTCTTTTCTTACATACATCCATAAACACAAAAGAAACTTAAGCATATGAATTGAACATGAAAACCAAACTGAGTTCTAGGGCAAAACTAATATCTCAAGCATAACAGAGTCGGTAGAGAATAAGTGTGAGTATTTGGTCATCATATCTGCTTTGGCCTCCCATGTAGCTCCCTCAACCTACTGATTTCTCTATAAGACCTTGGCTAAAGCTACCCCTTACCATACAATGCCTCAAACTGGGCCATTTGGATACTAGAGTGGTAGCTGTTATTGTACGCAAACTCAATAAGAGGCAAATGGTCATCCCAACTTCCCTTAAAATCGATTGCGCACTCTCTCAACATATCTTCTAGGGTATAAATAGTCCTCTCAGCTTGCCCATCTGTCTGCGGGTGAAAAGCTGTGCTTAGCTTGACCTGGGTTTTCAGTCCCTTCTAAAAAGATTTCCAGAAATGTGAGGTAAATTGAGTACCTCTGTCTGAAATGATGGATAATGGCACCCCATGCAGCCTGACCGGATATATAGTCTAGCATAGTCCTCAGCTAAATCCGTCATTTTAACTGGGAGGAAATGTGCTGACTTAGTCATCCGATCTACTACTACCCATATGGAATCATGTTGTCGGCGGATTCGAGGTAGACCTGTAATAAAGTCCATATTTATTTCTTCACACTTCCATATGGGTATGCTGATATCTTGGGTCATACCTCCCGTCCTTTGATGCTAACCCTAGTAGTTTGGGCACTTGGCTACGAATTCGGTGATGTTTCTCTTCATGCCGTTTCACTAGTAAATATCCCGCAAATCGTAGTACATTTTTATAGCACCAGGGTGGATGGAGTATCTCAAGTTGTGTTCTTCAGCCAATATCTGCTGTCTCAGATCACCGACGTCCGGTATACACAGTCTTCCCTGATAACGGGCACACTATCTCCCCCTTTGGAGAAAGCTTCAACCTCCTTCCTGAGAACCGCTTCCTTGAGTTTAAGAAGGATGGGATCTTCATCCTGTTTGGACTTAACTTCAACAACCAAAGAGGAGTCTGACCCACTTTGCATCACCACTCCACCCTCCGCTGAGTCAACCAACTGCACCCCTAACTGCACTAGTCTGTGAATGTCCTTTACTAGTTCCTTCTTGCCTTCCTCCACATGAGCCACGCTACCCATAGAAACTCTGCTTAGAGAGTCATCCACCATATTGGCTTTGCCTGGGTGATACAGCATGCTCATGTTATAATCATTTAGGAGCTCTAACCACCTTCTCTGATGGATATTCAGGTCCTTCTAACTGAATACATACTAAAGGCTTTTGTGATCGTTGAAAACATTAACGTGAGCCCCATATAGGTAATGTATCCATATTTTTAATGAAAATACTATCGTTGCCAACTCCAAGTCATGGGTTGGATAGTTCTTCTCATGAGCCTTGAGCTACCTGGAGGTGTAGGCTATCACTTTTCTTCGCTACATCACAAAACAACTGAGTCCAACTCTGGAAGCGTCGCAATATACTACAAATCCATCCGATCCTTCGGGTAGAGTCAACACTGGAGCAGTAGTGATTTGAGTTTTTAACTCCTGGAAACTCTTCTCATACGCATCTGACCATTGGAATCTCACCTTCTTCTGAGTTAGCCTAGTCAGTGGAGATGCTATCGAGGAAAAACCTTCTACAAAATGCCGGTAATAACAAGACAAACTCTGGAAGCTTCTGATTTTGGTTGGGGAGGTGGGTCTGGGCCAGTCTTTCACTGCCGCTATCTTTTGAGGATCAACCTGAATACCTTCATCTGAGACCACATGACCCAGGAAAGTCGCAGACCTCAACTAGAATTCATACTTGCTGAATTTTGTGAACAACTAGCAGTCTCTGAGTGTCTGAAGCACTATCCTCAGGTGATTAACTTGATCTTCCTCATTTCGGGAGTATACCAGAATGTTGTCGATAAATACAATGACGAACATATCTAGATACTACTTGAAGACTCTGTTCATCATGTCCATAAAGGCTGCAGGGGAATTTGTTAGTCCGAAGGACATAACCACGAACTCGAAGTGACCATACTGAGTCTTGAAAGCTGTTTTCCGTATGTCACACTCTCTAACCCTTAGCTGATGATACCCTGACCTGAGATCTATTTTGGAGAAACGGGTGGCTCCCTCAAGTTGGTCGAATAGGTCATTCAATCCTAGGTAGGGGATATCTATTCTTGATTGTGACCTTGTTCAACTGACGGTAATCGATGCACATTCTGAGGGAACTGTCTTTCTTTCGCACGAATAGCACTAGAGCACCCCATGGAGAGATTGTGGGTCTGATAAAACCCTTATCAAGAAGATCTTTTTAATTGCTTCTTTAACTCCTTAAGTTTACCCTGAGCCATTCTATAAGGAGGGATGGAGATGGGTTGAGTATCTGGAATAAGGTATATGCTGAAGTCAATCTCCCATTCAGGGGGAACTCTGGGAAGATCTTCGGGGAACACATTTGGAAACTCTCTAACAACAGGGACTGACTGGATAGTTGGGGTCTCAAAATCGGAATCCCTAACTCGAACTAGATGATAAATGCATCCCTTAGAAATAAGCTTCTTGGCCTTAAGGTAGGAAATACACCTACCCTTCGGCGCTGCATTCTTTGAGGACCAAGTTTGATACCCCATTCATGAATTTCAGCATGCGGGCCCTTGGCTCAGCCACCATCTCTAGAGCGTAATTGGACAACCTGGTAAACTCCAAAGCATACTCTTCCACGGTTCTGTTTCCTTATCTCAGGTTCGTGAACTCCGCTACCTTAACCTCCCTGAGCTCTCTAGGGAAAAATCTATCAAGAAAGGAAGTATTAAACTCCTCCCACTCTGCCAGTCCTGCTTCTACTAGTCGCCCCTCCTTCCACTATTCATACTAGACCTGAGCTACCCCTTTTAGCTAATAGGCAGCTAGTTCAGCACTCTCGAAAGAGCTGACACCCATTATATGGGTAATCTTTCTAATCTCATGTACAAACTCTTGGGGGTCCTTCCCCACCTTGGATCCTTGAAATGATGGAGGGTTCATTCGGATGAAGTCCTGCACCCTAGAAGCAGCTGCGGACCTGTTGTTGTTAACTAGAACCACCTGCTGGTTCACCTGATTGGTAACAGTTTGGGCGAGCAGCTGAATGGATGCCCTAAATTCTGCGGTTGATACTGACTCGTCCTGTGGGGCTGTCAAGGCTGGTGAAACAGTCTGCTGGGCATTTTCGATCCTCCTTCCATTGCCGCATCGTGGAGGCATAGTTCACTGAAACGAAGAAGAGCACGAGTTAGGAGAATGACTTTTGGAACTGAATTTCAACGCACGATAAGGAGTATAAAATGAAGGGACGTTTCCTAATGACATCTCGTAGCCTCCCCATCATAAGTGTGGCACCCTTCACACCCATGAGGAGGACTCTACTCAATGAGGCCTTCAGACATCTGAGGATACTCTGAACCTAGTGCTCTGATACCAAGCTTCTCATGCCCCGAGTTTACACCCTGGACGGAACACGATACTTGAAGCCACAAGTGACCCCAAGTCAACCCCTGGTCTATCATACACTGGCATTCTGAGTAACATAAAAATACATGTATAGGAAATTTAAAACAGAAGTAATAATACTTGAGCAAAGTTACATATTTAATAAAATCAATTTGAGTCCGAAAACAACTTTACGTTTGAAAGCCATTAGGTCTGATGAGCTGCTGGAACAGACCCCTAGCTAACTCCAAATCTAAATAAAATAAATGAAAGCATAACTAATGTAAATAAACTCCGTCCTCGGACTCACCGACTGGATAGCTGAGTTCTTCGGAAAGTGGTCGGCTAATGGGGCTGAGACTGTGATCTTGCAACTGTATCGTAAAATGAGATAGCATAAAAGTATGTATCAGTACTTTGAATGTACTGAGTAAGTGAGAGGAACATAATACAATAGAATAAATAATAACAGAAATGCTGAACTGAAAGACATGCAATGACAACCTAAAGCTGCTTAGCTGAATAACTGAAATACTGGGGTGGTCTTCTAGACCCTGTATGATGGTCAAGGAACATTCTAAGTCTGGATCTGATCTGAACTGATCGGGACTGATACTAGACTAAACTGACTAGTGGGAGAGTCTATAACCGACATGTAACCACGTGAGCTAAATGTGGAGTCCGATGTATACATCCCATAGGTAGGACCCAATATACCTTGTCAGGGTATAAAGGCATGAACTGAATGATCACAAAAGTCTGGGGATAATCAGATCAATTTATATTGAAACCTACGCTGGCAACGTAGTTCTAGAAACCTGGGTGTGCTGGAACCTCAGTCCATACAGTGCTAAATCCTACTCCCACAAGATAACCTAAACTGAATGCAAAGCTGATAGCTCAAAACTGCGGCCCAAGACTAGTCAGGGATGCATATGTGAAAGTACCCCGAGAGTCTTAATGGACCAGATTTTGAAACTGGGTTCTAGAATGGCCAGAGCTGCTTATCTAGAAATGTCATAACCGCCAAAGAACAAGCTAAAATCTAAATTGGGGTCCTAAGGCTAGTCAGAGCTATATGTCTAAAGTGTCATGACTGCATAGTGGACTAATAAACTAGATTCTAAATCTAATTCTGATTACTGGGAGGTGATACTGACACCTCAGGAAGTTCTATGGTGAAACTGATCAACTGATATTTCTGACTAGCACTAAGAACTTTCATATTTTGACTAAGGATAGACAATCATGTAGTTGACTGAGAATCTAGCATGTAAAATAGTAAGGGAATTCATTGTTCTGGTATAGTCAAGAGATATCAAGATTATAATCTCAATAAATTTTCTAGTTTGTTCTATCCTCAAGAATTAGGGTTAAAGTCAATGCATAATAGGAATCAATGCTACTATAAGCTAGTGGGAAAATACCCGTAACTAACATACATGATGATTCCACAAGGATTAAACAAGGCATTATCAGAGATTTCTGAACATTCAAAAATTTGCAGGGCTAGAATTCACTTTTATGAGGATAACATCAATAAAGTCATGAACTGATGGAAATCATGTCTAAAATAGTCATAAATATCATGTTATGTGAATTCCAAGAAAATTAACATTCATTCCCTCCATATTCGAACTCAAGGCTAGGATTCACAGAGATTAGAAAAACGTTTTGGGGGACACAAGGGAAGAATTATTTTCTTGTTGCATTTCCACATACCTGATAAATAATTTCGAAGAATTTCCTTAAGAATTGAGGAGAAAAAGTCTTCCATAGTTCTTGCTCTGAAATGCTCTGAGAGAAACTTTCTACGATATTCTTTCTGAAGATTTGAGTGGGGAATGAGAAAAGAAACTATTTACCCCCACTATTAAGTCTGAAATCATGACTAAAATGACGTAGTTTAAAGTTTAGGAGGGTAGAAAATTACTAAAATACCCTTGGAAAATCATAGTAAAAACTGTTTGTCAGTCCCCACGAGTGACCTAACGGGTCTCGTGGTCACCTCTCGTGGACCACATTGCTTAAAAGTCAAGGAGTCCCCATGGGTGACACCACGACTCGTGTTTTCCAAACGATTCGTGGTGAGGACCCGTTGGGTGCACTGCCTCCCATTGCCCTGCTACAATTATTGTTGACCACGGGTCATATCACAATTCGTGTTCACTGGCTACTACTCGTGGTCACACCATGGCCACCCAAACATCTATTTTTCAAACTAACATCCAGGCCTCACCACAAGTTACTTAACGACTCGTGGTCACTCCTTACGGGTTATAGAACAACTCATTTTGTGACCTGGTGCCAGATTTTCCAGTTTTCTCCAAAGTTCTACTTTTAAGTCTCGGGTCTAATATTAGGCACTTCTAGGGTATTACACTCTAGAGAAAAGGAGGAACATTTAGACCACCTGAGGATAGTTTTGCATACTCTCAGGGAATGCCAATTATTTGCTAAGTTCATCAAGTGTGAATTCTGGCTAAAATAAGTAGAGTTCCTCGGACATGTTGTCTCCAGTGCGGGTATTCAAGTAGATCCTCAAAAGATAGCGACAGTGAAGGGATGTCCAAGACCCATATCTCTATCAAGCATTAGGAGTTTGTTGGGCCTAGTCGGTTACTTCTTTCTGAAGATTTGAGTGGGGAATGAGAAAAGAAACTGTTTACCCCCACTATTAAGTTTGAAATCATGACTAAAATGTCGTAGTTTAAAGTTTAGAAGGGCAGAAAATTACTAAAAGACCCTTGGAAAATCATAGGAAAACTATGTGTCAGTCCCTACGAGTGACCTAACGGGTCTCGTGGTCACCTCTCGTGGACCACATTGCTTAAAAGTCAAGGAGTCCCCACGGGTGACACCACAACTCTGTTTTCCAAATGATTCATGGTGAGGACCCATTGGGTGCACTGCCTCCCATTGCCCTGCTACAATTATTGTTGACCATGGGTTATATCACAACTCGTGTTCACTGACCACTACTCGTGGTCACACCTATGGCCACCCAAATATCTATTTTTCAAACTAACATCCATGCCTCACCACGAGTTACTTAACAACTCGTGGTCACTCCCCATGGATTATAGAACAACTCGTTTTGTGACCTGGTGCCAGATTTTCCAGTTTTCTCCAAATTTCTTCTTTTAAGTCCCGGGTCTAATATTAGGCCTTCCGGGGTATTACACTCCAGAGAAAAGGAGGAACATGTAGACCACCTGAGGATAGTTTTGCATACTCTCAGGGAATGCCAATTATTTGCTAAGTTCAGCAAGTGTGAATTCTGGCTAAAATCAATAGAGTTCCTCAGTCATGTTGTCTCCAGTGCGGGTATTCAAGTAGATCCTCAAAAGATAGCGATAGCGAAGGACTGGCCAAGACCCATATCTCTATCAAGCATTAGGAGTTTCCTGGGCCTAGTCGGTTACTACAGAGGGTTTTTAGAAGGATTCTCCTACATTGCCTCTCCTTTGACCAGACTAACTCAAAAGAAGCTCAAGTTTTCAGTGGTCTGATGCATGTGAGAAGAGCTTTCAAGAGTTGAAGACTCGACTCACTACAACCCCAATTCTGACTCTGCCAGAAGTTTCAAATGGGTTCGTGATCTATTGTGATGCCTCCAGAATTGGCCTTGGATATGTTCTGATGTAACATGGTAAAGTGATAGCATATGCCTCCAGACAACTCAAAATTCATGAGAAATCGGACTCACGATCTTGAGCTGGAAGCGGTAGTATTTGCCTTAAGATTTGGAGGCACTGCCTTTAGGGAGTTCATATAGATGTGTTCACTGACCAGAAAAGTCTGCAGTATGTGTTTAATAAGAAGCATTTGAATCTTCATAAGTGGAGATAGCTAGAATTATTGAAAGATTATGATATGGGCATGTTGTATCACCTGGGCACAACCAATGTAGTGGCTGATACCCTCAGCAGGTTGTCTATGGGGAGTGTTGCTCATATTAAGGATGATAAAAAGAAGCTGGTAAAGGATTTTCATAAGCTAGCTTAGTTGGGAGTCCAAATGATAGATTCAGAAGAGGGTGGTATCATAGTACAAAATGGAGCAGAGTCCTCTTTCATGGTGGAGGTTAAGTCAAAGCAAGATGAGGACACGATTCTACTTAAGTTGAAGGAATTAGTCCTCAAAATAGAGGTGGAAGCATTCTCCAAAGGGGAAGATGGTGTGCTTCATTACCAAGGCAGCTTGTGTGTTCTAGATGTAGGTGATTTGAGAAAAATACTAACAAAAGCTCATAGCTCCAGATACTCTATCCACCCAGGTGCCACCAAATCAGTCGACCTTTATCTCTTCGTGTATCCACTTCCTCGGGAATCCTCTATGCATGTTCACTGTGTCTAGGTTTAGATCCTCAACATCAAACTTTGTTTCCTCAATGAAGGAAGGACCTTCCTTTGCTCCATCAACTAAAATCATCATCTTCTTTAGTGCCTTCAGTCCTTTGATCGGTGGACCATCTTTTGAAAAGATGGTTCATCTTTTGCTTCATCGATTAGGATTGGCCTCTATCTCCTCACGTATCCATCTGTGATCAATTGATGGACCGTATTTTGAAAAGATGGTCTGTTCTTCACTCCATCGATTATGGATCTTTTCAGAATGATTTCTGAAAATAATGGCACTTGTTGGATGGATGAGCATGCGAACTGTCCTTCAGAAAGGCGTTCATCCTTTTCTTTGTCTTTTGAACAAATTTTTGTCCTTGACTCCTCTTTTCTTCATTTGCTTAGGTTCCTGAAACATAGCATAATGAGGTCACTTTCCACTTAATCTATCTCCTAAAGACATGAAAATGCTATGAAATTAAGTAAAGATGTGTCGCAAATTCTGGTATACCAGTATACACCTCTAGATTTTTAATTCGAGTTTTTCATTCAAACAATTCTCAAATTCAGCCATTAAAAAAGCTCGCATCTCACTTACAAAAAAAGTCACAAAGATAGTGGAATTCAATAATCTGATTTCTAGTCAAACAACAACAATAATATATCCAGTATATATGATCTCACAATTAAAATCTACTAAGAATAAAAAGTATGCATACCTTACCCATATTTTTGTTAGTTCTAGCCAAGACCAACTATTTATCCAAAAGTATACATGACCCCCTAATTAAGGTTACGTTCTAGTAGGTCTTGTCTTTACAGGTTCCTCTACGTGAACGACGATGCCCAATTTCTTTGAGAAAACTTAATATATTAGGAAATATGAAACCGTTTCACTTCATTAAAATTTACATGTAGTACCATGCTGCGTTTGTTTGGTTTAATCTTTTAGTTTACTAATTAAACATATTGAGGAACTCCTGGTAATCTATTTTATATTTTAGACGACTGATGTATCGTTCACTCTATGAGAAGTTAAACCTAAGTGTGTCAAAAGGGCCAGGTCTGCTTACGTACGGCCCGGTATAACCTCAGAGCAAAACAGTTTGAAGGGGCTAGGTCATGTTGGGGGTGTCGAGGAGAGGGTGGGCACAAAGACGGACTCATATAGAAGGGTGGGGGTGCACATATACTCGTTAACTTCAGAAAAAATTATGTATATATACGTATATACACCTATAGAAGGATTATATTAGTTTGTGCATCCTTAAAAACAAAAGTCAATTTGGTGCACCTGTTTGACGAGCGTTTGAAATTCATTTGTGCGAGCTTGGCAACCTATGTTCGAATTTCCATGGCTGCAGATTTCTTCTTCTATTTTTTTAAACTAGACAAAGAACCTGAAGGTGTAAATTGAATTTCAGAACCCTCAAATTATACATCAAATAATAATTGTGTTATCTCAACTCATTTAACTCATATTTATTAGTAGCACATTGAGTTTTTTATGTACTTAACAATATTTTTCGATGGAGCAGTGTTGATGTAACGTAATATTGCTTCAACTAATAACGTCCTTTTGGTGATGTCCCTATCAACTTTAAATTCTGAATTTTCCTCTGGTTGAGCAGGCCAAGGTTTAGTTAAACCAATTTCTTTTAGTAGCATACTTTATTAGAAAGCTACGTTAAGATGAACTTAATTATATATGTTTATCTTGTCTTGACTAGCTTCCAAGAAAATCTTTAAGGTAGACAGCTTTATATGAAATAATTTCTTTTTTTTTCGCATAGAAGTACACGAAGCTATTTTTTTGGCTCATGTTTAACAGTTAAAAATAGGAATTGACAGAAGAAAAGAATAGCAATGAGCAATCCACAAATAATAAAATACAATAACAACAAAAATGAAAAGGAAGCAACCAGACCCAGCCACACGCGTCTGAAAAATCATCTGACTTGCTCTTTACAAAAGAAGTGTTGGAATACTTAGTTGCTGGCAGACTAAAAAAAGCTAAACACTTGAAAACACCAAAATAAAAATAAACTATGGATTCTAATAAGGTATTTTCATACTGTATATGCCCACTAAAATATATACATACATACACACACATATATATATATATATACTTAGAAACTATAATTATTTTTAATCGCCCAAACAAATATGTAGTTTTCCCTTCTAATAATTAGGTAGGTACAAGTTTAATGACGCGATGATAAGACCGTTTATTATTTAAAGAGGAGGATTAACTTAGATACGGTAATCATGTTGATAAAGTTTAAAACTATAACTATATTTTAACATATTAGTTTTAGTGTACGTGCTTCACGTGTGTCCCTCATATTAATACAAATAAAATTTAAAAATAGAATAACTAACATTTAAAAAATGTGTTTGTATAACGATATAAGTATTAAGAAAGAAAATTATAAATCTTAAGTTAATAAATGATTATGTTTAAGAGTTTGATCCAATTCAGTAGTTCTTTCCTCAGTTTGTTCTAATACTTGTGTTAGATCTTGGTTTTGATGATTGACAAACCCATGCAGGGATCTGCTCCCTCGTTTTGATCCTCTGGAAGGGACTGGGTCGGTTGATTGGTGGGAACATGTATACAACTATCAAATGTACTACCTCTGCAAAAGGTTGGTGAGTTTGCAGCTACACAATAGCAGAACAACAACTTTGTGCCATCTAGTCAAATGTACTCAACCAATGAAATTAGTTCTAGATTTTTGGTGTTCCCAATACTTATCTTTGATTTGAGAACCCGAGGAGATGTCTTTTCAAGAAGAAGAAAAACACACACTCTCCTTCAATAACAGTCTCCGATTCTAAAGAAGCGACCAGCTCTAAAGCTCTGTGTTCTTTCGTCCTTGTTTAGGCTATTGTTAGAGTTGTTTTCATTGAGTTGTAAATCTAGAAAATATGGAGGTTGTGTAAGCCTTTCTATTGTATTCATCAAATGTTCTAGAGAAGTCATTGACTAGATTTAGTTGATAATCAGCTAGAGTTAGCTTTGTATTCCAGTTAGAGTTAGCTGGTTGACATAGAAATGGAGTTAATGCATTGAAGTCTTATAACAGAGTTGTTACAAGTGGGGGATTAAGAGTTTAATCTCTTAGAATTACAAGAGTCTGTAATAAGTTGAGCTCAGATTTAGTGAAGTTGTTGAAAAATCCTCGTGGTAGGTCGTCGTTTTTTCCTCACTTGAGCAAGGAGGTTTCCACGTAAATATTGCGTGTCATTCTTCTTGTTGCATTATCTGTTTGTGTGTGCTAACTTGGGTAACCTAATCTGAGAACCTGGTCCCTAGTACGATGGTGGACTCATATAACTTATCAATTGGTATCAGAGCAGACTCTTTCTAAAAGGTTAACACCTAGAAAGAATCCTATAAAATATGGCAAGTCCACCAAATCTGGAAGAAGTGCAGTCCATCACGAGACCACCTCGTTTCAATTGTCAATACTATGGATGGTGGAAGACCCGTATGCATGATTTATTATGGCTGAAGATACTGAACTGTAGGACATCATTTTTAGATGGTCCCTATGTGCCATGAAGACTGTAACAGAAGGAGAAACTACTATATCTATTCCCAACATTAGAAGGAAATACAATGATGGTGATATAAAGCAGGTTGAGAGGAATTACAAGGCCAAAAAGATTTTGGTATGTGGCATAGGTCCAGATGAATATAACCGAATCTCAGTATGTGAAACAGCTAAGGAGATTTTGGATTTCCTTAGAACAGCCCATGAAGGGACCAGTCAAGTCAAGCAATCTAAAGTGGACATGCTCACTACTCAATATGAAATGTTCTCCATGAGAGAAGGGAATATATTCAAGAGATGCACACTAGATTCACCTCTATCACAAATGAGCTCTATTATCTGGGAGAAGTGATAAAACCAAGCAGGCTGGTGAGAAAGATTCTTAGCATTCTTCCCAAGTCTTGGGAAAGTAAAGTTGATGCTATCACTGAAGCACGAAATCTTGAGACCCTCACCATGGATGAACTCATAGGAAATCTGAAAACCTATGAGCTCAAAAGACACCAAGACCAAAGCAAAAGTGAACCAAGAAAGTACAAGGGGTTGGCACTCAAAGGAACTCAGGCAGATTCAAGTGAAGAGTCTTCATGGCCTATCTAACAAGAAGATTTCAAAAGATAATCAGGAGAAGTAGAGGAATTCAAAAGAAATCTAATGTCAATAGGCCACCGAGTCGGAATGATCTTTGTCATAAATATGGTAAACCAGGTCACTTTAACAAAGAATGTCCTATGCACAAGTTTGACTACAAGGAAAACATGAGAATCAATGCTGACAAAGTCCGGAAGAAGGACTGGGTCCCAGATAAATTCAAGATAAGAGCAACAACCGATAAACTAGTCAAACAGGCTTTGGCAGCATGGGGAGATTCATCATGTGAGTCAGAAAATGGTGTGACACCAGAAGATGCTTCAATGATGGCTATTGAAGATGATGATTCTCCATTCAACTCAATTTTTGCATTCATGGACAACTCATAAGTAGATAAAGAAGAGTAGGTAACCTTTCTTGACATTAAGAAAAATCTGAAGGATTATAACTTGAAAGAATTGAGATCTCTAGATAGTGTGTTAATTGGTTCCTTTTGTGATCTCTCTAAAGAAAATGAAGCCTTGAATAAGAATATTGATAATCTTTAATTAGAGAAAATTGTGTTGATTACTAGCCTAACTGAACTAAATGAAAAATGCCAAAAAGTTATTGTTTGAGAAAAACTCTCTCATTAAAAATGGAATTGGAGGTGATATTGAAGCATCACAAGGTGAGCTTGAAGCTAAATTGAAAAAGTCTTAGTTGGAGTTCACTATCACTTTGGAAAGAAACTCTGAGCTAGAGAGAGAACTGGTCAAACTCAAGACTGATCTTGAGAAATCTCTCAAATGGACTATTTCCTCTCAAGTCCCAGTCAAGCTGACTAGTCAGAGATCCAACACCGGTGAAGGGATTGGATATAGGAAGGATTGTCCACCCTATAATCCTCATAGAAAGTATGTATCTAATCCAAACAATTTGTTGTGCACCTATTATGGGAGAAAAGGTCATCTCAAGCCCAATTGCATGTATAGAAGAAATTCCTTGAGAAGGGGTTTGGATGGTTAAGAAATTCTGATGAACAACAAGGTACCTGGTTCCCAGGTGTCTCAAACCTTACCTGGATGGACAAAAAGAAATCTGATCTTTCCTATTTCTCGTTTTGGGAACTCAAGTTTAAATGGGTTCCCAAGCCTAACTCATGATTTGTTTTGCAGGAAAGAGTGAGGGGTAGCAAAAAAAGTGGTTTATGGGTAGTGGCTGCTTAAAGCATATGACTGGAGAAATTAAAAATTTCCTCTCACTCAAAGCTTATCAAGGGTGTTAGGTATCTTTTGGAGATGGAAAAATACATTCTTGGTGTAGGGAAGATTGGAAAAGCATTTGAACATGCTATTGAAAATGTATTCTATTTCAATGGGCTGAAGTATAGCCTTCTAAGTGTGTCTCAGATCTGTGACAAAGGAAATGAAGTTAAGTTTCTTTCGGCTTTATGCACGGTGACGAATTTTCTATCAGGAAAGGTGGTTTTGATAGCAAATAGGTGCAAGAGTATGTATATTGCTGATTTTGACTCAGTAATTGGTGATGGCCTCACCGGTCTAAGTGTGGTCGAAGATGAGGCTGCCCTGTGGCACAAAAGACTAAGGCATGTCAGCATAGTCCTTCTCAAAAAATTTGTATCGAAGGACCTGGTTCGCGGACTTCCTAGGGTGAAATTTGCTCAAAGTCAACTATATGAAGCATGTGTTAAAGGGAAACACACCAGATCCTCATTTAAGAACAAAAAAGAAGTGAGCACCTCTAGAACTTTAGAGCTGCTCCACATGGACTTGTATGGGCCTGTTAAAATTGCAAGCCATGGTGGAAAGAGGTTCATCTTTGTTGTTGTTGATGATTATTCTCGATACACCTGGACAATGTTTCTATGTTCGGAAGATGAAGACATTCCCTATATTTGAGTCATTTGCAAATCAAATACAAGTGAAGTTAAACTGCAACATTACAGGGATTAGGTCCGACCATGAGAATGAATTTAAGAATGCAAAGTTCGATACATTTTTTGCTGCTAGGGGAATCAGCCACGACTTCTCTGCTCCCAGAACTCCACAAAAGAATGGAGTGGTGGAAAAAAAGAATCAAACTCTTATGGATATTGCTAGAACTCTACCGATAGATGGAGGTGTTGCTATGTCATTATGGGCAGAAACAGTCAACACTGCTTGCCATATGGTGAACAGGTGCCTAATCTGGTCCCTTCTTGGGAAAACTCCATATGAACTATTGAACAAGAAGAAGCCCATGCTGAAATACCTCTGGGTCTTTGGATGCAAATGCTTTATGCTGAATAAGGCAAGGATAATCTAGGAAAATTTGACCCTAAAAGTGATGAGGGTATTTTCCTAGGTTACTCATCAAATAGCAAGGCATAAATAGTCTACAAACTCAATGTGTTGAAAAAAGCATTCATGTCATATTTGATGAGTCCGGGAAGCTCAGAGATACGTACATAATTAATGATGAAGAGCTTGAAGAGTTATGGCAGACTCAAAGAGATGCAATTGATCATGATCTCCTTAAGGAATTAGTAAAAACAAATGAGGAAAGTGGAAGCCACCTATCGAATGCTCCAAGGTAGGAAGAAAATCATGCTCCCACAAATGATGCAAGGGAAAATATCATCTCAGAGGATTAGTAAGAGAGGATCAATTCAGACAACAACCTAGAAGAGGGACTAGGTGCAGCAGATGGGGAATCTTCCATAAGGACGTCCAACTGGAAACACAAATCATCTCATCCCCTGGACAACCTATTATCACCTCTAGACTCAAACATGTAGACCAGATCAAAGACTCGAAATATGTTTGCATCCTCAACATTCATTTCTCAGATTGAACCTAGAAATATAAAGAAGGCCCTAATAGATGTTGAATGGTTCAATGCAATATAGGAGGAACTTCATCAGTTTAAGAGAAACAAAGTTTGTCATCTAGTTCCAAGGTCGTCAGATCGAACAGTTATAGGGACTAGGTGGGTCTTCAGGAACTAGCTGAATGAACAAGGTGTTACCACTAGAAAAATGCTAGACTGATAGTTCAGGGATATAATCAAGAGGAAGAAATTGACTATGATGAAACCTTGCTCCTTTGGCAAGAATGGAAGCAATTCGAATGTTGATTGCTTTTGCATCCTTTATGGAATTTAAGTTGTTCCAAATGGATATCAAAAGTACCTTTTTGAATGGATATCTGAAGGAAGAAGTCTATGTAAATCAGCCTCCTGGGTTTGAGGAGATCGATCGACCTCATCATGTGTACAAACTGGACAAGGCTCTATACAATTTAAAACAAGTTCCTCGAGCATAGTATGAGAGACTATCCAAGTTTCTCTTGGATAATGGGTTCAAGAGAGGAAAAATTGATAACACTCTTTTTGTCAAGGCTAGAGGAAGGAACTTACTCATTATTCAAGTCTATGTTGACGACATAATCTTTAGAGAAACAATTGATTCCTTGTGTGAAAACTTTGCCAAGCTGATGGGAAATAAGTTTGAGATGAGTATGATGGGAAAACTAAACTTCTTCTTGCGTCTATAGGTTACACAAGTAGAAAATGGCACTATGATCAGTTAGCAGAAATATATCAAGGAGCTTCTCACAAGATTTCAAATGGACAATGCAAAGCCAATTGATACACCCGCTGGAACTGCATCAAAACTAGATACTGATAAACCTGGTCCTCCAGTCAATCAAATCATGTACTGAGGGATCATTGGCTCTCTTTTTTACTTGACAACCAGTAGACTTGATATTGTATTCAATGTGGGAATGTGTGCACATTTCCAATCTTTTCTAAAGGAGTCTCATCTGAAAGCTACTAAAAGGATTCTCAGATATCTCAAAGGAACTGTTGACTTGGTTCTCTTCTATCCTTCTGGAAGTTCTTTTGACATAGCTGGCTACTCTAATGCTGACTATGATGTGTACCTAATTGACAGGATGAGTACCTCAGGGATGGCTCATTTTATATGATCCTCATTAATATCCTGGGGGTCAAGGAAGCAAAACTCAGTGACACTTTTTATAGCTAAGGCGGAGTATGTAGCTGCTACCTCATGCTGTACTCAATTGTTGTGGATAAGGCAGCAGTTGAAAGATTTTGAAATTCTACCCAAATGTGTAACAATACAAGTGCTCTCAACATGGTTAAGAAACCTATGCAACATAAGCGAACCAAACATATTGACATTTGACATCACTTCTTGAGGGACAATGTGAAGAAGGAAAATATCCTAGTGGAATTTTGTAAGATAGAAGATTAGATTGCAGATATCCTTACTAAGGCTTTGAACAAGGACCAATTTGAAAGAAATCGTCTGAAGTTGGGATTGATCAAGATTAATTGACTAATTTTTTTCCTCATTCTTTCTTCTGAACTACTTTTCCATTTTGTCTATGATCAGGCTGCAAGTATCCTAGAAGGATTGCAAAAGATGTGCTTAACTCAGCTCCATAACTTCACAGATATACACGCATGGTGGATGTGGAAAAGCAAGAGGCTAGAAAGACAAATACTTGGCACATATGATTCACGTTCAAAGGTGGGACCAGGTCCTCCTTACAGTTTAGCACTACACTCCTCACTAATGAACAATATAAAAATTGTCTATGACTGCCTAAGCCTTGTTTCCTTCTCTTTCCAACCGGTACCCGATCACCAAGCTTCTCTCTCTCCTTTTAAGTCCAAACGTCTCTACTGATATAACACATCTCTCAGTCTCTTCAAAAGCCTCTTAACTATCAATTCCTCTCTCGAGTTCAAATCATTCCCTTCTGAAACAAAAGTAATACCTTCTCCTTTGTCTTCATCACAAACCCCCTTTTCATCTCTGCTATTTTCCTTCTTATCTTCCAAAGCTATGTTTCAACCCTCATCCCCTTCAAAGTCATCAAAAAACCTGACCCCATATTCACCTGTCAAGTCGGCCACCATGGACTCGACTCCTTCTTCCATTCCTTTTGAGAACCCCTTTTTCGACACCCATGTGTCAACTCCACAACCCCCTCTTGCAGATTTAAACATAGCTCCAGCCTCAGCCTATGAGCCTTCTGGATCCTCAGATGGATCGACTGAAAGGGTTTTAGAAAACCCTATCTCTATTACCCCTATTGTCTCTCTTCCCCCATTAAATGTTGCTCCTTCTGTCATTTCTGCAAAAGAACCCCCATTGGAGGATCCCATCTCTGGTGCATTTACAGGGAGTTCTATCGATGAGGAACACATCGAGGAATCTGGTTGCCCACCCCCTCTAGCCTCTATGGTTGGGTCAACGGAGAAATACCAACCAAGGGTTGTTTCGTCTAAACCTCTGCCGGAAATCCTTTCCCCTTCTCCGAAATCACCTGGTCTTCCTTCTTTACCTAAGTGGGATGGGACTTTGTAGAGTTGAATATTCTTAAAAACCCTGTTGCCTCTGAAAATAGTGAGGACGAGCAACCACTATCATGGAAGGTTCGTAAACTTACCTCACATTCTCAAGCAACCCAATCGGGGAACCTAGGGCCGCCCAAAACCAGAGCATCCGCCAGGAAACTACTGGATGAAGCTTTGAAAGTAAATCAACTCTTGACGTAGAAGCAGAGAAAGCTTAAGCAAAGGTTAGTAAATGAGGAGGAGGAAGTTATGCCCGATGTTGTTTTGTACCATGAGGAGAGGAGACACAAATTAAGGTTATCGATTAGGGTGGGCTAGTAAAGAAGAGTGTATGCAAGGGAAAAACATATGAAATTGAAAAAGGCTTGAGTTCTAGTAGCAAAACAGTTCATAAGGCTCCAAAAAGGATGTGATCACAACATAGGAAAAGAGAAAATAGATAGATATTGGTACAGAGGTTGATGAGGAAGAATATGCAGAGGACGACTCTTTAGTTCTCCCTTAAGGAAGAAACCCTTCAAAATCTCAGGCTCATCAGCAAAGGGACCTGGTATTCCTTCCAGGTTCAAACCACAACCTGAGTCTTCCTTGTGTCTTTTTAGAGAAGAGAGACAACAAGTTCTCAAATCACAGAAGGTGTTACGAGGGAGGGTGTTTGACCCCGATGTTATTGATATGGATGGAATGTATGAGCTAGTTGAGATGGTTTTTTTTCAGTCTTGGAGACATCTGTTCGTTCCCCCAGTCCTTGAGTTGCATGAGAAGAAAGTCCGTGAATTTTACCATGAGCTCGTATTCACTTAAGATGGGAAGGAGATTTTTACCAAGGTTAACTGTGTGAGTTTCACGCTGAATGAGCAAATTCTTGGAACTATCCTAGGGGTGCCTATTGAAGGATCCGATCGGTTGAGAACGAGTGTGCGAAAAGGAGGTTTATTTCGCTAATTTGCAAGCCGGACAATTACACTAGCGTCTGCTGAGGAAGCAATGAAAGGAGATTATTAGGTTATATTTGAATTAGTAAACAAAGTCCTTCTTCCAAGGACGGAGAAGCGGACTATTGCCGGTGTTTCTGATCTCTTCTTGATGTAGGCTTTGAGAACCTTTCAACCAATCAACCTTGTTTCTCTGATGATTGAGCACATACACAAAGTAATGACTGTAAAGGATGGGAAGCATGATCTGGCCTATGGGTTTTTATTGAACAAAGTTTTTAAATTTCTGCAATGTGGACAGGGTGTTGCGGGGGACAAAGAAGAAAATTTTCACACTTACCACACTTGAAGAATGTGAGTGTGTGTCCCGCCAGGCCAGAGTGAAATGGTAATCACTGGTATCCGACCTAATCACCTCGTGGAAGAAATCAAATGCTGAGATTGAATGACTGACATGGTTGCTTGCCCAAAAGAAAGATGAAATTGTGAGGCTCAAAGCCAACCCAACTGAGGAACTAGGTCTGGTACCAGGTCTTTGCCAAGAGAATGAGGTGCTGAAAGCAGAGGTCAAGGAGCTAACTAGGAAGCTGCTTCATGCCCATGAAATATTCAATGAACGCATCTCTGCTCTTCTCCCAAAGTTATCCAGACCCTAAAACCCTATCCCTTACCTGTTCTCTCCTTGTCCTTAGTGCTCCCAATTGTTCTATTACAGTTACTTGTTATGTCTCTCTTCCCCCCCTCTCTTGTGGCATGTCATTAGACTGTTTTTGTTATTTTGTTCTATGTGATTATGTGTAATGCTAACCTAATGAATGAAAGATCGTTTTCCCTTGGTTTCTATTGTCAATTCCTCATGTCTTGTCTTATGTCTCGCTCATGTTTGTGTTGCCCCAGTGGCCATGAGTTATCATGTTTGTTTCTTCTCTACTTTTGTTTACTGTGGTTCTTTTTAATAATGCCAAAGGGAGAAGATATCAGTATGAGGGCTAATAGGGAAGAAATCAGTATGAGGGCTAATGGGGGAGAAAATGGCAGGGGGAAGGCTCTTGAAAACTTGGTGTTATATGTGGCAGGGGGAAGGCTCTTGACAAGGGGAAGTTCTGGATTTTGTGTTGGACCTCATTGTTAGGGGGAAGAAGATTGGTGGATATGGTTGTCATTATCAAAACGGGGGAAATTGTTAGATTCTTGATTTTGATGATTGACAAACTGATGTAGAGATCTGCTCCCTTGTTTTGATCCCCTGGAAGGGACTGTGTTGGCTGATTGGTGGGAACATGCATACAACTGTCAAATGTACTGTCTCTGTAAAAGGCTGGTGAGTTTGCAGCTACACAATAGCAGAACAACAACTTTGTGCCAGCTAGTCAAATGTACTAGACCGATGAAATTGGTTCTAGATTTTTGATATGCCCAATACTTATCCTTGATTTGACAACCCAAAGAGAAGTTTTTCAAGAAGAAGAAAAACACACACACTCCTTCAACAACAGTCTCCGATTCTGAAGAAGCGACTAGCTCTGAAGCTCTGTGTTCTTTTGTCCTTGTTTAGACTATTGTTAAAGTTGTTTTCATTGAGTTGTAAATCTAGAAAATATGGAGGTTGTATAAGCCTTTCTATTGTATTCGTCAAATGTTGTATAGAAGTCACGGGCTAGAGTTAGTTGATAATCAGCTAGAGTTAGCTTTGCATTTCAATTAGAGTTAGCTGGTTGACATAGCAATAGAGTTAGTGCATTGAAGTTTTGTAATATAGTTGTTAGAAGTGGGGGATTAAGAGTTTAATCTCTTAGGATTACAAGAGTATTTAATCAGTTGAGCTCAGATTTAGTGAAGTTGTTGAAAAATCCTACGTGGTAGGTTGTGGTTTTTTCCTCCCTTGAGCAAGGAGGTTTCCACATAAATATTACGTATCATTCTTCTTATTGCATTATCTGTTTGTGTGTGCTAACTTGGGTAACCTAATCTGAGGACCTGGTCCCTATTACAGTGGTGGACTTATATAACTTATCAACTTGTTTCAATGAGGAAAAATATCGTAGAAATAGAGTTTGATTGAAAGGTGAAAAATCGTTCATTTTTTCATGACCACTTAAATGCATGCATGCATGATATGTATATTTCATGTTATTAATTATTAAAAAAATTGTATTACTAACCATTAACATATTAACATTTAATATAAATATTAACACTATGAAGACGCAATTGAATACAAAGTTGTATAGTAGAGCAAAATATATAGTATAAGTTATTCGTTTAAATAATTAGTTGTCATTGAAACTAACCTGAATATCCTTGATGTAACAATAAGGATTAACACTATTAGTGCATGCATTTTTGATGTAATAAATCTTATTTTCTTGTAATTTGTTTTTACATTTTTCAATTAATTATTAAAAAGTATAGCATGAACTTTTGTGCACTGCAAAAAATTAAACTTTAACATATATATATATATAATAAAAATAGATAAGAACTAAAACATATATGAAAAAATATAAAATATAAATTACTAAGACTTTTATTATCAAATGAGAATCATATCGCCTTAAGTTATTAACTAGTACAATTTCGTTCATGAATTCCTTTCCAGATTCCATTGAAAGATTATCTAAACAAATTATGCAAAAGAGTTATAATTATAATAATTTATAATTTTATAATAAAAAATTTATTTTATGAGATGAAGAGATTGCTTTACCTGAATAGATGAGCATGTAAATGTGTGATTAGATGAAGAATGTCAGTTACAAATAACACAAATCATAAATCACATAATATCATTATAAGATTCAATTAAAAGAGATAACATAGTATCAATACTAGAATCATCTAAAAGAAACAATCTAAGTTAAATTATTTTGAATATAAATAACTTGAGCTGGCATAGCAATTATTATTGTCTTTTTAAAATCCATAATATAAAGAAATAATTCACAGCATGAAAAAAGAGATAGATTAACAGAAAACATACAAAATTGGAGATTGAATCAAAAGCGTTAATGTAGAAGTTGATCAATTAAATTATGTAATCATAAATTATTTTATAAAAATTGAAGGATTTATAATTATTTCTCTTTTCAAAGTATAAGAACGTTGGGACAACACTATCAAATAAAAAAAACCTTTTCTTACTATGAAAAAACGAATGAAAAAATTTCCAAATAAAAATGCAACTAACTTTCTGCAAGTTTTTCTTCTTCTTCTTCTTTTTTTTTTCTTTTTTTTTTAATTTACACTATAAATAGTGTTATGCCATAAGTAGAAAATTTAATATAATAAAATAAGGTAGAAAAAAGTTCAAAACCATAAAAAAGGAGAAACAATTCAGTATTTCTTTGGTTTACACCATAAATAGAGTTATGCCACAAAAGAAAACCTAATATGACAAAATAAGATGAGGAAATAATTAAATATAATAACTTTAAATAATAATTGTGTAAAAATAATAAATAACAATTTTATTTATTACAATATCTTTTAATAAAAAGCAAAAAATTCAAAATTAACATTTCTAAATCGCTTCACACTTTTAATGTAATATCGATATAAATTATAATAATTATTTTTATGCTATTGATAGCTATTCACTTATTATGAAAATTTACTCGTAATTAATATTAGGTGATTTTATAGTATAAAATTTCTTTTTGCATTATCTGTTCATATAAAAATTAAACTTGATAAAGAATATAGAAGCACGCAAGGGCCGTAACAGAAACCTAATCCAATCAAAGTGTAACACAAATTATTATTCTTTCCATCTTAATACAATCGATGGGCGGGTGGGTGTTTGGTTTCTCATTTCAAGCTTGCCGCATGGACTTCTCTTTTTTGTTTTTATTTCGCTTACCATTTTCTAGTCTTCAACTTTACATATTTCTTTCTTATTAATGCCTTCTTGTTGACACATACACAGTGTCAAACACAATGGAATATTAAACAGAAACATAATATATATATACATATTAGTCTTGGACACGTGCGTTGCATGTATATTCTATTAATCGATATAAATATTTTAAAATAATATACATAAATGAAAATTAGTGTCGATAAAAGTTATACAAAATTTAAAAGAAAAATGCAACTCAAACGGATGAACGGTGTTCCTATTCGATGTCATTGCAACACACAATTTTAGTTACTGAAATTGCTATTATATGAAGTTGGAAGTATATATTTTATTTTAAACACTTCTTTAGCAATATTATTTTTTATTACTTTGATCAATAAATGTTACAAATTGCAGCTGTATATAATCAATGAATTGGTATAAATATTTTTTTATGTATTTGTTGACAATTCAACAATGCGTAGTTTAAATGTTAACATGATCAACAATGACTATGATTACAAATGTCTCAAGTCTTAAAGTTTTATGTATTATTTTTAAAAAACAGCAACCTCCACCTTTTTGTCGCATACATATCAAGAAGTCGTGTCGAATGAAATTAATATTTTGAAGAAATTATACAAAAATTTATAGCTAAACTATTTCTAAGTATGTTTTTATATTAGTGTTTAACACAAACGGTCTTAAAATACTTTTTTGATCTTTGAATATAAAGATCATGTAATTCTAATAGAGACAAATTAAAAAAAATAAAAAGTAGACTATGTTAATTATAGTGCATAGGGCGATATATACTTCTTATGCATATTACAACAAAAAAAAGGTGTAATAAGTAATTAAATAAGCTTGATAAGATAAGTTTTTTTTACACTAAATATTCGTGAGATTGATCTTAAATATTCATCGCTAAATCTCAATTTCTGAAGTTGATAGTCGACATCATCATAAAAAAAACACGTTGTCCGTTTTATAAACTCAAACGGGTGATATAATGGAATCAATAAATATCTTAAGGATATATATTGAATATTATCACAAATTTCTAACAATATTACAATTCTAAAAAGTTCTCAATAAGAAATAAAATAGTAACTCTCTCCAAGTTAGGAGAAATTGTGGAATTGATATAAGCGCTATTTTTCAAGAAAAAATTTATAATTAAACTAAAAAAGATACAAGAAAAAATTTAAACAAACTTATATGTAATTAAAAAAAAATCTAAATAAAATCATAACCTATACATAAAAGTAACTGCATGTGATACCTTTATTTATTCAAGCTCAAATCTATTAGCAATTCCTTAAATATTGAAATTAATATTTGACAAAAATCAAAATCAAATTAAGATTGACACAACACAATCACCCCAAAGGATACTTCATAATCATTCAAAAGATTGTACATCCAAAATAATCAATCTCCAAACTTTAAAAAATAAAAAAAAGCTTATAAAAATAATATCAGTGCTTTAAAATTCCAACTCCTTATCTTCAAGAAGATTAAAAAATACTGTATAGTACTTATATTCTCAGAATTTTAAGAGTATGCCTCCTATTTTGAGATGCAGATGTGTGCAAGCCAATTTCTTTGAGTTCACCATTCAAACAAATCTTTTGAATTAATAATAATTTTTTCAATAAATGTTTATTTAAGTATTCTTATGTAACTAATTGCTTATAAAGACATTCTAGGAAGATAAAAGAATGTCATAAAATTATACATTAAATAATATTTGAGAGTTATGGGCATAACACATGATCAATAGATTTCAATGACAATATTAAGGAAACGAGACAAGTTGAAAAGATCATATATTGAACACATTATATTTTATGTTATAAATATATTTTATATTTATGGTGAATGTCTATTTCTTAGAAGGAAAGTTAGGGTTTGTAACTTTGGGACCAAGTTAGTTTTCTCCTATAAATAAAGGGGTTCTCCATTCATTGTAGATCCTTATGATCCCTTTAACTCCTCAAGAGGATCCCATCAAGAGAAATAAGAAATTCTCTCTTTCTCTATAATATTCTTGTTCTTTCTTTATTATTTCATAACACGTTATCAGCACGAGTCTCTGTCTTGAGCACTCACTTTGAAAGATCTGAGGTAAGAAAAATTAATATTTCTTTTTCGAAAGATGTATTACTTAACCACAAGAATGATATTTCTTTGGTGATATTGTTGCTCTACGACTCTGCCGTCTCAAAATTTGAAGGCCGAGGTATTATTTTTCTCTTTCTTTAATATGGCTAACCTTACGAAACTTGATTTCGTTGCCCTTCAAAGTTTGTGCAAGAACTACCTTTCATGGGTGTTTGATGCTGAAATCTATGTGGATGCAATAGGTCTTGGAGACACCATTAAAAGTGTAAATAAAACATCAAATCAAAATTGTGCTAAGGCTATGATATTCTTATGTCATCAACTTGACAAAATTCTTAAAATTGAATATCTCACGATTAAGAATCCACTTTTTTTATGGAATAGCCTAAAAGAAAGGTATGAACACCTGAAGATGGTCATCCACCCAAAGGCACGATATAATTGGATCTATCAAGACTATAAGTCTGTGCATGAGTATAGCTCATCAACGTTCAAAATTATTTCTAAGTTGAAACTATGTGGAGAAACTATCAATGATGTTTATATGATGGAATATGTTGTAGTACACAAAATTAATTGAGAGCTCTGGAAGAGCTAATGTGTTACTAGTAAGTCTCAAAAGAAAACTTATAAGTTTCAAAGATATTGAAAAACAAATTTTGAGACTGTAAATTATGGAAAGATATAATATCTTCATGCTACTACAATTGAAGTGGGTTATAAATATTTATATAAAAGATTACCCACCGATTTATTTATTTGTAGTACATAAATGTGGGTTTGATGATGAAATCACATACGGAAGTAAACTAGAAGTTTACTGAAATAAGTTGGCAAACCAGTTGGCCATCCCAGTTCAAATTGTGATGAAAAAATAATTGAGAATTCACGTGGCTATATGTTGAAGAAATAAAGATTCTTTAAGAATTCTCTTGTGTTGCTTGTTCTCGTGATAGAATGATCTTGATCAGCTAAGATTGAAATTATATTCCCTGAAATGTTGAAACTTATAAAAGGGCGAATATGGGCCCATTCGCCTACCATGTGAACCGTTTTCTAATAGATGCATCTATGGTATGGTCACATGTATTTTGATATCAACTTGTAATTGATTTTTGTAAGGTTGTTACTCGAATTATTAAATTAAGATTATAGTTCCAAATTATAAAATCATGTTGATAATGCTGATTCATATCTATGTTGGTTTAGCAAAAATTATATGCCTCCAATTATAGCTAAATCATTGGTTATGAGAATAAAACTCTCAAATAAAATTTGATTTTTGAGATATGTTTATTTGACATATAGCAACACTTGAATGCATCAAGCCAACAAGGTTTCCCCTATCACAATTGGTTCAGGGTCAGGAACCAAATAATTCCATCTAAAAATTTGAATGTGCGATATATGATTCAATTGCTCCACCACAACGCACAAAGATGGGTCCCCCAATGAGATTGGGGGGTAAATGCTAGTTTTTCTAACATTAGGGGGAGAAGTGATTAACAACTGAAAATTGATTATGGGATGAATTATCTAGATCCTTGGAAAAAAAAGTGAACTTAAAGTTCAATAGATAATTCACTTGCAAAATATTGCAAATCAATTGCCAGATATATTTGCTAACTCTATTTTATAATTCAGTTGCAAATGCTCCAATGAAAGGTCCTTGAAGGACAGTGTCTATGAGACGCCTGAAGTGTGATAGACCAAACGGTTCCAAATATAGAACTCCTTGAAGAAGGAGAGGAGCAAATGATTAAGATGGTCATAATGATGAGGCAAGTGCTTTAAGAAAGCACCACGACATAACACTTCATAAAACCTTGGCAAAGGTTTATGTACTTGAAAATGATGAAAAATGAAGAGATCTCAATAAGTTATGTCACATTGAAACTGATATCAAAAATGATCGTCAATGATACTTTTGATATAATGTAGCGCTCAATATTATAAATATTGAAGAGGATCTTGGATTCAAATCTGTCAAAAAGTATAGATAGATAAATGATTGACCAATTAAAAATACACAATTCAAGTATAATGCCAGTGGATATAAATGAATTCTTGTGGCATAAAGATTTTTCGTAAATTCTGACATTATTATATGGAGAGGTCCTCTTGTGGTGGATGCAATTATTTTGAAGTTCCTCATAAGTCTGGAAATATATGAAAAACTTGATATGTGCATAATGAAATTATTTTCATGTCTAGAGAGACTGAAGGATATATGAAAATCCTTGACGGATTTAAAAGAACGAGAAAATTCTTGGTCCTGAAGATATAGTATGCTCCTATTAGGTGACATTGGAATGAGATCAAACACATAATGTGGTATCTAAAAAGGACTACCGATATGAGCTTATTTTATTTCTAACAATTGCAGTCTCAATCATGTTGGTTATGCCGATGCAGGGTATTTATCTGACCCACACAAAGCTCGATCTCAAAACTGGCTACGTGTTCATATGTGGAGGTACTCCCATATCTTGGAGATCTACAAAGCAGTTTCTCGTAGCCACTTCATCAAATCACGCTAAGATAAATAGCTATTCATGAAGCAAACCGAGAATGTGTGTGGTTGAGGTCCATGATGCAATATCATTAGAGAAAAATGTGATTTGAAATGTGACAAAGTACCCTCAATTTTGTATGAAGATAATGCAGCATGCATAGCACAAGTAAAGGGAGGATTCATAAAAGGAGATAGAACGAAGCACATCTCGCCAAAGCTTTTCTACACATATGAGCTCCAAAAGAATGGTGATATCAATGTGCAACAGATTCATTCAAGTGATAATGCGGCTGATTTATTCACCAAATCTCTACCAACTGCAACTTTCAAGAAGATGGTGCAGAAGATCGGGATGCAAAGATTCAAGGATGTTCTCATTAGGGGGAGTTAATACGCGTTGTACTCTTTTTCCATTACGAGGTTTTGTCCCACTGGGTTTTCCTTGTAAGGTTTTTAACGAGGCAGCCAAAATGCGTATTATTAGATATGTGTACTCTTTTTCCTTCACTAGATTTTTTCCCATTGGGTTTTTTCTAGTAAGGTTTTAATGAGACACATTATCTATCAAATAGACATCCAAGGGGGAGTGTTATAAATATATTTTCTATTTATGGTGAATGTCTATTTCTTAGAAGGAAAGTTAGGGTTTGTAACTTTGGGAGCAAGTTAGTTTTTCCTTATAAATAAAGGGGGTCTCCATTCATTGTAGATTATCCCTTATGATCCCTTTAACTCCTTAAGAGGATTCCATCAAGAGAAATAAGAAATTCTCTCTTTCTTTATTATTTCATAACATTTTTAATGTTATGGGTCCATATATATTATTTATTATAATTTTAATAAAATTTTACACATAAATTATACTCCGCTGTAAAGTTATGGGTTTAATTGAACCCATAACATATATGTTATATTCGCCTCAGCTTAGGAGCCTCCCACTTTTAGTATAATATGATATATGATTATAATAAAATATTATAAAATTATTTTAGATTGGATAAAATGACCGCTCAATATTTGATGGACAAATTGATCTTTTAACATTAGGTTTCTAACTTTTAGAATAGGATGATATAATAAATAAAATATACTTATTACATATAAAATTTAGTTTTACAATGAGGGGTAATTTTGTTGATTAATATTATTTAAAGGATATTTTCGTAATTTAACTTTTAACTTAGGATCTTCCCACTAATATATATATATATATATATATATATATATATATATATATATATACAATTATGTTTGTTCAGGTGTTATCAAGAATCATCTTCGTCTTGCAGAAATTTATAATAAAAAGGCCACAAGGAAAAATTTAAAAATCTTCTAGCATATGCCTATTATAGTGTATATCAAATTATAGTCTGTGTCTGATATAGGCAGTGTATATCAAATTATAGTCTGTGTCTGATTGATAGAGTCACAATCGTATTTATAGTTAGGCCAGAGACTCTTAGACAAAAACTTTAATCCGAAACTTCACCATGAAAAAAAGTTACCATAAAGACTCATAATTAATAGTTCTATCCAATCAAAGAAACTTTCAGATATGCATAGCCAAAAATATTATCTGATATATATATTATTAACTTGAAAAATAAGATAAATAATTTATTACCTAATATATGATTCATATTTAATATCTCATTAAATAGACGTCATTGTTACATTCTCCCACATTTGCCTTTCATATCCCCTAGTGTTGTCATAATCAATTCCAGTGACTGCTTGTCTACTGATAGAAAAATGATTATGTTGCTCTAGCATATGACAAATGATTAAAAGTTGAGCTGCACTTTGGCATTTCAAAACCTCTAAATAATCAAATAGTTTATTCAAAGCTCTGGCCAGTACTTCTACTATTATGAAAAAATTAGGACAGATGATAGAGGATTCCCCATGTTAACCACTTTTGTTGAGTGGAAGAAGCCATAGGATTATCCATAGATCAAGGCAGAGTACCATTTATTAGCAAGTAACCTCCAGATCTTGTCCACAAATCTATCATTGAACCTTATCTTTTGTAGAACCTTGATAAGGAAAATCTAAAATACTTTGTTATATATCTTTGCCATATTTAGTTTGATAACTGCATTAGCAAGTTTCTCCTCTTTCTTGATGTTAGTTGTAATTTTCTATGCAAATAAAATATTCTCAATTATGTTCCTTTCCATGATAAACCAAATCTGGTTTGTGAGATTAGCTTAGGGAGTAAGTCTTCAAGTTTACATGTATTAATCTAGAAATAAACTTATCCAAACTATTACTGAGGCTTATAGGCCTCAAATCTGAAAAGGTCTGCACCATTTCCATCTTTGGTATCACGACCCGAACGTAGATTCAAATCGTAACATGGAACAAGGAACTCCGAGAGGGTCGCAAGTCGACCCATGACATAATCATATTTAACTTTATTCACCTTAAGCGACAAACTGATCATATAACATAGCGGAAACGTAAACCTAACATAGCATATCATAATATTCTAAAGTACTAGACATGTACATAAGCGGAGTACTACATACTGTCTGAAAGCCTCTATCATGTAAGACGGGTTGATGGGACAGCATCCGCAACTAACCCGGCCAAACTGAAAGAAAAGTCAGCATAAAGTCTAATCATACGACCCTCAAAACATGAGGACTCACCAACAAGCTGCTAGCAACTCCGGGATGGACTAAAGATGATGATGAGACTGAGAGCCAAGTCCTGTATCATGAAACGATACAACATAGAAAGTATGCAGTCAGTACGAGGAATGTACCGAGTATTCAAGGTAAGTAAAGCAGACATCTAAAATACGTGAAACTCATAAAATATCATAAGAGTGGGACATCATGCTCATATCATAAATATCGTAACATAATATAAGGCTCAAGATTTTCAAATAATTCGTAAACCATTCATTATCATAATCATAAGAGAAACTTTATCAAATCATCGCTTGAGCCAATATCATAAACAAAAAAATGCATAAAACATGAAGAACAATGGGAGGACTCGTCATAACTGATACCATCATGTAGAGCCTTTCATGATGCTCCAAATATCTCACTCAAGTGGGCAGAGTCGCTCGTGGCTTGCTAGGAGAGGGACGTACATTATGTGATATCACGAAAAAGGGGATCATTATCATTGTAATGTATCATTATAAACCCGCGGTGGCACGTGGTTGTGAGACACCGGCATAGTTCTTTGAACGTCGGGCTGCTCGGTGCTAGACACGGCTCCCAAAAACATGCATATATGCTCATACGTAAATCAATAACATCATTATTTAGATTCATGGCTAAAATAAATATTCATCATTCATTGATCCCCATTAAAACATGATTAGCCAAGAATCAAAGGACCTTTAGTTGGCCAACATCATAAATCGATAAGTCATGACACCCATTTCATAAACCATAAGTCATTCATCCAAATGTGGGCATTTCTCAATACTTTACCATGCTTTACAATACTCAATTCATTCGAAAACATGCTTATAAATATCGATAAATTGAAAACATGCTTTTCATCATCAATACCTCATAAATCATAAGGCCCATGCATACTTGAAGATCATGCATATAACTTGTAAATCATCAAATCATGTTGGGTATTTAAATAAATCCATATTTCAAATCATAGATCATGTTTGGTTTATAAATATCAACAATTGAAGTGTAGATCATAAATTGATTCATCATAGATCCTGCATATTAGACTTAATTGAGTAGAAATCAAAATTAATAAATTTATTGTAATACCCCGGGAACCCAAGGATCAGACCCATGAGTCAAACGTTGAAAAATTGAAAATTCAAGTTACAGGCGTAGAACGAGTCACTGGACGACTCGTGAGAGCAGCCCACGAGTCGTTAGGTGGCTCGTGGGGAAGGCTAGTGAAGAGAAAGAAGTTGGAGGATAAGGGTTCCCCACGGGCAAAGGAACAACTCGTGGTCAGTCACCAAGAATTGTTAGGTCAACCGTGGGGTAAGGGTGTGAGAAATAGAAGAGGTCAACCAGTGCACTTAACGGGAGGAGGCCACGACTCGTCATGCCAAGCAACGAGTCATGGTATGGGTCGTTGGATGATATATAAGTAAATTGGTTTAAGGGAGGAAGTGTACCCGAGTGGTAACCCAACGAGTCGTTGGCCCTGGTAACGATCCGTCAGGTCGCCCGTTAGGACCACCTGACAGTGTTTTCCTGCGAATTCAGTAAGGGTCTTTTCATAATTTTTGAGTTCCTAAAACCTATACGACTTCATTTAAGGCTTGTTTTATAGGGTTTTAAGAGGGGAAAACCTGTTCTAAGCTAGTTCATTCCATGCATACACACTTGAGAGTTTGAAGAGAGGATTTAGAACAAGTTTTGAAGGTTTCCATTGGAATCTCATCTTTGGAAATTAGAGAAGTGTTAAAATCATCCCTCCCAGGTATGTAAGACTGTGAGTGGGTGCTTTCTTCCACACCCAAGCCCAGTTTTTCTCAAATCATGATAAATCTCCTATGATCAAGTATGGGGTTTTCGCCCAATTGCATAATTCTTCAATCTCTATATATGGATATGATTAGATTACATTTATATTGATGAATTGTGAAGCTTGGGCAGATTTTAAATTATTTTCAATACAAATCATATTTTCTAAGTTATGAAATGTAAAGGCCCATGGATGAAAAATTCATAAAAGAAGTGAATGATGATGAATGTATGATGATGATGAGATTTGATGATGAAAAGCATGTTTCTAAAGCTACCCATGATTATGAAGCTATTTCCAAAATGAATTGAGTAGATACAACACGATAAAGCTTTGGGAATGCCCACATGTTGATTTAAAATGATGATTTTTCCGAAATAATCTTATCACATTTTTTGGAGCGAAGTCTACCAAATTTTAAATATTCCTACATATAGCTTACCGCATGATTTGGAGTAGATGCTCCCACTTATACTTGAGCTTTTGGTATTTTTTGGAATAAAGCTTCTCATATGCATAAATTCGTAATTGAGATGTATGGCATTATTGAGCTTTGTCAAAGGACAATGTTGAGCTTCATTTTCACATGATGTTTAGTCTATGCATGATTTTATTAATGAGCTTTGTTAATAGACATTGTTGAGCTTCGTTTCATACGATGTTGAGTTATGCATGATTTCATCTTGAGCTTCGTCAATAGACGATGTTGAGCTTCATTATATACGATGAGAGCATTGCATGTTTATGGGAGAAGAGTCTAGCACTGAGCGGGTTAAGGGTCGATCATCCTATGCCCCAGAAATACGCGCCAACATAGGTTGATACATATATATTGTTAGGACCTCCCTTGTGAGCTATCCCCGGCCCAAATGACCCATAAGCTTGATATCAATATCATGGTAGCGTCCTTAGCCCTGGCAAGGTTTTGGACTGCTCTGCCCACATGAGTGTGATAGTCGAGACCACGTAATATCTATCGTGGTATGTCGGTTAAGTGACGAGTCTCCCATTGTTTGTATGATTCATATTTGCATATTCATTACTCATGATTATTACTATAAGCATGCATGTTCTAAAAGCGAGGTTTGACTCATTGTTTAGCTTTTATAATAAATGTTACTTTTCATCTTTGAGCAATTCGAGTTAGTCTTGATATTATAAAGCTATGCATGGTCACGTCATGATAGGATTACGATCTCAGAATGAATGCGTGTGGCCCTCCCTCTTAGATTTGAAAGCTTATGATCTGTTATGAAATGTTTTAAATGATTTACTCTACTTGAGCGGTTTTACTTACCTTGCATACTCGATACATTCCATGTACTGAACGCATACTTTCTATGTTATATCATTTCATGATACAGGACTCCACTCGTAGCTTTAGCCCCGCTCTTATTCAGCTTTTCTGGAGTTCATATCTTTTTCAGGATTGGTGAGTCCTCATCTTTCAAGGACTAGACTATCAGTTTCTTTTACGTATTTCAGTTTCAACATTGTGGAGTTAGTTGGGGTCTTGTCCCATTAACTCATCCAAATTAGAGGCTTTTAGACTTATGTATGTGTAGCTTCAGATATTATTCTAATGTGATGTTGAATTAGACTTCCGCTGAGTTTATATTCGTGATTTCTTTAGTATGTTGAATGAGTTAGTTGTATGCTTATGTTGTAGGTCAACTTGGGGTCTCTGGGGGTCCCTTGTCCCATGTCTATGATTCGGGCCTCCGTTTGGGTCGTGACAAACTTGGTTTCAGAGCTATAGGTTTGAAGTGTCCTATGGTGTATGAAAGCCTCGTTAAGTAGAGTCTTTTTCATGGCTATGAAGTGCGCCACATTTATGAAGAGGAGGCTATGAGATGTTTAGGAAATGTTCCTTTCTTTCATGATCTATGTCGTGCAATGAAAGGAATTTCTATCCTTCTAATTCATGATATTCGCGATTTCAAAATCATGGCTTCTAGAAAAATGAATGGAAGGAGGAATGGAGGTGGTGAAGGCCACGGGGATGGAAATGGTTATGGGCAGTAGCCAGCCCCACCAGTTCAGGAGCCCCAGGCACCGGAGCAGCCGCTCATATTGAGGTCTGGGCGACTATTCAGATACTTGCGTAGGCCTTGACCGCTCAGGTCAATCAACAGGCCATTGCACATGTTCTGCAGAATGGAAATGCAGTGGCAGCTCGAGTCAGAGACTTCTTGAGGATGAACCTGCCGGAGTTCTTGGGGTCCAAGATGGATGAGGACCCGCGTGATTTCATTGATGAGATTGTCAAAATCACCCAAGTCATGGGGGTGAGTAGTGTTGAGTGCACAGAGATGGCCTCCTACCAGTTGAAGGGGGTTGCGCATATCTGGTTCCGCCAATGGAAGGACAGTAAGGTTGTAGGAGCAGGTTCGACCATATGGGAGGAGTTTCAGGTTGCATTCCTAGATCGGTCCTGCGGAGATGAGGGAGCTGAAGACAACTAAGTTTGTAAACTTGAAGTAGGGGAGGATGACAGTACTAGAGTATTCTCTTGAGTTCACTAGCCTATCAAAGTATGCCCCGGAGTTAATGACTGACAGAGGGTGCGGGTGAGCAGATTTGTGCATGATATAGTAGAGTATTTTGGACAAGGAGTGCCGGATTGCCATGCTTCACCAGGATATGGAATTTCATCGCATGGTGTTGTATGCCCAGTATATGGAGGCGACACATTCGAGGGAGAGGGAGGCCAAGAGGGCCAGGATCGAGGATCACAGATTCTCTCAGCAAACGTCCGGTGGTGAGCACCAACATCAAACCCACTAGAGATCGTTAGCCCCAGCATCTTCAGCTGTGAGTATGCCATCCAGGCCCAAACATTATCAGAGAGGGCGGTGTCAGGCTCGAGGGGTCAGAGCAGCAGACCCGCAGATTCTAGTATCCCAACTTGTCACAGATGTGGGCGAGGGAACACAGGCCAGAGTTTGGCAGGTTCAGGAGCTTGTTCGGTTTTGGGCAGCCCGGACATATGCTAAGAGATTGTCCAGCTGCAAGATAGGATCAGGGTGGGGCCAAGACACAACCTCTAGTTCAGCAGCCCCTCCCCCACGCTTAGCTCATTAGAGGGTATCTACTAGCACAGTTGGCTGTCAGCACCAGAACAGGTTCTATGCTTTAACTTCACGTCAGGAGCAGGAGGTCTCCCTGGATGTGGTTACTGATATGTTGTGAGTCTTCCATATTGATGTTTATGCTTTGCTAGATCTGGGGTTACCCTATCTTTTGTGACACTATATGTGGCCAGAGCTTCGGAGTCAGTCTCGATGTCTTGTCAGAGCCCTTCTTAGTTTCTTCTCCAATAGGTGACTCAATTATAGCTAGACGGGTGCATAGAGGTTGCCCAGTCTCATTCCTTCATAAGGTCACCTCAACAGACTTGATAGAGTTAGCCATGACCGATTTTGATGTTATTCTCGGCATGGATTGGCTATTTGCATGCTATGCCTCAGTTAATTGTAGAACCTGGGTAGTAGAGTTTAGATTTTCGGGTGAGCCAGTCTTAGAATGGAAGGGTAGTTTAGTTGTGCCTGTAGGTTGATTCATTTCCTACCTTAAGGCCAGGAAGATGATTTCTAAGGGTTACATGTACCATCTAGTTAGGGTTATGGACGTGCAGTCCAATATCCCGACCATCTAATCCGTACCAATAGTACGTGAGTATCCAGAGGCTTTCCTGATGATTTGCCAGGTCCCTCCTGTGCGGGAGATTGATTTCGGTATAGATTTTTTTCCCGACACGCAGCCTATAACCATTCCTCCCTACAAAATGGCTCCAACTGAGTTAAAAGAGTTGAAGGGTTAATTGAAGGACCTGTTAGATAAGGGCTTTATTAGAACAAGTAAGTCTGCTTGGGGTGCATCGGTATTATTTGTTCGGAAGAAGGACGGTTCCCTTCGCATGTGTATTGACTATTGGCAGTTAAACAAGGTCAACATTAAGAACAGGTATCCTTTACCCAGGATTAATGATTTGTTTGACCAACTTCATAGTGCCAGGTGTTTCTCCAAGATTGATCTTAGATCCAAGTATCACCAACTCAGGGTTCGGGAGAGTGACATCCCGAAAACCGCTTTCAGGACTCGGTATGGTCACTATGAATTTATTGTTATGTCTTTTGGACTAACCAATTCCACTGCAGCTTTTATGTATCTAATGAACAGGGTGTTCAAGGCATATTTGGACATGTTCGTGATTGTGTTCATTGATGACATCCTTATATACTCTCAGAGCAAGGAGGAGCATGCCGCTCACTTGAGAGTAGTGCTTCAGATCCTTAAGGATCGGCAGTTGTATGCAAAGTTCAGCACATATAAATTTTGGTTGGACATAGTGGCCTTTTTGTGCCATGTGTATCGAGTGAGGGCATCAGGGTAGATTCTCAGAAAATTGAGGCGGTAAAGAATTGGCCAGACCGGTGAACCCATCAGATATTAGGAGCTTTTTGGGGTTAGCGGGTTATTATTGGAAATTTTTTGAGGGATTTTCATCTATTGCAGCACCTTTGACCAAATTGACTCAGAAGAAGGTGAAGTTTCAATGGTCGGAGGCTTGTGAGAAAAGCTTCCAAGAGTTGAAGACTCGACTCACTTTAGCACCAGTGTTGACCCTACCTGAGGGTACCGATGGTTTTGTGGTGTATTATGATGCTTCAAGAATCAGACTTGGCTGTGTGTTGATGCAGCATGGGAAAGTGATAGCATATGCCTCAAGACAGTTGAAAATTCATGAAAAAAATTACCTGACCCATGATCTTGAGTTGGCCGTGGTGGTATTTTCCTTGAAGATATGGCGATATTACTTGTATGGGGTCCACATGGATGTATTCACGGATCGCAAGAGCTTGCAATATGTGTTCATGCAGAAAGATCTCAATCTTCGGCAAAGGAGATGGTTGGAGCTACTAAAGGACTATGACATGAGTGTCCTATACAACCCGGGTAAGGCTAATGTGGTAGAGGACGCACTTAGTAGGATCTCTATAGAGAGTGTGTCCCACGTGGATGAGGGAAAGAAGGAGTTGGTAAAATATGTCCATCGACTTGCAAGTTGGTCGATTCAACCGATGGCGGCATTATTGTGCAAAATGGATCAGAATCGTTCCTGGTGACGGATGCGAAGGCCAGAAAAGATGAGGATCCGATTTTGGTAAAGCTGAAGGAAGCCTTTGGAAGTCAGAAGATGGAAGTATTCTCCCAAGGGGGAGATGGGGTGTTGGGGTACTAGGGTCGTCTGTGTGTTCTGGATGTAGATGATTTGAGGGACCGGATATTGCATGAGGCATATTGTTCTAGGTACTCTATCCATCCGGGTGCCACCAAGATGTATCGTGATTTGTGGGAAATATATTGGTGGAACAACATGAACAAGGATATTGCGGAATTCATAGCCAAGTGCCTGAACTGTCAGTAAGTGAAAGTCGAGCATCAATGACCGGGAGGCATACTTCAGGATATTTGCATTCCCACTTGGAAGTGGGAAGAGATTAATATGGATTTCATTACAGGCCTACCTCGTACTCGCCAACACTATGATTCTATTTGGGTGGTGGTAGACAAGTTGACTAAGGATGCACACTTCCTACCGGTCAAAACCACAGACTCAGTGGATGATTATGCCAAACTGTATATCCAGGAGTTGGTGCGATTACATGGAGTGGCCTTGTCTATTGTCTAAGATCGAGATACTCATTTTACCTCTCAGTTTTGGCGGTCTTTCCAAAAAGTATTTGGGACTCAAGTTGAACTCAACATAGCATTCCATCCGCAAACTGATGGTCAGGTGGAGCGGACAATCTAGACTTTCGAGGAAATGTTGAGAGCCTGTGTGATGGATTTTAAAGGTAGTTCGGATGATCACTTGCCCTTGATCGAGTTTTCTTACAATAACAGTTATCACTCTAGCATCCAGATGGCACCGTTCGAGGCTCTTTATGGATGGAGGGTGTAGATTGCCCATCGGATGGTTTGAGGTTGGTGAGGTAGCTATGATAGGACCTGATTCGGTTCATGAGGACATGGTGAAAGTTCAGATGATAAGACACAGGCTGAAAACCACTCAGAGTCGTCAAAAGTCATATGCGGATGTGAGAAGGAGAGAGTTGGAGTTCGAGGTGGACGATTGGATATTTCTAAAGGTGTCTCCCATGAAGGGATTCATGCGGTTCGGAAAAAAAGGAAAACTCAGTTCCCACTATGTTGGTCCTTATCAGGTTATGAAAAGAGTGGGTAAGGTAGCGTATAAGTTGGATTTGCCATCAGAGTTATCTTCAGTTCATCCCGTCTTTCACGTATCGCTCTTGGAAAAGTGCTTGGGTGATCCATCTTTAGTTGTACTGGTGGAAAGCTTTGGTGTGGGAGATAGCCTCAGTTATGAGGAAATTCTAGTTGCAATCTTGGATCATTAGGTTCGGAGGATGAGGAATAAAGAAGTAGCTTCGGTAAAGGTGTTATGGAGAAATCAGTAGGTTGAGGGAGCTACGTGGGAAGACAAAGCAGCTATGATGGACAAATACCCTCACCTATTACCTACTAGCTCAGATTCAGTTTGAGGTAGCAGTTTTTTCCCTAATTCTTTAATCAGTTTCTATGTTTAGTTCATGTGCACAAGTTTGATTTATGTTATGATAGATGTTGTGATGTCTGAATTCAATTCAGCTATGTAGTTCTTTTCGGAGGTGTCATTCAGTCAATTTTCGGTTTAAATAATCAGTATTTGCATATGATGATTGCTTGTTTCTGAGATTTCTATGTGCTTCAAACATTCGAGGATGAATGTTCCCAAGGGGAAGATATTGTAATACCCCGGGAACCTAAGGATCACACCCGGGAGTAAAATGGTGAAAAACTGAAAATTCAAGTTGCAGGCATAGAATGAGTCGTTGGACGAATCGTGAGACCAGCCCACGAGTCATCAGGTGGCTCGTGGGAAAGGCTAGTGAAGAGCAGGAAGTTGGAGGATAAGGGTTCCCCACAGGCGAGGGAACGACTCGTGGTCAGTCACCATGAGTCGTTTGGTCAACCGTGGGGTAAGGGTGTGAAAATAGAAGAGGTCAACCAGTGCACTTAATGGGAGGAGGCCACGAATCGTCATGCCAAGCAATGAGCTGTGGTATGGGTCATTGGGTGATATACAAGTAAATTGGTTTAAGGGAGGCAGTGTACCCGACGGGTAACCCAACGAGTTGTTGGCCCCAGTAACGATCTATTAGGTCATCCGTTAGGACCACCTGGTAGTGTTTTCCTGAGAATTTAGTAAGGGTCTTTTCATAATTCCTGAGTTTCTAAAACCTATACTATGTCGTTTAAGGCTCGTTTTACAGGGTTATAAGAGGGGAAAACCTGTTCTAAGCTAGTTCATTCCATGCATGCAAACTTGAGAGTTTGAAGAGAGGATTTAGAGCAAGTTTTGAAGGTTTCCATTGGAATCTCATCTTGGGCAATTATAGAAGTGTTAAAATCATCCCTCCCAGGTATGTAAGGTTGTGAGTGGGTGCTTTCTTCCACACCCAAGCCCAATTTTTCTCAAATCATGATAAATCTCCTATGATCAAGTATGGGGTTTTCGCCCAATTGCATAATTCTTCAATCTCTATATATGGGCATGATTAGATTACATTTATATTGATGAATTGTGAAGCTTGGGCAGATTTTAAATTGTTTTTAATACAAATCATATTTTCGAAGTTATGAAATGTAAAGGCCCATGGATGAAACGTTCATAAAATAAGTGAATGATGATGAATGTATGGCGATAATGAGATTTGATGATGAAAAGCATGTTTCTAAAGCTACCCATCATTATGATGTTGATTTCAAAATGAATTGAGTAGATCCAAGCACGATAAAACTTTGGGAAATGCCCACATGTTGATTTAAAATGGTGATTTTTCCAAAATAAGCTTACCACATTGTTTAGAGCGAAGTCTCTCAAATTTCAAAATTTCTAACTTGTGGTATGTTGAGTTAAATATTCCTTCATATAGCTTACCGCATGATTTGGAATAGATGCTCCCACTTATACTTGAGCTTGTGGTATGTTTTGAACTAAAGCTTCTCATATGCATGGATTTGTAATTGAGATGTATGTCATTATTGAGCTTTGTCAAAGGACAATGTTGAGCTTCATTTTCACATGATGTCGAGTCTATGCATGATTTCATTAATGAGCTTTGTCAATAGACATTGTTGAGCTTCGTTTCATACGATGTTGAGTTATGCATGATTTCATCTTGAGATTTGTCAATAGATGATGTTGAGCTTCGTCAATAGATGATGTTGAGCTTTGTTATGTACGATGTAGTGCATTGCATGTTTTTGGGAGAAGAGTCTAGCACCAAGCGGGTTAAGAGTCGATCACCCTATGCCCAAGAACTACGCGCCAACGTATGTTGATACATATATTATTGGGACCTCCCTTGTGAGCTATCCCCGGCCCAAATGGCCCATATGCTTGATATTGATATCATGGTAACGTCCTTAGCCCTGGAAAGGTTTTGGATGGCTCTGCCCACTTGAGTGTGATAGTCAAAATAACGTAAGCTCTATCGTGATATGTCCGTTGAGTCTCCCATTGTTTGTATGATTCATATTTGCATATTCATTACTCATGATTATTACTATAAGCATGCATGTTCTTAAAGCGAGGTTTGACTCATTGTTTAGCTTTTATCATAAATGTTACTTTTCATCTTTGATCCATTCAAGTTAGTCTTGATATTATAAAGCTATGCATGGTCACGTCATGATAAGATTACGATCTCAGAATGAATGCGTGTAGCCCTCCTTCTTAGATTTGAAAGATTATGATCTTTTTTGAAATGTTTTAAATGATTTACTTTACTTGAGCGGTTTTACTTACCTTGCATACTCGGTATATTCCACGTACTGACCACATACTTTTTATGTTGTATTATTTCATGATACAAGACTCCACTCGCAGCTTCAGCCCCGCTCTTAGTCAGCTTTTTTGGAGTTCATATCTGCTCAGGATTGGTGAGTCCTCATCTTTCGAGGACTAGACTATCAGTTTCTTTTACGTATTTCAGTTTCAACATTGTGGAGTTCGTTGTGGCCTTTTCCCATCAACTCGTCCAAATTAGAGGCTTTCAAGCTTATGTATGTGTAGCTTCGGATGTTATTCGTATGTAATGTTGAATTAGACTTCCGCTGATATTATATTCATGATTTCTTTAGTATGTTGAATGAGTTAGTTGTATACTTATGCGATGGGTCGACTTGGGGTCTCTCGGGGTCCCTTGTCCCGTGTCTACTATCCGGGCTTCCGTCCAGATCATGACATTTATAATAAAAAATAGTTGTAAAGTCTGATCAAATCCATGGAATATGATGTAAATCAAAATTCATAATAGCCCGTTAGAAAAACATTAGATTTTCACAAAATTGATTTCAAAACCCGATGAGCTTTTTGCTAGATTTTCATACATAAATAGAGATTGGGCATGGGTGTGAACGGAAACACCCATTCATACTAGGGTAAGATCAGATCTAGAGTTCCTTGAATGCCCAATGGAGAATTGATAGGGAAAGACTTGAAATTATGCTTGATCTCTCTAAAATCCTCTTACTTTGTATGCATGGGAATGGTTTATGTAACGGGAACTTAACTTATCTTATCATGCCCAGGAAAATATATAAAATGTCATAGTTAAGGGCCCTAGGGAATAGAAAGGTCGAAAATACCCTTAGTGAAATTTTCCTGAACAGTTGAATTGGGTGAACCAACGACCGATCCCATGAGTCGTTGCATGATACCACAGCTCGTGGTATCGAGTCGTTAGGTCCACTGCCTCACTCCATATTTTTAGATTCTTCCCATGACTCGACAGGATGAGTCGTTGCTTAAAACGATGGGTCGTTATATCGATTGTTGTCAGCTCCTTCACAAACCTGAACTTCCCGTACCACGAGCCTCAACAAGACTCGTGGTACCCATCTATTACATCCACTGGAAAAACTGGCAACCCATACCATGACTGGTGACCACGGGTCATCACTTCTCACCATGAGTCGTTGGATGACTCGTGGTATCCCCAATTGGCAAGGTCCAGCTTTTCCTACGACTGCTAACAATGACTCGTTGTTCCAAGCAATGAGTCGTTACATCGTCCATTGTCTGCACCACCACCAGGACTTCCCATCACCACGGCTGCAGATAATGACCCATGGTTTGATATCACGAGTCGTTACGTCGCCCGTTCTGTGATATTTTCCCACTTTTTAGCCAACTTCAAATTTTAATCCCGGGTCTAATATTAGGCATTTTCAGGGTATTACAATATCTCTCCCTTGAGAAAATTCATCCTTGAATGTTGGAAACAAGCAGAAAAACAAAGACATGCAATCATTACACCCAAATACTGATCATTTAAACCGAAAACTAACAGAATGACTACTCTCGATTCATATCACATAGCTGAAGTGATCTCATGCTTCACATACACATCCATATACATAAAAGAAACTTGAACACATGAACTGAACATGAAAACTAAATAGAATCATAGGGCAAAACTGATACCTCAAGTTGGAACTGAGCCAGTAGAGAATAACTGCGGGTATCTAGCCATCATATCCGCTTTGGCTTCCTATATAGGTCCTTCAACATACTGATTCCTCCATAATACTTTAACTTAAGCTACTTCCTTGTTCCTTAGCCTCCGAACCTGACGATCCAATATTTTCACCGGAACCTCCTCATAGCTAAGGCTATCTTTTACACCAACGCTGTCCACTAGGACTACTAGAGCTGGATCTCCCAAACATTTCTTCAAAAGTGATAAATGAAACACGGGATGCACAAAAATAACTCTGAGGGAAACTCCAATTCATACCCCACCTTGGCAACTCTTCTCACAATCCGATAGGGGCCAACATAGCGGGGACTAAGTTTTCCTTTCTTTCCGAACCACATTACTTCCTTCATAGGAGATACCTTCAAGAACACCCAGTCATCCACCTCGAGCTCAAGCTCTCTTCTCCTAACATCAGCGTAGGACTTTTGGCAAATCTGAGCGGTTTTTAACCTGTCCCTTATCAACTAAACCTTCACCATAGCCTCATGAACCGAATTTGGCCCTATCATAGCTGCCTCACCAACCTCAAACCATCCAACGGGCGATCTACATCTCTGCCCATAGAGAGCCTCGAGCGGTGCCATTTGGATACTGGAGTGATAGCTGTTATTGTAAGCAAACTCGATTAGGGGCAAGTGATCATCCCAACTACCTTTAAAGTCCATCATGCAAGCTTTCAACATGTCTTCGAGAGTTTGAATTATCCTCTTTGCTTGACCATACATTTGCGGATGAAATGTTGTGCTGAGTTTAAGCTGAGTTCCAAGCCCTTTTTAAAAGGCCGCCAAAATTGAGAGGTAAATTAAGTACCTCAGTCTGAAATGATAGACAAGGGCACTTCATGCAATCGAACCAACTCCCAGATATACAGTTTGGCATAATCCTTTGCCGAATCCATAGTTTTGACCGGTAGAAAATATGCAGCCTTGGTCAACCTGTCTACCACAACCCAAATAGAATCATAGTGTCGATGAGTACGAGGAAGGCCTGTGATGAAATCCATATTAATCTCTTCCCACTTCCAAGTGGGAGCTAATATCCTGAAGTACACCTCCCGGCCTTTGATGCTCGATTTTCACTTGTTGACAGTTCGGGCACTTGGCTACGAATTCTACAATATCCCTCTTCATGCCATTCCACCAATATATTTCCCGCAAAACATGCAATCATTACACCCAAATACTGATTATTTAAACTGAAAACTAACGGAATGACTACCTCTGATTCATATCACATAGCTAAAGTGATCTCATGCTTCACATACACATCCATACACATAAAAGAAACTTGAAAACATGAACTGAACATGAAAACTAAATAGAGTCATAGGGCAAAGCTGATACCTCAAGTTGGAACTAAGCCGGTAGAGAATAACTGTGGGTATCTAGCCATCATATCCGATTTGGATTCCCATGTAGCTCCTTCAACATATTGATTCCTCCATAATACTTTAACTGAAGCTAATTCCTTGTTCCTTAGCCTCCGAACCTGACGATCCAATATTTTCACCAGAACCTCCTCATAGCTAAGGCTATCTTTTGCACCAACGCTGTCCACTAGGACTACTAGAGCTGGATCTCCCAAACATTTCTTCAAAAGTGATACATGAAACACGGGATGCACAGAAAAAACACTGAGGGCAACTCCAATTCATACGCCACCTTGCCAACTCTTCTCACAATTCGATAGGGGCCAACATACCGGGGACTAAGTTTTCCCTTTCTTTCCGAACCAAATTCCTTCATGGGAGATACCTTCAAGAACACCCAATCATCCATCTCGAACTCAAGTTCTATTCTCCTAACATCAGCGTAGGACTTTTGGCAACTCTAAGTAGTTTTTAACCTGTCCCTTATCAACTAAACCTTCACCATAGCCTCATGAACCGAATCTGAACCTATCATAGCTGCCTCAACAACCTCAAACCATTCGATGGGCGATCTACATCTCTGACCATAGAGAGCCTTGAACGGTGTCATTTGGATACTGGAGTGATAGCTGTTATTGTTAGAAAACTCAATTAGGGGCAGGATCATCCCAACTACCTTTAAAGTCCATCACGTAAGCTCTCAACATGTCTTCGAGAGTTTGAATTGTCCGCTTCGCTTGACCATCCATTTTTGGATGAAATGTTGTGCTGAGTTTAAGATGAGTTCCAAGCCCTTTTTGAAAAGACAACCAAAATTGAGAGGTAAATTAAATACCTCGGTCTGAAATGATAGAAAAGGGCACTTCAGGCAATCGAACCAACTCCCGGATATACAGTTTGGCATAATCCTCTGCCGAATCCATAGTTTTGACCAGTAGAAAATATGCAACCCTGGTCAACCTATCTACCACAACCCAAATAGAATCATAGTGTCGACGAGTACGAGGAAGGCCTGTGATGAAATCCATATTAATCTCTTCCCATTTCCAAGTGGGAATGCTAATATCCTGAAGTACGTCTCCAGACCTTTGATGCTCGACTTTCACTTGCTGACAATTCGGGCACTTGACTACGAATTCTGCAATATCCCTCTTCATGCCATTCCACCAATATATTTCCCGCAAATCATGATACATCTTTGTGGCACCCAGATGAATAGAGTACCCAGATCCATGAGCCTCATGAATCATTCGACTCCTCAAATCATCAACATCTGGAACACATAGGCGACCTTTGCTACAGAAGCACACCATCTCCCCTTTGGGAGAAGACCTCCACCTTCTGACTTCGAACGACTTTCTTCAACTTTACCAAAATCGGATCCTCATCTTGTCTAGCTTTCACATCAGTCACCAAGGATGATTATGATCCACTCTGGACAACAATACCACCATCAGTCGAGTCGACCAATCTAACTCCCAACCTTGCAAGTCGATGGAAATCTCTCATCAACTCCTTCTTCCCCTCATCCATATGGGACACACTCCCATAGAGGGTTTACTAAGTGCATTCACTACCACATTAGCCTTACCTGGATGGTAAAGGATACTCATATCGTAGTTCTTGAGTAGCTCCAACCACCTTCTTTGCTGTAGACTGAGATCTTTCTGTATGAACACATATTGTAAGCTCTTTTGGTCCATAAATACATCCACTTGGACCCCATACAAGTAATGTCGCCATATCTTTAATGTGAACACCACCGCGGCCAATTCAAGATCATGGGTCGGCTAATTCTTCTCATAGACCTTCAACTGTCTAGAGGCATATGCTATCACTTTTCCTCTCTACATCAATACACACTTGAGTCTGATTTTCGAAGCATCAGAATACACCACAAAACCATCGGTAACCTCGGGTAGGGTCAACATTAGTGCGGTAGTAAGTTGAGTCTGCAACTCTTGGAAGCTCTTCTCACAAGACTCTGACCATTAGAACTTCACCTTCTTCTGAGTCAACTAGGTCAAAGGTGCTGCAGTAGATGAGAAACCCTCAACAAACCTCCGATAGTAGCCAGCTAAACATAAGAAACTCTGAATATCCGAAGGATTCATCGATCTGGGCCAATTCTTCACCGCCTTGATTTTCTGAGAATCTACCTTTATGCCCTCACTCAATTCCACATGGCCCAAAAATTTCACGGAGTTCAACCAGAACTCACACTTGCTGAACTTGGCATACAATTGGCAATCCTTGAGAGTCTGAAATACTACTCTCAAGTGAGTGGCATGCTCCTCCTCGCTCCGAGAGTATATAAGGATGTCATCAATGAACACGATCACGAACATGTCTAGATATTGCTTGAACACCCTGTTCATCAAGTCCATAAAAGCTGCAGGAGCATTTGTTAGTCCAAAAGACATAACTACAAACTCATAATGACCATACTGCGTCCTAAAGGTTGTCTTCGGGATATCACTCTCCCGAACTCTAAGCTGATGATATCTGGACCTGAGATCTATCTTTGAGAAACACTTGGTACCCTGAATCTGGTCAAACAAGTCGTCGATCTTGGGTAAGGGATACTGGTTCTTAACGGTGACCTTGTTCAATTGCCAATAGTCAATGCACATCCGAAGCGAACCATCCTTCTTCTGAACAAATAACACTGGTGCACCCCATGGAGACTTGCTCAGTCTAATGAAGCCCTTATCTAACAAGTCTTTCAACTGATCCTTTAACTCCTCTAGCTCAGTTGGAGCCATCCTGTAAGGAGGGATAGATATAGACTGCGTGTCGAGTAGAAGGTCAATACCAAAATCAATCTCCCACTCGGGAGGAACACCTGGCAAATCATTGGGAAAGACCTCTGGAAACTCACGCACTATCGAAACTGACTGGATAGTCGGGGTCTCGGTCTTAACATCCTTAACCCTAACTAAATGATACATGCAACCCTTGAAAATCATCTTTCTGGCCTTAAGATATGAAATGAAACGACCTACAGGTATGATCGAACTCCCCTTCCACTCCAAGACTGACTCACCCGGAAAGTAGAACTCACTACACGGGTTCTATAATTAACAAAAGCATAACACGCATACAACCAATCCATGCTAAGAATAATATCAAAGTTAGTCATGGCTAGCACTACAAGGTCTGTAGAGATGACTTTATGAAATATAGTGACCGGGCATCCTCTATACACCCGTCTAGCTACAACCGAATCATTGACAGGAGTAAAAACTGAAAATGGTTTTGACAGAGTCTTGGGAATAACTCCAAAGCTACTAGCAACATAAAGAGTCAAAAACGACAAAGTAACCCCCAAATCTAGCAAAGCGTAAACATCAATATGAAAAACTACAAACATACTAGTGACCACATCCAGTGAAGTCTCCTTCTCCTGATGCGGGGCGAGGGCATAGAATCTATTTTGGCGCTGTCTGCCACCCCCACTAGAAGATGCTCCCTGCGGAGCTGAACATGCTGGAGCTGTTGCTGTCCTAGTGGTTTGCGTACGACCCCTATCACCATCCTGTCTAGCAAATGAACACGCTCGGTGCATGTGGACGGGCCTACCACACCCATGGCAAATATTTGAGCCGAGCAAACACTCCCCGGCATGACTCTTGCCGCACTTTCCTCAGGCTGTGAAGGTATGCTCTACCTGGATGCCCCTTTGATCCCTCGATCCTGAAGCCCTGCTCTTATGATCACCCTTGGATCTGGATGTAACACTAGCTGATGATGGTGCTGGAGCTAGTGACCTCTACTGAAACTAAGGGCAGTGACCACCGCTGGATATCTGGTGAGTAAACCCATGGCTATCTATTTGAGCCCTCTTTGACTCCCTCTCCCTCGAATGAGCCGCCTCCATCTGCTAGGCGTACAATACTATGCGAGGAAAGCCCATATCTTGATAAAGCATGGAAGTCCTGCAATCTTTTTCCAAATAACCCTCTACTCCATGGACGGATCTACTCACCCGCATCCTCTGATCGACTACCAACTCTAGGGCATATTTCGATAGGTGAGTGAACTAGGGCATACTCTTATACAGTCATTCTCCCTTGCTTCAAATTAACAAAGTCAGTTTTCTTCAACTCCCTCATCTCACGAGGGAATAACCGATCTATAAATGTAACATGGAACTCTTCCCAAGTCACCAAACCTGCTCCTACAACCGATCTATCCTTCCATTGGCGAAATTGAATATGCGCGACCCCTTTTAACTGATAAGAGGCCAACTCGGTGCACTCAGCCCCATTCACCACCATGACTTGGGTGATCTTGAAAATCTCATCTATGAACTCATGTGGGTCCTCATCTACCTTGGACCCATGGAACTCCGGTGGGTTCATCCTCAAGAAGTCTCTGACTCAAGTCGCCATTGCGTTGCCATTTTGTGGAACATGCGCAACAGCCTGCTGATTGACCTGAGTGGTCAAGGCCTGCACAAGCATCTGAATAGAGGCTCGAAACTCAGTATGGGCTGCCGGCTCTGGTGCTTGGGGATCTTAAACTAGTGGGGCTTGCTGATGCCCATGACCATTGCCATCCTCATGGTCTTCACCATCTCCATTCCTCCTTCCGTTTATTCTTTGAGGAGCCATTATTCTACAATCTCGAATAGCACGAATTAGAAGGATAGAAAAGGATTTTCATCGCATGACATAGATTATGAAAGAAGGGAACATTTCCTGAATGTCTCGTAGCCACTTCGTCATAAGTGTGGCGCGCTTCACACCCATGAAAAAGACTCTACTTAATGCGGCTTTCAAACACCCTAGCACACTTCAAACCTATTTCTCTGATACCAAGTTTGTCATGACCCAAATGTAGACCTGTATTGTAACACGAGAAAAGAAACCCCGAGAGGGCCCCAAGTCGACCCATGGCATAAGCATATCTAAATTTATTCACCTTAAGAGGAAGACAAATCATATAACATAGCGGAAACATAAATGTAACATAGCATATCATAACATTCGGAAGTACTAGACATTTACATAAGCTGAGTACTACATACTATTTGAAAACCTCTATCACGTAAGATGGGTTTATGGGACAGCATCCCCAACTAACCCGGCCAAACTAAAACAAAAGTTAGCATACAGTCTGATCATACAGCCCTCGAAACATGAGGACTTACCAACAAGTTGATACCACTCCGGGATGGACTAAAGATGAGGATGAGCCTGAGAGCCAAGTCCTGTATCATGAAACAATACAACATAGAAAGTATATGGTCAGTACATGAAATATACTGAGTATGCAAGGTAAGTAAAGCAAACATTTAAAATACGTGAAACTCATAAAACATCATAAGAGTGGGACATCATGCTCATGTCATAAATATCATAACATAACACGAGGATCAAGGTTTTCAAATCATTCGTAAACCGTTCATTATCATAATCACAAGATAAACTTTATCAAATCATCGCTTGAGCCAATATCATAAACATAAAAATGCATAAAACATGATGAACAATGGGAGGACTCGTCATAACCGACACCATCATGGTAAAGCCTGTCATGATGCCCCAACTATCTCACTCAAGTGGGCAGAGTTGCCCCTGGCTTGCCAGGGGAGGGACGTGCATTATGTGATATCACGAAAAAGGGGATCATTATCATTGTAATGTATCATTATAAACCCACGGTGGCACATGGTTATGAGACATCAGCATAGTCCTTTGAATGCCGAGCTGCTCGGTCCTAAACATGGCTCCCAAAAACATGCATATAGGCTCATATGTAAATTAATAACATCATTCATTTAGATTCAGTGGCTAAAATAAACATTCATAATTCATTGATCCCTATTAAAACATGATTAGCCAAGAATCAAAGGCCTTTTAGTTGGCCAACATCATAAATCGATAAGTCATGAGATCCATTTCGTAAACAGTAAGTCATTCTTCCATATGTGGGCATTGCCCAATACTTTACCATGTTTTACAATACTCAATTCATTCGAAAACATGATTATAAATATGGATAACTTGAAGACATTTTTTTCATCATCAATAGTTCATAAATCATAAGGCCCATGCATACTTGAAGATCATACATATAACTTGTAAATCATCAAATCATGTTGGGTATTTAAATAAATCCATATTTCAAATCATAGATCATGATGGGTTTGTAAATATCAACAATTGAAGTGTAGATCATAAATCGATTCATCATAGATCATGCATTATTCGGCTTAATTGAGTTACGATCGAAATCAATGATTTTATAATCGAAAATAGTTGTAAAATCTGATCAAATCCCTGGAATATGATGTAAATCACAATTCATAATAGCCCATTAGCAAAACTCTAGATTTTCACAAAATTGATTTCAAAACCCTATAGGTTTTTAATATATTTTCATAAATTAAAAGGGAATGGGCATGGGTGTGAACGTAAACACCCATTCGTAACCCTACATACCTGGATAAGATAAGATTCTAGAGTTCCTTGAATGCCCAATGGAGAATTGATAGGGAAAGACTTGAAACTATGCTTGATCTATCTAAAATCCTCTTACTTTGCATGCATGATAATGACTTATGCAAGGGGGACTTAAACTATTTTATCATGCCCAGAAAAATACATAAAATGACATAGCTTAAGGTTCTAGGGTATAGAAAGGTCGAAAATACCTTTAATGAAATTTCCCTGAAAAGCTGAACTGGGTGAACCAACGAATGATCCCATGAGTCATTGCATGATAGCAAGGATCGTAGTATCGAGTCATTGGGTCCACTTCCTCACTCCATGTTTTCATATTCTTCCTACGACTCGACAGGATGAGTTGTTGTTTCAAATTATGAGTCGTTATAACGATTGTTGTTAGCACATTCACAAACTTGAACTTCCTTTACCACGAGCCTCACCACAACTCGTGGTTACTTCCAATGAGTCATGCTACCCATCCGTTACATCCACTAGAAAAACTAGCAACCCATACCATGACTGGTGACTACGGGTCGTCACTTATCACCACGAGTCATTGGATGACCCGGGGTATCCCCAACTGCCAAGGTCCAGCCTTTCCTACGATTGCTAACAATGACTTATTGTTCCAAGAAATGAGTCATTACATTTTATTTTGTCTCCACAGCTACCAGGACTTCCCATCACCACGACTGCACACAACGACCAGTGGTTTGATACCACGAGTTATTACGTCGCCCGTTCTGTGATATTTTTTTCAGTTTTTAGCCAACTTCAAATTTTGATCCCGGGTCTAATATTAGGCACTTTCTGGATATTAAATTTTGTATCATAACCAGATCAATATTCATTTTATAGACATCGAAAGAGTACAACCATCAAAGAAACCTTTATCTACTCTAAAGTCATCTTCATCTTCGATGTTCCATGATGTGTGGAAAAATATTATGTGAGTCTATCAGGCCCATTAGCACTTTCACCATTTGACTAAAAAACCACCTCCTTTACCTCTTCAATAGTAGGATGATTATTCATCAGAAATTATCTTCCTCATTAATTACAGTTGGGATATGGTTTAATAATGTAAGCTCTTCCTCTTCCATTATATTCTGTCTTCATCCATGGATCCTTTATTCATACTTATCCAATTGGAAGTATTGATCCAATTAAAAAATATCGTCTGTTTTATATGATTATCAATTAAATAAAAAATTATTTTATGTATCAATCCTTACATCTCCGATAACTATACCGCTTCTACTTTTTCTCCATCTCTCTTCTGAATTGTGCTTATTGCAAGCCTTATTCTTTTTCCATTTACCAGGTTGTGAAAAAACCTGATACTCTCATCTCCTTCTAAAAATTAGTTTATATTTTCTTTTCGTCTCTAAAATTCTTCTTTATAGTGCATATACTACTTCATTTCTGTCTGGTACTTTTGTAGCATTGCTTATTAACTGCTGAGAGAACTCGTAAAAAGAACCTCTTTAATTCTCACTATATCCCTAATCACCAATTGTTTAAATATATCTTCTAAAATTTCCTTGTTCCATAAAGAGAGGCAGCTTTAACTTCTTTATTTTATGTTTCAAACTGATGAACACATCTAAATCATGATCATCTGCTGCCTAGTATCTCTTTACCACTTCTATGAATTCTTCTTGTTCTGTGTAGAACTTTAAGAATCTAAAAGGCTTGTAGAAATTATTGGTCTGTTTCCATATGTCATCCTAGATCTGCAACCTCTCAATAGCATCACATTTAGCATATATTAAAGAAGTAGTAATTGATCTCCCCCTTTCTTCAAAATGTAACTTCATTATAATTTATTGTTTTAATTCCTGAATAGTATCAATATTGATATTATCATCCATAATGAATTAAATTTTCCCATTGATATAGAAGTTAGGATATTTCATCCCTAACCTTCTCTTGTATTTCTGTATATTTATCACAATTAAAAAACTGTAAAAGAGACGTCAAAAGAGACTTGAAAAAATGACCACAATAATAGATCGCAAAAACATAGGTCACTTTTTTCCTAGAGACCTTGTGGGGTCTCCAAAAAGAGATCTCACGAGATCGTTGAGTTATTTTCTAAATTTTTATTAAAAAAAAAGATCTCATCCGCTCGCTGTTTTTTCCCTTTTATTTTTGTTTTAACAAAAGGAAACCTCATGAGATCTCTAATTTATTTTCATAAGGTTTTATTATTTATTTAATTTCTAAAAGGAGACCTCATGAGGTCTCTTTTATGCATTTTCTAAAAAATAAAATTGCTAAAATGAGACCTCACGAGGTCTCTTTTATGCATTTTCTAAAACTTAAAATTGAAAAAATGAGACCTCATGAGGTCTCTTTTTTTTGCATTTTTTCTGAAAAACAAATTTAAATAAAAGAGGCCTCATGAGATCTCTGTTATGCATTGTTAGGAAAACATTAAAATTCAAATCTACATGATCATCCTCAGTCTAATCACTATTGGGCTTATCTACTAGATTGTTGTATTGATCATATACAAGATGATCAATAGGTCGAGATTGGAAAAGTCTAGGAGGGCGAACTGCATCACTGGAAAAGGTGGACCCCCCCAAAGAAAAAAAAAGAAAAAAAAAGCTAGTAAGGCATCTAATTGGGACTTAATACCCATAAACTCTATGTTCCTCTGCCTTTTTCCAGCTCGTGAGGCTTCAACTTGGCTAGATAACTTACCTATCATCCATTTCATAGCCAATATTGTCCCCTGATCCATCAACTCACTATCATGAGAACTACTTAGGCCTTCTAGCCCAGAGAGCAGTTCATACCTACTTGATCCACCAACTAAGTCTAGCCATATTCTCTCAACCTGTTCTTGGCTAAGTGGCACGCCTCGTCTATCAACTAGTTGTGTTTGATGGAAATCCTCTATATATTAATGATATTGATTCTGAATATCACAGTAATAATAATAGAATATAATTTTTAAAAATAAAGTTATTATTACTTTAAATTAGAGGCTTACATAGCTTAGCTCATCTCGTGGCTCAACCCAAATGACTGGATCTTCAAAATTTTTCTTCTTCCCGAGTCTCGCTTTGAATGCCTCAGCCTGAATTAACAACCTCGCTAGCTCCTTTTCCTACAAGTGAAATTGATTTAGATATTTATCAAGAATAATTAAATATTAATCATATACAATATATATAACTAATCAACCTACCTGTTTTCTCCTCACATTTCCATAGCTTTGAGCCTTACTCATGTGTAGTGAGCCTTCCCTAGTGGATTTTGGCCTTCTTTCAGATGTCGCTCCTCTACTTTAACCTTGGATCGATCGGGCAGTTCCTAAGTAACTGCTCCAGTTCTCAAGAAGAACCCACCTAGGCTTCTTGTTCCTTCTACAAGGGAAGAACCCACCTAGGCGTCTTGTTCCTTCTACAAGCTTTCAGGAACAAATCAACGAGTACATGTCCAACTTTCTTTTCAAAATTTACACAAATGTGGTCCTCATTTTCAAAAAGCCAAGCACACTTTTTCTATTGTGGTAGGACAAAAATTTATTAATAAAAAATCATTCAAGACAAATATTTACATAGATTGAAAGCAATAAATTTTAATAAACCCTAACACTACTATAAATTTTCTAAAAATTGACTTAGCAAAATTGAGGGATAGGGTAAGTTAAATAAATTGTGAAATAATCGAGTCTGTCCCTCTGTTTTTATATTTTTTAATTCTTTTAAAATTATTTTTATACTCAACCCACACTGTCCCTCGATTATTTCCTTATTTTTAGCATCTTTTTATGTGGATTACTTTTACCGCAATATATTATAAAAACTGCCAGACAAGATTGAGATTAAATAAGAAAATATTTAATTTTATTTTAACAACTAGCGGACAGGGTCATTTTTTAGATTAAATTATTTATTTATGATTAAAAACAAAGATAATAATGTGAAATAATCTTATTTTTAATTTAATTCAATAAACTGACAGACAACCCTAGCCATCATTTTTTTTTAAATTTAACTAAACCATACGTCCTTTATCCCCCCTATTTCTATCTTGTCTTTCTCTCTCATTTCACTCACCTCTTTGGCAATTCCTGTCAAGCCCCAAACCTATGGAGGTGTGACTAGCACCCGATGCCTCATTTGACCGAGCTAGCCAATGAAACTCTTCCAACTCAAATAGCAATTGGGTCGCCCAGGCCGCAATGATGACATGACTACAACATAAATATGAATAAACTAACAATCTCAAAATATGTATACATAAGGCTGATAAGTTGTAAGTAACTCAGAGACTGAATAACAAGCTGACATGACTATAAATCGTACAACACCTAAATAGAAGGCCGAAAATGACATAAACGACATACCGAAAACTCATACAAATATTTACAAGCCTCTAAGAATTGTCTAATTGACATACAGTCGGGATAGGGCCCCGACCTACCCATCTGCTATACACATACTTAAAAACATAAAGTTAGACCATTAATTCTTTAGCTTTAGGAAGAATTGTAGCTTACCAAAACCGTTGAACTCTATAGCTCTTACTAGAGAGGTCTATCTGGATCTCGATCTGGGCCTATAGGAAAAACATAGTGTCCCCCATGAAATAGGGACATCAGTACGAAAGAATGTACTGGTATGTATGGTAGAAATATTATTTGAGTAAGCTGCAAATTGTAAGAGAGACAGTAGGACATTATATGAAACATGGAAAGTGAAATATGTGAGACTCATTAAGCTCTTATCTTCTTTACTTATCAAAATAAAAAAAACTCAACACACACCTAAAACCACAATGTAATAGATGCTGAGTACTCTTTGCGCCTTGGCACACACTAACGCACGCAACCCACACATATATAGTGCGTCAATATGGTAGTAGCGCCTTGATGCACAATAATTCATGCATTTATACATAGTGCCTAAATATGACAGTAGCGCCTTCGCGTGCATTGACGCACACACATATATAAAGTGCCTCAATATGGAAGTATCGCCTTGGTGCACACTAACTCACGCATATATATATATATATGTGTGTGTGTGTATAGTGCCTCAATATGGAAATAGTTATTTAGTGCACACTAACACATGCATAAAAACTATTATTAAAAATATTAATTTTTATAGCCACTTCTATTAGTTATTAAGACTCTTGTTGGCTAACTTCTTTATACTTGAATTGAAAGGAGAATTCTTTGAAACTCAACTTAACCATCGGACATAAACAAGGACTTGACTTGATAAAAATTTTCCTTTATACTTTTTAAAGCTTGATTATGAATTACAATGAAAAAGAAAATGCGACAAAGAAAACTTTCACTTCTATATTCATGCCGACAAAGAAATGAAAAACCTTAACATCCCTTATTTATTTCAATGATTACGTGTAGCATGACTTGAACATTGATTTATCAAGTTAATCTATAATATAGGTGCATTATGAAGCTAATATTAGACCTTAAACACTACTTAATTCACCAAAATATAAGATAAATAATTTTCAGACAGATTGTATATATTGGCGTAACTTTGATTGTGTATCGTCACACTCTCTTCCCCATTTTGGTAAAACATATCCTCACACCAACATAATGTCTCCAACCATATATATTACAAAAAACAGACCCTATATAAAGCATTACACAGAAACACCAAAATAATATATTGAACTCATTTCTTTCTATTACAGTCCCATGAGTTCTTAACAGCATTACAACAAGATATCTCCACCCGAACTTTCATACAGAAATATGATCTTGGGCAGATTACTTACCTCACTTAAATTGATGTTATTGTACTCTTTTCTTTGCAGTATTGAAGAGCCTCAGTATCCTTCACTTATACCCCAAAATAAGAAGAGAATTTATTAAGATTTCACACAACTTTGAGAGTTCAACAAGGGAAAAAGGGGCTGTCATACTTCGTCAACTTCTCACCACATATTCTCTTAGCTATCTGTAGTAAATTAGTATTAGAATTATGAATATTTTAACTTACCTTAAGCTTGGAAAAAACTGAAAATTTCAAGAGCTCTTAACGAGAAAAGGGGCTTCCAAGAAAACCTAGAAGAGAGGAGAGAATTCTTGATACTTTTCAGATTTTTCTAAGTGTAAAAATGCTGATTTGTATCCATAAGTTTGTCCTTATAAGGGGTCCCCTTTTGGCCAACTTAGAAGGCTGGTTTTGGACCCCAAATTTTGGCCAAAATGGGCCAATATTGCCTTTATTAGGCCTCTAATGGTTTAAGTTTGGTGGCTGTTTTAGTCCATAATTAGGCCACAATCTGGTCAACATTGGTCATTGCCTTTGTAGTCATGTTGGGATAACTTTTGGTGTCACTTTTTAGGAAAACATTAAGCTAGATTTAGGCCACTATTAGGTCTAATAACTCATGTAGTTGCTGCCCGAAATCGGTCCTCGTAACTTAATTCATTTGTCGTATATGGGTGATCCAGCTACTTGTCGTCTTTTAACTTGAATAAGTCAAGAAATCACCTTAATTGTTTTATCCCATTTCTGAACCTTTATCCTTAGGCTTCAACTTAACATTTATATACATTTGGACATTTCAATTCTTAGCCCAAATATTACCTCATTGCCTCGAGCTTAAGCACCTTTGTCAATATTAAATTAATTATTTCTTGATAACGCTCTACACTTCTCTCGATTAAGGGAGGTGGAAGTGGTCATTGTAAAGAATAATGTAATACACCGAAAGCTCTAAGATAAGACTCGAGGGTTGAAACAGAGAAAATAAGATTTTTTGCACCAGGTCACAGGACGAGTTGTCCAATGACCCGTGAGGTGCACCACGAGTCGTTAGGAGACTCATGGGGAGGAGGAAAACTTGGTTGGATTTCTTGGTTTGGGGGCTGACCACGAGTGAGGCCACGAGTTATAGTCAACACTACTAGTCGTTATGATAGCAGTGGTTAGAGTTTGACTTGAAGATTGAAAGTTTCGGCAGGTGCTACTAACAGTTAGTCACCATGAGTCATCGGGTACACCATGAGTCGTGGTGTCCCTCGTGGTGACCAGTGATGATAAGTGTTACATCTCAGAAAGTTTTTTATTATTATTTGATGTTTGTAGGCTATGTTAAGGGAAGTATGGGTTGTATATTGATCATAGGGTCAACTTTAGATGATTATATCTTCCAGTATATAATGAACTAGAAGCTTCAACCTATCAAATTAAAGTTCTTTGAGCCTACTTTTTAGAACATCAAACGTCTCGTCAATCAAAGTTCAGAGTAAAATGTTATAGACATTTTACCGTGACACTATCAGGCAGTGAGGTGGCCATCGCCCTAAAAACAGCCATCACCCAACAACCTTTATATTTTAAGTTGTGTGTTATAAAATCATTTTCAACGTTTTTAGAATTGAGGTGCTTGATTATCCTCTGAAATTCCCTCAAATTTCCAGCAAACAAGTAAGAAGAATACAAAACTAAACTCCATTAAAAGTAAAGCTAAGTGAAGGGGAGGTATAATAAGGTGAAGGTGGTGTGTTGGTGGCTGTTTTGGCTGCACTTGGGCAGTGTTGCTGTGGTGAATTTTCTACATTTTTGAAGCTGTTCTAAGCTACATATATGTTTTCTCTTGGTAGGGATTAAACACAAGTATAAATGGTAAGAATTCTACTACTAACCTTGCTTGAATTCTTGACTAAAAGACTAAAAGTTGGAGGTGTGTTTGGTGTGTTGGTGAACTATTTTTGCTACATTTTGGACAGCAAGGTTTCTGAATTTTTGGACAATAAGTTGAGGTCAATTACCCCTAGTTTTAACCAACCTCTCAAATTGTAAAACGAAAATCTAGAAATTGGCAGCTAAGTGAGCTGCCGATGGACTGTTTGTGAGCTAAATTTTGCTTGTTTTCCTTAGGATTTTGGGCTGTTTATTTTTCTCTAATTATACTTCATATTAAGGTGAAGAATTACAGCAAAACTAAGGTAAAATTTCCTCTTGTTTCTCCCTCAAAAGTTAATGAAAACTAGTTGAGAAAATGACTAAATGTCGTTGATGTTGTCGTGTGTTGTTGCTATTGTGACTGCCTTTGGTTAGTTATTTTGGCTAAATTTTGTGCTATAGATTAAGATTGTCTTTGGACTATAAAACCACTGAATTATGGAGGTTGAAGGCTGATCATTAAAATAAGAAATAGGCTAGAGAAAAGTTCATCGGAGAAAGGTATGTAAGGCGTTCTTTGTCTCTTGATTTTCAAGCACGAATTCATGCCGAGGATTAATCTAGAATTCCCCTGCACTTGAGCTCCTGTAGTGGCATATTATGGTTCTTCCCAGTTGTTATAATAACTTGGTATTAAGTTGTGTATTTTCTAAAGAGTTGGAACGGATTAATGTGACGCGGAGAGGGAAATTGCCTTCGATTATGGTCATAGTTGTAAATTGAGTCTTAAGTCCCCTCGGTGTGGGAACTGTGAGCTGGTCCTTTACATTATGTTATGTATTTTTGGTGTCAAAGTTGTTTCACACTATGGTTGCTAAGAAAATTGGTAAATATGGCAAGACGACAACGCGCGGACAAACCTAATAATTGAAATAGGTTTTAACTCAATAAGGGCTAACGAGGGTAAAGAAATGGAATTTCCTTATGATAGTTACCTACCCTCTTATATTCATGTTTTAAGGTACCTAGGGGCATGAGAAGGTTTCCCAATCCCTCTATCTTAAGCTAAGTGACTAATTAATGCGTTTCTTAATTAACTGATACACTAAACTTGGAAAATAGAACTCGAATGGGTAAACTATTTATGTTTCTATGGACCCATCTTTATTGGCAGTTTATGCACAATATCTTGATGTTAACAGGTTATACAAAAATCATAATATATATACGTTTATGCTTACGTTCAAATTACACGCTAAAGCGGCAAGGATTACCTTTAGAAAGTCGCTATATGTTTATTAGAGCTCTTGAATTATCTAGACCTCCTAAGAATTGCTTAAGTTTTTAAGTAGACACGTCACATGTTCTTTGAACGTTGTAGATGTGTAAGGAAATTAAACTAAGAGTAAAAGTTGAGGCTTTAGTAGCAATGGAGAGATAAGAGTAAATGTTAGACCTTTTAAGGTAATATGTGAGTCATATGCCCTCTATCTGTAGTTGATTTCAAGAACCTTTGAGCGACGTTAAAATATGAACAAGGCGATGTTTAAGGGATAAGGTTGGCAGTTAGGTAAAAAGGTAAGTACATATAAGAATTGTTGGAATAATGAAAACGAAAGTAAATAATTAAGTAGGGAATCACGAATCCTATTTGAAAAAGAATTTATGATGAATATGAAAAGTAAAGCTAAAGGTTGTTAACTTAGATGATAAGTGTTACGATTTTTAATGAGTTAGGCAAATGACCAGCAAGATTTACCCTGTTCTAATGACATTTAGCAAAAAAAAAGTTTTAAATAAAGTTGGTTATGTTCACTTGTGTTAAGCTAATGAAAGGCTAGTAAAGTATTAACTTCTTAAGAAATGATTAGAATAAAATATTTTGAGATAGTGACTCAAGTTAAGGAGAAGTTCTTCGTCGTACTTTTTAAATAATTATCTTTGATTATTTGTTCTAAGAGTTGGATTAACTTTTTCAAGTTTTAAAGCAATTTTTTTCTTGGAAGTTTCTAAACTGTTTATAATGCTGCTAAGCTTTTCTTAGCTCCTCATATATTGCAAAGTTTCACACGAGCTTTTCCTACGTTGTCTGTAGCATGACTATAAGTCTATTTATCTTAAGGCAGCTCCTAGATAGTTTCCTAGCATTTTTATGTTAAAGAGCTCCAAGTTTGAGATACGCAAGTTATGTCTTCCTGTTCATAAGTTACCTCGAGATGTGATATGATATGTAAAGAATAAGGTATGCTCACAATTCTTTATATGAATGTATGAAAGTCAAACGAGTATAAGCACGAAATGAATACTAAGATTATTAATAGAAAATGTTAAGTGAAGCTATTCCTCTCTTCTCCTCGTGTTAGAATTGCAAGGAGATGTTTAAAATCATGAATGTGTGTCTACACAGTCTTTATGATATTCTAGTTCTAGGAAGTTCCCCTAGAATTCATTCACAGTATATGTATGTATTTAAATGCTAAATGAAAGACCTATATGTGTATGGAATAATTGTAGTATTAGGGTTTGTGGTAAGATCCTACACATGTTATAGTTACTGAGTCGGTATATTTCATGGTTATCAGTATTCAGATAGTCTGTATGAGCCTTATCAGCTTCATTTATGATTGCGATTGAGATTTGTTTTTATTTTACCCCGTGTATGGTACACCAACTGGAGGTATTTTTATTTTACCCCGGTGTGGTACACTGGCAGGAGATATTATTATTTTACCCTGGTGTGTACACCGTCTGGAGATATTTTTATTTTACCCCTATGTGGTATATCAGCTGGAGATATTTTTATTTTACCATGGTGTGGTATACTGGCTGGATGAATTTTTTATATGGATTTATGGTTGGCTGGTCGTTGGTATTACAATTATAGTTTCTTTCTTGTGCATTTCTTAATTGCATTTTCATCTCATTGTAGAGTTATTATCATGTTTCGATTTCCAAGATTCTAGGTTGTTACTATTCCTTATTCCTGGTTCAGTTATCTTGAGTTCACTTATGTTATAGTAAGTATAAAAAAGACAGGATAGGCCCGGGGACCCCTAATATAATATAATTTGATCACTCCTCTCATGCAACTCTTTTTGGATGTCAATTGCTCAGCTTCTTTGTTTAATTAAGGCGCATTCCCCCTGAGTGAGACCATTCCTTTGTCTTTACTCGGGATGAAAGGGTGGATTAGCCCCTGATTTCACCCTTTTTGATTTCAAGCTACTTGCGCCTATTGTTTATTGGTCCAATGGCCTCACCGCTGGCTGTCCCTCTATTAAAATGTTGGGCAAGTGGTGGGGAATTACCCGTATTCAGTACGAGCAGAGTGGAAACTGCTCATACTTTTCGGACTTAGGCATTCGCCTGTCACGTTCTGGATATGCGTGCATCCTTATAGAGCGAGGGGCAGAAAAGATCAATGAAAGACTAGAGCGCGAGATGGTTGATCTACCGGCAATGATTTCTTATCCGCAAAAGCAGACTGGAAAATTCCTCAATATCTTGTTAATTCGCAACAAAATATTTTCTTCGTGTGTTGGTAAAAAAAGCATGCTTTTTGGGGGAAAGATACTATTTCACCAATCGAGTCACAGGTATCTAACATATTCATACCTAATGATTTTCCACAAAGTGGTGACGAAACGTATAACTTGTACAAATCTTTCCATTTTACAAGTCGATCCGTTCGTAGAGCTATTTACTCGATCGCAAATATTTCTAGAACACCTCTAACAGAGGTGAAAATAGTCAATTTTGAAAGAACTTATTGTCAACCTCTTTCAGATATGAATCTATCTGATTCAGAAGGGAAGAACTTGCATCAGTATCTCAATTTCAATTCAAACATGGGTTTGATTCACACTCCATGTTCTGTTTATCAATTACAGGTTGCAGAGTTCCAGGTTATATCTATCCTTTATATGTTTATGTGCCGAGTCAGTTATTATAGGATTGTTATATCATGTTTACATTTTCAGCCTTACATACCAATACATTTCCTTCGTACAGACGTCCCTTTGCTTGGGGACCTGCATTCGTGCTGCAGGTGCAGGTAGAGGTCAGGATTGCCAGTTGAGTAGTTGTTCGTGAGATCAACAGACGGTTGGAATGCTCCTTTTTTCTTGGAGCTAGGGCTTAGTTATTTATGATTGAGTTTTGGGATGTAGCTATGGGTAGGTCGGAGCCCTGTTCCGACCAATCAGTCATATTACTCTTTAGAGGCTTTATGGACTTAGTGTGTATAGTGTTATTCAGTTTGTGGCCTCATCAGTTTATTGTTGCTTGGTTTAGCACACTCATTGCCTTAGTTGCATTTCAGTTGTTTACCCTGTATTTTTGAGACCTTATGGGTCTAGTTTATACTCTAGTTGATTATGACAGGTGTCCTGGATGGTCTAAGTGTTACAGTTACAGATGTCATATAGCCGACTTCTCGTTCAATCATGAATTGAGTGCCGGTTGTGGCCTACTCCAGTTTTGGGGCATTACAGACTTGGTATCAAAGCGAAGTCGTATCCTAGGGAGTCCACAAGTCGTGTCTAGTAGAGTCTTGCTTATTGGTATGTTGTGCACCATACTTATAATCAGGAGGCTACAGGGAATTTAGGAGTTGTTTCACTTTGTTCATTAATAGATCATGCTATAGAGCAAAGATGTAAGAGCTATTTGAAGTCTAAATCGTGCTTATGTTTTGGAATTCACCTGGAGTAAGGTATATGGCTACGAGATTTATCGACACTGATGCTTGAAAGGGTCCCAGTCACCCTCCTGTCGATCCGAGAAATAGATTGTATGCTCGAATGAGTTTTGTTTTACTCCCCGTGTGACAGTTCCTATGGTTCCAGTCAGAGCTACCGTGGAAAGGGATTTAGCCCCTCATGTTGTCCCACTTTCAATAGAGCCAGGAGGAGGTAGAGTTGTTTATCCTCCAGCACCTTTAGCTATATCAAAGGGACGAGATTTTGAGAAAGCATTTCAGATGTTAACCCGAATAGTGATGTTTTAAAAATCAACTGTTGAAATTAATGGCAGGGTCTAGGGGAATACTTCTGAGAGCTTGAGTGCTCGTGGGTTTTGAGCGTAAATCACCTAGCCTTTACGGATCAATACTTACCACGGGAACTTCAATGAGTTCGAGTTAGTATGTTTTTGTACATAAAGCAGGGCAGCTTGAGTATTCGTGAATATAGTCTCAGGTTTAATTCTTTGGTTTGATATGCTTCAGATAGGTTGCGGAATATGACGGTTAGAGTATATTTTGTATTAGGTTTAGGACCCTATCTGGTTTGAGAGTGTTTAGGAATGTCTACCCAGACAAAAATGACTATTGCTTGGATACAAGCATTTTCTCAGAATATAGAGGAATCTGATTCACCGTTTTGAAGTACTAATAAAGAAGTAGAATAAAGTGGGGGAACCAGGTCAACAGGATTATTTAAGGCCCCATGTAGCGTTTCAAGGCCCCGGGTGGCTAGACATTCAATTTATCCTAGAGATTTAGTTCCTTCTTTGTCCCTAGATCAGACTTTAGTTTTTGTTATTAGGACCGTCAATAACAGGCCATGGTAAAAGCAAAGGTAAAAGCACAACATCAGATTTAACATTTTTCTTATATCTTAAGTAGTGAAAGGAAAGTGGTATTGGAGTTAATTATCTGTAGTGGTAGTGTATAAATTTGCTTATGGTTAGAAAAGTTCATCGATTATGTGGTGTAAGGCACGTCTGCCTTATGTTAGGTAAATAGATTGAGTTAAATATGTATAGTTTGATATGAAGCAACGATTGAAAAGGATATGTTTATGAATATATGGAATGTATGTTTATGATGGAAGACAAGGATGAGTTAAAGGTGTTATGACATTTGAGGACAAATGTTTCTGGGGGGGGGGGAGGATGTTACACCCCAGAATATTTTTGGTGATTATTTGATGTTTGTAGGATATGTTAAGGAAAGTACATGTTGTATATTGATTGTAGATGACTAGGAAAATGTGTACGAATGAAAAAATAAAGAATATGTGAAATTTATAAGTTAGGGTCAACTTTAAACGACCATATCTCCAAGTATATAATGAACTAGTTAACTTGTCCGCGCTTCGCGCGGTCATTAAAAAAATAAATTTACTGAGTGATTATTTTGTGAATTAGTCAATACATAAATAGAAGAAACATGACAAATACTTGAGCTAGTTTCATTTTGAAAAGTCATGTAAAAGTCTAAGGTAACCAAATCTCTTTTTAGAACTATATCTATCTATCTATCTATCTATCTATCTATCTATCTATCTATCTATCTCTCTCTCTCTATATATATATATATCTTTTAAAATTATACTCCCCCGTGTCCAATTATTTATCATATCCATTAATGGAGTTGACACATAAATAGAGTAAATATCAAATGAAGAGAGAGTATAATTTAGATAAATAAGATTAAAGTAGTCAAAAATTTCTTCTAATTAATATTTATTAAGGGGCGTGTAAAGATATAAAAAACAGATACTTTGAGATAGGGGAGTAATGAAATGCAATTAAATAGAAAAATTTCAATTTATTTTTTCACTCATCAAAATTTTCTCTAACATAACCAAAATTAAAATGCATAAAAATTAATATTTCAATCACATAACAAAAAATTTTATGCCTCAATCAAATTGGAGTAGTTATGATTATTATTTAAAATATAACAAATAAAAAGTTCAAGAATATGAAATAGGACTTCTGAAGTTTAGCATTGATAGTTCAATAAGGTATGAGATAATTAAATATGTTTAAAATCGTGTTAGTAAATTTAAACTATCGATAAAACACTAATTTCTAGTGATTGAAGATACATTAGATCTGAAGAAACAACACCTATTTTGCTATTGTTTTCAACCCACTTATGTAACTACTTTATAGGGATTGAAAATGATAAACATGTAATACTTATATTCTACTTTTTTAATGTAATAAGATATTATTGAGGGGCGCAAAATAGATGTAAAATTAAATTGAATTGAGAAAAAAAATAGAGTTTATTCGTGTAGAACATACGAAAAGAAAAGTTGAACACTAATTTTCAGCTAAACACTATCAAGGTGAAACAGGAATTTTTTTTAATCTTTTCGGATGTTATTTCAAACGAAATAATAAAAAATTAAGCCAGTGCCATATTTTACATAATGAAAATAATAAATTATGCCAGTGCCATATTTTTTCAATTATGTATCTCAAAAATAAATTTCTATTTTGATAATTTTTTCACCATTTACTCTCGCAGTCATACCTTTCTTATGAATTTTAAAAATTAATTTAGAAAAAATGGTTGGACTTACACATCTTCGAGATTATTGATGATAATTTCAAGAACAAAAAAAAACCTTAGTTCAAGGTGCATTATATAAAGTGTCTGTAAAGCGGATATTCACTTTAAGATGCACCCAAATAAATTAAAAAATCTCTCAACTACTCTATATAATTTAGAGTAAATGAAACAGTAAAGATGAAATTTCCTATAGTCATAGTTTCTGATAAAGAATGGTCAATCTTCAGTACTGAAATTTTTAGATGATAAAATTATTAAATGTTAGAATATTTTTTAAGTGTTGAAATTTCGTTAAAAATGAGTTAAAAATTAATTACCGCATCTTTTCAAAGAATCGATACATCGCTTGAATATAGATGACACCTTTTTATATTTAATTATTGAATCACTCTAAACTAACAAACAATATTTTTCTTAATTTTCATCAGAACCTTCTTCGTAGATATAGTACAAAATTCTTTTTTGAAGTTAGAACTGATAACTTGTTTGACCAAACTTTTAAAATAAGCTTTAGAGAATTATTTAGCTTCTGAAAAAGAGCTTCTGTTACTCCCTAGAAACACTTATTTTCTTTCAAAGATTTGGCCAAACATCTCACTTTTTTTTAAATAAGCATTCTTATCTCTCAAAAGCTTAGATAAGCAGGCTATAAATCTTATTCTCTCTCCTTGTCCATCTCTATATTTCTTTGCTCTCTATTGAATCACTAAGTGTACTCAACGTTTAATGGATCAATTTAAGAAAAATAAAAGAGGCATAACGATAGAAGATTGATCATTTTTTATTAGAAACTATGACTATAGAAAATGGAACAATAAGATAAGAAGCACATGGTGAAAACATAAAACAACATCCAATTTAATTCCTCAATCATACACATTATATAAAAAAGAAATGAAATCAGTCATACCATGTTAGTCCTTTCTTTTTCAAATTTCTAATCTTTATCCTATCATGTATCAAAAAATGATCCAAGAATTAAGAAGCACCAATAGAGTTTTTAGATTTTGGAGTTATGAAATATGGGGATATTACTATGTTAAATATTTTAAAAAAATTAAATTCTCAATGTTTTGTCGTAGTTATTGGTTATCAACTGCCTAGCTTTGTCCGTCCCTACCTTCCCTATGGTATTCTAACAGAAAATCACTATTTACCCTCCCTACGGTAATCTAATAGAAAATCACTATCAAGAAATCAAAAATATGAGACCATATGGACCTCTTTGGTGCAGTCAAGTAAAAGGAAAATAGTAAAATATAGCATTATGGAGGAAACTTTTACCGCATTAGCTATGCATTACGTGTCTGCCCACTGCAAAATCTTTTTTTTAATCCCTCTTTGTTAGATTCTCTTCCTCATTCACACCCCTTGATGTGTTCATTCCCTTAATCCACTCTTCTATATAAATCTTATTTCTTCTTGGATTGTCACTATTTCTAGGACCTAAAAGTATAGCTTACCCTCTCTAAAGAATTCTCATGATTGATTGATCTATAATCTTTTAATTTGAAGATCTCATTACTTTGCATCTTTTCGTTTTCCATTTTCTTTTGCATCTACAAAATATACATTAGTGGTTCCTTTCATCATTCTCAAAGAATAAGATAATATCAAGTAGAATATATAAAAAATTGTGCATTGCACAGTGAGGTCTAAATCACAGCATTCTTGCTTTACCTTTGACGACAAACACATTTTGACTCCTTCAATTGAATCATTTATTTTTAACGTCGTTAGTTTAAGACGTTGGAATAAAAAAATTATTTCTCATATTAATTGACTAAGCAATTTTTTTTTAATCTTGATCACACCAAAGTAAGGATAAAAAGTTATAAAATATCATAATCAATCAACTTTAACATCTTTCACATCCATCACAATTTTATTTACAGTTACAATTCAACCTTTTAACAAAAATAAGATTTCTATACAATAGGAACATATACACTGGGAATAGGCAAAAATAAAAAGCTGAAAAAGGATAAAAGATTAAAAAAATAGGTAATTATTTGTAAAACCTTGTACTGTGTCATGTGGATGTATATTAGAGCTACTAATATAATAATAGGGCGAAAGAGGATAAGACTCAACTTTCAGAGTGAAACTTGAAATGAAATTTCAAAGACGCTAATAATACCTGTAATTATATCTTTGATTTGCATAGATCCATGTTCCTTTGGTTCGAAAATTTTATTTATTGAGAGGGACAACTCTTTTCTCCTGGTAATTATCTTGGACTTCCAATAGTGATTTGGAGTATGCAGTGGAACAACAATTAGTTCTTTATTATTTAATAACTGAATGAGAAGAGTGAAGACAAAACCATCATCCAAAAAAATCACGTCTTTGACTAAATATGTAACTGAAAACATATATTATACAAGTGAACGATCACAACATATTCAATTTCTGTAATTTCTTATTTAATGATTTAAAAAAGACTTATTATATAAGTGTAGGATTATAAAATATTTACTTTCAATTTTTTTCTACTTAAGAGCTTAAAAGAAAGAGAAGACATCAAAAGAAGAAAACTCTTGTCCCCAATTATTCAAGAATCAAGACCTTTTATTTCTTTTTGTCCAAACCTATAAAATTAGATTCTAACAAAAAAAAGAGAAAATAGAGCCTAAAGAATCAGTGTAGAGAAAAGTTATTTTGATTAATAACCCGGACAAAAATTATAAAATATAATAACAAGAATGTCATATCAAATCTCGATGTTAGATTTGTTTCAATTTTTAATCTTAGAGCTAATGAAGATTAACGTAATTGTTTTGTACTCATCTCTAGACTTTGAAGCCTTGAAACACCTACAGAACATGAGAAAGTTAAGAAAATAACAAATTCAGAGAGAGAAGATTTAACTTAGGAAAAAGATAGAGAGAATCAAAGAAAAAATAAAAATCTTGAAGAAAAATACATATACGTAACTCAATACTGGTCCGAGAGTCAAGGATCATTTAGATATTTGGTCTGAGGTTTACTAATATCAGAAGTCTTGAATTGAAGGGGCAAATTGTTAATCCTCTCAAGCCCTAGAATGGAATTGGCCTCACCATGAGTTTGAATATGTAAACTTACAAGAAAAATTATAAAATGTAATAACTAGAATGTCATATCTAATGTTGATGTTAGATTTGTTTCAATTTTTAATCTTAGAGCTAATGAAGATTAACGTAATTATTTAGTACACATCTCTAGACTTTGAAGCCTTGAAACGCCTACAAAATATGAGAAAGTTAAGAAAATAACAAGTTCATGGAGAGGAGATTTACCTTAGGAAAAAGATAGAGAGAATCAAGGAAAAAATTAAAAATCTTGAAGAACAGTACATATACATGACTCAATACCGGTCCTAGAGTCAAGGATCAATTTGATATTTGGTTTGAGGTTTACCAATATTAGAAGTCTTGAATTGAAGGGGAAAATTGTTAATCCTATCAAGCCCTAGATTGGAATTGGCCTCACCATGAGTTTGAATATGTAAACTTACATGAAAAATAGGGCTTTCAACCGCAAGAGACCCATATGAAGGGGTGTATTTTTTGGAAATTTTACTTAGACGGTTGGATTGTGGGAGTTCATATTTGTGTTTATCCTGGACTCTATATTTTTTTAGAAAAAATATGAAAAAATATAAATATATTCCCTAAATTGTGAGGGCGCCACGTAAGCGGGTATAGGTCTTTTATATAGATATATAGACTAGAAGCCCTACGACCTATAAAATTAAAGGTAGTTTAGTCTAGTTTTCAAAACATCCAACCGCTCATTAATCAGAGTTCGAAGTAAAAAGTTATAGACGTTTTACCGTGACACTATCGGGCAGTGAGGTGGCCACCGCCCAACAACCTTTATATTTTAAGTTGTGTGTTATGAAATCATTTTCAACATTTCTAGAATTAAGGTGCTTGATTATCCTCTGAAATTATCTCACATTTCTAGCAAACAACTAAGGAGAACACAAAGCTAAACTCCATTAATAGTAAAGCTAAGTGAAGGAGAGCTATCATAATGTGAAGGTGGTGTGTAGGTAGCCTGTTTTGGATGCACTTGGGCAGTGTTGCTATGGTGAATTTTCTGTGCTTTTGAAGCTGTTCTAAGCTACATATATGTTCCCTCTTGGTAGGGATTAAACACAAGTATAAAAGTTAATAATTCTACTACTAACCTTGCTTGAATTCTTGATTAAAAGACTAGAAGTTGGAGGTTTGTTTGGTGTGTTGGTGAACTGTTTTTGCTGCATTTTGGACAGCAAGATTGCTGCATTTTTTGGACAAGACATTGAGGTCAATTACTCCTATTTTTTAATGAATAACAAACCCCAAGCAAAAGTTAAGGATTTCACCCCTTTTAAACCTCTCAAATTGTAAAGCGAAAATCTGGAAATTGGCAGCTAAGTGAGCTGCCGATGGACCGTTTGTGAGCTGAGTTTTGCTCGTTTTCCTTAGTATTTTTGGTTATTTATTTTTATGGAATTATACTTCATATTTAGGGGATGAATTACAGTAAAACTAAGGTAAAATTTACTCTTGTTACTCCCTCAAAAGTTAGTGAAAACTAGTTGAGAAAATGGCTAAATGTTGTTGATGTTGCCGTGTGTTGTTGTTGCTATTGTGACTACCTTTGGTTAGTTATTTTGGCTTCATTTTTTGCTACAGGTTAAGATTTTTGTTGGCCTATAAAACCACTGGATTAAGGAGGATGAAGGCTTATCATTAAAATAGGAAATCGGCTAGAGAAAAGTTCATCGGAGAAAGGTATGTAAGACATTCTTTGTCTCTTGATTTTCAAGCACGAATTCGTGCCGAAGATTAATCCGGAATTCCACTGTACTTGAGCTCCTGTAGTAGCTTATTTTGGTTCTTCCCAGTTGTTAGAATTACTTGGTATTAAGTTGTGTATTTGGTAAAGAGTTGGAACGCATGAATGTCAAGCGGAGAGGGCAATTGCCTTCGATTTGGGTCATAGTTATAAATTGAGTCTGAAGTCCCCTCGGCGTGGGCACTGTGAGCTGGTCCTTTACATTATGTAATGTACTTGTGGTGTCAAAGTTTTCTCACATTATGATTGCTAAGAAAATTGGTAAACATGGCAAGACGGCGACGCGTGGACAAACCTAATAATTAAAATCGGTTTTAACTCAATAAGTTCTAACGAGGGTAACGAAATGGAATTTCCTGATGACAGTTACACACCCTATTATATTCATTTTTTAAGGTACCTAGGGCCATGAGATGGTTCCACTCTCCCTCTCCCTCAAGCTAAGCGACTAATTAATGCGTTTCTTAATTAACTGATACGTTAAACTTGAAAAATAGAACCCAAACCGGTAAACAATTGATATTTCTATGGAAACATCTTTATTGGCAGATTATTCACAATATCTTGATGTTAACAGGCTATACGAAAATCATAATATATAGACATTTATGCTTACATTCAAATTACGCGCTAAAGCGGCAAGGATTGCCTTTAGAAAGTCGCTATATGTTTATTAGAGCTCTTGAGTTATCTAGACCTCTTGAGAATTTCTTAAGGCTTTAAGTAGACACGTCGCATGTTCTTTGAAAGTTGTAGATGTGTAAGGAAATTAACCTAAGAGTAAAAGTTGAGGCTGTAGTAGAAATGGAGAGATAAGAGTAAATGTTAGACCTTTTAAGGTAATATATGAATTATATGTCCTCTATCTGTAGTTGATTTCAAGAACCTTTGAGTGACGTTAAAATATGAAAAAGACAATGTTTAAGGGATAAGGCTGGCAATTAGGTAAAATGCTAAGTGCTTATAAGAATTGCTGGAATAATGAACACGAGAATAAATAATAAAGTGTGGAATCACAAATATTGTTTTGAAAAGAATTTATGATGAATACGAAAAGTAAAGCTAAAGGTTGTTAACTTAGATGATAAGTGTTACGATTTTTAATGAGTTAGGTAAATGGCCAGCAAGATTTACCCTATTCTAATGACATTTAGCAAAAAAAAAAGTTATAAATAAAGTTGGTTATGTTCAGTTGTGTTAAGCTAATGAAAGGTCAGTAAAGTGTCAATTTCTTAAGAAATGGTTAGAATCTAATATTTTGAGGTAGTGACTAAAGTTAAGGAGATGTTCTTCGTCTTACTATTGAAATAATTATATTTGATTATTTGTTCTAAGAGTTGGATTAAGTTTTTCAAGTTTTAAAGGATTTTTTCCTGGAAGTTTCTAAACTGTTTATAATGCTGCTAAGCTTTTCTAAGCTCCTCATATATTTCAAAGATTCACACGAGCTTTTCCTACGTTGTCTGAAGCACGACTACAAGTCTCTATTTATCTTAAGGCAGCCCCTAGACAGTTGCTTAGCATTTTTATGTTAAAGAGATCCAAGTTTGAGATACTCAAGTTATCTCTTCCTTTTCATAAGTTACCTCGAGATGTGATATGATGTGCAATGAATGAGGTATGCTCACAATTCTTGATATGAAAGTATGAAAGTCGAACGAGTATAATCACGAAATGAATGCTAATATTGTTAATAGAAAATGTTAAGTTAAGCTATTCCTCTCTGCTCCTTGTGTTAGAATTGCTAGGAGATGTTTAAAATCATGAACGTGTGTCTACATAGTCTTCAAGATGTTCCAGTTCTAGGAACTTCCCCTAGAATTCATTCATCGCCTATGTATGTATTTAAATGCTAAATGAAAGACCTATATGTGCATGGAATAATTATAGTATTAGGGGTCATGGTAAGATCCTACACATGTTATAGTTACTGAGTCGACATATTTCATGGTTGTCAGTATTCAGATAGTCTATATGAGCCCTATCAGCTTCATTTATGATTGCGATAGAGATTTGTTTTTATTTTACCTCAGATTGGTACACCGGATGGAGATATTTTTATTTTACCCCGGTGTGGTACATCGGTTGGATATATTTTTATTTTACTCCTGTGTGGTACATTGGCTAGACAAATTTTATATATGAATTTATGGTTGGCTGGTCGTTGGCATTACAATTATAGTTTCTTTCTTGTGTATTTATTAATTGCATTTTCATCTCATTATAGATTTATTATCAGGTTTCAGTTTCCAGGATTCCAGGTTGTTACTATTCCTTATTCCTGGTTCAGTTATCTTGAGTTCACTTATGTTATAGTAAGTTGTTATCAATTACAGGTTATGGAGTTCCAAGTTATATCTATCCTTTATATGTTTATGTGCTGAGTCAATTATTACATGATTGTTATCTCATGTTTACAGTTTCAACTTTACATACCAGTACATTTCATTCGTACTGACGTCCCGTCGCTTGGGGACCTGCGTTCGTGCCGCAGGTGCAGGTAGAGGTCAGGATTGCCAGTTGAGTAGAACTTCATGAGATCAATGGATGGTTGGTATGCTCCTTTCTTCTTGGAGCTAGGGCTTAGTTATTTATGCTTGAGTTTTGAGATGCAGCTATGGGTAGGTCGGAGCCCTGTTCTGACCATCAGTCAGTTTACTCATTAGAGGCTTTGTGGACTTAGTGTGTACAGTGCTATTCAGTTTGTGGCCTCGTCGGCTTATTGTTACTTGGTTTAACACATTCATTTCCTTGGTTACATTTCAGTTGTTTACCCTATATTGTTGAGACCTTATGGGACAAGTTTATACTCCAGTTGATTATGACTGGTGGCCTGGATGGCCTAAGTGTTACAGTTACAGATTTTATGTAGCCGGCTTCTCGATCAATCATGAATCGAGTGCTAGTTGCGCCCTACTCCAGTTTTGGGGCATTACAATAAGTTTCTAGTGCTAACAATGGAAGGAAGACCATGAGTCATGATCCTTGACGACGAGTCGTCCAGTCCCTCGTTGGAATTGCCAGTGTGTATTTTTGTGTGAATTTATTAAGGGCATCTTCATAATTCCTAAGTTCCTAAGTTCCTAAGTCTTAAACTACGTCATTTTAAGCTATGATAAGTGTGTTTTAAGAGGGTTTAACTCATCCTTAGCCTATTCCTCTTCATGCATGCAAGCCTAGTAGTTCTAAGGGGTGATCAAGCTTAGGATTCATCAAGTTCTTCCCCAAATTCCTTTGCGCATTCAAGAGGGTTGTGTAATTAAGAATTTTCAGGTATGTAGGGTTATGAATGGGTGTATCCATCAACTCCCATGCCCAATCCCTCTTCAATCTCATGTGATTTATAAGTTGATGAATCTATGGGGTTTTAACCCAACTTGTGAATTCTCTAAGTATCTATCGTGGGTAATCTCTATGCATAATTCTATTGCTGAATTACGATTAATAGGCATGTTTTGTAATGTTTTTAATTACAAACTTATGATTTCAAAGTTTTACAAATAAGATGCCCATTTATGAAAGTTCTTGAAAAGATGAAATTATGATCTACGCTTCTAGTTATGATGAGATATTCATGATGAAAGTATGATTTCGAATTACCCATGTCTATATTCATGTTTCGAGTAATCACAGTCTATTTCAAGCATGTTTAAGTATTGGGCAAGCCAATATTATCAAGTATGTTTCATGATTTATCTAAATTTCATGTTATTAGCTTACAACATGGTTTTGAAGTCTGGACTCCTACTGTTGTTCAGCTTGTGGTATGGTTTGAGCCAAGGCTCATCATGTTATGTTATCAGAATATGTATGTCATGTCATGATTCAGCTTAGTCATTAGACTATGGTCAGCTTCGTTGAAAAATGATGGATAGCATATGCATGTCTTTGGGAGTAATGTCTAGCACCGAGTAGGCTAAGGATAAGCCAAACCTATGCCTCAGAACTACATGCCGAAGTAGGTATGTTCATATTATTTAGGACCTCCCTTGTGAGCTTTCCCTTCCCCCAAGGGGACTTCAGCTTGATATCGATATCATGGTAGCATCCTTGTCCATGGCAAAGTTTTGGACGGCTCTGCCCAATTGAGTGCAATAGTTGGGACCACATAAGCTCTACCGTGGTAATGTCAGTTATATGATGAGTCTCCCATTGTTCCTCATGATTTCAGTTATGCATGTTCACCAGTCATGTTATTATGTTTTCAGCAGGTTTGACCCAATGTTGAGTTTTACTTATGATTACCAGCTTTTAGCTTTGGGTCATTCGATTCAGTTAGGATATTCAGTAATGTTTAAATCATGTTTCATATAACAACATGCAAGCCCTATTCTCAGAATCTTATGATGAAATGTTTTATGATATGCATGATTCCTAGTTTTACTTACTTAGAGGTTTTATTTAACTTACATACTCGGTGCATTCCACGTACTGACCTTATACTCTATGTTGTATCATTTCATGATATAAACTCAGACATTTAGGCTCAGTCCCACCACTAGCCAGATCTTCAGTGTTAGCATCTCCCAATCAGAGTTGGTGAATCCTCATCTTTCAAGAGCCTTCTTTTTAGTCCTATCCAATATTTTTAGTTTCAGACTTTAGTGAGTTAGTTTGGGTCTTTTCCCGTCAACTCGTCACTAGTAGAGACTTATCAAACATAGTATATATTCATCTTCATACTTGTGTTATATATTCAGTTATTCGATGTTATCAAATTTTCAAACTTCTGCTATATTATATGTTAGATTTCTGCATTTAAAATGTTGAGCTTAGATGTTATGTTGATGCCATGGGTCGAGTTGGAGCCTCTCGGGGTTCTTTGTTCCGTGTCTCGATTTGAGCCTATGTTCGAGTCGTGACAAAAAAATATACCCAACAGGTGTCGGGGTCGAATCCCACAAGGAATTGAGTCGATAATCCAAAAGTTATAAACTAACTCAAACTAGAATATGTCATCGTTGAACATTTACAAAGTAAAATTGGGGGAAAAGGAAAAAATTAACATCAAATTCAAATTTAGAACTAACTGAAGGAAACTCCGGTTATTGCAATCACAAGTGAGATGGCTAGGGGTGTGCTATTGATGGGCTAATAACTAAAATAAGATTTACTTCATTGCCTTAGATTCAAATTTTGCATACATAGCAGTGGTTAAAATACATTCTCTCATTTCTCAACCACAAGAATGTTTATTCCTTGGGTTTTCTCAATACCCAAGGTCAAATTAAAATTATCAACCACAAGAGCTTGACGAATAATCAAGCTATCTCTAGACTTGATTCTTTAATGGATTGGGAATGTGGGTTTTGACTCTCTCTAGCTCAACCCCACACATCAACACTCCAAATCCTCCCTTTTGTTTTCTCATGCAATTCTCACCCTTCTCCCTCAAGTAAAAGCATGAAAAGTAAACAAGATTCATATTTGCATCCATCAATTTTTACAATTAAAACTTAGAGAGATCTATACTTGCAATTAGAATCCAAGAGAAATTAATCAATACCCATTCAAGTTTATAAACCCACCATGCACAAACCCCTAGCTAGTAAGTTAGCTACTCATATTATGAGGGAGAGAGAAGATAGAAAGAGGAGTTCCCTCAACATTCATCATATTGATTCATAATTTTTCTTTACAAGTTCTACAATAATGGTGGAATTCCACCAATTGGATTGAAGAAGAAGAAGAAGAAGAAGAAGAAGAAGAAGAAGAAGAAGAAGAAGAAAAGTACTTTCTATTTCTACAATTCTATGATATGCAAAAATCTGTAAAATCTGTTTACGAATGAATATCGTGTAGTGTACAATTTACGGTGAGAAATCTGAAACTTTCTTGTGTATAAATTTCCACAATTTCCTTTGGAGGCTTCTAGGTGCTTTAAGAATCTTTTTGGACATTTTTCCCTTCCATCAGCGAAATGGGTCACTTCCCCTTCAACCTGTTTTTAGCAGGTGCCAATCCGCTAGAGCAGGTGCAAAAGAATGTGCAAACAGCCCCACTTGCGTTAAACCTATGTTTAGCAAGTAGGGATCCACGGTTTGCAAGTCAAAACACAGGTGCACAGAAGTCTCTCCTGCATTTCACCTACGTTTCGCAGGTTTGGATCTGCGAAAAACAAGTCTTTAGCGGCTTAGTTCAAGTTCAAATCCTCCATTATCTTTGTCTCCTTCAAATTCCTGTATAGAGAAGAAAAAAGGCATAAAATCTTTCTAAATTGTATAAAAATCAAACAATAACACATGCTTAAAAACCTAATGAGTTGGTAAATTACCAACTCATCAAACCCCCAAACTTGAACCATAGCTTGTCCTCAAGCAAGACATTCCCTCACAAGAAAAATTGACTTAAGCTCAAAGCATCATGGGAGTTGCACACAATACCTTTAAGGCTCAAGACAACCCATAAATCATACTCTGACTCAAGAAAAACAAAAAGACTCAGAGATATTGCACAAACTCAATTTGACTCCCCATAAAGACTTGGCAAATATCCTTGTCATTCTTTCAATTCAAAGCAGTGTATATTTTCATTCAAATCAAAATCAATAAACATCTCAATGTTGTCATTCAATATTCAAGATTTTCCTAGAAATTTATTACACAACATGTCTCATTCATACCTCTCAATTGAAATCAAGACTGTCACTTTTTAACTCCAAGGATGTAATGCCACTCACCAAAAGAGAGAATCCCATTCACACTCATGTACTTCACAGAAAAATAGGGATTATAAGATGATGTAAATACAGTCACTCTATCAAAGACATTAAAGTGTACACACATCGAACCATAGGCTTGCCCTTTATGTAACTCTCCACTAATTTAGAAGTGCTAAACATGGAATCACAAAGGACTTACGGGTCGTAATGAAGGCTAGGGATAAGGGTAAGACAACTTCTCGTACTAGTGACTAGAACCTCCCTAATGCCTTTATGATGCACATATAACATTCCGCTCACACATAGTGAGTCAACTCCACCCTATTTCTCCTTTGTTCATAATCCAAAATTTCCATCAAGCCACCCTTTTAAACCTTCGATTTCTTTGACAAGCCTCCTTTACACAAGAGATAGCACCATCCAATTCATTTCTTTCTTCTTCTGATTGAAGGTTTTTCAACCAGCCATTTTGTTCTTTTTATCAAGCAATTGGTGTTACCTCTTCCTTCTCTTTTCCCTTTTGTGCCCACCCCTAAACTTAGGATTTTGCTTACATCATATATCATCTTTCCACCCCAAGATCTTGGGTTTCAAGCCCCCATTTTATTTTATCACTGGAAATTTAGGAAGGAATAAGGCCAAAGAAGAGGATTCACAAAGGGCTTAAGGCTTGTAATGAGGTTTCCAAAGAAAAGGGTTAAGGCTAAAAAATTGGTTCACTAGGATCGTTTGTTAAAGAAAGGTCATTTTGTGGTTTATGAAAGAAGGGCCTAAGGTCATCTCCCAAGTTTGGATACCTCTAGGATTTTGCCTTGAATCACATTCGGGGCAAGTTCTAGATGATAAGCATACACAAGAATAAAACAAAATCTTACCACACAAGAAATCACACTCCAAGGAGTCTAGCTGTTCTCAAGGTCAATTCAAAGTCATGAGTTTTGACAAGCTATTTCAAATTTCGTAAACTCATTTTATGAATCAAAAATTCAAACAAGGAATGTAGAAATCATGACAAGAGAATGTTTTTCTTCAAATCCATTTGCCCCTTTTTCTCAAAAATCCTATTGTTGTGCCAAGTAAAATTTTGGCGGTGACTCATTAAATGAGTGCAACAAGGACTCAAAGACAGGAAATTTTCCCTTAAGAAAGTCGCCTTTCAATCGATCATCGAGAAATGTCCCCTGGTTTGACACAAAAAAACATAAGATAAGAAAAAGATGCTCCTTGGGAAAGAATCATAGTATAAAGAAAACCCTTGAAGTTTATTCATTAAGTACTATCTACAAAGGCAATGCTAATAGCAAGCAATGATGAGTTAAGTAGAAAGCAATGACGATTTGCCCTTACGAAGGATGTCACTCAATCTATCATAAGGTCAAATCATGCATCACTAACGAATAGGTTACTCAGACTTCACCCCAAAGAAAATAAAGCATTGTCCTCAGTGCACAAGGTTGAACAAAATTGGGGACAAATGGGTGAAAGAACTCTCTGGTCTGATAGAGGCATCTGCATTGGACTTGCGGGCAGTACAGCTGAACGTGTGTTTCACAGGTGGGACGCAGAGTCACTCTTCCTGAACCTTCTCCTGTTAGGAATTATGGACATAAGCTGTGCCAAACCTTCATTTTGTAGGTCTAGCATAGATGTGTCAATGTTGAGTACTTTTTCTTTCAGGTATTCTGGTTGGAACATGCGCTGGACCTGCGTTTTGCATATTAGGACTTACGTTTCGCAAGTCTAACACAGGTTTATCAATTTTTCTCCTTTCACTTTTTGTCACATACCACACATGTTTCACTCCTGAATAATAAAAGAAAACAAAAATGTGAAATAAAAAGAAATTTAAAAACACTTAGGTTTCCTCCCAAGAAGTGCCTTAGTTAACATCGCGGCTCGATGGCTTCAATCTTTACCACTTTTCTCTCCACTTTGAGCTTGTGAATTTTACCTCTAATTTCTCATCCATTATTCTACTCTGCTTGAGGGGTGGTGGAGTAAAATTAAAGGTGCCAAGTAATATATGTCGCATGTTGAATTTCTTGGGCCTTAAAGGAGGAATGTACTTTGGTCTTGTTGGCATGACATACTCTAAGATGAAGCTACTTTTATCTTCCTCTTCAACTTCCTCCCTAGACTTGGTTGCCTCCATTTCTTATCGTCAACCAAGTTCAATGTTGTAAAATGATTAGATAGAGGTTTAAGTCACTCTATTCTCAAACATGCTTCTTGCTTGACATCCTCCTTCTCAAGTGCACTAGAGTCCTCAAGAATAATTTGTTAGACTTCTCTTTAGAGCTCTAGTATCACTTCTTCACTTGTGGCATCTTGTATTGTAGTTAGGTTGGTTGGATGGAAATTTGCCTTGACCTATTCAAAGTCCACCTTGACCCCTTCTTCATCATCATGTTGGGTTTCCTCCCACAACTCAAGTTGGACTAGGTCCCATTATTCACTCCTCCTTGTTATGCTTCTCAATATCTCCTTGGCTTCTTCTTTTAGAGAACTATAGTTTTCTTCTTAAGGAGTCGATAGTTCCTTGAAAATTGAGAAGTTGGCTTCCTTCTCCGAATTAGACTTTCGCTCCAAAAAGGCTTGGAGCATAGATTCCATGCAGTCACATGTAGTGCTTCTTCCCTCACATGCCATGGCATCATTCCTATCAAGCTCAAAAGCACAACTATTATTTCTATCATGACAACTATATCAAGAAGTGAACTCATTGGGACAACCACCCCAATGTCCACCATGACCACCACATAAAGTGCAGCTATACCCATTATAGGAGGAAAAAGGTGCACACATCTGTCTTCTAGGGACGTATTTACAATCTTGCCAAAAGGGGGAACCACAAAAGGGTCATGAGTCATCAAGATAGGGGTTGAAACCACCAAACCTCCATTCATTCCACGATGCCATAATAAAAAATAAAAAATAACAAAAATAGAAACAAAACAAGAGCAAAACAAGATGCAAAAAAAGATTGAATAATTAAACAACTATTGCCTATCACAACTCAATTCCCCAGCAACAACGTCATTTCTTCATAACACTCAATAGACTTCTCTCGATTAAGGGAGGTGACAACAGTCGTTGTTAAGAAAAAATATATTCGATGGGTATCGGTGTCGAATTCCATAAGAAATTGAGTTGATAATTCAAAAGTTATAAACTAAATCAAACTAGAATGCATCATTGTTCAACATTTGAAAAGTAAAATTGGTGGAAAAAGGAAAAAATAATATCAAATTCAAATTTAGAACTAAGTGAGGGGAATTCCGATTGTTGCAATCACAAGTGAGATGACTAGAGGTGTGCTATTGATGGGCTAACAACTAAAATGGGATTTACTTCATTGACTTAGATTCAAATTTAGCATAGATAATAGTGGATAAAATATATTCTCTCGTTTCTCAACCACAAGAATGTTTATCTCTTAGGTTTTCTCAAACCCCAAGACCAAATTCAAATTATCAACCACAGAGCTTGAGGAAAAATCAAGCTATCTCTAGCCCTGATTCTTTAATGGAGTGGGAATGTGGGTTTTGACTATCTCTAGCTCAGCCCCACACATCAACACTCCAAATCCTCCCTATTGTTTTCTCAACCAACTCTCACCCTTTCTCTCAAGCAAAAGCAAGAAAAGTAAATATAATTCATGTTTGCAACCATCAATTTTTACAATTAAAACTTAGAGAAAATAATAGATCTATAATTTCAATTAGAATCCAAGAGCAATTAATCAATACCCATTAAAGTTTACAAACCAACCATGCACACACCCCTAGCTAGCAAGTTAGCTACTCCTATTTTGAGAAAGAGAGAGAAGATACCAAGAAGAGTTCCCTCAACATTCATCATATTGATTCAAAAATTTTCTTCACAAGTCCTACAACAATAGTGAAATTCCCCCAATGGGGTTGAAAAAGAAGAAAGATACTTTCTGTTTCTACAATTCTATAATGTGCAAAACTCTGTAAAATCTATTTATAAATGAATAATGTGTAGTGTATAATTTAGGGTGATAAATGTTACACCCCATGAAATGGTAACGCTTAGTAGGCGTACGCTTGGGTTGTGACGAGTAAAGAAAGTTTTATGCGTGGGGGAAAAGCCTCGGAAGTAGGTTCGGACAAGGCCAGGCCGTGAAGGGCCAGCACGATGCGCCATCCTGCTAGTGCTTGGGAAGTGCGGCGCGCCAGAGGGACCAATGCCCTAGAAGGTGCAGTGCGGCACCTTTCCTGGTGCTTTGGCTGCTGCGAGGCGCCCCCTGTGCCACCGCTCTTGATTATATATATGGCATCCTAGTTCATTTCTGATCACTTGCACAATATATTCCTCAGCCAGAGAAGAGTAAACACGCAATCTTCAATATATTTTTGCCTGATTACACTACCAAACACTGTCCAAATATAAATTAATTTTGGGTAATGAGTTCTAGGCCTACGAGAAACATTACTATAGAGTTATTTCTCTAAAATTCACTCGGCATATTGGAACTTCACCGAGTAAAAGTTGTCAAAATTACTCCAAATTGGATTCTAAACGACCACAGGCATTAGCTAAGCACTTTTCTTTTTTGAACACTAGAGAAATTATAGGTTTTCGGCTAAGTTATTCGAAGATGAATTGTAGTTGATATTATTATCGAAAGTTATCATTATCTGCCGAACTTAGTATTGAAATTAGCCCTATTCTCCCTGTATAAAGGCTGCAGTTGGATAGAACCACCGGTTACAAGTTAAAACTCACCAGTTAAACGAAAGTCGACACTTAAGGTATGTAAGGCTATCATTTCGGCATGTTACGTTTGTCGTAAAGTTAGTACGACTTATGTACTTATAGTAATTCAAAGTAGACCTATTGTGGCCAACTATTATGAATAGTATTTAGAAGATAGTGATGGTATAGTAACCCTCGTCAGAGTTAACCCTAGCCAGCTTGATGGTTGTATATGATACTCGAGGTCCAGCTTCAGCAGTTATATTATGACCCATAGTCAAGCCAAGGCTTGAGGTCCAGCCACAACAGTTACATTACGACCCATAGTTGAGCCAAGGCTCGGGGCCCAGTTACAACAGCTACAGTATGATCCATAGTCGAGCTAAGGCTCGGGATCCAGTTACAGTAGTTACATCATGACCTATAGTTAGCCCAAGGCCTGGGGTCTAATTATCAGAGATTACATTATGACCCATAGTCGCGCCAAGGCTTAGGGTCCAGTTACACAGCCCAGACATCTCAGACACATGCAGCTACAGGAGCCTATCCGGCTCAAATACAGTTTCAGAGAATGAGTATTCCTGAGTTACAATATGTTTACGAACCTTTAGTAGCTAGATAGTAGAGTGTACATTGTTTGTACTTGTTAGGGCTTATGGGGGCCTAGGTAGGTTATTCTGTGTTGTTTGTACCTTCCAGACTTATGAGGGCTCGATTAGGTTCTTGTTTGTGTATGTATACTTGTTAGTTAGATGTTTTAGATGGTGAGATCGTTCAGGTTAAACTCTTACCCTTATTCAAGATTACTTTAGTTTTATCAACTTTAATTCAATTATCATTTTACTACCTTACATATTCGGTACATATTGTACTGACGCCCATCCTTGGGGCGTTGCATTACTTTCCTGCAAGTGCGGATAGATGCGGTTCGGGGCAGTCTTAGCCATTAGCCGGAGTTAGGAATTTATTCAGCTCCTTCCCTCCGGAGTTGATAGTTAGAAGAGGTTTGTTCTTTTTTTGTAGAGTTTATGGGTAGGTCGGGGCCCTGTCTCTACCATAATTCCACTGTTAGAGGCTTGCAGGTCACAGATTTCTATCAGTTAGCTTTTGTTGTTTGTTGTGCGGGGCCAATGTATGTTTTATTTCATGCGTTGGCCGTGTGGGGCGTTGTTTAGCCATCAGTTAGCAGCCTTGTCGTCTATAACTTAGTTAGTTGCCTGATTTCATTTCAATTATAACTAGACAACATGGTGGTCTTATCGGCCCATACAGGATCCTAGCTATTGTGTTGTTGTTGGTTAGTTGTCTCCTTCTACAGGTGGCTTTTTCGGCCAGAGGCTGTACTTACAGCCAAGTTATAGCTCATCGAATTCTTGAATTAAGTTGCAGGCGTGCAGCAGTAGTGCACCAGGCCAGTTGGGCTAGTCCAGATCCCAGTGCGGCACTAGGTGCCAGTCATGCCTCCCAAGGTAAGGCGTGATAGTAAATATCTACAATTTTCTTGTGTATAACTTTCCACAATCGCCCTAGGAGGCTTCTAGGTTCTTTAGGAACCTTTTTGGATGTTTTTGGCCATCCATAAGCAAAATGGGTCACTTGCCCTTCGTTCTGTGTTTAGCAGGTGCCAATCCGCTAGAGTAGGTGCAAAAGTAGGTGCAAACAACCCCACCTACATTTTTCCTATGTTTAGCAGGTGGGGATCTGTGGTTAGCAGGTCAAAACGCCGGTGCAAGGTAGTCTCTCCTATATTACACCTGCGTTTCGCAGGTTTGGATCCACGAAAAGCATGTCTTTTACGGATCACTTCAAGTTCAAATCCTTCATTATCTTTGTTTTCTTCAAATGTCTGCATAGAGAAGAAAAAGGGTATAAAACCTTTCTAAATTTTGTGAAAACTAAGTAATAACTCATGCTTAAAAATCTAATGAGTTGGTAAATTACTAACTCATCATTTATGTGTTGAAGGGTATGGGTTGTTATGATTCCCCATCCTAAACCCCTGCTAACACACTTCCAATCCACCATTGGACTTCCCATACCCCCACTATCCCTACCACTGCCACCATCCCTCCCACTGCCCTCTGCCTCTCTGCAAAATCAAATGTTACGATTTTTTAAGTTTACTACTATATTGGTATTGTTAGATTTTAGGTTCAGTGTTAAATAGTTGCATTGTTAATTATATTGTTAGATTTCATTATTAATGATATTGCTTTAATTGTTAGATTTAATTGAATTATTTATTGTTAGAACTGATTGCTATATATGTTGTTGTTTGTTCTTGAAACTTTATTAATGTTATTGTTAGAATTGTTACATTTAGTTAAATTATTTCACTATTAGATTTCATTGTTAGAATTGAATTTCTATATGTGTTCTTGTTTGTTCTTGAAACTTTATTAATATTATCGAAAATTAAACTAAAATATAATTAATTTATCCAATTAATTCATTATATTATTTTACTAGTGTTACACCCCATAAATCTTCGTAGTGCGATCGTAGTGTGCGCATGTACATTGATAATTTTAGCATATGAAACACCCAGGAGAAGGCCCCGGAGGTGAACACCCGAGCGCGTTGTAAAACGGATGGGGGCCGAGGCGCACACCCCCCGGCCACTGCCCAACTATATATATATATATGTTTTCCTTAGTTAAGCCAATTCATTTACATCAAGTATCCTTTGGCAAAAAATAGGGAACCCCGCAATTTTTATCAAATTTCTTCTGAATTACGCTGTCAAATTTCATCTAAATACAAATAGGGAACCTCGCAGTGACTGTTCTAGCCCACTCCCTTTTGCTCCATCTGAAGTTCAGGCTTAGGAAAACCATGCCAGCCAGTGCGCCAGGGTGTTAGCAAATTCTCCAACTAAAATTGTACCTTAGGCACACCACCTATCTCATCACCACTGATGGAATTTCTTCGGAAGTTCATGGCCAGGTGTACTGTGCTAGCTATCTAGCCAACCTGATGAAATTTCATTCTGTAGATCAAAGCTAGGCGTGCTGAGCCAAACACTTCACTAGATTGATGGAAATTCTTCTAAAGTTCATAGCTATGTGCGCCGCGCCAACCACTTCATCGCACTGATTTTGTTCACAAAATCCTTCTATCAATGCTCCGTGACCCTAACTTTTCTTATTAGTGCTTTTTTGGTAACTTTCAATCATATCTTCTAGCATGATCATCTAATCACGTCCATCATCTCCATTCAAAGATATTCCCCTAAAAATATGAATTAGCATATGAATATTCTTATCGAAATATGGTAAAATATGGGTAAAATGTGAAAAGCGGGCATATAAATATGCTAAAGATCAAGAAGTAATACGCTTCTATCAACAACTAGAAAAGGCTATTCCTCCACTATATGTAGAAGGTCTACATACTGTGATGTATATTTCAGTTAGACTAATCAATATCAAATCAAGTTGGAGTGGTTCTCAAACTGCTGTGGATGCTATGGTTGGTCTTTTAGGGAAACTAGTTAACCTTGAATTGGACATACCTAAGAACTTCTATTAGGCAAAAAAGTAGTTTTAAGTTAGGATAATCATATTATAGAATTCAATATTGTGAAAATGATTGCATGTTGTTCTATAAGAATAATGTCATCTATAAAATTGTAAGTTCGTGGAAATTATCATTTTAAATAGACTCCTGGTGGGAGGATGTTCCAGTTAAGATGATGTATTATTTATCTCTTATACCTAAGTTACAGAGGTTGTATGTATCGATGAGTTCTGCTCCTCATATGAGATGGCACTGTGAGAATAAAAGGGTTCCTGGTGTTATGTTTGATCCATTGAATGGAGAAGCTTGAAAGCATTTCGATAGAACTTATTTTTATTTTGCAAGTGAACCATAAAATGTTAGATTAGGTTTGTGTACAGATAGTTGCACACCATTTTATGTTTTTACTGCACCCTATTCTTGTTGTCCTGTATTTCTTACTCCATATAGTCTTCCACTTGAAATGTATATTACCAGTCTCTGCATATTTCTAACTTGTATTGACATGGGTCCCTATAATCCAAAAATTTTAAATGATGTTTATCTGCAAATTATGGTCTGAAGGTGTATTTAGACATGGCATACCAACTAAATTTAATTTCCTTTAGCGTGCTTTCTTAATATGGAATATTAATGATTTTCTTGCATATGGGATATCGTCTGGTTCGATGACTGCCAAAAGGTTAGCTTGCCTATATAACATCGAAATTAGTAAAACATTCACTTTAAAACATGATCGTAAAAATTAATGGTTTGATTGTCACCGTCAGTTCTTGCCAATGGATCACGAGTTTAGAAAAAATTAAACATGCATTCAGAAAGAATAATATAGAAAATGATCTGCCACCTCCATCATCATCAGGAAATAAAATTTGGGAGAGAGCTTGTCAGTTGCTAAGGCTGCATAAGCTACACCTTCTAGACTTTCTAGATATGGTGTTAGACATAAATAGACTAAACATAACATATTTTTGGAGTTTCTATATTGGAAGGATAATCTTCTATGACATCATCTTGATATGATGAACATTGAAAAAAATTATTTTGATAATTTGTTCAACATAGTGATGGTTGTAAGGGTAAGACAAAAGATAATCCAAAAGCCAGAATGGACTTAAAGGAATATTTCAAGAGAAAGGAACTATGGTTGCAAGAATCATACAATAATAAACTATTAAAGCCCAAGGCAAGTTTTTCATTCATATTGAATGAGAAATAAGATATTTATGAGTGGGTTAAAAATTTAAGGATGCTTGAGGGCTATGCTTCAAACTTGGGGAAGCATGCATATAGAATGAATGAAAATTGTATGGTATGAACAGCCAAAATTTCCATATTTTCGTAGAAGCTTTAATTCCTATTGCATTTAACTGCCTATTACATAGGTAAGTTTGTTCTTCAAAATTCTTGTTCTTACACTTTGTGGAAGGATAACTTAGAAAGGATGGATCAAAATATTTCTAACATTAACACTAAGATGAAAAAGATCTTCCCGTGTGGATTTTTTGATGTGATGGAACATTTACCAAATCAACTTGTATATGAGGCACGCCTTGGAGGCCCAGTTTAATAGAGATGGATGTATCCATTCGGAATGTAATAATTCTGACTTAATATACAATGAATGAGTTCTGTTATTTTTTCATAACTTATTACTACTAATATCAAATTATATAGAACTATTGGAAAGTGTAAAAGAACTGCTATAGAGAGGTCTATGATTGAAGGATCAATTTGTGAAACTTATGTTGCAAGGAAAACTGCTCAATTTTGCAATTACTCCTTCGAGGAACAAGTGCCATGTATGAGAAATAGAAGAACTTGTCATGATGATGGTGATAGTGATCCTAACCCACCCACTAAATTTAATTTTCAATTAACCAGGCTGAGGTTCTAAAAAACGCATCAGAAAAAGTTTGAGTAATATGAAGATGCAATCAATTGTAACACATATTTTGCTCAAATTTCCCCGAGATACAACCATATATTAAGTAAATATTGAATTATGTTATTGAATGATGACATTTAAATGCTAAAGGTTAAAATAGAAATTTTTTTAATTTACTGGAGAGTTACCTTGTAAGCAAGTGGGGTAATGATGTCATATATATAAGGTTTTCTGATTGACTTAAAGACTATGTAAGTATTGAACCTCATGTTGAAGATGTAAGTACAATATAGTCATTTGATAAAAGATTATGTGTTTTGTTTAACACTCTATAAATCATGATAAAATTATACTAATGAACATTTGCAACTAGTAAGAGATGTTGCATGCGGGTCTGATAGTTGATGTTGAGCATATTTTTATACCCATTTTCCATCATTTTACCCATATTTTATCATATTTTGAGTTCATTATACTTCAATTATGATTAAATTCATGTATATGTGTTTTTTATGCGCTAACAAATGACTGAGTTAATTTTAGCAGGAAACTAAGCAAAATGGGATCAAAATAATACATGAAATGAAGTTTTGAGGAGCTGGCGGGTTTGGTGCTAAGGCTAGGGCCCCACACCAAGTTCAAAACTTCATAGAACAAAAACTTCAGTCTAGTGCTATTGCTAGTGCGCCACACCAGCCCTCAAACTTCAGAGAATTTGCACTTCACACACTTGGCGAGATGAGTGGCACCCTGACCAGAGGTGTCCAGACTTGGAGAAATTTTACGAACACTTTGGTGAGATAGAGGGGGAAGCGTGTAAGGCCCTATCCAGAGCTGAAATTGCTAGAAATTTGACTAAGTCTATGGAGAGATACATGAGGCAGCGCGCCAGGGTCATTCCGAGATGAAAAATGCTAATTTTAAAGCCAAGTCTTGAAGGGAAAAAATGTCGTTTGAAGGATCATATAAAAAATAGAGGTCTTAGGTCGTTTGTTAAGTAGTTTTGGACTTCTTGGAGCCGTTTTGGACTTCTTGGAGCAGTCTTTACTCATTTTTACATCTCCTAGTTTGTTTATGAAAGCTTGTAAGTCGTTTGGAAGGAAGACAAAGTTCTACAACTAGGTTTCTCTTCTTTACTTCATATTTTCATATGATGATGACTAATATATGTTTTTTCGCTTGTCTAAGAGTGGATAAACTCTTATTCTAGGGTTGTGCCCATGGTGAATATTTGATTGTTTGAGAGACTAATTAAATTTGGTTTTGATTCTTTAATTATGGTTGTTTGTATTTATTTGTGTTAATATATTATTTGTAAGATTGATTACCTTGTAATTAATATGTTGGCTTTCGATTGAACTTGGAAAAGGGAATCGAAAGGGTTAAAAATAAACATAGAATGGAAATTCAAACACCCTTGAACCCATTGGTGATAGGATAGAAGTTGTTGTTGAGAATATGGATATACCCTTCAACCCCGTTTAGTTGAAATACAAGTAGGCATAACTGTCATTGCATTGTTCTCCTGTGACAATAAGGATATAGGCGTTAAGGTTCATGAAATAATCTTTGAATGCTAGGGTAACGGTAAGAAATGGGATAGTAACTTGAAACTAACAACTAGAGCAAGAATCATGCCAGTTTAATTACGTCTGAAAAACTCAACTTGAAACCAACCAAGTGCCATTGCCCTAATTTTTCATCATTATCGAAATACGATCAAGCTTGCATTTGTTTAAATTAATTTTATATTTGGTGTTTTAGCAGTTTAATTTTTCAAACCAATCTTCATTTTACTTGTTTTGTAGATTAGTGAAATTAAAGTAACAACCTTATAATGATTAAATTGACAAGTCCCTTGAGTACTATATCTGGACTTAAAAATCCTATATTACTTGACGGCCACATCAGCTTACGTGCACTTGGGAGACATCGAGTTTTTGGCCCCTAGGAATATACCCTTCAACCTCATTTAGTTGAAATACAAGTTGGCATAATCGTCGTTCATTGTTCTCCTGCGACCATAGGGATATAGGCATTAGGCTTCATGAAATATTTCTTGGATGCTAGGGATAGTGGGAAGAAATGGGATAGTAACTTGCAACTAACAACCATAGGAAGAATCATGTCAGTTTAATTACGTATGAAAAATCAACTTGAAACCAGCCAAGTGTCATTGGTCTAGTCTTTCATCATTATCGAAATATAATCAAGCTTGCATTTGTTTAGTTAATTTTATATTTGAAGCTTTAATAGTTTAATTTTCCAAACCAACCTTCATTTTACTTGTTTTGTAGATTAGTGAAATTAAAGTTATAACCTTATAACGATTAAATTGGCAAGTCTCTTGGGTAAGATATCTGGACTTCAAAATCCTATACTACTTGACGACCATGTGCGCTTGTGTGCTCTTAGGCGATATCATGTTTTTGCACCGTTGATGGGGAATTGAATATTGTTTAATCATTTGCAGGTTAAAATTTTATTTTTCTAGTTTGTATTTTACGTTTATTTCTTGTTTTTGTTGAAGTTCACAGGGTTGTTTGCCTCAATGTATGCCAAGCACGGGAAGTCAAGGACAATCTTTGGCTTCTCTTGATCCTGAAATAGAGAGAACTTTTTGAAGGTTAACTATGGAAAATATTAGGCAAGCAGCGGGTGAAGATAACGAGAGAGTTCAAGTGATGTATTTTGCAAGGACAAATTTAGAGAACGCTTCTAAGGTGATTGTCAAATCGGCCATCACAGGGAACTTTGAGCTAAAAGAATGGACTGTGCGGTTGCTCCAAAACACTTGCCAATTTTAGGGGAAGCCGCACGAGGATCCCCACAGGCATCTGATGACATTTGTAGAGCTAAGTGAAAATTTCCACTACCAGAACGTGTCAGATGAATATGTTAAGTTAACTTTATTTCTGTTCTCACTGATCGAAGAAGTTAAGGAGTGGTTGTAGAATGAGCCTACAGGATCCATCACCACATGGGAGATCCTCTTCAATAAGTTCATCAACCTATTTTTCTCTTCGGGAAGAACTAAAGAACTGAGAGGAAAGATCTACGGATTCGTATAGAAAGATGGAGAAACTCTAGCTCAAGCATGGGAATGTTACAAGGGCTACTTGAGGGATTGTCCATACCACATGCAACCTAAGGAGATAATTGGGAAAAACTTCATTGAGGGTCTGAAGCTCGGGTCTAAGATACTCCTTGACGCTACCGCAAAGGGACAGATTCTATCCAAAATTTCTGATGAAATTGAGGCTCTCTTGAACCTCACATATGCAGGGAGTTAGGATTATCAAGACTCATGCAGAGGATTTGCAGCAACAAAGGTGCTGAGAAAGATTGTGATGGATGGTGTAGCGGCAAATAGGGCAGACATTAGCCAACTGGTGAATGCGATCAGTAAGTTGGTGACCACACCAGCAGGAGGCCAAGTGCAGCAGGTTCAACAGACCCTTCATTTTTACCTTTCCAATTTTACAATACCTCTTTTCCCCACAACAATTTCCACTTTCCCAACTCACCACCATTAAAACACACCTCTTTACCTACCAATCATCTACACTCTTCTCTCTCTATAAAACCCCTTCCTCTCATTCTCTTCATTTCACCTCATCTCACACAAATCTCACAAAGCACAAATAGTTCTCATTGTTGGAAGAGCTACCATAGTTAGTCAAGCCACAAAGCTCCCATCTAATTACTTTTTCTCAGTACTCACTCGGTATGTACATCCTCACTTTTATATGGTTTGTTGTTGAGAATGGCAGTTTGAAATATTAGGCATGCAAAATCTGAAATTTTTTGTACCCATTTCCCTCATTTCCCATTTTTTGATTCCCTCTTGTTGAATGATTCTTATAATGTGTGTTTGTTGGGGGTGTGGATACTTGAATAATGTTTGTGTGGGTACTTGGACAAATGTCTTATGAAATTGTGTGCTTGATATAATGGTTGGGGGTGAACTCTGAGTAACCTCGCGTTCTTAAAAGTGCATGATTTGTCCGATGATAGATCGGATGGCGTCATTCTTAAGGGCAAAGCATCATTTTTCTTTTATTGTGCTGTTTGAGTAAGTAGCTTATCATGTGATCATGTGTTGAGTGAGGCTTGTATTTGAGTGAAGTTTATTTAACTAATTTGGGCTGAGCTATTACGAGTGCCATGTTCATCGGTGAGCCGCTTGTCAGGCCCGGTGAAACGCTGGCTGAAGCGCAGGTGCGGGTGTGAGGCTTTAGGCCACTGCCCAGCACCTGCAATTCACTGGCATTTTCACAACCCAAACGTACACCCGAATCGTAGACACGGGACAAAGAGCCCTGAGAGACCCCAAGTCGACCCATGGCATGAGCATACATCTAATTCAATCACATGAGCGGAACACTTAATGTAAAGAACATAATCATAACATAGCATAAAGGAAAAACAGTACTAGACTTATACAATACGACAGAGCACATCTTGTAGTCTGATAAGACTCTAAACATGAAAGGCGGATTGATGGCACGACTCCCCAACTAATCCAACGTCCAGAAATTGAAGAAATAACATAGAGCGTGAACATGTAGCCCTCAGAACATGAGGACTCACCAAATGCGCAGAGAGCAAGTCTGAATCTAGCTACAGGTGAGGATGAGCCTGGGAACTGGGACTTGTATCATGAAACGATACAACATAGAAAGTATGCGGTCAGTACATGGAATGTACTGAATATGCAAGGTAAGTAAAACAGACACTTAAAACATATATGAAATTCATAAATGATTATAAGAGTAGGATGTCATGCTCGTATCGTAAATCATAATATCATATCATATGGCTCAAGGTTTCCAAAACATTCATAACATAACTTAATCATAATTATAATAGAAGAGGTTTACTTAATATGACTTGAGCCAACATACATAATCATAACATGCATAAATCATGAGGAACAGTGGGAGATTCTCTTAACCGACATACCCCATATGAGCACACATGAAGCCCCACTTGTAACCCTAGTCGGGAGGGTGTTCGTACCTTGCCAAGGGTAGGAACTATGAAGGGCGTGATCACACATGAAAATGGCCATTTGGGTCAGGGACAAATATGAAAGGGTCCCAACATACCTACGGTTGAACGTAGTTCATGAGATCTGGGGCTTAATCTTGAGCCCCGAACCTACTCGGTGTGCGATACTACTCCCAAAACATATATAGTGCCCATAATAATACTTACATGAGTTCATGGGCTAGTTAAATCATGATAATGGTAAACATGATTGAGCATATGTGAGATAGCCATGACTTGAGGCCATGGGTCGGCCAAAAAAACATAATTCATGATTGATAAAATTCATACATACTTGTAGATCATGCATGTAGCTTGAAATTCATAAGTTAATAGTAGATAACATAATAAATTCATAATTCATGTTGGTCTTATAAAAACACCAATGGATCAATGGATTATAATTCGATTTATCATGGGGCATGCATACTCAAGACTAATTATTTAGAAATTCAAAATCAACAATATTACAATCAATTTATATCCCAGAAGATAATCAAAATCAGTAGATTATGATAAGATTTCAAAATCACAAGACCCATAATTAAATCATTTAATTTTATACAAATCAATTACACAACCCTATGAGTTTTTGATAATTTATAAGTAAAATCATAGAGTAGGAGCATGGATATGGAAGGAACCACCCATTGTTGATCTTACATACCTGGAAAAAACTAATTCTTAATATCCTTTGAAAGCTCAAGGTGGAATTGTGAGGAAATGGGGAAGAACACCTTGAGTCACCTTCTATCCTCCTCCCTAAACTCTTGCATGCATGAATGAGGCCTAACATGAGCTAATCCCACTTAAAATACCCCATTTAGAGCTTAAAACGACGTAATTTAGGCCTTAGGAATTAGGAAACACCCTCATTAAAACACAGAAAAACACTGCCAGGGCCCCTAACGAGGGGCCTCACGAGTCATTGCCAAGGGGCACGACACGTGGCTTGGGCCCGTGAAGTCCACTATCCAAAACACTCAGGGGGACCGCACGAATCATGTTGGCTGATCACGACTAGTGGTCACCATCCGTGACCCCCACTGCCCCAAAACCTTGACCAACCCTCCCATGCAGACCACGGGTGACTTCACAAGTCGTGAGGTCTGACCACGACTGGCCCGTGGCATCCTCAACCTGAGCTTTCCTAGCCTGCTGACCATGAGTCACATCATGACTCGTGCTCACTCCTGACGACTTCGTCTTGCAACCTGATGCAAATTTCCAGTTTTTCTCCGTTTTGACTCCACGGTCTGATCCTTGGGTTCCTGGGGTATAACAATATCTCCCCATTGGGAACATTCATCCTCAAAAGTTAGAAACATGCAGAAAACTCATAAACAAGAGATCACCATATATAAATACTGATCATTAAGCTGAAATTTGACGGATTGACTACCTCCGAAAAGGACACAAAACTGAACTGAATTCAAACACCACATACATATGCCATATCATAAAACAAACCTGCACGCATGAACGGAACATGAAAACTAATTAGAGGTTTAGGGAAAAAACTGATACCTCAAACTGAAACTGAGCCGGTAGAGAACAGGTGTGGGTATTTAGCCATCATATCCGCTTCGACTTCCCACATAGCTCCTTCAACATGCTAATTTCTCAATAACACTTTAAATAAAGCTACATATTTGTTCCTTAGCTTACGGACTTGACGATCTAAGATTTTCACCAGAATTTCTTCATAGTTGAGGCTATCCTTTACGCCAACGCTGTTCACCAGGACTACTAAAGCTGGACCACCCAAGTACTCTTTCAAAAGTGACACATGAAACCGGATGAACTGAAGATAACTTCGAGGGCAAGTCCAACTCATACGCCACCTTAACAACTCTCCTCACAACCCGGTAGGGGCCAATATAGCGGGGACTGAGTTTCCCCTTTTTCCCAAACCACATGACTCCCTTCATGGGAGATACCTTTAGAAATACCTAGTCGTCCACATCAAACTCCAAGTCTCTTCTCCTCACATCAGCATATGATTTCTGACGAATCTGAGCGGTTTTTAACCGGTCCCTCATCAACTGGACCTTCACCATCGCCTTGTGAACTAAATTTGATGCTATCATAGCTGCCTCACCAACGTCAAACCATCCGATGGGAGATCTACACCTCCGCCCATAGAAGGCCTCGAACAATGCCATTTGGATACTAGAGTGATAATTGTTATTATATGCAAACTTGATCAAGGGCAAATTATCATCCCAACTACCTTTAAAATCCATAACACATTTCCTCAATATGTCCTCAAGAGTCTGGATTTTTTGTTCCACCTGGCCATCTATTTACGGATGAAAGGTTGTGTTGAGCTTGACTTGGGTCCCAAGTCCCTTCTGAAATGATCGCCATAACTGGGAGGTAAACTGAGTACCTCGGTCTGAAATAATAGACAAGGGAACTCCATGAAGTCGAACCAACTCCCAAATATATAGTTTGGTATAGTCATCTGCTGAATCCGTGGTCTTGATCGGTAGAAAATGGGCAGCCTTAGTTAATCTCTCTACCACCACCCAAATGGAATCATAGTGCCGTTGAGTACAAGGTAGGCCTGTAATGAAATCTATATTAATCTCTTCCCACTTCCAGGTGGGGATGCTAATATCCTGAAGTATGCCTCCTGGCCTTTGATGCTCGACTTTTACTTACTGACAGTTTGAACATTTGGCTGCGAACTCTGCAATATCCTTCTTCATACCATCCCGCCAATACATTTCTCACAAGTCCCAGTGCATCTTTGTGGATCTCGAATGGATAGAATATCTAGTACCATGTGCTTCATGCAATATTCGAGCCCTCAAATCATCGATGTCCGAAACACATAGTCGACCCTAGTATCGTAGCACACCATCTCCCCCTTGGGAGAAAACCTCCACCTTTTGACTTCTTATTGCTTCCTTCAGCTTCCTCAAAATCGGATCTTCATCTAGCTTAGATTTGACATAAACCACCAAGGACGATTCTGATCCATTCTGCACAATGACGTCGCCATCGGTCGATTCGACCAATCTAACTCCCAATCTTGCGAGTCGGTGGACATCCTTCACCAACTCCTTCTTTCCCTCCTCCACATGGGACACACTATCCATAGAGATCCTACTAAGTGCATCCGCCACCACATTAGCATTGCTCGGGTGGTAAAGAACACTTATATCTTAGTCCTTCAATAAATCCAACCACCACTTTTGCCGAAGATTGAGATCCTTCTATGTGAACACATATTGCAAGCTCTTGTGATCCGTGAATACATCCACCTGGACCCCATACAAGTAATGCCACCATATCTTCAATGCAAACACCACCGCAGCCAACTCGAGATCATGGGTCGGGTAATTCTTTTCATGAACATTCAGCTGTCGAGAGGCATATGCTATTACTTTCCCATGTTGCATCAATACACATCCCAGTGCGTCTCTTGAAGCATCACAATATACAACACAGCCATCCGTACCCTCAGGTAAAGTCAACACTTGTGCTTAAGTGAGTTTGGTCTTCAATTCCTAGAAGCTTTCCTCATAAGCCTCCGACCATTGGAACTTTACCTTCTTCTGAGTCAAACTTGGTCAAAGGTGTCGCAATAGATGAGAAACCCTCAACAAATCTCTGGTAGTAACTTGCTAGGCCCAAGTAACTCCGAATTTCTGAAGGATTCATCGCTCTGGGCCAATTCTTCACCGCTTTGATTTTCTGGGAATCTACCTTAATGCCCTCACCTAAAACAACATGACCTAGAAATGCCATTGAGTCCAGCCAAAACTAACAATTGCTGAACTTTGCATATAATTGACGATCCTTGAGGACCTAGAGCACTATACTTTCAAGTGAGTAGCATGCTCCTCCTCACTCTGGGAGTATATAAGGATATCATCGATGAACACAATTACGAACATGTCAAGATACTGCTTGAACACCCTGTTCATCAGGTCCATAAAAGCTGCAGGAGCATTGGTTAGTCTGAATGACATAAATACAAACTCATAATGGCCATATCGAGTTTTGAAGGATGTCTTTGGGATATCACATTCCCGAACTTTGGGTTGATGGTATCTGGACCTGAGATCTATCTTCGAGAAAAACCCGGTACCCTCGAGCTGGTCAAATAAATCATCAATCCTGGGCAAGGGGTACTTGTTCTTGACAGTGACCTTATTCAGCTGTCAATATTCAATACATATTCGAAGGGACCCATCCTTCTTTCGAACAAAGAGAACCGGTGCACCCCATGGAGACTTGCTCGATCTAATGAAACCCTTATCCAACAAGTCCTTCAACTATTCTTTTAGCTCCTTCAGCTTGGCTGGAGCTATCCTGTAAGGAGGAATAGATATAGGCTGTGTATCGAGCAATAGATCAATACCAAAATCAATTTCCCTCTCCAGAGGAACACTGGGAAAATCATCAGGAAAAACCTCTGGATACTCACACACCATCGGAACTGAATATATAGTCGGGGTCTCAGACTCTACATCCTTAACCCTAACTAGGTGGTATATGCAACCGTTAGAGATCATTTTTTAGCCTTAAGGTATAAAATAAACTGACCCGTCGATACAGCGTAATTACTCTTCCATTCCAAAACTGACTCACCCAAAAATCGAAATTCTACTGCACAGGTCCTACAATTAATCGAAGCATAGCATGCAAACAACCAATCCATACCCAAGATGACATCAAAGTACGTCATGGTAAACTCTACTAGGTCCAGGGAGGTAACCATATGCAACACTGTAATGGGGAAACCTCTATATACACGTCTAGCTACAACTGATTCACCGATTGGAGTAGATACGGAGAACGGTTTTGACAGAATTTCGGGACTAACTCCAAAACTACTAGCAATGTAAGGGGTCAAAAAGAAAAAAGTAGCTCCTGGATCAACAAAGCATAAGCATCAATATAGAAGACTTGCAACATACCCGTGACCATATCTGGCGAAGCCTCCTGCTCCTGGCCAGGCAATAGGGCATAAAATCTGTTTGGCGCTGACCGCTTGCTGAACAAGTGGAAGCACCCTACTATGGGGGTCGTGCTACTGGAGCAGTAGTACTGGCTGTAGGGAAATCTCTGATCCTATGTCCGAGTTTGCCACACCCGAAACAAGCATTTGCACCGACCAGGCACCTTCCGGGATGATTTTTACCACATCTCGCACAAGTTGGGAAAGTGCGCTCCACCTGCATGCTACCATGATCCTCGAGCCTATAGTCCTGCTCCTTTGGTCTCCCCTGAACCTGGATGGCATGCTGGTCGATGATGGAGCTGGGGAAATGGACCGGTGCTAAGTCTGCTGATGTGGTCCGCCTCCTGACCTGACCTGAGAAACTCGGTAGTTGTCGGTCCTGGCCCTCTTGGCCTCTCTCTGCCTCTAGTAAACTTACTCCATCTACTGCGTATGAAATAGAATATAGGGAAAATCAATGTCCTGGTGAAGCATGGTGATCCGATAATCCTTGTCCAAGTAATCTGCTACTCCATGCATAAAGCGGCTCACCCGAGCCCGCTGATCCGCCACTAACTCCAGAGAATATTTAGATAATAGGGTGAACTCCAATGCAGCCCGGATCACCAGCTAAGGCCCCTAAATGACTGCTCAGTGATAAAGGAGGTAGGGGTGCAGGGACAGCCATGCATACCCTTGGACAGACATACTACCTTGCTTCATATTAACAAACTCGGCCGCCTTGAGCTCCCTTATCTCCCGAGGGAAGAACCTCTCCATGAATGCAATATGAAACTCATCCCAGCCTATCGGGCCTTCACCCGCCGCCCTAGCATGTCTCCATTTCTTAAACCATATATGTGCTACCCCCTTTAGCTGGTAGGAGGTCAAATCAACGCATTCCCCATTGTTCACCCTCATGAACTGGGTGATTTTTAGAATCTTCTCTATAAAATCGTGTGGATCCTCGTCCATCTTTAACCGTGTGAACTTCAGAGGGCTCAGCCTCAAGAAATCTCTCACCCTAGACGCTGCTACATTCCCATTCTAAGGGAAATGCACCATCGCCTAATTCTGGACCTGAGCAGTCATGGCCTGTGCCAGGATTTGAATCGCCGCCCTAAAATCATCATGGGTGGCTGGCTCCGGTACGTGCTCCTCATGAATGGGTGGAGCTGGCTGATGCTCACCATCATGTGCACCCTCTTGATCATCACCATTTCCGTTTCTCCCGGCATTTACTCGAAATGGAGGCATGATTCTACAAGCGCGAATAGCACGAATTAGAGGACTAAAGGATGTTCATCGCATGACATAGATCATGAAAGAAGGGAACATTTCCTAAATGTGTAGTAGCCTCTTCATCATAAGTGTCACGCGCTTCACACCCATGAAAAAGACTCTACTTAACACGACTTTCAGACTCCCTAGGACCCATAAACCTATGGCTCTGATACCAAGTTTTTCACGACCCAAACGTACACCCGAATCGTAGACAGGGGGCAAGGAGCCCTGAGAGACCCCAAGTTGACCCATGGCTTGAGCATACATCTAATTCAACCACATAAGTGGAAGACTTAATATAAAGAACGTAATCATAACATAGCATAAAGGAAAAATACTACTAGACTAATACAATACGGCGATATACATCTTGTAGTTTGATAAGCCTTTAAACATGAAAGGCGAATTTATGGGAAAACTCCCAACTAATCCAATGTCCAGAAACTGAAGAAATAACATAGAGCGTGAACATATAGCCCTCAGAACATGAGGACTCACCAAATGCGCAGAGAGCAAGTCTGAATCTAGCTATGGGTGAGGATGAGCCTGAGAGCTGGGACTTGTATCATGAAATAATACAACATAGAAAGTATGCGGTCAGTACGTGGAATGTACTGAGTGTACAAGGTAAGTAAAACGGACATGTAAAACATATATTAAAATCATAAATGATCATAAGAGTAGGACGTCATGCTCGTATCGTAAAGCATATTATCATATCATATGGCTCAAGGTTTTCAAAACATTCGTAACATAACTTAATCATAATCATAATAGAAGAGGTTTACTTAACATGACTTGAGCCCACATACATAATCATAACATGCATAAATCATGAGGAACGACCGGAGATTCTCTAAAACGACATACCCCATATGAGCACACATGAAGCTTGACTTGTAACCTTAGTCGGGAGGGTGTTCGTACCTTGACAAGGGTAGGAGCCATGAAGGGTGTGATCACACATGAAAAGGGCCATTTGGGTCAGGGACAAACATGAAAGTGTCCCAACATACCTACGGTGGCACGTAGTTTATGAGATCCGGGGCTTAATCGTGACCCCTGAACCTAATCGGTATTAGATACTACTCCCAAAACATATATAGTACTCATAATAATACATACATGAGTTCATGGGCTAGTTAAATCATGATAATGGTAAACATGATTGAGCATATGTGAGCTAGCCATGACTTGAGGCCATGGGTCGGCCAAAAAAACATAATTCATGATTGATAAAATTCATACATACTTGTAGATCATGCATGTAGCTTGACATTCATAAGTTCGTAGTAGATAACATAGTAAATTCATAAATAAATTCATAATTCATGCTGGGCTTATCAAAACACCAATGGATCAATGGATTATAACTCGATTTATCATGGGGCATGCATACTTAAGACTATTTTTTAAGAAATTCAAAATCAATAATATTACAATCAATTTAAATCCTAGAAGATGATCAAAATCAGTAGATTATGATAAGATTTCAAAATCACAAGACCCATAATTAAATCATTTAATTTTATACAAATCAATTACAAAACCCTATGAGTTTTTGATAATTTATAAGTAAAATCATAGAGTAGGAGCATGGGTATGGAAGGAACCACCCAGTTGATCTTAGATACCTAGAAACACTGATTCTTAATCTCCCTTGAATGCCCAAGGTTGAATTATGAGGAAATGGGGAAGAACAACTTGAATCACCTCTTATCCTCCTCCCTAAACTCTTGCGTGAATGAATGAGTCCTAACATGAGCTAATCCCCCATAAAAGACCCCATTTAGAGCTCAAAATGATGTAGTTTAGGCCTTAAGAGTTTAGCAATAACAAAAACACCCTAATTAAAACACAGGGAAAACACTGCCAGTGCTCCTAATGAGGGACCTCACGAGTCGTTGCCAAGGGGCACGACTCGTGTCTACCCGTGAAGTCCACTCTCCAAAACACTCAGGGAGACCCCATGAATCGTGGTGGCTGACCACGACTCGTCGTCACCACCCGTGACCCCCACTGCTCCAAAACCTTGACCAACCCTCCCATGCAGATTGCGGCTGACTTTGCGAGTCCTGAGGTCTGACCATGACTCGTGGTCAGGCCCGTGGCCTCCTCAACTTGAGCTTCCCCAGCCTGCTGACCACGAGTGACATCATGACTCATGGTCACTCCTCACGACCCACCTTATGAGTCGTCCTGAAACCTGATGCAAATTTTTAGTTTTTCTCCGGTTTGACTCCCGGGTCTGATCCTTGGGTTCTCGGGGTATAACAGGCGCTTCGCGGATCATGATCGGTGAAATGATGGTGTGGCACCGGTATTTCATAGTTATGCCCAGTTGTCTACCTAAGCCGGCGATTCAACTACGTCTCGCGAGTCTCAATCGGCATTTTGTAGTTGTGTCGCCGGTACTGATGGCACATGATTTTGACATTTCAGCTTGTTCTCATCCAATTTTTAGATTTTTATTTCTAACTTAGTTTAGCTGTCTCTTTTAGTTTCATATCATTCAAAAACCACAAAAAATTAGGACTATGTGGCACTAGCATTCTCTTGCAGCATAATGATTTCATCCATGCAAGGAGACAAGAGTAAGGCACCCTCCACATAAAAAAGTAAAGGCAAAGGAAAGGCCAAGGCAGCCCCAGCCCCCACCAACACTAGTGAGGCCATCATTTTCTGCGATACATGAAGGCACACTTTGTTATTTGTGAAGGAAGGCCTATCACCAAGGAGAAGCGATTCGAGCTGGTGATAATGTCCAAGTTCACTCCTCTTGACAAGAGAGTGTAAACAACCATTGGCAAACAAATATACCCGACGAGTGTCGGGGTCGAATTCCACAGGGAATAGTAGTTGATCTTGTATTAGTTGTCTATCAAATTGAAGTAACTTGCATGAATGTCTCAAAACTAATAAGGCAAAAATTTGGGGGAATCACAACTCGATAATTGAACTACAAAATTTGCTAACCAAAACAGGGACAAAGCATAGAAAATACCAAAGGAGAGACTACTAGGGGGGTGATATTATCGAGGCATCATCGGATTAGGATTTTTAATAGCTCCTATCATTACTCAATAGTATAATTGGTTGTGGACGAGGTGGTAACTTATGTTTTTCAACTAATTAGGTGCCTTACACCTTGCGTTTTCTCAAACCCCAAAGACATTTTCACAACAACCACATCAACTTGGGTAAGAATTAACTATTTTTAGCTTTGATTCTCAATGGGTGTGTGACAATATGTTTTGACTATCTCTAGCCCAATCCCACATGATCAACACCCTATTACCCAGTAATGTTTCATTACTCATATCCTAAACTCTTTTTTCAAAAAAAATTAGAGTAAGTAAATACAACCCACATTTGCAACAATGTGTATTTAGATTAAAACTCAGATAAAATACTAAAATTATACTAATTGAGTAAATCTAAGATCAATTAAATAATACCCAATTCAAATCAACCCCAATTATTTACACACCCCTAGCAAGTGATATAACTACTCATGTAAGTAGAAGAAGACATTGCATTAAGGAATAATTCAATATCCATTCAACAAAATCAGTAAGAAAATTCAAGCACAACGTCCTGGTGTCCAATGGAGTTTCTTATACCTTTTCAAAGAAGAAGATTATGCTTTCTCTCTCTAAAATTCAAATCTCACACTTCTTTCTACTTTCTATTCATTATTTAATATAATGGAATAATGATCTAGAAAAGAAGGTTCAATTCTATTTTAAAAATATACAAAAGTAGGGAACAAAATGCTCCTTTTTTTCTAACCCAGACATTTTTGCTCTTTTGTGACGGACCTCACTTGTGAGTCACCAGCGGTTTTCCGGTGCTGATCCACAGTCCCCTGGTCCATCACATCTGGGTGCTAGTGGATTTTGGATTTATTCAATGTTACCACCGGCAGTTTGCCAGTGCTTATCCGTGGTCTGCCGGTAGCCATTATTCTTCAGCCCAGTAGGTATCTTCGAGTGACTGGCGTTTGCAGGTGTCCTCCGGTGGAGCGTCGATCCTCATCTCAACCACTGGTCCTCATCTCAATTTTCATGCTTTTTGATCCACTTCATGCTTTCTCTACTCAAGTTAAATACTTAAAAGATCAAGGAGAAAGAGCATAAAATCAACCTGAAAGACTTGAAAACCAAAAAAAAACTCATGTCTAAGAGCCTACTCAGTTGGTAAATTACCAACTCATCAAACTCCCAAACTTGAATCATTGATTGTCCTCAAGTGATGCAATTCATTACAGATGAGAAAATGGAATAGCATGCTATACCATATGTGTTTATGCACCAAGGACCACTGAACCTATGACAATCCCAAAATTGCTCACCGACTCAAGGAAAAAAGAAGAGACTCCCAAAAATATGTTGCAAACATTTCAAGATGTAACCATAATGAATATACATGATTCACAAATGTTTTCATTCTTCAAAACAAGGTCATGGTTTATCAAAACAAGCACACATAGCATCTCAAATCATTACAAGTTCACATTGAAAGCATTCCTTGAAGCTAAAAAATCTAATGTCCCATCACTTCTTCACACCAATGCAAGCATGTTCTCCAAGAGGGTAATGCCACTCACAAGAAGAGAGAATTCTTTTTTATCATCAAGAAATGCACCCACAAGGAATTATAGAATAGGACAATAATGCTCACGCCATAAGCCGAACATAGACCCAGATCGTAACACAGGACAAGAAGCCCTGAGAGACTCCATGTCGACCCATGGCATGAACATATATTTAATTCAATGTCAATAAAGTAGAATACTTAGCATAATGACATAGCAGAAGCATAACATAACATAATATGGAAAGCGGAACGTACTACGTACGTAACAGCTAAATACTACACATAATCTGAAAGCCTCTAACATGTCTCATGGGTTGATGGAACAACACCCCCGACTAACCTGACAAGTCTAGAAAACTGAACATGAAAAGATAACTGATATCAGACTGGTTCTCGGAGAATGAGGACTCACCAAAGAGCTGGATGCTAGTCCCCGGGATAGCTAATGACGATGCTGGATCTGAAGATTGGAGCTTGTATCATAAAACAATACAACATAGAGTATGCGGTTAGTACGTGAATTGTAGTATGCAAGGTAAATAAAAAAGACATTTAAAATACATAAAAGTGGGTAAGAGTAGGACAACATTCTCATAACATAAATGTCTTAGTGTAATATAAGGCTCAAGGTTTTCAAAGCATTCGTAAATTAACCATATGCGTAATCATGAGAGGGGAACTTTAATAAACATGACTTGAGCCAAAACCATATGAACATAACCATCCATAAATCATGAGGAACAATAGGAGATTCTTATAACTGACCTACCCCATATGAGGACACATGGAGCCCGACATGTAAATCCCTAGTCGGGAGGGTGTTCGTACCTTGCCAGGGGTAGAACCGTGAAGGGCGTGATATCACACCTGAAAGGCCCATTTGGGAAAAGGGGACAGTCTAAAGGGAGGTCCTATCATGTCCTACAGTGGCACGTAGTTCTGAGATTCGGGGCAAAACCTGGGCCCCGAACCTACTCGGTGTTAAATACTAGTCCCAAAACATATATAGTTCTCATAGGATAATATATACGAGATTCATGGGCTAGTTAAATCATGATAGTCATGAGCATGCTTGTAAATACGTGAACTAGCCATGAGGGTAAGGCCCGTGAGTCGATCAAAATTGCAAAGTTGCAAATCACGAGGTTCGTGCATACTTGTAAAACATGTATATATTTAATAAATCATAAATTCATGATGAGCATTTGAATAATTCTATATCATAGATCATAAATCATGATGGGTCAAAAAACATCAATGTCAAGGTAAAATCATAACTCAATTTATCATACAACATGTGTGATTGGGCATAATTTAATAGAAATTTAAATCAATAAATTTATAATCAAATTAGTTGTAAAATCTGGTCATGATTCATACAATATGATGTAAAACATGAGATGTAGTAACCTATAGATAGATCATTAGGATTTCATAAGATTTATGATAAAACCCCAAAAGAATTTTAAACAACTTTATGACTAAGGAGAGATTGCGCATAGGTGTGAATGAAAACACCTACTAATAACCCTACATACCTGATTATAGACGATTCTTACAGTTCCCTGATTGCCCAAGAAGAATTTGAGAAGAATTACAAGGCATAAGGCTTGATCTCCTCTCTAACTCTCTCTAACTTGCATGCATGGATATGAATGAGCCTAGGATAGGTTTTACCCTAAAAAGACACTGCATTTCAAGCCTTGTATGACGTAGTTTAGAACCGTAGGACTTAGGAATGATGAAAATGTCCTTAATGGAATTCCTAAAATTTCTGCATTGACAGTGACAACGACCGTCCCAACAGGTCGTTCTTGGATACCATGACTTGTGGTATCCATCCATCATCTCCACTGCCCGACTTCACGTCCTCAGGTTCGATCCCATGAATCGACAGGACGAGTCGTCCCTTCAGACAACGATTCATTATATCGCCCATTGTTTCCTCTTAGACGACCTGCACCAAGACTCCCACGAGTCACACCACGACTTGTTCTTCCTTCCAACGAGTCATGGTTTCCTTCCGTTACCTCAACTGGAAGTTTTGATACTCCTTCCACAACTGATGACCACGACCCCTTGTTACTTGCAACATGTCATTCCATAACTCGTCACTTAATCCTTGACCAAGGGTCAGCCTCGCCACGACCACAAACAACGACTCGTTACTCCTAGCAACGGGTCATTTCTAGACCCGTTACTCCTAACTATTACCAGGAAAAACCTCCCCACGGATACTTCCCACGAGTTGTTGCTTGGACCAATGATCTGTTAGGTTACCCGTTCTGTGGAATTTTTTCTGAGATTCTGACAACTTCTATTTTTAAATCCCGAGTCCAGTCTTAGGCACTTCCCAGGTATTAGAATATCTCCTCCTTGGGAACATTGTCCTCGAATGTGGGAAAACTCACAGAAAATAGAGAAATGCAATCATTACACTCAAATACTGATCATTTAAGATGATAACTTACAGAATGACTGCCTCTTATTCAAACTACATGGCTGAACTGCATTCATGAATCATACATACATCCATGTACATAAAAAAAACTTGAGCGCATGAACTGAACTTGAAAACTAATTAGAGTTTTAGGGAAAAAAATGATACCTCAAGTTGGAACTGAGCCAATAGAGAATAAATGTGGGTATCTAGCCATCATGTTTGCTTCGGCTTCCCACATAGCTCCTTTAATGTGATGATTCCTCCATAAAACTTTGACTGAAGCTATTTCCTTGTTTCTTAACCTTCGAACCTAATGGTCCAGTATTTCCACCGGAACCTCCTCATAACTACGGCTGTATTGTACACCAACACTGTCCACTGGAACCACTAGAGCTGGATCACCCAAACACTTCTTTAAGAGAGACACATGGAATACAGAATTCACATAAACTAATTTTGAGGGAAACTCCAATTCATATGCCACCTTACCAACCCGTTTTACAATCCAGTAAGGGCCAATATAACTAGGGCTGAGTTTTCCTTTCTTTCCTAACCGCATCACTCCCTTAATGGGAGATACCTTCAGAAACACCCAATCATCCACCTCGAACTCTAATTCCCTCCTTCTTACATCAGCATAGGACTTTTGGCGACTTTGAGCTATTCCCAACCTATCCCGTATTAGATGAACCTTCTCCGTAGCCTCATGGACCGAATTTGTTCCTCTAATCGCTGCTTCACCAACTCGAACCAACCAATGGGCGATCTATATCTCCACCCATAGAGAGTCTCAAACGGAGCCATCTGAATGCTGGGATGGCAGTTGACATTGTATGCAAACTCAATAAGAGGCAAATGATCATCCCAACTATCTTTGAAGTCAATCACGCATGCTCTCAACATATTCTCGAGAGTCTGGATTGTCCGCTCTGCTTGACCATGCGTTTGCAGGTGAAATGCTATGCTGAGCTTAACCTGAGTACGAAGTCCCTTTGAAACAACCTCTAAAACTGAGAGGTAATTAGGTACCTCTGTCTGATACGATGGACAAGGGCACCTCCATGTGATCGAACTAGCTCTCTAATTATCAACACCTGAAACACACCAACTACCTTGATATCGAAGCACACCATATCCCCTTGGAGACGATCTCTACCTTCTGCTCCTAAACGACTTCCTCCAACTTTACCAAGCTAAGACCCTCGTCTTGTCTAGCTTTTACATTAGTCACCAAGGACGATTCTGATCCGCTTTGAACTATAACACCACCACCGGTTGAGGCAAACAAACGAACTCCTACAATTCCTTTTAAAAAAAATTTAAAGTCCCAAACCTCTAAGTTTTCATCCTTTATTTCTTAAGATCATGCCAAATACACAATACGCTTGAATCCCCCCGAAATTCTCCGGTCACAACCCAAATACGCAATCTAATCATGAAACCATTCCGGACCGGTTGGAACCATCAAGTTACCCATATACGATTGTTTGACCACAAGTTGACCGTGGTCACACCTAACTTCCTCAAAGCTCATAAATTCAACCAAAGGTTCAAATCACTCTCGAATCACCTCGTAATCCATGCAAACTACCCAACTAAATCATAGATCACCATCCAAAACCAACAAAGATTTTCAAATCCAAATTCAAGCTCGACAACCTAGAATATTGACTTTGGTCAACCCCTCCAACTTTAAACCCTTAAAAATCGAAAATCTCACCCTTAAAAAACTTCATTAAGTCATCTCGAGAACGATATCATCCACCTCCGCAAATCATGAATAACAAAATAAAGATACAAAAAGGTTCAACCTTGGAAAACGGATTGGCAATCACAAAATGACCACGTGGGTTGTTACACTTCCAGGCTTGGCTAACAACTATGCCTTCTGAACTTTTACATACCCGGCATCTACGGCGAGGGATATGGAGTTATCTTGAGCGTACGCATCTTAACTGTCATCTCTATCACGGGGGAACATCCATAAGGTTTAGAGTAAGTGAATCATGAGCATGAATCATTCAAGAAATCTAAGCTCTGCATATACCTGGTATAGCACGATCTTATGAGCTGATAAGGCAAGACTTAGGGTTGAGTTCATAGAGCTGAGCATATTAAGAGACATGGGTTCACAGACATAATGAGGGTCATGACATTAAGCTGAATGGGTAATATTGGGATCACTGACGGATAGGGTTGCCTATCATCTTAGGGTCCTAAACAGAAGAAAGAGTTGAGCGTAGAATCGAGCGAAACATAATGGAGACATCTAAATGAGGGTGGGTTGACTAACCCCAGATACTATTCACAGAACTTCCTTACTAGAAAACTCATGACCGGACTTGGCTCTTCACTTAGCATTTCCTTACCTTCCCCGGAATAAGACTCATATTAAAATGCACAAAGGGATCTTGCACCTTATACAGGAGTCATCAGAACTAGCAATCAGGGTAGGTTTGATAGGAAAGCTTATAACATACCTGGGACTAAATCTGAAGCTGACTGCCACTTGCACTTGGTAACCTATCCTGCTAGGATGGACGATTTTTTGGAGCTGCTGATCCGATGATTGGAACCTCGGCTCTACCCTTGCCCTACTTGATCAATGCGCAATTTCTACATATGTGCCCGGCCTCTCCACATCTGTAACAAATGTCTAAAACTGCCAAACACCATCCCACCTGTGATCTACCATATTTCAAGCATGCCGACTTGCTAGATATAACTACTGGAGGGATGGCCGGGGCACGGCCCCTCTGGCCATCTCGCTTGGCTAAAGGGTAATCTCTATGTTTATTACTGAGTTTTCCACAAAAAAAGAAAACATCTGAACCCGCCAAGCACTTTCCTAGGTGGTTCTTCTAGAAACACCCGCAAACTAGATAAGTTGTTACACCCAGTAAAAGTTAGTGACTCATAAACGTACGTGTGGATTTGTGTTAAGTAAAGAGGGTACGATGCATGAAGGAAACCCTGAAACTTGGGTCGAACGAGGCCAGGCTGCAAGGACCAGCGTGACATGCCAACACCCTGGCGCTTTGGGCAGCGCGGCGCGCCGGCCCCTTTGGCACTTTGAGGGGTGCGACGCTGGGCAAGGGATGTCGCAATGGGTGGTGCGGGGTGCCCCCATGCCACTACCCACATATATATATATATATATAGAGTCCCTTCTTCAATTGTAAGGTCATTTATATATATAGAATTGGCCAGAGAGAGAGATAAGAAGAACATATAAAATTTTCGACTGATTATGCTACCAAATGCTGTCCAAACTCCGATTAACTTCAGGTATTGAATTATAAGCCTGTAGGGAACATTATTACGGAGTTAGTTTCTTGAAAAACGCCTCGCGAATTGGAATTCCACCGAGTAGAAGTTGTCAGAATTTCTTCAAACTGATTTATATACGATCAAAGGCTTCAAGTAAGAATTTCTCCATTTTGAACTCTCAAAAGATTATACATGTTTGGCCGTATTTCATCAAGTTAAGATGTAGTTGATATTATTATGAAAAGTTATTGTTTTCATCAAATTGAGTACTAAAACTAGTCTCGTTCTCCTAGTAATATGATTACAGTGGTGAAGGGCTGTTGAATTCAGGTTGAAACTCATAGGTTAGACAGGAAGTCGGCATTTGAGGTATGTAAGGCTATCCTTTCGGCAAGTTACGCTCGTCGTAAAGTTAGTATGAACTGTATGTCTACAATACTTTAGAGTAAACCTATTGGGTTAGCTGTTGTAAACTAAATTGAGTCTATAATGATGAAATAGTAATTCCTGTCCAAAATTAGCCTAGCTAGAATGGTCTTACCCGAATATTGACTAGTTAGCTCTAAGGGCCGAATTGAGTTCCATTTACCGAGGCTGTAAGGGCCGAATTGAGTTCCATTTACTAAGGTTTTAAGGGTCACATTGAGATCCATTTATTGAGGCTATAAGGGCCGTATTGACTTCCATTTATTGAGGCTGTAAGGGCCGAATTGAGTTCCATTTACTGAGGCTGTAAGGGCCATATTGAGTTCTATTTACTGAGACTGTAAGGGCCGTCTTGAGTTCAATTTACTAAGGCTGTAAGGGCAGAATTGAGTTCCATTTACTAAGGCTGTAAGGGAAAAATTGAGTTCCATTTACTAAGGCTGTAAGGGCCGTATTAAGTTCCATTTAGTGAGGTTGTGAGGGCCCTAATAAGTTCCATTAGATTGAGGCCACGAAGGCCACCTCGAGTATAGTTTACATAAAAATCCTTAGTGGTCGGGTGAGTGGAAGGGATCTTGTTTGTACTTGCCGGGGCTTATTGGGGTCCAAGTAGGTTTATCTGTGCTTTTTGTACCTTCCAAGCTTATGGGGGCTCGGTTAGGTTCTTGTTTGCACATATAGACTTGTTGTTTAGATTATTCAGAAGGTATAGGTATTGTAGGTCAAGCCCTTACTCTCTCTTTTAATTACTATATATTTACTAGCTTTTAGTCAAGTTATTACCTTTCTGCCTTACATATTTTGTACATATTGTACTGACGCCCACTCGGGTGATGAATTACTTTCCTGTAGGTGCAGATAGACGCGGTTTGGGTTGTTCCTAGCCTTCAGCTGAGGTCAACAGCTTATTCATCTCCTTCCCTCTAGAGTTGAAAGTTAGACAAGGTTTACTTTTGATGTACGTTTTTGGGTAGGTCAAGGCCCTGTCCCGACTATTATATCACTCTTAGAGGCTTGCAGACTGTTGTACATTCCCTGTAGTTAGTTGTCGATGGCCGTGTGGGGCCTTGTTTAGCTGTTAGTTAGCAGCCTTTTTGTCCATAGTGTATTTTAGTGCTTGATTTATGTTTCAGTTATAACTAGACAGCATGGTGGTCTTGTTGGCCCGCATAGAATCTCTGTTATTGTGTTGTTGGGGTTAGCTATCTTCCTTGCAGGTAGCCTTGTTGGCCAGGGGCTGTATTTACAGCCAAGATATAGCTCGTTGGTTTCTTAAGTTGAGTGCCAATGTGTACTAGTAGTGCACCAGTCTAGTCAGGCTAGTTCAGACCTAGTGTGGCACTAGGTGCCAGTCATGCCTCCCAAGGTGGGGAATGACAAACTTGGTATCATAGCAAGTCGTATCCCAAGGACTCTGCAAGCTGTGTCAAGATGAGTCTTGTCTATGGGTGTGTTGTGCACCACATTCCATAGGTAGGAGGCTGTAAGGCATAATAGTATGGTTACTCTTTTTCTCCTCCAGTCTTTCAATAAAGCTGTGCTATATAGGGTGACTTCCTGAGCTTATGTTATTCTTTTTTTTTACAGAGAAATGTTAGATACACAGTAGACCATGACTGGTCGAGAGCAGGATGCGGCAGTATGAGAGGGCACTAGTAGGGGGCCCCAGGCGGAGTTAGCTCAATCTGAGGGCGACAAGGGGACACCACCTCAATCTACCCAGAATCCACCACCACATTCAAAGCGCGCTAGGACGGAAGATATACCAGTACCATCCCCAACTAATCCTATGCCGTCAGATTAGGAGCTTAGGGGTGCATTTTATATTTTGGTAAAGATGATGGCTTCCTAGCGTCAGCCTCAACCGGTGGTACCAGCTGTCGTTGAGCCTGCTAAGGGCCCGGTAGTTCGAGAGTTCGTGAGTCCTTGACCTTGAGTCCCCCGCAGTTTACAGGTACAGATCACAGAGAGGACCCACGAATTTTATAGATCAGTTGCAGAGGATATTCAAGGTCATCCATGCCTCGTCCATAGAATCAATTGAGCTAGCAGTATTCAGATTGCGAGATGTAGCAATTTTCTGGTACGAGAGTTGGGAGAGATCCCGAGGCAGAGATGCACCTCCACCTACATGGATCGTCTTTTCTGAGGCTTTCATAGATCATTATTTTCCTCGAGGGGTTCGGCAAGCCAGAGTAGAGCAAATTTTTCATCTTGAGCAGGGAAGAATGAGTTTCAGGGAGTATGCATTGAGATTTGACTCCTTAGCCAGGTATGCACCCTCTTTTGTTAATACCATGCCACCCAGGGTGCATTGATTTATCATGGGGCTCGCACCAAAATATATAGAATTGTGCATTACAGCTACACTGCGGGAGGATATGGATATTTCCCAGATCTAGGACTTTGCTCAGAATATAGAAGAGCTTAGACCGCATCAGTATGCTATGGAAAGGTCAAGTCAGGAGCAACGTCGGAGGGCTAGACCCACATATTTTAAGATAGATTTTCAAGGCAGGCCCAAGCCCCATTTTTCAGGTGGACCACCTAGGCCTCCATTTCAGCAACAGCAAGATAGTGATCAGATTGTCGGAGGTAGTCAGGCCTCGGCGAAAGTTTACGAGTGCCAGGCGCACAGCAACAGAGGGGGCCAGATCAGGCAGAGTTAGCGATACCTCGATGTAGTACTTGTTATAGCCGACATCTAGGGAGGTGCAGATATGGTCCCATCACCTGTTATACCTGCAGGCAAGAGGGACATATGATGAGAGACTTCCCGACTAGACGCTAGGGGGGTCAGGACCAGCAGAGTAGATCTTCAGCAGGTTCGTATGCCCCAGCACCTTCTACAGGGAGCAGGCCTCAGCTCCAGCCTACAGAGGCCGAGGTAGATCAGGGGCATCTGGTTCAGGTAGCAGTCAGGATAGCACATATGCATTGCTAGGGTGTCAGGAATCAGAGTCGTACCAGATGTTGTGACACATATATTAGATGTCTGTTCTCACTCAGTTTATTCTTTGATAAATCCAGTCTCCACTACCGAGGTTGTACAGTATAGATTGCTGGTCGTCTAACCTCAGCAGATCTGGTAGAATTAGAAATGATTGATTTTGATGTGATTATGGGTATGTACTGGTTGGCAACATGTTATGCTATTGTAGAGTGTTGGACCAGAATTGTCCGATTTCATTTCCTAGGGGAAGTTGTGCGAGAATGGAGATAGCAATACAGCTACACCAAGCAGTTTATATCCTATGTTCAAGCAAAAAAGTTAATAGAAAAGGGTTGTATTTACCATATTATCAAGGTTCAGGATGTGAAAGCATAATCCTCGACTCTCTAGTCTACCCCAATTGTTAATGAGTTCTCAGATGTGTTTCCAGATGAACTTCCTGGTATTCCCCAGAGCGGGAAATGGACTTCTCCATAGATTTGCTACCAGATACTCAACCTATATCTATTACCTCATACCGAATGACCCCTGCTGAATTAAAAGAATTAAAAGAACAGTTGAAAGATTTGTTGGATAAAGGATTTATCAGACCCAGTATGTCACTATGGGGTGCACCGGTCCTGTTTGTGAGAAAGAAGGATGGTTCCCTACACATGTGCATAGATTACCGAAAAATGAATAAGGTTACTGTTAAGAATAAATAACCTCTTTTGAGAATAGATGATTCGTTTGATCAGCTGCAAGGGGAAAAGTACTTTTCTAAAATTGATTTGAGATCTAGGTACCACCAGGTTTGAGTGTGGGAAAAAGACATCCTGAAGAAAACTTTCAGGACTAGGTATGGTCACTTTGAGTTTCTCGTTATGTCCTTCGGGTTAACTAACGCGCCGGCAGTGTTCATGGACCAAATGAATAGTATCTTTTGGTTGTATTTGGATCTGTTTGTAATAGTGTTTATTAATGATATTCTAGTCTACTACCTCTTAGAAGTGGAACATGGAGATCATTTACGGATAGTACTTCAGATCCTCAAAGAACACCAGTTATATGCAAAGTTTTCTAAATGTGAGTTCTGGTTGAATTCTGTAGCTTTTTTGGGACACATTGTATCAGAGGCTGGTATTCAGGTTGATTGGCAGATAATTGAGGTAGTGAAAACATGGCCTAGGCCTACGACTCCAAAAAATGTTTGCAGTTTCTTGGGGTTAGTCGGATATTACAGAAGGTTCGCGGAAGGGTATTCTACTCTGTCAGCGCCGTTAACTAAATTGACTCAAGAAGCAGCCAAGTTTCAGTGGACCAAAGCCTTCGCGCAGACTTTCTAGGAATTGAAAAACAGATTGACCTCAGCACCAATGTTAGCTTTTCCAGAAGGTTCAGAAGGTTATGCAGTGTATTGTGATGCTTCAGGTGTTGGGTTAGGATGTGTTCTGATGCAACATGGTAAGGTAATTGCTTATGCTTCGAGGCAGTTGAGAAAACATGAAAAGAACTATCCCACTCATGATCTGGAGTTAGCTGCAGTAGTTCACGCCTTAAAAATATGGAGACATTACTTGCATTAGGTGCATGTGTTGATATTTTTACCGACCATAAAAGTCTTCAGTACATTTTCACACAGAAGGTGCTGAATTTGCGACAACGTCGTTGGTTAGAATTATTGAAAGATTATGATGTGAACATCTTATATCACCCAAGGAAAGCTAATATTGTGGAGGATGCTCTTAGCTACCAATCTATGTGTAATTTGGCATACCTAAGGCTGGAACAGTGGGAAATGGCTTGAGAATTGCACCGGCTAGCCAGTTTAGCAGTTTGAGTGGTTGATACAGGGGATAATGGAGCCATAATTCAGAATACAACAGTGTCATCCTTGGTAGTAGAGTAAAGGAGAGGCAATATGAAGCTTCATATTTAGCACAACTCAGAGATAGAGTTCAGCAGGGTGAAATATCAGTTTTTAAAGTAGCCAGGGATGGAGTTTTGAGGTATAGAGGTCGCCTCTGCATCGCGGATGTAGCAGGAATCCGCTAGTAGATTATGGAAGAGGTACACTATTCTCACTATTCTCTTCACCCAGGTTAAACGAAGATGTACCATGAAATAAAAGAAATATATTGGTGGCCTGGAATAAAGAAAGATGTAGCTGAATTTGTAGCACAATATCCTAATTGTCAATAGGTAAAAGCTGAGAAGCAGAAACCCGGCGGCCTAACTCAGGAAATAGCTATACCTATGTGGAAATGGGAGTCAGTAAATATGGATTTCATGACAGGACTACCCCGTACCAGGCGTAAATTTGATTCCATTTGGGTGATTGTTGATAGGTTAACGAAGTCGGTTCATTTTCTGCTAGTCAGGACCACTTTCTCAGTCAAGGACTACGCCGAGTTGTACATTAGAGAAGTAGTATGATTACATGGTGTCCCAGTATCTATTATTTCTAATAGAGGAGTACAATTTACAGCTAGATTTTGGTAGTCATTTCAAAAAGGTTTGGGAACACCGGTGAATTTAAGTACAACATTCCATCCTCAAACAGACGGGCAGGCAGAACGTACGATTTAGACGTTCGAGGATATGATACGGGCGTGCGTGCTAGACTTTGGGGGCAGCTAAGATGAACATTTACCCCTTATTGAGTTTGCTTGTAATAATAGTTATCATTCAGCAATTCAGATGGCGTCGTACGTGGCTTTATATGGGCGAAAGTGCTGATCCCCAATTGGTTGGTTCGGGGTAGGAGAATCAGAGTTAATTGGACCAGACATGATCCACCAATTCGAGGAGTAAGTAAATCATATCAGAGAACATTTATTAACATCTCAAAGTCGTCAGAAATCTTATGCCGATGTGCAGCGTAGAAACCTAGAATTCAATGTAGACGACTGGATGTTTTTGAAAGTCTCGCCCACGAAAGGTGTAATGAGGTTTGGAAGGAAGGGAAAGCTTAGCCCGAGATTTATCGGACCGTATCGGGTTCTCCAAAGAATAGGCTAGGTGGCATACAAATAAGATTTGCCTTCAGAGTTAGAGTTGTTCACCCGGTCTTTCATGTATGGATGTTACGAAAATGTATAGGGGATCCGTCCCATGTTGTGCCAATTGAGGATGTCCAGGTTTTTGAGGAATTAGCGTACAAATAGGTTCCTATAGCCATATTAGATCAGCAAGTTCGCAGATTGAGAACCAAAGATTTGCCTCCGTTAAAGTTTTGTGGAGACACAGAAATAAAGAAGAAATGACCTGGGGAGCTGAGGACGACATGAGATCCAGATATCCTCAGCTGTTCTAGGATTTGCTCCAATTATGCAGTTAAGGTAGGGTTGTTGATTTAGCTATTGTTTATGATGCATGTTATTGATACTGTTTAGTTGACTGCCATTCTGTTATGCCAGAGTTGCTATAGTGTCATATGATATACCTGTATTGGACTTTTCTGCATTTCAGAGTTTTTTAGTAGTCCATATTACAGGGAAGACTCTTCCGAAATTCTTCCAGAATAATAGTTGAAAGAGTTAAACTCCTATAAGTTGAAGTAGTCATTCGAGGATGAATGTTCCTAAGGGGGGAGGATGTTACACCCCGTAAAAGTTAGTGACTCATAAACTTACGGGTGGATTTGTGTTAAGTAAAGAGGGTACGACGCATGAAGGAAACCCTGGAAGTCGGGTTAAATAAGGCCAGGTTTCAAGGGCCAGCGCAACACGCCAACACCCTAGTGCTTTGGGCAGTGCGGCGCGCTGGCCCCCTTGGCGCTTTGAGGGGCGTGACGCGGGGCAAGGGGTGCCGCGATGGGTGGCGCAGGGCGGCCCCCTGACACTCCCCCCCCATATATATATATATAGTTCCTTATTGAATTGTAAACTCATTTATATATATATATAATCGACCAGAGAGAGAGATACGAAGAACATATATAATTTTCGTCCGATTACGCTACCAAATGCCGTCCAAACTCCGATTACTTCAGGTATTGAATTATAAGCATGTAGGGAACATTACTAAGAAGTTAGTTTCCAGAAAAATGCCCGGAAAATCAGAACTCCATCAAGTACAAGTCGTCAGAATTGCTTCAAACTGATTTCCATGCGATCACAGGCATCGAGTAAGCATTTCTCCCTTCTGAACTCTCAAGAAATTATACGTTTTTGCCCGTATTTCATCAAGTTATATGTAGTTGATATTATTATTAAAAGTTATTGTTTACATCGAATTGAGTACTGAATCTAGTCTCGTTCTTCCAGTAATACGATTACAATGGAGAAGGGCTGTTGAATTCAGGTTGAAACTCGCTGGTTAGATAAAAAGTTGGCATTTGAGGTATATAAGGCTATCCTTTTGGAAAGTTACGCTCGTCATAAAGATAGTACGACCTGTATGTCTACAGTACTTCAGAGTAAACCTATTGGGTCAGCTGTTGTAAACTGAATTGAGTCTATAACGATGAAATAGTAATTCCTGTCCAAAATTAACCTAGCTAGAATGGTTTTACCCGAATATTGAGTAGTTAGCTGTAAGGGATGAATTGAGTTCCATTTACTGAGGTTGTAACGGCCGTATTGAGTTCCATTTACTGAGGCTGTAAGGGATATTTTGAGTTCCATTTACTGAGGCTGTAAGGGATGTATTGCGTTCCATTTACTGAGGCTGTAAGGGAAGAATTGAGTTCCATTTACTAAGGCTGTAAGGGCCGAATTGAGTTTCATTTACTAAGGCTATAAGGGTCGTATTGAATTTCATTTACTAAAGCCGTAAGTTCCATCAGATTGAGGCCACGAGGGCCACCTCGAGTACAGTTTACACAAAAATCCTTAGTGGTTAGGTTAGTGGAGGGGATCTTGTTTGTACTTGTTGGGGCTCATGGGGGCCCAGCTAGGTTTTTTTGTGCTGTTTGTACCTTCCAAGCTTATGGGGTCCCGGTTAGATTCTTGTTTGCACATATAGACTTATTGTTTAGATAATTCAGACGATACAGGTATTGTAGGTCAAACCCTTACTCTCTCTTTTAATTACTACAAAATTACTAGCTTTCAATCAAGTTGTTACCTTTCTGTCTTATATATTCAGTACATATTGTACTGACTCACACCTGGGCGCTGCATTACTTGCCTGCTGGTGTAGATAAACGCGGTTTAGGATGTTCCTAGCCTTCAGCTGAGGTCAGCAGTTTATTCATCTCCTTCCCTCTAGTTAGTTATCGATGGCCGTGTGGGGCCTTGTTTAGCTGTTAGTTAGCAGCATTGTTGGTCATAACATAGTTTAGTGCTTGATTTATGTTTCAGTTATAACTAGACAACATGGTGGTCTTATCGGCTCGCATTGGATTCCTGTTGTGTTGTTGTGGTTAGCTATCTTCCTTGCAGGTGGCCTTGTTGGCCAGGGGTTGTATTTACAGCCAAGATATAGCTCGTTGGTTTCTTGAGTTGAGTGCCAATGTGCACTAGTAGTGCACTAGTCTAGTCAGGCTAGTTCAGACCTAGTGTGGCACTGGGTGCCAGTCGTGCCTCCCAAGGTAGGGCGTCACATAAGTAATCACCTTACCCTGGGCTTGTATCTCCGAACTTGAGCTAGGGACTTTTGATGGGGTTGAGAGTGACTCTCACTACTCGACCCTTGCTGGGAAATCTCGAGATTTCCGATCTTGGGCCTCTTCTTCCTCCTTCCCTTCCCCTTACGCTCCCTTCCCATATTTGAGTCACCAACCTTAGGCGGACTCCTCTTCGTGAGTCCTTGAACCCTAGTAGCTGCTGCCTCCCCGGTAGGGTTCACTAGTGTGATAGCCTGTTGCTTAGGTTAGGTGATCATAGCCCGCATAAACACTCTAAGGGAGACTCCGAGCTCCGCATCCGTAAGTTACATGGAATCCATTGGAGTTGGCGGGGTTGGTTGACTCCCGTTGTTGTCCTGAAAAGACATGTTTCTACACACGCGTATAGCACTAGTCAGGGGATTGGAGAGAGTCAAACACATGGCACGAGATAGAGTCATAAAATAATGGAACATTTCCTAAACGTCTTGTAGCCTCTTCATCATAAGTGTGGCGCGCTTCACACCCATGAAAAAGACTCTACTCAACGCGGCTTTCGGACACCCTAGGATACTTCAAACCAATTGCTCTGATACCAAGTTTGTCATGATCCGAAAGTAGACTCGGATCGTAACACACGACAAGGAGTCCAGAGAGACTCCAAGTCAACCCATGGCATGAACATACGTCTAATTCAATGTCAATAAAGTAGAATACTTAGCATAACCACATAGCGAAAGCATAACATAACATAGCATGGAAAGCGGAACATACTACATACATAATAGTTGAATTCTACATATAGTCTGAAAGCCTTTAACATATCTGATGGGTTGGTGGGACAACACCCCTAACCCGACAACTCTAGAAAATTGAACATGAAAAGATAACTGATATTAAACTGGTCTTCAGAGAATGAGGACTCACCAAAGAGCTGGATGCTAATCTCTGGGACAAGCTAATGACAGTGCTGAGTCTGAAGATCGAAGCCTGTATCATAAAACGATACAATATAGAGTATGCGGTCAATATGTGGAATGTACCAAGTATGCAAGGTAAGTAAAGCGGACATTTAAAATACAAAAAAGTGCGTAAAATTACGACAACATGCTCATAACATAAATTTAATAATGTAATATAAGGCTCAAGGTTATCAAAGCATTCATAAATTAACCATATGCGTAATCATACATGACTTTACCCAAAACCGTCTGAACATAACCATGCATAAATCATGAGGAACAATGAGAGATTCTTATAACCGACATACCCCATATGAGTACACACGGAGCCCGACCTGTAAATCCTTTGTCGGGAGGGTGTTCGTACCTTGTCAAGGGTAGAACCGTGAAGGGCGTGATATCACACATGAAATGCCCATTTGGGAAAAGGGGACAGTCTCAACAGAGGTCCCATCATGCCCTATGGTGATACGTAGTTCTAAGATTCAGCGTAAAATCTGGGCCCTGAACCTACTTGGTGTTAAATATTACTCCCAAATCATATATAGTGCTCATAGGATAATATACACGAGATTCATGGGCTAGTTAAATCATGATAATCATCAGCATGCTTGTAAATACGTGAACTAGCCATAAGGGTAAGGCCCGTGAGTCGGTCAAAATTGCAAATGCTCAAATCAGGAGGTTCATGCATACTTGTAAAACATGTATATATTTAATAAATCATAAATTCATGATGGGAATTTGAATAATTCCATATCATAGATCATAAATCATGATATGTTGAAGAACATCAAAGTCAAGGTAAAATCTAACTCAATTTATCATAGAACAAGTGTGATTGGGCATAATTTAGTAGAAATTTGAATCAATAGATTTAACTGAATTAGTTGTAAAATCTGGTCATGATTCATAAAATATGATGTAAAACATGAGAAGTAGTAACTTATAGATAGATCAGTAGAATTTCATAAGATTTATGATAAAACCCCACAAGATTTTTAAATAGCACTTTATGACTAAGGAGAGATTGGGCATGGGTGTGAACGAAAACACCCACTCATAACCCTACATAGCTGATTATAGCCGATTCTTACACTTTCCTAATTGCCTAAGAAGAATTTAAGAATAATTGGAAGGGCTAAGGCTTGATCTCCTCTCTAACACTCTCTAACTTTCATGCATGGATATGAATTAGCCTAGGATAGGTTTTACCCTCATAAAAAACTGCATTTCGAGTCTTAAATGACATAATTTAGGACCCTAGGACTTAGGAATGATGAAAATGCTCTTAATGAAGTTCCTGAAATTTCTGGACTAGCAGTGACAATGACCATCCCAACGGGTCGTTCTTGGATACCACGACTCATCGTATCCATGAATCGTCTCCATTGCCCGACTTCATTTCCTCTGGTTCGATCCAACAACTCGACAGGATGAGTCGTCCCTTCATAAAATGATTCATTATATTGCCCGTTGTTCCCTCTTAGATGACCTGTATCAAGACTTCCCACGAGTCACACCACGACTCGTTCTTCCTTCAAGCGAGTCGTGCTTTCCTTCCATTACCTCAACTGGAAGTTTTGATACTTCTTCCCAGGGCTGATGACCACGACCTGTTGTTACCTGCAATGGGTCGTCCCATGACTCACCACTTCATCCTTGACCAAGGGTCAGCCTCACCACGACCACAAATAATGACTCATTACTCCTGGCAATAGGTCGTTCCTAGACCCATTACTTCCAACTGTTACTGGGCCAGACCTCCCCACGGATTCTTCCCACGGGTCATTGGTTGGACCAACAATCAGTTAGGTGACCCTTTATATGGAATTTTTTCCCATATTCTGCCAACTTCCATTTCTAAATCCCAGGTCCAGTCTTAGGCACTTCCAGGGTATTACAGCTTATTCTCATAAAAAAATTCTCCATGCACACAACTTGACCCATAGGCTTGCCTTTTGTGTAACTCGCCACTAATGTAGAGTCGCTGCACTCTAAATCAATTAGGACTTGGGGGTCATGATGAAGGCTAGGGGTTAAGGTAGGAGAGACAATGAGTTTTACTGGTTAGAACCTCCCTAATGCCTATTTCTGAACATTTTTAACATCCCATCACACTATTGAGATCATTCCACTTTATCTATCCTTGCTCATAATCTTCATCTTTTGTTTACAAGAGCCACCCTTATAATACCTTTGGATTCCACATTTCGCTTCATGTAAGAAAGAGGTAACACCTTTCACTATTCTTTATCTTTTCAATGATTCACGGGTTTTCAACCAACTAATTCATTCATTTTAATCACAATTTGGTTCTACCTCACATTGAAACTATCGCATTTCTCCCTACCTCGTGGAACCCAAACTTAGGCTTTTGCCTCATTCCTACACATCTCCTTGTCTCTCCCTATTTATGGGGCATGAAGCCCCATTTTTCATTCTTTCACACTTAGCAACTAGAGAGGATGGGTGCACAAAGACCGGGATTGAAAAGGGTCATTAGGCTTGTAATGTCGTTTTCTATAGAAAGGGTGAAAGACCCAACATTGACTAGCAAAGGAAGATGTTTAAGGAGGTCATTTATGGTGATGTGACTAGTCAATTTTTTCCTATGCATAGGAATCATTAATCAGCCTCACCACACAAGGCATCACACTTTAAGGAGTTCACACAATACATCACCATAGCTAGGTTACGATTTTAAGACAATTGAGCATCTGAATCAACAAGCCAAATAAGGAATGTGCAATATATGACAAAAGAGTGCTACATTTTCCATTTCAAATGCCCCATTTCTTCAAAATTTATTTTTTTCATGCCACAAAAAAAAATTAGTGGTACCCCTAAAAAAATTCAACAAGACTAAAAAACATGGAATTTTCCCTTGAGAAAGTCGCCTTACAATCTATCATTGAGAAATGTCACCCGGTTCAACAATAGAAAAAGAAAAGAAAAAGAAATTGATCCTCGGGATAGAACCATGGTATAAAGAAAACCCTCACAAATTACTCACTAACAAGTTTTTACAAAAGGAAAAAATCAAACATGGGTCATGAAACATTCAGCAATCTAAACAAGGACCCAATCACTTTCACTAACAATTCAAGAACATTTTCATTTCATCCATCTTGAGCTCGACAAAGGCTCAAAAACCATCCAACAATTATCAAAACAATAGCCCAACAAGGGCAACATCAATCATCATCAATAATAGCCCGACAAGGGCATCCGAAGCTCGACAAAGGCTCACAAACCATCACAATTCAAAAACAAAAGCTTGACAAGGGCAATATCTACATCAATAACAATGACCATAAAAGAGATACATTCATCCCACCCCCAACACAAACACTACATTGTCCCCAATGTATGTATTAAAATCAAGTGAGGGTAAAAACTTCCTAAAGTGGTCACTCATCATCATCATCATCAACCTCGGCCTCAACATACCCATCATGCCCATCATCTCCCAGATCATCCGTATCATCCTCTAAGCCCTCGAACAAGTCATTTGTGGGGCCTCGGGATATAGAAGGGGACGCCATAGCTACATCAAGCACGCTTATGTCGGGCACCTCTTTTGTCATCCGACCTTCCCATTCCCTTACTTCATCCTGGAGAGAAGTTACAACCCCCTCCACAACATCCACATGCGAGCATAACTTGCTTAAGCTATCATACATTGACTTCATCTCCTTTTTCACTATCTTGGCAATCAGGGCATGGATATTTTTGTGTCATCTCCGTGAGTCTATGGAGGCTACTTAGCTGAGAAGATGTGGGAGGAGGTGAGGCTCTCTATGTAGGTGCTTCTCCGGAAACCTGGCCCGATGCCTTAGGATGTCGCAGGTTGAGATCTGGGTCTACGGGGATCTACTCTAATCCATGAGAGATGGACTCCTCAGGGCCCTCGAAGGCTTGCAGCTGCTTCCGCTTGCTCTTGGAGCATCCACGTCACTTTCTCTTTCCATTGTGATCACACCAGTAGTGGGATATGAGCATAACATAGGGCATTGAGGTTCCAGCTTGCCTCACCTTTCTCTTCATCTAAATAGCCACTATTTCCCCAAAGTTTATGGGGATCCCTCTCATGATGCAAGTGATGAGGATGGCCATCTCCAAATTTACCCTCTACTCATTCCTTGAGGGAATGATGCTGCCATATAGAACATCAAGCCACAACTTGGCTTCAAACTTTAAATCACGCCAAGAGATATCACCACCCATAAAAGCCCAAAAAGGTGTATCAACGGAAATGGTAGGTGAAATCCAACTAAACTGATTCTCTTTGTTGGCGATTCTGGCTAAATACTCAGTTCTAGGGTCAATCTCGTCCTGCTAAAATAAAGAATTGATGGCCGCTAGTGTGATGTCAACTTCTACACCCATCACCATAATTGAGGGAAGGTAGGGGAATTCGTCAACCTTGCCTCTATGATGCATGCTCTCTTTCCTGGCCTGGTATGATGCATAGAACTCCGTCACTAGGCTATTGTAGAAGTCTGGCAGAGGATTGGCAAAGACGTGCCATTGGCCATCAGTGAATTATGCTGTGATGTTGGGGAAGTCACCCCGCAACCCCATCAAGTTGAAGCGCTTCTTTACCGTGATAGAGTGCCCCTTGCAAATAGCATATTTTCCCTCCATGTCGGGCATGCAAAAGATAATAGCTTCTCTAGTGTTGGGGGCTGGGGCCTAGATGAAGACTTAATCTGCAGGATCATGTTAGTTCAATAAAAACAATATTTCTTTTTGTATTTTGTTTGATAATGGAAAAGAAAAGTTACATCTATTCTAAGATAAGGAAAAAAATTATAAAGATTGGATGAAAAATAAATTTAAAGGTTTAGAGGTTAAGTGATGGAAGCACCGACAGAATACCAGCGGAACATAGTTAAAGACCAGCGAGGTGCCGGTTATCCGCCAGTAATACACAATGGCTAGGGGAAATGGGGTCATCTGGAGCCACTTCGGCATTTCTCCGGTCTTGACCCGTGGAGCGCCGATGAAATGCAAGTTTGAGGCAGTGGCTTGAAGCCTTGTACCTCAACAGGTGCTTCATTCGGAGTTTTGTCGGGCCTGACTGACGGCTAGCTGGTGAGCTCCGTTGAGTGCATTTCATCCCCAAACTTAGTCAAGAAAAATCTTTCACATTCATGTCTTACTCACCCAATATGATAGAAAATAAAGAAAAATGGCAATTTAACCTTAAGAATGACGTCACTCTATCTATCATCGGTCAAATCGTACATTTTAAGCACTTTGGGCTACATAGACTTCATTCTCAAGCTAAAATCAAGCACATCAAGAAGAAAGCTTTTTACCACAGATAATACCCACATTAACATTCAACGTTTTATCAATACCCCCACATATCCACAACATAAAAATATTTAATCAATGAAAGGCATAAGAACAGGGTAATGGGGAAACATAAGTGGGGAAACTTCTAACTTAACATACTCAAATGTATTCACATCCTCAACAAAATCAAAGCAGGACACACATACCGAATGAGATTGAGAACAAATACTGAAGAGAGATAAAAGTTTGGTGTTGACCAACAATTGAGCTTCCACAAGATACGTGCTTCAGTTTAGTGGAAATATGAGTGAAAGGAAATGAAATGAGGGGAGTAGGAATGGGGAATTTATAGGAGAGAAGAAGTGGATAGAAGTGGTAGGTGAGGAGATAGGTTTAATGGTGGCAAGGTGGAAAGATGGTGTATTGGGAAGTTAAAAAGTGTAATGGGAAAAATGAAAATGTTGAAAAGGGTTTATGGGGAATTGAAGAGGTTTTGACCAGATTTTTAAATCCATGGATCAGGTTGGTCAATTGATTGGTCAATATTTTAAATTCACTAGATACCTTGACTTGCCTTTAATCAGCGTTCATCGGCCAAGACCGGCATTTAGCCGCTTCAACACAGGTGACCATCTCCTCCTTCAGTTTACTTCCTTGTATGCGGCATGTGACCAACACAGCTGGAATGACCTTATTCAAGATCGAGACTGGGTAGTTTCTATACACCCGACTGGCTCTAACTGACTTGCCAACTAGGGTGGAGACTAAGAATGGTTCTTAGAGGATCTTTGGACTGATGTAAAACTGGATTGCTACATAGGGATTCACGAACAAAAAGGTAGGTCCTGGATCTAGTAGGGCATACACGTCTAGATGAAAAAGGCATAACATACCCGTGACCACGTCAGGTGAGCTCTCCTAATCCTAACAAGATGACAAAGAATAAAAATGGTATTGGTTCTGGCCGCCATCCATACCTGAAGTGTTGGCCTGCTGGAGCTGGTGAAGCGGTGGATTGTGATCTCCCTTATCCTGTTGACGGGCATTCTTTTAGTCGATGACCAAGATGTCCACAACCAAAAAAACCCTCTCGACCCTGAAGACATTCTACTGGATGGTTCTTGCCATACCTAGGGCAAGCTGGGTAGCTGTAGCGGTTTCTGGCGCTATGACTCTGGGATTGTGAGCCAGATGCTCCACCTTTATGATCCTTGCAGGATCAAAAAGTAGGGGCACTGGCTGAAGTGGGTGCTAGGGCCCTCTACTGCTGCTGCTGTGGGTGGCTACCATCGCCAGATCTCTAGTGGCTATAATTTGACTGGCCAGTTCTTGCCCGTTTGTTCTCCCGCTCCAAGTCTTTTAATTTTTCTGCCTCAATTTGCTGAGCATGGACTATGAGGATAGAGAAATCGATGTCCTTAATAAGCATTGTAGTCCTGTACTCCTTGAGGACCGAATTCGACACTCCATTAACAAATTTCAACATATGAGCCCTTGGCTCGGCTACCATCTCTGGAGCATATTTAGACAACCTAGTGAACACCAGCGCATACTCTTCCACCGTCCGATTTCCTTGTTTTATATTCATGAATTCCACCACTTTTGCCTCTAGGAGCTCCCGAGGGAAGAATTTATGTAGGAAGGCTGCAATGAACTCCTCCCTTTCCACCTATCCTGCTCCCGCTGGTCTCCCATCCTTCCACTGCTCATATCATATTTGGGCTACCCTTTCAGTTGGCAGGCAGCCAGGTTGGCACTCTCTGAGGAGATGACACCCATAATCCGGGTGATCTTTCTAATCTTATCCACGAACTCCAGTGGGTCCTCTCCCACCTTAGATCCATGGAAAACTGGAGGGTTCATCCGAGTGAAGTCCCAAACTCGGGTAGCTGGTACAAACCCATTATTATTGATCGGAACCACCCGCTGGTTCACCTGATTAGTAACTGTGTGTGCGAGTAGCTGGATAGCCACACTGAACTCTGCGGTGGACACTAAGTCATCTTGAGGGGCTGCGGAAGCTGGTGCGCAGGTCGGTGAGAGTTACCATCCCTTCTATTACCGCATCATGGATGCATGATTTCACTGAAACAAAACAGAGCACGAGTTAGGAGAACTTTTCTAGAATTGAATTTCGATGCACAATAAAGAGTAGGAACAAAAGGGAGTTTTCCTAATAACATCTCGTAGCCTCCTCGTCATTAGTTTGGCTTGCTTCACACCACTGAAAAGGACTCTACTCGACGCGACTTTCAGACATCCAAGGATACTCTAAACCTAGTGTCTGATACCAAGTTTTTCATGCCCTGAGTCTCTACCCTGGACGAGACATGGTACTTGGATTCACAAGTTACCCCAAGGCAACCCATGGTCTATCATAACACTAGCATCCTGAGTAAATACCTAAAAGAAGCTTTGAAATAATAAAATAAAACATTTTATGAAAAAGAACTAAATCATAAGTTTTATACAACTGGAAGAAAAATTGAAAATATGATAACTCTGTCTTTGTCTAAAAGCCATCTATCTGATGAGTTGCTGGGACAAGCGCCCAGCTAACTCCAATTCTAACTGAAAGAAAATAATCCTCATCCCCGAAAAAATGAGGACTCACCAACGATGAAGCTGAGAACCCCTGAAGGCGATTTTGTTAATGGGGCAAAGATCCTGCAGCTCTATCATAAAATGATACAACATAAAAGGTATGCACAGTACTTTGAATGTATTGAGTAAGTGAGGGAAACCATACAGAAGGAATAAAATATCTGAATTGGAAAGACAAGCAATGATCAACTAAAAATAATGAAACTGAATAACTGTTATATACTGAGATGCTCAAAATAACCTTGTTTGATGGTCAAAGACATGCCCTAAATAAGAGATACTGATCTAAAATACTGTACTGAATTGATCTAAGCTGACTAATCTGTGATTGAACTGAGCTGACTAGCGGGAGAGTCTATAACCAACATATAACCATGTGAGCTAGACGTGAAGTCCGATATATACACTCCATCGGTAGGATCCAATATACCTTGCTAGGGTATAAAGGCTTGAACTAAGTGATCACAGTTCTGGGTCCATGAGGCCAATAAAACAAATCGTACAATGGCAGCATAGTTCTGGAACCTGGCTGCGCTGGAACCCCGGTCCGCTCGGTGCTAAGTCCTACTCCCATTGGATAGTCCAAAACTGACTACTTAGCTGATAGATCAAACCCAAGACTAAGTCAGGAATACATATCTCGAAGTACCCTGAGAGTCTTATCAGACCAAATTCTGTAACTGGGTTCTAAGACCGGTCAGAGCTGCTTATCGGGAAGTGTGGTAACCTTCTAAAGAACAAACTTTAATCTGAAGCTGGGGTCCTAAGGTTGTTTAGAGATACTTATCTAAAAGTCTCATGAATTCCTAAAGAACCCCTAAAATCTGACAATGATTCTAATACTAATAACTAGGAGGTATCACAAATGCCTCAAGGATTTAATTTAGTCAAACTGATTAGCTGACATTTTTTTCTGGATAACACTAAGGTTGCTAAAAGATCTTATTGAAACAAGACTGACATGATTTTGACTAATATTTTTAACATAAATTAAATACATGTGTATCCTAAAACTTATAGAACCATGGTATAGGGAAAATTAGTTCAACCCATAAGTCTAAGTTCTACTGACCTGTGACTAGGGATGAATTATACTACTAACTGCAATCTTTCATAATTTCAAGAAATAGGGAATAAATACGAAATCTAAAATTATGAGAAATATTCCCTTTGAATCCACAAAGAAAACTATCTGAAAACTTTTCACATTTCGAAATTATAGGGCTATAACTGATAGAGAAGGAATTAGACAAGGGTTTTAAGGACACAAAGGAAGAACTGTTCCCTTGTTGAATTCCCACATACCTAGTGATGGAAATCCTTGAGAGAATCTCTTGAAAATGTGAGGAGAATTCTTTTGCCCTGGCTTCTGCTCTGAGTCTTTCTGTGAGATGTTTTATGTTCTAAATTTTTGAGGGGATGCATGAAATGAAATAAACCGCTGGTTACCCCCTTTGAAACCACTGACAAAAACCCAAAATGATGTAGTTTAGGTCTATGAGGTTAGGAAATTACGTAAAACTCTGTAGGAAATTTGCAGGAAAAAAACCCTACCAGTCACCACGAGGCACCCCACAAGTCGTGAGGTCGGGGATGACTCGTGATGACCAGTCATTATATGCACTAGAAAATTTCTATGAATTCCCAAAACTAGCAACAACGGACTTCATGAGTCATCTAGAGACATAACGACTCATGAAGTCTCCCATTGCCACTGAACTAGATTCCTCTGCAGGGGTTACCCGGGCTACTTAGCGACTCATTACCGATGACCATGACTCATGGTCACCTCCCGTAGTCATTACTGCTAACAAACCACCTGGGGGTCACCACGAGCAACATCACGACTTGTAGTGAGGACCCGTTAAGTGCACTGCCTGAATTTCTCCAACCTTCAGCCAACCCTTGACCACGACTCTCATAATGACTCGTGGTATTGACCATGACCCGTGGTCACTCAATTTCCCAAATTTTCAACCAAGTCCGGTCCCTTCCCCACGAGTCACTTCACGACTTGTGGTCTACCCCACGGGTCACAAGATGACTTGTTCTGTGACCTGGTGCAGAAAGTCCTAGTTTCTCCGTTTCATCTCCCAAATCTGATGTTAGGGTTTTTGGGGCATTACAACACTTGCTACATTGGGCATCTGGGATCATCATCCTCATGATCCATATGGCCATCCACCAAACCTTCTCCTTCTTGTGAGTGTTGACTCATATCAAGATCAACCTAGATGGAACCAATCACAAGAGTAAAGTCAAACTAGCCAAGATGCAACAAATCAATTCAAAATAACAAACAACTAAAGGATATCAAACTATATTCCTTGGAAACATCATCATTTTTGATAACGTCAAAATTCACTCCTCTTGACGAGCGAGTGTAAACGGTCATTGGAAAAACAAATATACCCGACAAGTGTCGAGGTTGAATTCCACAGGGAATAGTTGTTGATCACGTGGCTATCAAATTGAAGTAACTTGCATCAATATCTCAAAAACAATAAACTAAAATTTTGGGAAAATCACAACTCGATATTTGAACTACAAAATTCGCTCATGAAAATAGGGACAAAACGTAGAAAATACCAAAGGAGAGACTACTAGGGGTGTAATATTATCAGGGCATTATTGCATTGGGATTATTAATAGCTCCTAGCATTACTCAATAGTATATTTAGTTTGGACGAGGTGGAACCTTACTTTTTCAACCAATTAGGTGCCTTATACCTTGGGTTTTCTCAAATCACAAAGTTCTTTTCACAACAACCACATCAACTTGGGTAGGAATCAACTATTTCTAGTGTTGATTCTCAATGGGTGTGTGATAATGGGTTTTGGCTATATCTAGCCCAACCCCACATGATCAACACCCAATTACCCACTAATATTTCATCACCCATACTCTAAATTCTTTTTTCAAGCAAAATTAGAGTAAGTAAATACGACCCACATTTGTAACTATGAGTATTCAGATTAAAACTTAGATGAAACACTAGAATAATACTAATTGAGTAAATCTAAGATCAATTAAATAATACCCAATTCAAATCAACCACAATCATTCACACAACCCTAGTAAAGAATTCATCTACTCATTTAAGTTGAAGAAGATATTGCTTTAACAAATAATTCAATATTCATTCAACAAAATGAGTAAGAAGATTCAAGCACAAGGTTTTCGTCTCTAATGGATTTTTTTCTACCTTTTCAAAGAAGAAGATGAAGCCTTCTCTCCCAACAATTTAATTCTCCAACATCTCTCTACTTTCTATTCAATATCCAATACAATGGAACAATGATCTTAAATAGAAGGTTCAGTTCTCTTTTAAAAATACATAAAAGTAGGGTAAGAAATGCTCCACTTTTTTTAACCAGATGTTTTTGCCCTTTCCTGACATACCTTACTTGCGAGCACCGGCGGTTTGATGGTGCTGATCCGCGGTCCACCAGTTTATCACATTCGGGTGCCAATGGGTTCTGAATTGATTTTGAGTTGGCACCGACAGTTCATCATTGTTGACGTGTGGTTTTCTAGTAGCCATTATTCTTCCACCCAGTAGGCATCTGCGAGTCACCGGTGTTTTGTCGGTATCCTCCGGTGGAACGTCGCTCCTCATCTCAAGCGTCGATCCTCATCTCAATTTTTATGCTTTTTGCTCTATTTCATTCTTTCTCCACTCAAGTAAAATACCTATAAATATCAAGAAGAAATAACATAAAATCCACCTTAAACACTTGAAAACCAAACATGAACTCATGTCTAAGAGCTTAATATGTTGGTAAATTACCAACTCATCAGTTGGCGGGGCTGGGGAATGATTTCCCCAATATCATTACTCAGTTCAACCACCACCAAGGGCACATATTTGTTGAGCCTCTCTCGGGGTACTACACCAACTTCGTGTCAAAATTTTATGCTTCTTACTATGCACGCCAGGAGACAATGAAGCATAAGGGAAAGGTTGATGAGTTCCCTTGCCTTTTCTTTGTTAAAGCTAGAGGAATGGTGGTTGATATTACTCTAGCTTCCATCAATGCACTATTCTAGGTAGATGAAATAGATTTGGGAACGGAGTATGCAACAAGGGTGGCCAACAAAGAAAAGTAGTTTGATTGAATAGCGCCCATCGTCTCCAATGGTCAGCCTTTATCGCCCTCCATGGGTGGAGAAATATTGAGGCATGACCTCAAGTTTGAGGCTAAGTTCTACCTAGAGTTTATGTGCAGCCAAATCACACCTTTGAAGAATGACAAAAGAGTGAACTTGGAGGCAACAATACTCATCACCTTTATTAAAACATGGGTGCCCATAAACTTTGGGGAGATTGTGTCCACTTAAATGAAGTAAAAGGCTAGAAACAGGGAATGTCCATTCCATATGCTATGCTTATTTCTCATTCGTGCCTCAATGCAGGGTTGCCATTATTCCCCGATGAGTCTCCTAGCTCAGCCAATGGTGTAACCAATGTTGAAAGATAAAGGGATCTTGAGGCACCTAAGGTTAATAATAAGAGATTGCAAGTGTTCGAGACTCCCAAGGGCTCTGCCTCCCCAGATAGAGAGAAAACCCCTATTTCGCCTGACCTTAATATGCGATATCCTGAGGTGTCGGAGCATGCATCGGGAGAAGCACAATTTTGAAGGTCTTCACATCTTTCCACATCCTCTCACCCAAGCGGGATTCAAAAGCTGGCTGAGATGACACAATCTCATGAGAGCCAACTTCTAAAGATGGCCCAAAATCTCCCAACTCTTATCGCCAAGATAGTGAAAATAAAGATGAAGAATGTGTTCGAAATCTTGACCAAGCTTTTCTCCCGAGTAGATGTGGTTGAAGGAGTGTCTCTTCTCTCTGTGCAGAGGTGCGAGAGTTGAGGGACCGGGCACCAATGGAAGACCTGGACTTGAATGCTTTTGATGTAGGCATGGTTACCCCATCCACAACCTGAGGCCCTATTAATGATCTGTTTGATGGTATATGGGGGGAGGATGAACCACACTTGGGCGGAATTGATGAAGATGAAGAGGCCAATCATGAGGAGGATGAGTAATTGCTTTAGGGAGTTCCCACCACTCTTGGTGTTCTTCATGTTTATATTGGGGATAATGTACAATCATGGTAGGGGGTGGTGTGTGTATACCTTTTATTGCTCTTTTGTTGGTCTTTGTGTTGCCCTTGGCGGGATAAGCTTCTTATTCTTTGGTTGATCGTTAGTTCTTAATTGGGATTGAATGTCTTTGTCGGGATTTTTGTCAAAAGAATTGTTGTTTGTTGTAGTGTTAGTGGTAATGATGGGTTGTTTTAAATTGCAAAATGTTATCGACCCATGATTTGATTATCTCCATCATTCATAATAATCGGTGAATAAACTCCAAAGGTTTTTCTTATTCCACGGTTCTTTTCCAAGAAGTGATTTTCTTTTCTTTTCTTTTATTGCTAAATCGTGTGGAATTTCCCAATGATGGACAGAGAGGCGACTTTCTTAAGGAAAATGCTGCGTTTAGAGTCCTTTTTGAGTTGGTTATTGCACTGGCTTCTGAGAGGTACCACCAAAAAAAAATCTTAAATGGCATTGAAAAGAAAAATGAGTTTTCAAGAAAAGGGGAATTTGATTGTAAAAGCTGAGTATTCTTTTTTCATAAGTTGCACATTTCTTGTTTTGGCTTTTGATTCACATGTTATTGTGTTTTAAGTCATACTATTGTTGTGGTTATGAAAATTGTGTGGTCCTTGGAGGGTGATGCTTTGTGAGGCGAGGTATTAGCTAAATTCTCATGCATAAATGGTTGTCTAGAACTTGCTCCAAGTATGACTCAAGGTAAAATCCTAGATATATTTGTACTTAGAACATGATTTTAGACTTTCTTTCAATAGCTACTTCACCCATATGACCTCCTTGAGGATGAATCCTTGCTAGCCAATATCGAGCCTTTAAACTTTTTCCTTGAGAACTACGTTATAAGCCTAATACCCTTTTTGTAATCCCTCTTCGGCACCCATCCTCCCTAGTTCTAGTTCTGAGAAGAAATGCAAAAATGATGCTTGAATCCCAAAAGTGTGGGAATAGAAAAGGGAAAGATGAGGAGAAAACCTAAGTTTAGGGGTTGCAAAAAGGAAAATGAGAAAAATGATGTGAACTTCAATGTGAGGTAGCACCACATTATGAAGAAATAAATGAATTGGTTGGGTGAAAAGAACTAAAATGTGGAATGGTGCTGCGTCATGCTTAAATGAGATTATAAGTGGTAACCAAGGAGAGATAAGGATGGCTCCTGTGTCAAAAGTGAAAATATTGTTTAAGGAGAGATAAGGTGGGGGTTGATCTTAAGAGAAAATGGAGTATGCAATGAGGTTCACAAAAAGGGCATTAAGGAGGTTCTAGTTACTAGAACTAAAAATTCATCCTACCTTTACCCCTAGCCTTCATCATGACCTCCAAATCCTAACTGAGTTTAAGTATAGCAACTCTACATTAGTGGCGAGTTACACGAAGGGCAAGCCAATGGGTCAAGTTGTGTGCATGAAAATTTCTTTGTGAGAGTGAGCGTATTTGTTCCATTGTATAATCCCTTAGAGTGTGAATTGTTTAGAATTTAAATAGGATTCTCTCTTGATGTGAGGGGAATCACTTCCTTGGGGAACATGCTTGCAAGGACCAAAAGAGGTGATTGAGACAAGAATGTAGTGAGATTTGAGACAAACATTGAGTGTAAATTTTTAATGACTTAAGATGCTATATAAGCTTTCTTGTATCAATCATGCCCCTTGTTTTTAATGAAGGAATCAATAGTGAATCATGCCAATTAATTCTGGTCATCTCTTGAAGCACTTGCGTATAGTGTCGAGTCTCATCTTTTTCTTTGAGTTGGTGAGCGACTTTGGAGTTGTCTGAGTCCTATGGTCCGTTGTGAAAAATCTCATATAGAATGACATGCTTACTCAAATGGTTCATCTATAAAAAATTTCCTTGCTTGAGGAAAAGAAATGGTTAAAGTTTGGGGGTTTGATAAGTTAGTAATTAATGACTTTGTTATTTACCAACTCAATAGGCTTTTAAACATGAGTTTTTGTTTTATTTTCAAGTCATTTAGGAGGATTTTATGCTCTTTCTTGTTTAGTTTTTGAAGGCATTAAACTTAACGAGAGAAAGCAAGGAATTGGACAAAAGCATGGAACTAAAGAAAGGGACCGACATTCCACCAGATAGGACTGCTGAAACGTCAGCCAACTGCATAAGCCAACTATGTTGAAGTGAAAGGTGCACCAGTCGAATGTGGATCAGCACCTGCCAACCCCCAGTGCTAACATTGAACCATAACATGAATCACTAGCCCCTAGCTACATTGGAGCGGCATCCCGCAGATGGGCACCGACAAAACGCTGGTGTCTCACAAGTGAAACCGCTGTCAGAAGGGCAGGATCATCTAGCATGGGATTTGAGGAGCATTTTTTAACCTATATTTGTACATTCTTTAAAAAGTATATAACATTCCATTCCAAAAACATCAAAATATTGTATTGTATTGATAGCTTTTACTTTTCTAGAGAGAGAAAGAATAGAGTAAACTTATCTTCACTTTCTTCTTCTTCCTCCTCAAGGTACAAACATCCATTGAAGATAGATATGAGATTGATATTTACTCTTAATGACGAATTTAATGAATTCATTTGTCAATATGCTTTTAGATTATTCATTTATGAGTAGGTAAATATTTTTCTAGGGGTGTGCATGATAGGGGATAAATTGAATTGGGTATTGCCAGATTGATCTTATATTTACTCACTTAGAATAAATCTATTATTTTCTCCAAGTTATAATTTAATTATCCATAGTTGCAAATATGGGTTATGTTTACTTATTCTACTTTTGCTTGAAAAAGGGAAATATAATGTGGGTGAGAAAATAATGGTGGGTATTTGGGTTTTGGTTATGTGGGTGTTGGGCTAGAGATAGGCAAAATCCATTCTCATACACCCATTATAGAGTTGAGGCTAGAGATAGTTTAATTCTTGCCCAAGACATAGTAGATGAATTAATTGAGACCTTGAGGTTTGAGAAAATTCAAGGAAAAAGGCACCTAAGTGGTTGAAAAACACCGAGTGCCATTTTATCCATAGTTATTTATGCTTGTGAGTAATAATTTGATTTTCTAGTTAGTTCCAATAAAATTAATGCCCTATAATTAGCACACCCCTAGCCGTTGCTCATATTTCTTTTGTTAAATTGGTTGCCTTGTTTAAGATGGTAGTTGATTTTAATCAAAATTGTGATCTCATATTCCCCCAATATTATTTTTTCATTTTTAATGCAATGATGCAATTTAGTTCAATTCAATAGACAACTTTTGTATCATCCAATCGCTATTCCTTGTGGATTTGACCCCGACTCTTAGTGGGGTAATTTTATTGCGATGATTGTTTACACTTTCTCCTTATTAGAAGTGGATTTTAATGTCATCACTGGGTGTATAGGAATGAGTCCACATACAGGTATGATAAACGTCTCATACGGCTGGGTGTACAATACATGGATTTCTAGAGTCCCCTGTAGGTCATGATTGGAAGGGCAAAGCTAAGTCCTTTTCGCATGTGTGTATAGAGATGTGACAGAGTCCTATGCACGGTATATCACCGGTGGTATGGTTGTACGACAGAGATTGTGTGGGTATGGTATGATATACATACTGCTGCAACGACAAGGAGGTATAGGTATATAAGTGGGATACAAGATATACCGAAATGATTCGGGTATGGTATGAGAGAAACGGTTGGGATGCTATACATGACAATATAGTATAGGTATGGTACTATATGAAATGATTATGATGTGGAGAAATAGGTTTGTACATGTATTTGATCATATAGGAATTGGCTCCATCGGTATGGTTTGATGCTTTCCCTGTGTGTTCTTGAGCTATTTAATTTGTAATTGTTATTGAATTTTTGATTAAAGTGGATTTTGTGGTTTATCGAAGGTGGCATGACGGGTTTAAAAAAAGGTAGAGAATTACTGGGAGACAGAGGGTTTAACTTTATTAATAATGTACTAATTTAAAGAGGATCAGGAAATCCTGTAAGTAATTAAATAGATCAATAAATGATAGAAACGAACTTGGTTAATGATAGTGAAATGGTAAATGAGGTAGACGTGCTATAATGTTATATGGAGGAATAAAAGAGAATTAAATCAGCTAGTCAAGGCAAATGCTTAAGAAGGGTGGCACGACAATGGGCTAGTTGCCGCTGCAGCGAGACTGTTGTAGTGGTTAGAGATGCCCGCTGCAGTAGGGTAAGGAGTCAGACAAAGAAATTAGATGAAGGCTAGAGTGGTAGGGTGCTTGTATGAAAAATTGATGAGTTATACGAGACAATAAGGTAGCTAATAAACTTAATTGGATTATTGCATAAATGGAGTATTTATATAATTTATTAAAGTTAATTGTATATTAATTTGTATGTTGTTATGTGAACTAATATCAGTCGGTTGATGATGCCTACCAGTATGTGGGGTGTACAAATACTACCTTGTTACACCTTTCTAGGTGTAGGTTGGGGCAGGTTTGAAGTTTCATGATTTATGTGGAGAACTCAGCATCAGCTTTCGTGCTGTTCTCTGCAAACAAAGTTGTGTCATTTTATCTTGTCATGTATTGTAATAGAGATCTTGTACATGTCTAGATCTTGCGGGAGTCATGATTCGAAATAAAAGGGTTTGCCTTTAACGATTAGACACATTTTGTAATATGCGAGTTAATGAGCATTTATTTTCCTTTGCATGTTGTTTTAAAAAGGGTTCTCCTATCGAGTTAAAGACGATGTAGGTGTCTGCATGACCTGTCCTTCTGGGGTCATGATAGGTTGGTATCAGAGCATCTAGATTATCGATCTCACAAGTACAAGAGGAATGTCGAGTAGACTCTTGTAGATTGGTGTGTAGAAGTCCACATCTAAACTTTAGGAACCTATACGGAATCTAGGAAGTTTTCTGTCATGACCCGAACATAGGCCCGGATCGAGACACGGGACAAAGAACCTCGAGAGGCTCCAAGTCGACCTATGGAATGGACATAACATCTAACTCAAACATAGATAAGCGGAAGATTAACATAAATAATATAGCGGAACTCTGAACATAACATAACATCGGAATACATACATAAGTCTAGAGCTAAATACAAAATATGTCCAAAAAGCCTCTAATACTAATAAGTTGATAGGACAAGACCCCAACTAACTCACTAGAGTCTGAAATGTCAAAATACGGAACATCTCTGAATAAAGAGGACCTTGAAGGATGAGGATTCACCAACTCTAATTGGGAAGTACTAATGTTGGAAATCTGGCTAGCGGCGGGACTGAGTGTGGATATCGGAGTCTGTATAATGAAATGGTACAACATATAATATACAGTCAGTACATGGAATGTACCGAGTATGCAAGGTAAGTAAAAACGCTAAGTAAGTAAAATCATAAATCATGTGTATAATAAAACATAGTCAAGCTGAGATTCTGAGAGTTGGATGATCTTGGGCAGAATTATATGCCCAAGTGATACTCAAATGCTTCATTTTGTCTTGTTTATCTATCGTTATGTGTGCATTCTCATGTGATTTGTAGTTAAAATGTGAATTTATACTAACCAATAAGATTAGTGTTGTTTTGCAGGTAAAATGTAATTTTAGGAAGCTAATATACATATTGGTAAAAATCGAGAATGGACTTGGAAGCGAGCAGTGGAAAATGTCAAAGAAGAGCAGTAAAAATAAGGGATCCGCGATGGAGCCGTGTCACGCTGCCATCGCCGAGGCATTCTTCCTCGGATGATTTAGTTTGGCCAATTCCAGAGAAGGTCCGCGTTGCCTCCGTGACACGGAGGCAATGCCACGTGATACAAGTCGTGGCACGTTGGGGACATTGACCTGGGACATCAACTTCCAGTAAAGGTTTGCGACTGCGCCGTGGCACGTTGGCCTGTCTTCGCGTTGCAGGCCGTGGCACGCCAAGGAGAAATTGCAAAGGAACCTAATTCCAGTGAGGGTCCGCGTTTGCACCGTGGCACGGAGGGAGTGCTCCGCGATACACTCCGTGCCATGTTGCTTGTTATTCCGAGAAAAATTCCCACCAGTATAAATAGCACACTTAGGTTTATTTTTAATTATTATATCTTGGTTGAGCAAGAACGTGGGTTACAGGCAGTTGAGCGGACAAAAATTCTAGGGTTTTTCTCTATCTCTTTCTCTTTATCTCAATTGTTTGTATGATATATACTCATTTGATGATGTTTAATCAAAAAATGAGTGGCTAAATTCACTTCTTGCTGAGGTTAAGAACAACTGTAGTGGAATGTAATTATTGATCAATTTAGTTTTCATCTTTTCTTCAATGGTTGTTTTATCAATTCTTGTTCTTACTGCATTAATGTTTGGCCAATGTTAATGTATATCTAAAAATCCAATTTTGATTTTGAAAAGAAAAGAAATTGGAAAGTTGTGAATTGGTAGGATATGATCTCTTCTTAGTTTGGGAAAATTGAGAATTGATTTACATTCAGAATAGAAATATATCTGAAAGTCGTATTAGTCAATTAAGGAATCGATTTTGTATGGCTAGAACATGAAATTCTTTTATCACAGAAATGTAGGTTGAAGGTTCCTGATTCTTAATTGGGTATGATACGAAAGTTTCAATCCATAGGAAATAATTCTTGACTAGCAACCGAAGGAAAGATTAACTGAATTGTATCGACAAATTACTTCCCTGCATGTTCGTTTTAGCCTCAGCATGCTCATTACTACAGTTAAGACTCACTTTATAATTTTGTCTTAGATTCGTATAAATAGGCAAACTAAACCCTCAACATCCTATTTAAATTGTTGTATGCATTTTTAAAGTTAGAGTTCATTAACACTTAAGTTGATTATTACCTTAGTTCAGTCCCCGTGGGATCGATACTTGGCTTACTTAAGCCATTTTACTACTTGTTCGACCACATGCACTTGCGTGTAGTTGCCAAAACGCCCGAACAAGTTTTTGGTGCCGTTGCCGGGGACTGGCAATTGGTAAAATTATTTTCTTAGTGTTAGTTTACAATTTCTATATAAGTGATGACAACTTGATCTTAGCCTGTCTTTTGCAGATATTGAATTATGTTGAACACTGGCAAGAGACAAGGTGCTGGTGGATTCATACTTAGAGCCGGAAAGACAGTTCCATCGTCAAAGAAGGGAAGCTCTAGAGAAAAAGCTGCAGTTGCTCAGACAGACAATCCTGGAGCAACATCAAAATCCACCACTTGTAAGGGCAGTGTTAGTGCCCGAGGAAATGGCAGCTAGGCCGGTTCGCGAAGTGGCAATCCCACATGCTAACAATGTTACATCAAGTATTCGCAAACCTGAGCCAGGAGGGAGGTTTGAGCTTAAACAGAATATGGTGCAATTGCTGCACACCAGCGGGCAATTCACAGGTCTCCCTCACGAAGATCTACAACAACATCTCCAAAACTTTTTGGAGATAAGTGACACTTACATCCCCGTTGGAGTATCATCCGATTACGTAACGCTTACATTATTCCCATTCTCATTATTGGGAGAAGCAAAGAGGTGGTTAAAAGCTGAGCCACCTAACTCTATCACCACTTGGGATGATCTTGCAAGAAAATTTTTGATACGGTTCTTTCCATCCGGGAAAACAGCAAGACTTAGAAGTCAGATTCTAAGTTTTAAACAAAGAGAGGGGGAGAGTCTGTATCAAGCTTGGGAAAGGTTCAAATCTATGTTATGGGATTATCTTCACCATCACCAGTACAATGATGTGCTGGTGCATACTTTCATTGAGGGTTTGGAACCCCACAACAAAATTTTGCTAGACTCAGCAGCTGGGGGACAAGCAGTAGAAAAGACTTATGAGGAGCTATATACTTTGTTAAACCATATTTCGCAGGGAAATCCAGAGTGGAATGCAGACTTTTCTAGAGGAGGAACAAGGAAAGAGGCAGGAGTCTTGGAAGTGGATGGTTTTACAGCTATAGCTGCACAGATAGCTGCACTGCAAAATCAACTCAACACCCACTTCAACAATATGAGCTTGAATCAACCTCAAGCCCCAGTTAATGTAGTGTAACAGATTTAGTGTGAAGTATGCGGTAGTAATGAACACACAGCTGAGTGTTGTGGTGCAAATCCAGATTCAGTGAACTTTGTGGGGAATGTACAGAGAAATAATCACCAACAGTATGGCAACAACTACAACTTGAATTGGAGAAATCATCCGAATTTCTCTTGGGGTAGTAACAGCCATCAAGGGCAGAGTTCGAATCAGAGCGCGCAGAGAAATCAAGGAGGGCAGTAGAATCATCAGACTCAATATAGAGGACACAACGCACCTCCTCCACCACCCACCAACATTGAGGAAAATTTTAAAATAATGATAGCTAACCAAGCTCAATTGCAGGCCGATTATGTGAAATTGGCAGCAGATGTGAAGAACAATCAGTTAGCTACAAAGGCATACCAGTTTGGACAACTAGCTGGAGCTCAAAACACTAGGCCAAAAGGATGACTACCGAGTAACACTGACCCGAATCCCAAGCAAGTAAATTTAGTGACCACAAGGAGTGGTTTACAACTCAAGGAGGTGGAACCAGAAAGACCACCTCAGCAGTCAGGAGCAGTAGAGAAAGAAAGGGAACAGGATGATGAGAGGGGGAAGGAGAAGGCAGCTGAAGCAGAAAGACCACCACCCCCGTTCCCTCAAAGATTAAAGAAACACAAGGAGAAAGCTTGTTTCAAAAAGTTCATGGAGGTGCTTAAATAGGTACACATTAATTTACCTCTGGTTGATGTTTTGTAGGGAGTGCCGAAGTATGCGAAGTATATCAAGGACATCGTAGCTAACAAAAATAGATTGACGGAGTATGCTACGGTGGCGCTTACTGAGGAGTGCACTTCCCGGATATAGAATAGGTTGCCAACTAAGCTCAAGGACCCTGGGAGCTTTACAATTCAAATCACAATTGGCCAAAGTATCCGAGCTCGCGGATTATGCGATTTGGGAGCAAGTATTAACTTGATGCCGGCATCGGTGTTCAAGAAGTTGGGGCTAGGCAGTCCTAGACCAACTACGGTGATCTTGCAGTTAGCGGACTGTTCTTTAGCCAGACCAGATGGCATTGTGGAGGATGTGGTGCAAGTGGGCTCCCTTATCTTCTCGGTAGATTTTATTATTCTGGATTTTGAGCTGGATGTGGAAGTCCCATTTATTTTGGGACGTCCTTTCTTAGCAACCGGGAGAGCTTTGATTGATGTAGCTGCAGAGGAGCTAACCATGCGGGCGCATGACAAAGTGGAGGTATTTGATGTATATAAGGCCATGAAGCTTCCAGCCATACATGAGGAGCTTTCAGCAATCAATGTGCTAAATCAAGCAAAAATTCTTCAGATTGTTGAATCTCAAGATCCATTGGAAAGAGCATTGATGTGCTCCGATCATTTCGAAGATAAAGATACTTATGAGATGGTGCAAATGTTGAATGAACCACAATGGTATCTCAGGATGCATGACTTTCATCCTTTAATAAGGTCCCTGGAACCCTTGTCGAAACCTTCTATTGAGGAAGCACCAAAGCTAGAGTTGAAATCATTGCCTCCCCATTTAAAATATGTCTTTTTGGGGGAAGATAACACTTTACCAGTCATCATCTCCGCAGAATTGACGGAGGCACAGGTAAAGGAAACATTGGTGGTCCTCAAAAGAAGGAAGAAAGCAATGGGCTGGCAGATGTCAGATATTTGGGGTATCAATCCAGCTTTTTGCACACACAGAATTTTCATGGAGACAGGAGCAAAGCCGATTGTATAGCCTCAGCGGAGGTTGAATCCAATGATAAAGGATGTGGTTAGAAAAAAAGTAATTAAGTGGATTGATGTAGGTGTGATCTATCCTATTTCGGACACCGAATGGGTCAGCCCCGTTCAGTGTGTCCCAAAGAAAGGAGGGATGACCGTGGTCACCAATGAGAAAAATGAGCTGATCCCTACTCGCAGCGTCACAGGCTGGCGGATTTGCATGGAGTACAGAAAGCTCAATGAAGCCACAAGGAAAGATCATTATCCTATCCCGTTCATTGATCAAATATTGGACAGATTAGCTGGACAAGAATATTATTGTTTCCTTGATGGGTACTCTGGCTATAACGAAATAGCCATAGCACCGGAGGACCAGGAGAAGACTACTTTCACATGTCCTTATGGGACATATGCTTTTAGGCGGATGCCATTTGGGTTATGCAATGCACCCGCCACATTCCAGAGATGCATGATAGCTATCTTTCACGACATGGTGGAAGATTTCGTAGAGGTATTTATGGATGATTTTTATATTTTCGGAAATTCGTTTGCTACTTGTTTGCAGAATCTTGACAGGGTGCTAGCTCGCTGTGAAGAATCCAACCTTGTACTCAACTGGGAGAAATGTCATTTCTTAGTCAAGGAGGGTATCGTCCTTGGCCATAAAGTGTCTTTCAAGGGGTTGGAGGTCGTTCCTGCTAAGATCGAAGTTATTGAAAAGCTACCTCCACCTGTGTCAGTGAAGGGTGTTCGCAGTTTTCTCAGGCATGCAGGGTTCTACAGACGGTTCATCAAGAACTTCTCAAAAATTTCTAGACCAATATGCAGGTTTCTAGAAAAAGAGGTGAAGTTCGAGTTTGATGATGAGTGTGTCAAAGCATTTGAGGAGTTGAAGCATAAATTGACAGAAGCACCTATCCTTATTTCTCCAGATTGGGAACAACCGTTTGAACTGATGTGTGATGCAAGCGATGTGGCTGTGGGAGCTGTATTGGGGAAGCGGAGGAATAGAATTTTTAATTCTATTCATTATGCAAGCAAAACACTGGACGCTGCCCAAGTTAATTATACAGTCACAGAAAAGGATATGCTAGTATTGGTGTTTGCGTTCGATAAATTCAGGTCATATTTGGTGGGTTCTAGAGTGGTGGTGTATACCGATCATGCAGCGATTCGATATCTGTTTAACAAGAAGGATGCAAAGCCCAGGCTGATCAAATGGATCTTGTTGTTGCAAGAGTTTGACATACAGATTAGGGACAGAAAGGGGAGCGAGAATCAAGTGGCAGATCACCTATCGCGATTGGAAAGCCGATCGCATGTGAAAGAAGGTGACAGCATCAAAGAGGAGTTCCCGGATGAGTACCTCTTGGAAATAGGGGAAGCTGTTATCCCTTGGTATGCAGACATAGTGAATTTGCTAGTGAGTGGAGTCTATCCACCGGAGGCTATGGCTTAGAAGAGAAAAAAATTGAGGCATGATTGCCGGTATTTTATTTGGGATGAGCCATACCTGTTTAAACAGGGACCGAATCAGGTTATGAGAAGATGCATCCCGGAAGCCAGATTGCAGAAGTTTTGAGGAGTTGTCACTCTTCATTTTATGAAGGGCATCACGGAGGCGAGCGGACAACGCACAAGGTGCTACAGTCAGGTTTCTTTTGGCCTACACTGTTCAGAGACTCTATGGCACACGTCAAAATGTGTGATAGATGTCAAAGGACAGGCACAATTGGAAGGAGTCAAGAGATGTCGCTGCATCATATACTAGAAGTAGAGATCTTAGATGTATGGGGTATTGATTTCATGGGCCTGTTACCACCATCATTTGGTAATCGTTACATCTTGGTGGCCGTTGATTATGTATCAAAGTGGGTTGAAGTAATAGCTTGCCCCAGGAATGACAACAAGTTGGTAACAAAATTTGTGAAAAAGCATATTTTCACAAGGTTCGGGACACCCCGAGCCATTATCAGTGATGGAGGGGCTCATTTTGTCAATGCAAGTTTCAAGAAGTTGCTAGCTAAGTATGGGGTGTGCCACAAGGTGGCAACAACATATCATCCCCAAACTAGTGGGCAAGTGGAGGTGTCGAACAGAGAAGTCAAGCAGATTCTCCAGAAAACAGTGAATGCACAACGTAGTGATTGGTCAAACAAACTCGACGATGCGTTGTGGGCTTACAGAACTGCTTACAAGACACCAATTGGGACTTCTCCATACCAATTGGTCTATGGAAAAGCGTGTCATCTACCGGTGGAGATAGAACACCAAGCTTTCTGGGCCGTTAGGAAATTGAATATGGACCTAGAGCTAGCAGGCAAGAAGAGGCTGATGCAACTCAGCGAACTTGATGAGTTTCATTGGCATGCTTATGAAAGTGCCAAGTGCTACACAGAGAAAACAAAGAGGTGGCACGATAAGCATATGGTGCATCGTATTTTCGAGCCGGGGCAGAAAGTGTTGCTTTTCAATTCAAGATTGAAGCTTTTTCCAGGGAAATTGCGGTCCAAATGGTCAGGGCCGTTTGAGGTAGTGTGAATGACCCTGCACGGGGCAGTGGAGTTGTGGCAAGAAGATCGAAGCGCCACGTTCTTGGTTAATGGGCAACGTTGTAGGCATTACTGGGGTGAGGACGTTATTCAAGAGAAGACGTCCTTCACTTTAGAGGATGATTGAGCGTCAATGACGTTGAGCCGCGATGGTAAACCAGGCGCTGAGCGGGAGGCAACCCATGAAATTATTGTAATAAATGAATAGAATAGTGAATAAAAAGAGAAAAAAAATAAATAAATAAATAGAAAAAAAAATTATTATTTCATTGAAAACTATGAATTCTAACCAAATTTTTGTTGTGAGATGATTTTCAGGTGGAACGGAGGGAAAAAATGCAAAGAATCGCAAAGGAGAAAATTTCGAGGTGACAAAAATAAAGAAGTGGCATTACAGTGAGCCTATGCGTTGGCTCCGTGTCACGGAGGAGGGCCTCCGCGTTACCCTCTGTGACACATTGATGACTATTCCAGAATTTTTAAATATTCCATAACAGGGGCGTGATGGCTCCGTGTCACGGAGGGTGTGCTCTGCGTTACCCTCCGTGACATCTTGAGGTGTAATTTGTGTCGGGTCACACCGGGTCTCCAGGTAACCCACGCGAAAAACACCCTTTAAACCCCGAAATCCCCTCATTTTTTCCTTATTTCCCATTCCCTCCGCGACCAACTCTCCAAATTCTCTCCTCCCCCAACGTGACATGGACCTAGGCACAAGATTTCTTCAACTTTTCTTCAATTTCATCGGATTGAAGGTATGTTCTTGAACCTAACCTCAATTTTTGCTTAAATTTTCAATTTTTGAGCATGTGAGGTGAGTAAACCTTTCCCTAAGTGTAAATTAAGTTTGAATTCACTTAAATTTTGATTGATTGATGTTCATAGTATCGTTGTGAGTATGTGAACTTGATGAATGCATGTTTGATTGAATTTTTGAGAAATTGGTAGCTGAGGTTAGAATTTGAATAAGAAGAAACTAAATTTGGTTGAAAATGTGAAAAAAATTGGGTTGTGCATGTTGGGTGATGTGAATGATATTGTGAATATAGATGAATAAGCTAAGTAGACAAGGGAATTGTCAGAAAAATGAAATTGGTGAATTGCATAGGTTGTTAAGAACAAAAATTTCGGCTAAGTGTTATGTGATGTAATGGAATCGATGGTGATATTGTTAGTCGTTTTACGAAGTCTGAGTAGTACATAGTAATTATTCCATCGACGTATCTGAATGCACTAAGCAATATGATTGATAAGAATTGGGAAAGCATGATTGTCTTGCCGAATTATTTTAATTGTGGCTAAAGACTAAGTGTGGGGTGGCCTAACTCAACCCAACCTTAGTTGTAGCTATGTTTGACTTGAATAACATTGGGAATGTCTGTTCGATGGTACAGGAACAATGTCAGGCTGGCAAGACAAGGGAAATGGAGAATCTACATCTGGTGCCGATAGAAAAAGGATTCGATTGGGAAAGCAGTTCTAGCAGCACCAGAGGTTCCGCGAGGCCAACGCCGACAATACGAAACCCGATGGGTGACGGATGAAGGGAAGAAATGGTATGCAAAACACAAAGAGACCAAATACTTCCCAGAGGAGCACATTGCAAGGGAGCCGCTGGCACAGGAATTCCCTAGAATAGTACACCGTATTGACAATGACGGGCTGAACTTCATCTTTGAAGAGCCCAAGGAGTGCAATCTCCATTTGATTCGGGAGTTCTATGCCAACTGGAACCTGACCATCCGCAGTCACACTGTCAAGATAAGAGGGAAGGTTGTCACGTTTGAGCCCCATCATTTGAATGTTATATTGGGGGCACGGGACACAGACGCCCATGTACTCTGGTAGCTGAACATAACTCCACCTTATGTGGACATCAGACGCACTCTGTGTGGAGCCCGTTCAATAGCACGGTGGAGCAGGCACAAAGAAAGGGGCTACTATTAGACACTGCCTTACTCTCAAATGAACAGGGAAGCCAGGATTTGGCTCAAAATTGTGTGTTCCTGCTTGATCCCGAGGGTGCACATGATAGATGTCACCTGGGATTGAGTGTGCTTGGTATATGCCCAGATGAAACGGCTTGAGATAAATGTTGGGGCGGTGATCATCTTCGCCATGAAGAGGGCCCGACTCCATCAAGGGCACAGGTATGGGTTCGGTGGTTTGCTAACCACGTTCCTGAGGGGCCATGATATTGAGGAAGAGGCCCTGGACTACATCCCGCAAAGGAAAGACGTGCCCTGGATGTCACAAAAACCAAGGCAACTGACCCTACTCACGGGCCAGTTCTCACACTAGCCGAGCGACATGCTCGGGATGATTAATATATGGCCCGCATGTATGAGATGCTGATGCTGCGGTTGCACATAAGCGGGAGGCCAGCAACAGAAGATGAGCTATGGCAGCTCGAGCAAGATTACCCCATTGGCGAGAATGTCCGGGCTCTATGCCGAGTGGGGCCAGCTATTGTGGAGCCTGTAGATGATGATGTCCCCACTGATGAGGAGACCCTCCGTGAGGACTCAGATATTGAGTCAGATGAGGACAGCAGGGGCGATTTGGATATGGGAGACGAGGCAATGGCACCTGATGAAGATGTGGAATACTTCAATTGATCAGGGAGTTTCACCGCCCACCATTGTGATATGTTGAATTTTGTGACACTAGGGACAATGTTCGGTTTAAGTATGGGGTGGGAGTAGTTAGTTGTTGGATGTTCCGTTGTTGTTTTTGTTTTTGTTTATGTTTTGTGTTGTTGTGCCTGTGAAAAAATGTGACCTGTGACTCTTTGTGATGTGCTTTGTAATTAAGTGGTGTTGTAATGAATGTAAGCTGTTGTGGTTGTGTGAGCTATTGTTGATTGGTTGGTTATGTAAATATTTTTTGTTTTCTATCGAAATTATCGATACCTTTGAAAAATTTTTTGTTGAATTTTCTTATGATTGGGTTTCTCGTCCTTTGTTTTCGGTGCTTTCACCGAGAATAGTCCCGTTGAACCGAAGTCGTAAATAGTGACCGTTCCCTATGGTGGATGGATGAAGATTGTCTTAAGAGAAATGTAGTCAATAGGAGTAGATTTCTTTTGCTCTTTTTAAATTTTTTTTCTTTTGTTTCTTTGTATCCCAAACGTGTCGTTACTTTATGGTTCAGAATTTAGGTTGCGTGTTGTACATGATATTTAAAATGCAAAGGTGATTCGTAAGCATGCAAATTTGTAAACATGTTGAGATACCTAGACCATAGAATTTGATGCGGTATGATTGAGGCTTAACGTTTGAATTCTTGTAATTGGCTGATTGAAGAGTCTGTGAATATGAATATGCGCTCCATCATTTTCAACGATGCTGACAATCATCTAGTGTTGAAGTTGAACAAAAACATACACGCATAATCTGAAATGATAACATGACGAGCCTTGACTCAAACCATACCACAAGATGAACATAATTGGGAGTCTAGACTCCAAAACCATGTGGTAAGCTAATTCATATGAAATCGTAAACATACTTGATCATATGGGGTTGACCAATACTTAAACGTGCTTGAAATCAACTTCATTCACTTTGAAAACATGAACATAGAAATGGGTATTTGGAAATCATACTTTCTTCATAAACATCTCATCATACTTGAATGCATATCTCATAGATCTCAACTTTCATGGACTTTCATGGTTGGGCATCATAATTTAGAAAACTTGGAAATATAATTTGTAATTGAAAACATTGTAAAATCTGCCCCTTAGTCATAATTCAACATTCAAAACATGCTTAGATATACCCATGATTGAAACTTAGAGAATTCACACGTTGGGTAAAAAACCCTATAGACTCATCAATTAGAATTTTCATGAACTGAGAGAAGATTGAGCATGGGTATGGACTATTGCACCTATTCATAGCGTTACGTACCTGGAAGGATCTGATTTCAAAACTTATTTGATTGCCCAAAGAGAATTGAGGAGGAACTTTGAAGAAACTAGACTTGATTACATCTCAAACCTCTAAGCTTGCATGCATGAATTGGGATAGGCTTAGAAAGACTTAAATCTTCTTAAGACACACTATTCTGAGCTTAAAACGACGTAGTTTAGGCCTTAGGAACTTAGGAATTATGAAAAAGCCCTTAATAAATTTGCAGGGAAAAATATACTGCCAGTCCCAACGAGGGACTGACCGGATCGTTGTCAGTGGCCACGACTCGTGGTCACCTCTGATCTTGGGTAGATTTATATGTCCAAGTGATACTCAAATGTGTCATTTTGTCTTGTTTATCTATCGATGTTTGTGCATTCTCATGTGAATTGTAGTCAAATGTGAATTTATACTAACCAACATGATTAGCATTGTTTTGCAGGAAAAATATAATTTTATGAAGCTAAGCTGCATGTTGGGAGAAATCGGGATTGGACTCAGAAGCGAGCAAGGAAAAGGCCAAGGAAAGCATGAATTAAAGGGGCTTCGCGATGGAGCCGTGTTACACTGCCATCACGGATGCATTCTGCTCGGATGCTAAAGATGAGCCAAATTCCAGTGAAGGTGTGCGTTGGGGCCGTGGCACGTTGGCCAAGCCCCGCGTTGCACGCCGTGGCACGTTGGGCATAATTACCTGGAGGATCAGATTCTAGTGAGGGTCCGCGTTTGTGGCGTGTCACGGAGACAGTGCTCTGCGATGCACTCCGTGACACGTTGCTTGTTATTCGGGGAGAAATTCCCACTAGTATAAATAGCACACTTAGCTTTTTTTTAATAATCCCGACTTGGTTGAGCAAGAACGTGGGTTACAAGCAGTTGAGGGGACGAAATTCTTAGGGTTCTTCTCTATCTCTTTCTTCCTTATTTCAATTATTTGTATGATTTACATTCATTTAACGATGTTTAATCCACAAATGAGTGGCTAATTCACTTCTTGCTGAGGTTAAGAACATTTGTAGTGGAATGTGATTATTGATCATCTTGGTTTTTCATCTTTTCTTTCATGGTTGTTCTATTAATTCTTGTTCTTACTGCATTAATGTTTTGCCAATATTAATGTATATCTGAAAAATCCGGTTTACGCTCGAAAGAGAAAGAAATTGGAAAGTTGTGAAATAATAGGATATGATCTCTTCTTGGTTTGGGAAAATTGAGAATTGATTTACCTTCAGAATAGAAATATATCTGAAAGTCGTATTAGTTAATTAAGGAATCAGTTTCGTATGGATAGAACATGAATTTCTTCTTATCACAGAAATGTAGGTGGAAGGTTCATGATTCTTAAGTTGGGTTAAATACGAGAGTTTTAATCCATAGGCAATAATTCTTGACTAGCAACCGGAGGAAAGATTAACCAATTTGTATCAATAAATTGCTTCCCTGCATGTTTGTTTTAGCCTCAACATGCTCATTACTATAGTTCAGACTCAATTTGTATATTTGTTTTAGATTAGCATAAATTAGGAAACAAACTCCAAAAATCTTCTTGAAACTGTTGTCTGCATTATTAGAGTTAGAGTTTATTAACGCTTGATTCGATTATGTTATACCCCATAGAGTTCCCGGCACTTAGATGACCTATTCACACGTTGGTTAAGCATATTTGAAGGCCATACGTGCTAGGGAAAGGCCCGGGAAAAGATCGGACGAGAAACCCGTCGAACCATCGCGGAAGGAGCCGAGGCAGAGCCCCTCCGCGATGGCAGCGTGTCACGGAGGAGAGGCCTCCGCTATGGCTCCGTGACACGTTGCCCAAGTTCAGGCCCAAGTATATAAAGCCCCCACTTCGGTTTAAAATCACTTATCACCTTAAAATTTCCAGAAAAGCGCAGTAAACAGAGGGAGATGAAGGAAAATTATATATTTTCGTCCGATTACGCTGCCAAACGCTGCCCAAACTCAAATTAATCCTAGATACCAAAGTATTTAGTAGCAGAGAGCATTTCTACGGATTTAGTTTCGTGAAATACGACCGACGAATCGGTGAGCTACCGAACTAAGGTAAGTAGAATTGCTCTAAATTAATGTCTATGTGTTCCTAGCTGAGAAGTGAATACTTCTCCCTTCTGGGCCGCTGAAAAATAGCGAGTTTTCGACCGTCTTTCGATAAGCCTAAGTTTAGGCTATAAAATATATCGAAAGTAACGTTGCTCTTTACAATAAAGCTGTATTTAGTATTGATTGACGTATTTATGAATGCAGTTGGGAGAAAATAGTGGAAGTACCGACCGAGCCTCGTCCGACGGACGAATAGCCAAAGATAAGGTATGTAAAGTTAGTTTCCTTGGCAAGTTAAGTAATATTGAGACAGTATGGTAATTTACAGACCAGTAGAATGTTCAGAAGTCGAGTATTGCGTTATTATGAATATTGGTACAATGTAAGAAGCTTTGGGTTGTAACGTGTACGAGACTTATCAGTATGATATAGATTTGGACGTAAGTGATTAAGATTGCCCAGTATATTCAGTATGTGATGTAATATGCCATGTTAAGACATTGTTGTGTTTAGCTGAAACCTCGCGAAGTAGTACAGTATCCGTAAAACATTTCAGACATAGAATAGTAACTAAATAAAGTTTAGAAAGCATGTTAGAAATAGGAAATCATGTTAATACAGGAACTCAGTAAACAGCATAGCTTTCAGGAGAAACACCCTCTTGTATAGCCTTTGCTCCAGTACAGTTTGAAAAGAGACTATATTCGTATTTATATTTACCTGCCTCAGCACGTATCAGACACTTACAGATTACTATTAGTAGCTCAGCAGGTATATATACGATACCTTACCCCTGTTAGCCTTAGCATGTGAGATACACAGACGGCATGACTAGTTGAGACCGTTGTATTGATTGGGGTTGGATTACCTTGCATCCATGACCGCCCAGGGTTAATAGCTGTATCAACTCGTCCGCCAGAGGACGAGGATACGTCGCTCTACGGAGTGGCATGCCGTCCCGCAAGGGGACGAAGATGGGATGCCAGTTTCCCCATATTGTGCCTTGGTCGGCCCTTATACACCCCCGTCGAGCGGGTACGCCCGGGGTGTTGATTTTGGAGTCCTTCGGACTCAGGTACAGTTATAGTCAGGGGCTCAGCGAGCCCAAGTGCATACCCAGGGACCGGCAGGATGCTTACAGCCACTATAGGAGATGGGATGACCGGGATAGGGGCATAGATTCTGTGTTGATTGTACCTCCCGGCTTATGGGGGCCGGGTAAGGTTTGTGTGTGCCATGTCATGCTATGTTACATTAGACATGAGTAGATTAGTGGTAGAATGATACGTCTCCAGATATGACACCTACTCCTCCCAGTATGATTGAGAACAGGTACGACTTACACCTTCAGGCAGATAATCTAGTTCTTCCTATTTCAGTTTCGTCAGTTATGTTATTGATTTCAGATATCTTTTTCAGTTATTGCCTTACATACTCAGTACCAGCGGTACTGACGCCCGGTGGGGCGCTGTATTACTTGCCTGCAGGTACTCATAGACGAGCAGGTGATTCTACGTGACTCCCTGTCAGCGGTCGAGTATTCAGCTCCAGTCATCCGGAGGCTGAATTTCAGAGGTGTAGTTCAGTTCCTTTTGTTGTATATTATGGGTAGGTCGGAGCCCTGTCCCGATCAATTCTATTGCTATCCCTAGAGGCTTGCAGTCTGTAAATATTCCCTGTGGTCAGTTGAGCAGGTCGTGTGAGGTCGTGCAGTTGTTTAGTTGTCAGTATTCTTGCTTTCTTTTACGTTGGCCGTGTGGGGCCGTAGTTTATCACCTTGCCGGTCACGTAGCTTTTTCGTATGTTATGTTTGAGTTACAGATAACTAGACAGCATGGTGGCCTTGTCGGCCCGTATAGGTTCCCCTAAATTGAGATGTTTCTGGTCAGCTGTTAGTACAGGTACAGAAGGCTATAGGCCAATGGGCCGGGGGCTGTATTTACAGCCGTTATATAGCCCTTTGTTTCCAGAAATGTGAGTTAGAGCCAGCCAGGCGCCAGATGCGCCCAGGCTTAACAGTCCAGCAGGTGAGGTCCTAGTAGGGCACCAGGTGCCAGTCATACCCCCTAGGGCGGGGTGTGACAGATTATTACCTTGGTCCAGTCCCTGTGGGATTGATACTTGGCTACTCTAGCCATTTTACTACTTGTTCGACCATATGCACTTACGTGTAGGTATTCCAAACAGCCGACCAAGTTTTTAGCGCCGTTGCCGGGGATTGGCAATTGGTAAAATTTTACTTATGTGTTAGTTTACTATTTCCTCTCAGTGTTGACAACTTGGTCTTAGCCTGTATTTTGCAGAAATGTGAGTTAGAGCCAGCCAGGCGCCAGATGTGCCCAGGCTTAACAGTCCAGCAGGTCAGGTCCTAGTAGGGCACCAGGTGCCAGTCATACACCCCAGGGCGGGGTGTGACAAACTTGGTATCAGAGCAGGTCATATCCCAGGGAGTCTGCAAGCCGTGCTAAGTAGAGTCCTGTCCATGGATGTGTTGTGCACCACATACTATGGGTAGGAGGCTGCAAGGCATGATAGGATGGTTGTCTTTTATTCTGATTCAGTCGTGCTATAGAGCGGTAAAGTATAGGGTTGAGTCCCTAAGAGCTTACCATATTCTTTGGTTACAGATAATGTCAGACCAGCAACATCCTACCACAGGTCGGAGCCTAGACATTGCAGCAGGGGAGGGCACCAGCAGGATGCCCCCCCTCATTTGGAGACAGCCCGATCAGAGGGCCCTACAGAGGCTTCATCCCAGCCTCCTCAGCAGTCTCCACCACGTCAGGAGCCAATTGGGGCGACAGTACCTTCAGCAGTCCCTATACCGACACCTTCTGACCAGGAGGTTAGGAGTGCTGTAGTTATGTTAGCACAGATGATGGCTGCTCAACGTCAGCAAATGCCATCTACAGTTGCAGAATCATCAGGAGGGCCCGGTAGTTCGAGGGTCCGAGAGTTCTTAGCCCTGAATCCCCCACAGTTCACAGACACGGACCGAACAGAGGACCTCCAGGATTTTCTGGATCAGATGCAGAGAATCTTCAGGGTTATGCATGCTACGCCTACTGAATCAGTTGAATTGGCCGCGTTCCGGTTACGGGATATTGCGGTGTTATGGTATGAAAGCTGGAAGAGGTCCCGAGGGAGAGATGTTTCCCCTCCCACCTGGTCTAGCTTTTCAGGAGCCTTTCTGGATCACTATTTGCCGCGGGAGATCCGACAGGCCCGGGTAGATCAGTTCCTACATCTAGAGCAGGGGGCCATGAGTGTTCGGGAATATTCTTTGCGGTTTGATTCTTTGGATCGATATGCACCGGCCTTCGTGGATACCATGGCATCCAGAGTGCACCGTTTTATTATGGGGTTGAACCCAGAATATGTCGAGACTTGTATTACGGCCACACTGCGAGAGGACATGGATATTTCCCGAATCCAGGGTATCAGACAGCGACATCGGGAGATCAGAAGGGTCAATCAGGAGCAGCGTCGCCGGGATAGGCCAGCTGAGTTACAGAGAGAGGCCCGGGGAGGACCCAGGCCACGATTGTCAGATAGGCCGCCCAGGCCCCCGCCTCCGCCGTAGTCACAGGGAGGTAGATTCAGTCGTAGAGGGCAGTCAGAGGCTGGTAGAGGCTCGTAGACGGCAGACTCACCATTACAGAGGAGGGCGGAGCAGAGTAGGTATACCCTACCACTTTGCCCTATATGCAGTCGACGTCATTCAGGAGCATGCAGGTATGGTTCCACTGCATGCTATATTTGTGGCCAAGAAGGCCATTTGATGAGAGATTGCCCAGCTAGAGGTCGAGAGGACCGGGATAGACAGGATAGGGCATCAGCAGGATCACGAGTTACAGCATCCCCAACTGGGCGCAGGCCCTTAGTTTCAGCAGGTAGGGGTCGGGGCAGATCAGGGGCCTCCAGTACAGGTGCGGGTCCAAGCTGCACATATGCCTTACCAGGGAGGCAAGATTTAGAAGCATCGCCTGATGTTGTGACAGGTATGCTAACTATCTGCTCACACCCTGCTTATGTTTTAATTGATCCAGGGTCTACCTTGTCCTATATTACTCCATTTGTGGCACGAAAGTTTAGTATTACACCAGAATCATTGCAGCAGCCCTTCTTAGTATCCACACCCGTTGGTGACTCTATCACAGCTAGCCGAATTTACCGCGGGTGTACAGTAGAGGTTGCTGATCGTCAGACCACAGTAGATCTGGTCGAGTTAGAAATGATAGACTTCGATGCCATAATGGGTATGGATTAGTTAGTACCATGTTTTGCTAATGTTGAATGTTGGACCAAAACGGTCCGATTCCACTTCCCGGGGGAAGCAGTACGGGAGTGGAAGGGCAGCACCGTGACACCAAAGGGTAGGTTTATTTCCTACCTTCAGGCGAGAAAGTTGATATCTAAGGGGTGTATTTACCATCTTGTCAGAGTTCAGGATGTCCAAGCAGAATCTCCGACACTCCAGTCTGTCCCAGTGGTAATGAATTCCCAGATGTATTTCCTGATGAGTTACCTGGTATTCCCCCAGAAAGGGAAATAGACTTCGCTATCGACTTGCTACCAGGCACTCAGCCAATATCAATACCTCCTTATCGTATGGCTCCTGCAGAACTCAGAGAATTAAAGGAGCAGTTTAAAGACTTGTTAGATAAAGGTTTTATCAGGCCGAGTACTTCCCCGTGGGGTGCGCCAGTCTTGTTTGTGAGAAAGAAAGATGGCTCGCTCCGAATGTGCATAGATTATCGGCAGCTAAACAAAGTTACAGTAAAGAACAAGTATCCGCTTCCCAGAATTGATGACTTATTTGATCAGTTACAGGGAGCCAGATACTTTTCTAAGATTGACTTGCGGTCCGGATATCACCAGGTCCGAGTACGTGAGAGGGATATTCCTAAGACAGCATTCAGGACCCGATATGCGCATTTTGAATTTCTGGTTATGTCCTTCGGACTAATGAATGCCCCAGCAGTCTTTATGGACCTGTTGAACAGTATTTTCAGACCTTTCCTGGACTTGTTCGTGATAGTATTTATTGATGATATTCTGGTGTATTCTCGCTCTGAGGCAGATCTCCTGACTCATTTGAGAACAGTGCTCCAGATTCTCAGGGACCGCCAGTTGTGTGCTAAATTTTTGAAGTGTGAATTCTAGCTTAACTCAGTGGCCTTTTTGGGGCACATTGTCTCAGACGCTGGTATACAGGTAGACAAGCAGAAGATAGAAACAGTTAAGTCATGGCCTAGGCCTACCACTCCGACGGAAGTTCGTAGCTTTCTGGGGTTGGCAGGATATTATCGGAGGTTCATTGAGGGATTCTCAACCATTGCAGCACCTTTAACTAAATTGACACAGAAAGCAGCAAAGTTTCAGTGGACGGAGGCATGCGAGCAGAGTTTCCAGGAACTGAAAGACAGATTAACCTCCACCCCAGTATTAGCATTGCCGAAAGGCACAGAGGGTTATTCAGTCTATTGCGACGCGTCAGGTGTCGGATTGGGTTGTGTGTTGATGCAGCATGGTAGAGTAATTGCATATTCCTCCAGACAGCTGAGGAAACACGAAAAGAATTACCCCACCCATGATCTAGAATTGGCCGCAGTAATTCATGCCTTGAAGATGTGGAGGCATTACCTGTACGGCGTCCATGTTGATATTTATACAGATCATAAAAGCTTACAGTACATTTTCACTTAGAGGGAGTTAAATCTGTGGCAACGTCGCTGGTTAGAATTGTTGAAGGATTATGATGTGAACATCCTGTATCATCCGGGAAAAGCTAATGTTGTAGCAGATGCCCTGAGCCGTAAGTCAATGGGGAGTTTGGCGTATTTGCGACCTGAGAAATGAGAGTTAGCCAGAGAAATTCATCAGTTAGCTGGTTTAGCTGTTCGGGTGATGGAAACAGAAAATAATGGAGCAGTAATTCAGAATTCTGCAGTGTCCTCATTAGTTGCAGAGATAAAAGAACGACAGTATGAGGATCCCGATTTAGTCCAGCTCAGAGATAGAGTTCAGAAGGGTAAGGAGCCAGATTTTCAGATAACCGAGGATGATGTGCTACATTGTAAGGGCCGCCTTTGTGTCCCGAATGTCTCAGGACTTCGTGGGCAGATCATGCATGAGGTACACTACGCTCGCTATTCCCTTCACCCAGGGGCGACGAAAATGTACCACGACATCAGAGACATCTACTGGTGGCCAGGTATGAAAACTGAGATAGCCGAATTTGTATCTAGATGTGCTAATTGTCAGCAGGTGAAAGCAGAGCACCAGAAACCGGGTGGTTTGACTCAAGAGATAATGATACCTATGTGGAAATGGGAAGTAATAAACATGGATTTTGTAATAGGGTTACCCCGTACTAGACGCAGAAATGATTCCATTTGGGTAATAGTTGACAGGCTAACAAAATCAGCTCATTTCCTGCCAGTAAGGGCTACCTTCTCAGCTGAGGATTATGCCGAATTATATATCAGAGAAATAGTTAAATTGCATGGAGTGCCGGTATCTATTATTTCAGATAGGGGAGCACAGTTTACAGCTAGATTCTAGCAGTCGTTTCAGAAAGGTTTGGGGACGCAGATTAACTTGAGCACAGCATTCCATCCTCAAACAGACGGGCAGGCTGAACGCACGATTCAGACGCTCGAAGATATGCTACGAGCGTGTGTCTTAGATTTTGGGGGTAGCTGGGATGAACATCTTTCGTTAATCGAATTTGCTTATAATAACAGCTACCATTCAGCTATTCAGATGGCGCCTTTCGAGGCATTGTACGGGCAAAAATGTAGATCGCCGGTGGGCTGGTTTGAAATAGGAGAATCAGCATTAGTTTGCCCAGACATTGTTCGGCAGTCCAAGGAAAAGATGAAGCTTATCCGAGAACGTTTACTGACCGCTCAGAGCCGCCAGAAGTCTTACGCAGATAGGCGGCGCAGAAATATAGAATTTTCGGTAAACGACTGGGTATATCTGAAAGTGTCCCCGATGAAAGGGGTAATGAGGTTTGGCAAGAAAGGCAAGCTTAGCCCAAGATTCATTGGGCCATATCAGATTCGGCGGAGAATAGGCCGCGTGGCATACGAGTTGAACTTGCCTCCAGAGTTAGCGTCGGTTCATTCAGTATTCCATGTTTCTATGTTAAGGAAGTTCGTAGGGGACCCTTCTACAGTAGTTCCAGTTCAGGATGTTCAGGTCACAAAGGAGTTAGCCTATGAAGAGGTTCCCGTAGCTATTTTAGACAGACAGATTCGCAGGTTGAGAACTAAAGATGTTGCATCTGCCAAAGTATTGTGGCGTAACAGAAATCGGGAGGAAATGACGTGGGAGGCTGAAGAAGATATGAAAATCAGATACCCTCACCTATTTCAGGCCTAGTCAAACGACATGTATGTCCGTATCATTACTTATATCGTATCTTATGATGGTACGTTTGTAAATGATAAAGGAGTGATATTTGGTTGTCCAGTGAATCTTAGAATATTGTGTGCAGTGCCTGTGTTGGACTTTTCTGCATTTTAGATTTTTGCGATAGTCCATATTACAGGGGAAACTCTGCCAAAATTTTTCCAGAAAAGTAAAGTAAGCAGTCCTCTGGATAACAGCGTACATTCGAGGACGAATGTTCTTAAGGGGGGGGGGAGAATGTTATACCCCGTAGAGTTCCCGGCACTTAGATGACCTTTCGCACGTTGATTAAGCATATTTGAAGGCCATACGTGCTAGGGAAAGGCCCGGGAAAAGATCTGACGAGAAACCCGTCGAACCATCGCGGAAGGAGCCGAGGCAGAGCCCCTCCGCGATGGCAGCGTGTCACGGAGGAGAGGCCTCCGCGATGGCTCCGTGACACGTTGCCCAAGTTCAGGCCCAAGTATATAAAGCCCCCACTTTGGTTTAAAATCACTTATCACCTTAAAATTTCCAGAAAAGCGCAGTAAACAGAGGGAGACGAAGGAAAATTATATATTTTCGTCCGATTACGCTGCCCAAACTCAAATTAATCCTAGAACCAAAGTATTTAGCAGCAGAGAGCATTTCTATGGATTTAGTTTTGTGAAATACGACCGACGAATCGGCGAGCTACCGAACTAAGGTAAGTAGAATTGCTCTAAATTAATGTCTATGTGTTCCTAGCTGAGAAGTGAATACTTCTCCCTTCTGGGCCGCTGAAAAATAGCGAGTTTTCGACCGTCTTTCGATAAGCCTAAGTTTAGGCTATAAACTATATCGAAAGTAACGTTGCTCTTTACAACAAAGCTGTATTTAGTATTGATTGACGTATTTATGAATGCAGTTGGGAGAAAATAGTGGAAGTACCGGTCGAGCCTCGTCCGACGGACGAATAGCCAAAGATAAGGTATGTAAAGTTAGTTTCCTCGGCAAGTTAAGTAATATTGAGACAGTATGGTAATTTACAGACTAGTAGAATGTTCAGAAGTCGAGTATTGCGTTATTATGAATATTGGTACAATGTAAGAAGCTTTGGGTTGTAACGTGTACGAGACTTATCAGTATGATATAGATTTGGACGTAAGTGATTAAGATTGCCCAGTATATTCAGTATGTGATGTAATATGCCATGTTAAGACATTGTTGTGTTTAGCTGAAACCTCGCGAAGTAGTACAGTATCCGTAAAACATTTCAGACATAGAATAGTAACTAAATAAAGTTTAGAAAGCATGTTAGAAATAGGAAATCATGTTAATACAGGAACTCAGTAATCAGCATAGCTTTCAGTAGAAACACCCTCTTGTATAGCCTTTGCTCCAGTACAGTTTGACAGGAGACTATATTCGTATTTATATTTACCTGCCTCAGCACGTATCAGACACTTACAGATTACTATTAGTAGCTCAGCAGGTATATATACGATACCTTACCCCTGTTAGCCTTAGCATGTGAGATACACAGACGACATGACTAGTTGAGACCGTTGTATTGATTGGGGTTGGATTACCTAGCATCCATGACCGCCCAGGGTTAATAGCTGTATCGACTCGTCCGCCAGAGGACGAGGATACGTCGCTCTACGGAGTGGCATGCCATCCCGCAAGGGGACGAAGATGGGATGCCAGTTTCCCCATATTGTGCCTTGGTCGGCCCTTATACACCCCCGTCGAGCGGGTACGCCCGGGGTGCTGATTTTGGAGTCCTTCGGACTCAGGTACAGTTATAGTCAAGGGCTCAGCGAGCCCAAGTGCATACCCAGGGACCGGCAGGATGCTTACAGCCACTATAGGAGATGGGATGACCGGGGTAGGGGCATAGATTCTGTGTTGATTGTACCTCCCGGCTTATGGGGGCCGGGTAAGGTTTGTGTGTGCCATGTCATGCTATGTTACATTAGACATGAGTAGATTAGTGGTAGAATGATACGTCTCCAGATATGACACCTACTCCTCCCAGTATGATTGAGAACAGGTACGACTTACACCTTCAGGCAGATAATCTAGTTCTTCCTATTTTAGTTTCGTCAGTTATGTTATTGATTTCAGATATCTTTTTCAGTTATTGCCATACATACTCAGTACCAGCGGTACTGACGCCCGGTGGGGCGCTGCATTACTTGCCTGCAGGTACTCATAGACGAGCAGGCGATTCTACGTGACTCCCTGTCAGCGGTCGAGTATTCAGCTCCAGTCATCCGGAGGCTGAATTTCAGAGGTGTAGTTCAGTTCCTTTTTGTTGTATATTATGGGTAGGTAGGGGCCCTGTCCCGATCAATTCTATTGCTATCCCTAGAGGCTTGCAGTCTGTAAATATTCCCTGTGGTCAGTTGAGCCGGTCGTGTGAGGCCGTGCAGTTGTTTAGTTGTCAGTATTCTTGCTTTCTTTTACGTTGGCCGTGTGGGGCCGTAGTTTATCAATAGTGGTGACCTTGCCGGTCACGTAGCTTTTCCGTATGTTATGTTTGAGTCACAGATAACTAGACAGCATGGTGGCCCTGTCGGCCCGTATAGGTTCCCCTAAATTGAGATGTTTCTGGTCAGCTGTTAGTACAGGTACAGAAGGCTATAGGCCAATGGGCCAGGGGCTGTATTTACAGTCGTTATATAGCCCTTTGTTTCCAGAAATGTGAGTTAGAGCCAGCCAGGCGCCAGATGCGCCCAGGCTTAACAGTCCAGCAGGTGAGGTCCTAGTAGGGCACCAGGTGCCAGTCATACCCCCTAGGGCGGGGTGTGATAGATTATTACCTTGGTCCAGTCCCTGTGGGATTGATACTTGGCTACTCTAGCCATTTTACTACTTGTTCGACCATATGCACTTACGTGTAGGTATTCCAAACAGCCGACCAAGTTTTTAGCGCCGTTGCCGGGGATTGGCAATTGGTAAAATTTTACTTATGTGTTAGTTTACTATTTCCTCTCAGTGTTGACAACTTGGTCTTAGCCTATATTTTGTAGATATTAATTTCTGTTGAACACTAGCAAGAGACAAGGAGCTGGTGGACTCATATTTAGAGCCGGAAAGACAATTCCGTCGTCAAAGGAGAGAAGCTCTAGAGAAAAAGTTGCAGTTGCTCAGACAAACAATCCTAGAGCAACAACAGAATACGCCAGTTGTAAGGGCAGTGTTAGTGCCCGAGGAAATGGCAGCTAGGCCGGTTCGGGAGGTGGCAATCCCACATGCTAACAATGTCACATCTAGCATCCGCAAACCTGAGCCAGGAGGGAGGTTCGAGCTTAAACAGAACATGGTGCAATTGCTGCACACCAGCGGGTAGTTCACAGGTCTCCCTCACGAGGATCCACAACAATATCTCCAAAATATTTTGGAGATAAGTGACACTTACATCCCCGCTGGAGTGTCATCAGATTATGTCAAGCTTACATTGTTCCCATTTTCACTTTTTGGAGAAGCTAAGAGGTGGTTGAAAGCTGAGCCACCTAATTCCATCACCACGTGGGATGATCTTGCAAAGAATTTCTTGATACGGTTCTTTCCTTCTGGTAAAACAGCAAGACATAGAAGTCGAATTCTAAGTTTTAAACATAGAAACAGAGAGAATCTGTATCAAGCTTGGGAGAGATTCAATTCTATGTTGCGGGATTGTCCTCATCATCACCAATCCAATGATGTGCTGGTGCATACTTTCATAGAGGGTTTGGAACCCCACACAAAAATCTTGCTAGACTCAGCAGCTGGGGGACAAGCATTAGGGAAGACTTATGAGGAGCTGTATACTTTGTTAAATCATATTTCGCAGGGGAATCCAGAGTGGAATGCGGAATCTTCAAGAGGAGGAACAAGGAAAGCAGCTGGATTCTTGGAAGTGGATGGTTTTACAGCTATTGCTGCACAGATAGCTGCGTTACAGAATCAACTCAACATCCACTTCAGTAACATGAGCATGAACCAGTCTCAAGCCCCAGTGAATGTAGTGCAGCAGATTTGGTGTGAAGTGTGCGGCAGTAATGAACACTCAGCTGAGTGTTGTGGAGCAATTCCTGATTCAGTGAACTTTGTTGGCAATGTACAGAGAAATAACCACCTACAGTATGGTAGCAGCTACAATTCCAACAGGAGGAATCACCCGAATTTCTCTTGGGGTAGCAACAACCATCAAGGGCAGAGTTCGAGTAAGGGGGCACAGAGAAATCAAGGAGGGCAGCAGAACTATCAGTCGCAATACAGAAGCAACAATGCACCTCCTCCACCACCATCACCCAGCGTTGAGGAGATGTTTAAGACAATGATAGCTAACCAAGCTCAATTGCAGGCTGACTACGTGAAATTGGCAGCCGATGTAAAGAACAATTAGTTAGCTACAAAGGCGCTGGAGTACCAGTTTGGGCAATTTGCTGGAGCTCAAAACACCAGGCCGAGAGGAGGACTTCCGAGTGACACTGATCCAAACCCCAAGAAAGTAAATGCAGTGACCACAAGGAGTGGTTTGCAACTCAAGGAGGTGGAACCAGAAAGACCACCACAACAGTCGGAAGCAGGTGATAATGAGAGGGATCACAATGATGATAGGGGGAAGGAGAAGGAAGTTGAACCAGAAAGACCACCACCCCCGTTCCCTCAAATACTAAGGAAACACAAGGAGGAAGTGTGTTTCAAAAATTTCATGGAGGTGCTTAAACAGGTACACATTAATTTACCTCTTGATGATGTTTTGCAGGGAGTGCCGAAGTACGCAAAATATATCAAGGACATCGTGGCGAACAAAAGAAGGTTGACTGAGTATGCTATGGTGGCGCTTACAGAGGAGTGCACTTCACAGATACAAAATAGGTTGCCCACAAAGCTCAAGGACCCTGGGAGCTTTACAACTCAAATATAATTGGGCAGAGTATTCGAGCTCGCGGATTATTTAATTGGGAAGCGAGCATTAACTTGATGCCGACATCGGTATTCAAGATGTTGGGGCTAGGGAGTCCTAGACCAACAACAGTGATCTTGCAACTAGCGGATTGTTCCTTAGCCAGACCTGATGGCATTGTGGAGGTCGTGTTGGTGCAAGTGGGCTCCCTTATCTTCCCGGTAGACTTTGTCGTGCTGGATTTTGAGCCAGACGCGGAAGTCCCATTTATTTTGGGATGTGCTTTCTTGGAAACTGGGAAAGCACTTACTGATGTAGCTGTAGGACAACTAACTATGCGAGCACACGAAAAAGTTGAGGTATTTGATGTATTCAAGGCCATGAAGCTGTCGGCCATACATGAGGAGCATTCAGCAATCAGTGTGCTTGATCAAGTAGAAATTCGTCAGATTGTTGAATCTCAAGACCCATTGGAAAGAGTGTTAATGAACTCTGATCATTTCGGAGATAGAGATGCTTATGAGGTGGTACAAATGTTGAATGAGCCACAAAGGCATCCTAGGAAGCAAGAATTTTAGTCTCTAATGAGGTCTCTGGAACCATTGCTAAACCATCTATTGAGGAAGCACCAAAGATGGAATTGAAAGAATTGCCTCCCCATATAAAATATGTCTTTTTAGGGGAAGATGAGACTTTGCCGGTCATCATCTCCGCAGAATTGATGGGGGCACAGGAGAAGGAAGCATTGGGTATCCTCAGAAATAGGAAGAAAGCAATGGGCTGGCAAATGTCAGATATTCAGGGTATCAATCCAGCTTTTTGCACACACAAGATTTTCATGGAGATAGGAGCAAAGCCAACTGTTCAGCCTCAGCGAATGTTAAATCCAGCAATGAAGGATGTGGTTAGGAAAGAAATAATTAAGTGTCTTGATGCAGGTGTGGTCTATCCTATCTCGGACAACGAATGGGTCAGCCCCATTCAGTGCGTTCCAAAGAAAGGAGGGATGACCATGGTCACTAATGAAAAAAATGAGCTGATTTCTACAAGAACCATCACAGGCTGGCGGATTTGCTTGGACTATCAGAAGCTTAATGAAGCCACAAGGAAAGATCATTATCCTATCCCGTTCATTGATCAAATATTAGACAGGTTGGCTGGACAGGAATATTATTGTTTCCTTGATGGGTACTCTGGCTATAACCAAATATCCATAGCACTGAAGGATCAGGAGAAGACTACTTTCACCTGTCCTTATGGGACATATGCTTTTAGGCGGATGCCATTTGGGTTATGCAATGCACCCGCCACATTTCAGAGATGCATGATAGCTATCTTCCACGACATGGTGGAGGATTTCGTTGAGGTATTTATGGATGATTTTTCTGTTTTCGATAATTCGTTTGCTACTTGTTTGCAGAATATTGACAGGGCGCTAGATCGCTACGAACAATCCAACCTTGTACTCAACTGGGAGAAATTCCATTTCTTAATCAAGGAACGTATCTTCCTTGGCCATAAAGTGTCTTGCAAGGGGTTGGAGGTCGATCGTGCTAAGATCGAAGTTATTAAGAAGTTACCACCACTTGTGTCGGTGAAGGGTGTTCGCAGTTTTCATGGGCATGCCGGGTTCTACAGACGGTTCATCAGAAACTTCTCAAAAATTTCTAGACCATTATGCAGATTGTTAGAAAAAGAGGTGAAGTTTGAGTTGGATGATGAGTGTGTTAAAGCATTCAAGGAGTTGAAGAAGAAATTGATAGGAGCACCTATCCTTATTTCTCCAGATTGGGAACAACCATTTGAATTGATGTGTGATGCAAGCGATGTGGCTGTGGGAGCTGTATTGGGGCAGAGGAGAAATAGAATCTTTCATTCTATTCATTATGCAAGAAAGACACTGAACACTACCCAGAGTAATTATACAGTTACAGAGAAGGAGATGCTAGCATTGGTGTTTGCATTTGATAAATTCAGGTCCTATTTTGTGGGTTTGAGAGTAGAGGTGTATACCGATCATGCAGCGATTCGGTATCTGTTTAACAAGAAGGATGCAAAGCCCAGGCTGATCAGATGGATCCTGTTGTTGCAAGAGTTCGACCTCGAAATTAAGGACAGAAAGGGGAGAAAAAATTAGGTGGCAGATCACCTATCGCTATTGGAAAGCCGGTCACATGTGAAGGAAGGTGATAACATCAACGAGGAGTTCCCGGATGAGCAGCTCTTGGCAATAGGGGAAGCTGAAGTTCCCTAGTATGAAGACATAGTCAACTTGCTAGTGAGTGGAGTCTATCCACCGGAGGCTTCAGTGCAGCAGAAAAAAAAATTGAGGCATGATTGCCGGTATTTTATTTGGGATGAGCCATACTTGTTTAAACAGGGACCAAATCAGGTGATGAGAATATGCATCCCGGAGAGCCAGATTGCAGAGGTTTTGAGGAGTTGTCACTCTTCGTTGTATGGGGGGCACCACGGAGGTGAACGGACAGCGCACAAGGTTCTACAGTCAGGTTTCTCTTAGCCTACACTATTCAGAGACTCTATGGCATACGTCAAAAGGTGTGATAGATGTCAGCGTACAGGCAGGATAGGTAGAAGGCAAGAGATGCTGCTGCAGAATGTACTGGAAGTGGAGACCTTTGATGTATGGAGCATAGATTTCATGGGCCCGTTCCCGCCGTCATTTGGTAATCATTACATCTTGGTGGGCGTTGATTATGTATCAAAGTGGGTTGAAGCAATAGCTTGCCCCAGTAATGACAACAAGGTGGTAACAAAATTTGGGAAAAAACACATCCTCACCAGGTTCAGGACACCCCGAGCCATTATCAGTGATGGAGGGGCTCATTTCATAAATTCAAGCTTCAAGAAGCTACTAGCCAAGTATGGGGTGCGCCATAAGGTGGAAACAATATATTACCCCCAAACAAGTGGGCAAGTGGAGGTGTCGAATAGAGAAGTGAAGCAGATTCTCTAGAAAATAGTGAATGCACAACATAGTGATTGGTCAAGCAAACTCGATGATGCATTGTGGGCATACAAAACTACTTATAAGACACCGATTGGAACTTCTCCATACCGATTGGTCTATGGTAAAGCGTGTCATCTGCCAATGGAGCTAAAGCACTGAGCTTTCTAGGCCATGAGGAAATTGAATATGGACTTAGAGCTAGCGGGCAAGAAGTGGTTAATGCAACTCAGCGAACTTGAAGAGTTTCGTTGGCATGCTTATGAGAGTGCCAAGTACTACAAAGAGAAAACAAAGAGGTGGCATGACAAGCATGTGGTGCATCGTATTTTTCAGCCGGGGCAGAAAGTGTTGCTCTTCACTTCAAGATTGGAGCTGTTTCCAGAGAAGCTGCGGTCCAAATGGTCAGGGCCATTTGAGGTAGTGAGAATGACCCTGCACGGGGCAGTAGAGTTGTGGCAAGAAGATTGAAGTGCCACGTTCTTAGTCAATGGGCAGCGCTCTAAGCATTACTGGGGTGAGGACAGTAGTCGAGAGAAGACATCTGTCACCGTAGAGGATGACTGAGCTTTAATGATGTCGAGCCTCGACGGTAAACCAGGCGCTGCACGGGAGGCAACCCGTGAAATTTTTGAAATATTTGAATAGATTTTGTAGAAGAAAAGAAAAGAAAAACATGATGAGAAAAATAAAAATAAAAACAAACAAATTTTATTTTATGTGAAACCTATAAATTCTAACCAATTTCTTGTTGTGAGATGAATTTTAGGTTGAACGGAGGGAAAAAATGCAAAGGATCGCAAAGGAAAAATCGAGGTGAGAAAAATAATAAAAAGTGGCAAAACAAAGAGCCTACACGATGGTCAGTGTCACGTAGGGCATGCTCCGCGTTACCCTCCGTGACACGTTGAAGTGTAACCTGGAATATTTGAAAAAATTCCAGAGTACTGGCGTGATGGCTCTGCGTCACGGAGGGCATGCTCCGCGTTACCCTCCGTGACACGTTGAAGGCAATCTCGGGTCGGGTCACACCGGGTTGCCGGGTGACCCGCGTGAAAATACCTCTTTTTAACCCCTTTTTCCCTCATTCTTTTTCCATTTCTCATCTCCTTCGCGACAAACACCCAAGAATCCCCCCTTCCCCAATGTGACACGGACCTAGGAGCTAAAATTCTTCAACTTTTCTTCAATATCATCAAATTGAAGGTATGTTCGTTAACTTCATCTCGTTTCTTGACTAATTTTTCCGATTTTGAGCATGAGAGGTGAAGAAAACTTTCCCTAATTGTAAATTGAGCTTGAATTCATGTAAGTTATTGTTGATTGATGTTCGTAGTATCGTTGTTGTCACACCCCACCTTGGGGGGTATGACTGGCACCTGGTGCCCTACTAGGACCTGAACCGCTAGACTGTTAAGCCTGGGCACATATGGTGCCTGGCTGGCTGTACTCACATTTCTGGAAACAAAGGGCTATATAACGGCTGTAAACACAGCCCCCGGCCCATTGGCCTATAGCCTCCTGTACCTGTAATAACAGCTGACCAGCAATATGCAACTATAGGGAAACCTATGCGGGCTGACAAGGCCACCACGCTGTCTAGTTATCTGTATATACAATGAAGTACTAGAAAGTTACGTGACCGGCAAGGTTACCACTACTGTCAAACTATGGCCCCACAGTGCCAACATAAGGAAACAGAAGTACTAACAGCTAAACAACTGCACGGCCTCACACGACCGGCTCATCTGACCATAGGGAAATATATACAGACTGCAAGCCTCTAGGAATAGCAATAGAAATGATTGGGACAGGGCCCCGACCTACCCATACTGTACAACAAAAGAAAATGGAATACACCTCTGGGATTCAGTCGCCGGATGACAGGAGCTGAATGCTCGATCGCTGACAGGAATCACGTGGTATCGCCTGCTCGTCTATGAGTACCTGCAGGCAAGTAATGCAGCACCCCACCGGGCGTCAGTACCGCTGGTACTGAGTATGTAAAGCAATAACAGAAAGAAATATCTGAAAAATATAATACAACTGTTGAAACTGAAGTAGAAAGGAATGGATTAACTTTCTGATAATGTAAATCATACATTCTTTTAATTATACTGGAAGGAGTAGGAGCTATACCTAGAGATTTATCATCCTACTGTCAATCTACTTGTATCAATTGTACATGGCATAACATATCATAACATCACATAGCACACACAAACCTTACCCGGCCCCAATAAGCCGGGAGGTACAACCAGCACAGAATCTATACCCCTACCCCGGTCATTCTATCTCATAAAATAGCTATAAGCATCCCGCCGGTCCCCTGGGTAAGCACTTGGGCTCGCTGAGCCCCTGACTATAACTGCATCTGAGTCCGGAGGACTCCTGAATCAACACCCGGGCGTATCCGCTCGACAGGGGTGTATAAGGGCCGATCAAGGCACAATATGGGGAAAACTGGCATCCCATCTTCGTCCCCTTTGGGATGGCATGCCACTCCATAGAGCGACGTATCCTCGTCCTCTAGCGGATGAGTCGATACAGCTATCAACCCTGGGGCGGTCATGGATGCTAGGTAGTCCAACCCCAAACAATACAACGGTCTCAACTAGTAATACTATCTGCATGCCCCACATACTGAAGCTAATAGTAGTAAAGTATTTATATATATTATATGCTGAATTAGTGATAGTAATATGTACGTACTAAATACATGCTGAAGCTAATAACAGTATATATGTATAAATATAGTCTTCTACCAGACTGTACTGAGTCTAATGCTGAACAAAATATAGTCTTTCTGCTGAAAACTATGCTGTATGCTGAGTTTCTATAGTAACATGATTTACTATTTCTAACATGCTTTCTAACTTCATTTTAACTTATCATTCTATTTCTGAGATGTCTTACAAATATTACATTGCTTTACTGGGTTTCAACTGAATACAATGATATCCTAACATTCTGTGTCAAATCACGTAATGAGCATGCTGTGCAGTTTCTAACACTTGCATTAGAATCTATATCGTGCTAGCAAGTTTCACGCAAGTTATAACTCGATGCTTCTAATATCGTACCAACATTCGTAATAAACATAACACATGACTTCTGAACATTCTATTGGCCTTTAAATTACTGTACTGTACCGAGATTACTTAACTTGCCGAGCAAACTAGCTTTACATACCTTATCCTCCAACTATCCATCTGTCGGACGAGGCTCGGCCGGTACTTCAACTATTTTCTCCCAACTGCATTCATAAATATGTCAATTAATACTAAATACAACTTCATTTTAAAGAGCAACGTCACTTTCGATATAGTTTATAGCCTAAACTTAGACTTATCGAAAGACGGTCGAAAACTTGCTATTTTTCAGAGGTCCAGAAGGGAGAAATACTCCCTTCACAGCTAGGAACACATAGACATTAGTTTAGAGCAATTCCACTTACCTTAGCTCGGTATCTCGACGATTCGTCGGCCGTATTTCACGAAAATAAATCCGTAGGAATGCTCTCCGCTGCTAAATACCTCGGTATCTGAGGTTAATTTGAGTTTGGACAACGTTTAGCAGCGTAATCGGACGAAAATTATCTTACCTCCTTCGTTCTTATCTCTCCTCTACTGATCCCTCTCTGTTTCACTAGAAATTATAAGTGTTTAATGATTTAAAACTGAAGTGGGGCTTTATATACTTGGGCCTGGACAAGGCCAACGTGTCACGGAGCCAACGCGGAGGCCTCACCTCCGTGACACGCTGCCATCGCGGAGGGGCTCTGCCTCGGCTCCTTCCGCGATGGTTCGATAGGTTTCTCATCCGATCTTTTCCCGGGCCTTTCTCTAGCACGTATGGCCTTCAAATATGCTTAATCAACGTGCGAATAGGTCATCTAGGTGCCGGGAATCCTACGGGGTATAACATTCTCCCCCCCTTAAGAACATTCGTCCTCGAATGTATACTGCTATCTAGAGGACTACTTAACTTCTTGTTTAGAAATATTTCGTCAGAGTCTCCCCTGTAATATGGACTATACCAAAAACTTGAAATGTAGAAAAGTCCACTACAGGTTCTGTACACAATACATTAGGATTCATTGGATGGCCAAGTATCAATCTTTCTCACTTGTACATATACAACCATAAGATACTACATAAGCAATAATACGGACATACCTGTCGCCTGACTAGGCCTGGAATAGGTGAGGGTATCTACGAATCTGTCTGTCTAGAATAGTTACTGGAATCTCTTCATAGGCCAGCTCTTCGATAACCTAGATATCCTGGATTGGAACTACTCCGGATGGGTCTCCCATGCATTTCCTCAGCATGGACACATGAAAGACCGGATGAACGGATTCTATTTCTGGAGGTAAATTCAACTCATATGCTACTCGGCCTGTCCTTCGACGAATCTGATAAGGCCCAACAAACCTTGGGCTGAGCTTACCTTTCTTGCCGAACCTCATTACCTCTTTCGGCGGGGATACTTCAGAAATACCCAGTCATACACATCAAACTCCAAATTTTTTCGCTGCACATCTGCATAAGATTTCTGGCGGCTCTGTGCAGTCAGTAAGCGTTCTCGGATAAGCTTTACCTTTTCCTTTGACTGCTGAACAAGGTCTGGGCCAACCAATGCTGACTCTCCGATTTCAAACCAACCATTCGGCAATCTGCATTTTCGCCCGTATAAAGCCTCAAAAGGTTCCATCTGAATAGCCGAGTGATAGCTATTATTATAAGCAAATTCTATCAGCGGCAAATGCTCGTCTCAGCTACCACCATAGTCTAGCACACATGCTCGCAGCATGTCCTCGAGCGTCTGAATAGTGCGCTCAGCCTGTCCGTCTGTCTGAGGGTGGGAAGCTGTGCTTAGATTAATCTGCGTCCCCAGCCCCTTCTGGAATGATTTCCAAAACCTAGCCGTGAACTGCGCTCCTCTGTCTGAAATAACGGATACTGGCACTACATGCAATCTGACTATCTCTCGGATATATAACTCCGCATAATCTTCAGCCGAGAAAGTAGTTCTAACTGGCAGGAAATGAGCTGATTTAGTCAATCTGTCAACTATTACCCATATAGAGTCATATCTGTGTCTGGTACGGGGTAATCTTGCCACAAAATCCATATTCACCGCTTCCCATTTCCAGAGAGGCACAGCTATGTCCTGAGTTAATCCGCCTGGTTTTTGATGTTCTGCTTTCACCTGTTGGCAGTTAGGACACTGGGCTACAAATTCAGCAATTTCTCTTTTCATACCTGGCCACCAGTAGTTCTCTTTGATGTCACGGTACATTTTTGTGGTACCGGGGTGAAGAGAATAACGGGCGTAATGTACCTCGTTCATAATCTGTTGGTGGAGCTCTGAAACTGATGACGACACGACGGTGTTTTTGATTACCGCTTTGTTGTCCTTCATTTCTGTTACACGAATGGCTAAATTGACCATTTGATGTACCTTTCTGGCCAACTCCCGTTGCTCGGGCTGCCCATACACCACACTTCTAATAGATCTATAGCTAAGAGCGGTTGTTGCTCCATTACCTCTTCTTGGCTGATATAACATTTTCATACTTAGAGAGCTCGACATATAATTGACGGTCATACTAACTTGTCTTGCCGAAGAGATCGACAGGTAGTTTACAGGCGTAGCTAGAGCTTATCTGGCCCTCCGGCCACATGCTAAGGCTACTTGTTGTTGGGATAACCTGAACGACCGTCTGCGCACCTTGTGCCTTTATCTGATCAGAGGATCCTGATATTGACCATGACCTCTAATGATCTGGCTGCATAACCTTAAATAACTGAATAGTCGGTTTGAATGACCCGAATGTGGCAGTAATCTAACAATGCTCTAACTGTTCTACTTGAGTACTTATAGTTCATGCATAACTTCAGACTTGTGGGCATTTAATTGCTTTGTTATTTGCTTGAACCACTGTAAGGATGGGCTTAATCAAACTTACTCCCAGGCAATCAATCTCTGGATCTTCACGGGGAGTCTACTGATCCCCTGGTCTTAATAAACACTGTGCTAGCAGGGTATTATCAATTTCTTACGCCTTGTGTGTATCCACTTGGATTTATACTGCTATTCTAGGAATTCTCAATCTTATGAGCTATTCTGTAAATACTACCCTTCTGCTAGGGCTCTGTACCTGAATATCTTACGAGAACAAGCTAAAGTACTAGTCTCTCACTGACTACTGATGTGGACCCTTCCGTGGGGTACCCACGGGTATTCTGACTAGGACGGCCGGCTGACTTATGGGATGTTCCACATCATAACTGCTAGGTTAACTAAGGCCGACTCTCACCTACAAGGCTGGGAAAATGACGTACGACCACTTAACATACTAGAACAATTCTGGTATTGCTAATCTCTGAAATTTGCCTACTCGGCCTCTAATCCTGGTTCTAGCACATGCACTAATGTTACTGATCTTCAGGGATGCTTCCCTGCAAATGCATGCGCCAGCTGGTCGGTAGACCGTCTAACTGCGCCCTTATCATCTAGCCATCTGGTTTAGGCCATTAACTCTGGTAAGCTCCTAGAGCCTAGATCTGGCAACAACACATAAGTCTATTAACTTAATAACTGAGAACTGAGATAGTTTCTATGACTTCGTACGTAATTCACACTTAATCTGCCCTTTCTCTTCTCCTTTCCCTTTCTCCTTTCTTCTCTCCTTTTCTTTCTTTCTTCTCCCCCTTTTTTTGGCAAGGGGGAGGTCCTGCAATGCAATTTATACATGCTTTCTATTACTAATCAGTATCTGTGGTCGTACCCGTTATAGGCAGCTACTCACAGCATATCTATTATCTGTATATATATATATATATATATATATTTATATATATATATATATATCAATAGCTACGTACAATATGTACTGAATTCTGCGGTAATACATAATCTCTGACATGCTCTGCTGAGTCTCACACCGTACATGATACCCCGTTTCTACGGCCTACTAATATCTCCTGCCCTGACTTATCATGTCATTGTTTTGTCACCCCATTCTGAAAGTAACAAACATAAACACTTTAGTTATTATCTGCTGTTTGAAATTCCGCCACTCTTGCGATGTGGGGTCAACGTTCAAATCTTGTGGCCTTACTAGGCATATATTGAGAGCCCATGACTGTCTGCTGGGCCTTATCTCTAGGTCACACTAGATTAGAATTGCTGTATCGGTAATTTCTCAACTTCCCCATAAGCGAACATGCTGCAGCATTGTGGATCGCAATCTTACTGTCAGCCCGAGGCTTAATTCTTAATACGATATTCTACCAATCCGGGGGTAATCCTAATTTCCCCACAACATCCGACACTCCTGCTTCTTCCCCACATCCTGCTTAAGCTGAACTCTGGGGTTCAACGTACCCGCCTTTAGTTGTTAATGAGATTACTGATCAAGCCTCGGCCTATACTTCTTCTGGCTTGCAGTCGGACCCATCTTATTCATATAATCTCCCTGTCTTTTGATATCACAACTGGAGTATAACTACAATCTTACAGGTATATCTTGCTATCTGTTAGCATATGTGGCAGACTTGGCCTTTTTTTCTGACTCGAACTTGACTATTACCCGGCATTCATCACTAACAGATCTTTTACCCCTGCTTCGGGCAAGCTAACGGTCTTACTCTCTCTACTGGCTTATTATCATAAGGGTCTGCACAACTTACGTAATCGTAGGGGCTCTTTATACTTTCTAATACTTACTAGGATCAATCAGCCCATCTTTACTTACTACTTGATTGGCAACCCCATCTCAAGTCTTATGCCCCTTTACTATACTGGCATCAAAATCAAGAGGTAGGAATAGCCCTTTTCTTATTGCAACAAATAAAAGCATTTAATTGTACCATATCCAAAAATATGTATTTGGGATTCCTGCATTTCCCTCTCTTCCTTATACTTACCTGGTGGTCTGACCTTGTCTGTAAACTTAATCAGATCTTATATAGCTAATAAATAATTCAACTCATATGTATATTACACTCCTCACTTCCTATCCTGACGTTATCAACATATACTGGGGATAGTACCGATAAAGGTATCATGCTGGGAGGTCTCGGGTACCTCCTCCTGCTGCTGTAGTTATCATGTAACTGGCTGATGCCTTCTTCTGTTGTTATATCTGATCTTCTGCTGGTAATAGGGTAATGCTAATCTGCCTTTGTATTTGTAATCAAATAATACGGTAAGTTTTTAGAGACTCCACCCTATACTGTACCGCTCTAAAGCACGACTGACTGAGAAGGAAGGGTAACCATCCTATCATGCCTCGCAGCCTCTTGCCTATAGTATATGGTGCACAACACATCCATAGACAAGACTCTACTTAGCACGGTTTGCAGACTCCCTGGGACACGACCTGCTCTGATACCAAGTTTGTCACACCCCGCCTTGGGGGGTATGACTAGCACCTGGTGCCCTACTAGGACCTGAACCGCTAGACTGTTAAGCCTGGGCACATCTGGTGCCTGGATGGCTCTACTCACATTTCTGGAAACAAAGGGCTATATAACGGCTGTAAACACAGCCCCCGGCCCATTGGCCTATAGCCTCCTGTACCTGTAATAATAGCTGACCAGCAATATGCAACTATAGGGAAACCTACGCGGGCCGACAAGGCCACCATGCTGTCTAGTTATCTGTAACTCAACAATGAAGTACTGGAGAGTTACGTGACCGGCAAGGTCACCACTACTGTCGAACTATGGCCCCACACGGCCAACATAAGGAAACAGAAGTACTAACAGCTAAACAACTGCACGGCCTCACACGACCGGCTCATCTGACCACAGGGAAATATATACAGACTGCAAGCCTCTAGGAATAGCAATAGAAATGATCGGGACAGGGCCCCGACCTACCCGTACTGTACAACAAAAGAAAACGGAATACACCTCTGCGATTCAGTCTTCGGATGACAGGAGCTGAATGCTCGATCGCTCACAGGAATTACATGGTATCGCCTGCTCGTCTATGAGTACCTGCTGGCAAGTAATGCAGCGCCCCACCGGGCATCAGTATCGCTGGTACTGAGTATGTAAAGCAATAACTGAAAGAAATATCTGAAAAATATAATACAACTGATGAAACTGAAGTAGAAAGGAATGGATTAACTGTCTGATAATGTAAATCATACCTTCTTTTAATTATATTGGAAGGAGTAGGAGCCATACCTGGAGATTTATCGTCCTACTGTCTATCTACTTGTATCTACTATACATGGCATAACATATCATAACATCACATAGCACACACAAACCTTACCCGGCCCCATAAGCCGGGAGGTACAACCAGCACAGAATCTATACCCCTACCCCGGTCATCATATCTCCTAAAATAGCTATATGCATCCCGCCGGTCCCCTGGGTAAGCACTTGGGCTCGCTGAGCCCCTGACTATAACTGCATCTGAGTCCGGAGGACTCCTGAATCAACACCCGGGCGTATCCGCTTGACAAGGGTGTGTAAGGGCCGATCAAGGCACAATATGGGGAAAACTGGCATCCCATCTTCGTCCCCTGTGGGTCGGCAAGCCACTCCGTAGAGCGACGTATCCTCATCCTCTGGCGGATGAGTCGATACAGCTATCAACCCTGGGGCGGTCATGGATGCTAGGTAGTCCAACCCCAAACAATACAACGGTCTCAACTAGTAATACTATCTGCATGCCCCACATACTGAAGCTAATAGTAGTAAAGTATTTATATATACTATATGCTGAACTAGTGATAGTAATATGTACGTACTAAATACAAGCTGAAGCTGATAACAGTATATATGTATATATATAGTCTTCTACCAGATTGTACTGAGTCTAATGCTGAACAAAATATAGTCTTTCTGCTGAAAACTATGTTGTATGCTGAGTTTCTATAGTAACATGATTTACTATTTCTAATATGCTTTCTAACTTCATTTTAACTTACCATTCTATTTCTGAGATGTCTTACCAATATTACATTGCTTTACTAGGTTTCATCTGAATACAATGATATCCTAACATTCTGTGTCACATCACGTACTGAGCATGCTGCGCAGTTTCTAACACTTGTATTAGAATCTATATCGTGCTAGCAAATTTCACGCAAGTTATAACTCGATGCTTCTAATATCGTACCAACATTCGTAATAAACATAACACATGACTTCTGAACATTCTACTGGCCTTTAAATTACTGTACTGTACCGAGATTACTTAACTTGCCGAGGAAACTAGCTTTACATACCTTATCCTCGAACTATCCGTCTGTCGGACGAGGCTCGGCCGGTACTTCAACTATTTTCTCCCAACTGCATTCATAAATATGTCAATTAATACTAAATACAACTTTATTTTAAAGAGCAACGTCACTTTCGATATAGTTTATAGCCTAAACTTAGGCTTATCGAAAGACGGTCGAAAACTCGCTATTTTTTAGAGGTCCAGAAGGGAGAAATATTCACTTCACAGCTAGGAACACATAGACATTAGTTTAGAGCAATTCCACTTACCTTAGCTCGGTAGCTCGACGATCTATCGGCCGTATTTCACGAAACTAAATCCGTAGGAATGCTCTCCGCTGCTAAATACCTCGGTATCTGAGGTTAATTTGAGTTTGGACAACGTTTAGCAGCGTAATCGGACGAAAATTATCTTACCTCCTTCGTTCTTATCTCTCCTCTACTAATCCCTCTCTGTTTCACTGGAAATTATAAGTGTTTAATGATTTAAAACCAAAGTGGGGCTTTATATACTTGGGCCTGGACAAGGCCAATGTGTCACAGAGCCAACGCGGAGGCCTCACCTCTGTGACACGCTGCCATCGCGGAGGGGCTCCGCCTCTGCTCCTTCCGCGATGGTTCGACAGGTTTCTCGTTCGATCTTTTCCTGGGCCTTTCTCCAGCACGTATGGCCTTCAAATATGCTTAACCAACGTGCGAATAGGTCATCTAGATGCCGGGAATCTTACGGGGTATAACATTCTCCCCCCTTAAGAACATTCGTCCTCGAATGTATACTGCTATCTAGAGGACTACTTAACTTCTTGTTTAGAAAAATTTCGCCATAGTCTCCCCTGTAATATGGACTATACCAAAAACCTGAAAAGTAGAAAAATCCACTACAGGTACTATACACAATACATTAGGATTCACTGGATGGCCAAGTATCAATCTTTCTCACTTGTACATATACAACCATAAGATACTACATAAGCAATAATACGACATACTTGTGGCCTGAATAGGCCTGGAATAGGTGAGGGTATCTAGCTTTCATATCTTCTTTAGCTTCCCACGTCATTTCCTCACGGTTCATGTTACGCCACAATACTTTGACAGATGCAATATCCTTAGTTCTCAATCTACGAATCTGTCTGTCTAGAATAGTTACTGGAATCTCTTCATAGGCCAGCTCTTCGGTAACCTAGATATCCTGGATTGGAACTGCTCCGGATGGGTCTCCCATGCATTTCCTCAGCATGGACACATGAAAGACCGGATGAACGGATTCTAATTCTGGAGGTAAATTCAACTCATATGCTACTCGGCCTGTCCTTCGACGAATCTGATAAGGCCCAACAAACCTTGGGCTGAGCTTACCTTTCTTGCCGAACCTCATTACCTCTTTCAGCGGGGATACTTCAGAAATACCCAGTCATACACATCAAACTCCAAATTTCTGCGCCGCACATCTGCATAAGATTTCTGGCGGCTCTGTGCAGTCAGTAAGCGTTCTCGGATAAGCTTTACCTTTTCCTTTGACTGCTGAACAAGGTCTAGGCCAACCAACGCTGACTCTCCGATTTCAAACCAACCATTCAGCAATCTGCATTTTCGCCCGTATAAACCCTCAAAAGGTGCCATCTGAATAGCCGAGTGATAGCTATTATTATAAGAAAATTCTATCAGCGGCAAACGCTCATCTCAGCTACCACCATAGTCTAGCACACACGCTCGTAGCATATCCTCGAGCGTCTGAATAGTGTGCTCAGCCTGTCCGTCTGTCTGAGGGTGGGAAGCTGTGCTTAGATTAATTTGCGTCCCCAGCCCCTTCTGGAATGATTTCCAAAACCTAGCCGTGAACTACACTCCTCTGTCTGAAATAACGGATACTGGCACTACATTCAATCTGACTATCTCTCGGATATACAACTCCGCATAATCTTCAGCCGCGAAAGTAGTTCTAACTGGCAGGAAATGAGCTGATTTAGTCAATCTGTCAACTATTATCCATATAGAGTCATATCTGTGTCTGGTACAGGGTAATCTTGCCAAAAAATCCATATTCACCGCTTCCCATTTCCAGAGAGGCACAGCTATGTCCTGAGTTAACCCGCCTGGTTTCTGATGTTCTGCTTTCACCTGTTGGCAGTTAGGACACTGGGCTACAAATTCAGCAATTTCTCTTTTCATACCTGGCCACCAGTAGTTCTCTTTGATGTCACGGTACATTTTTGTGGTACCGGGGTGAAGAGAATAACGGGCGTAATGTAACTCGTTCATAATCTGTTGGTGGAGCTCTGAAACTGATGACGACATGGCGGTGTTTTTGATTACCGCTTTGTTGTCCTTCATTTCTGTTACACGAACGGCTAAATTGACCATTTGATGTATCTTTCTGGCCAACTCCCGTTGCTCGGGCTGCCCATACACCACACTTCTAATAGATCTATAGCTAAGAGCGGTTGTTGCTCCATTACCTCTTCTTGGCTGATATAACATTTTCATACTTAGAGAGCTCGACATATAATTGACGGTCATACTGACTTGTCTTGCTGAAGAGATCGACAGGTAGTTTATAGGCGTAGCTAGAGCTTATCTGGCCCTCCGGCCACATGCTAAGGCTACTTGTTGCTGGGATAACCTGAACGACCGTCTGCGCACCTTGTGCCTTTATCTGATCAGAGGATCCTGATATTGACCATGACCTCTAATGATCTGGCTGCATAACCTTAAATAACTGAATAGTCGGTTTGAATGACCCGAATGTGGCAGTAATCTAACAATGCTCTAACTATTCTACTTGAGTACTTATAGTTCATGCATAACTGCAGACTTGTGGGCATTTAATTGCTTTGTTATTTGCTTGAACCACTGTAAGGCTGGGCTTAATCAAACTTACTCCCAGGCGATCAATCTCTGGATCTTCACGGGGAGTCTACTGATCCCCTGGCCTTAATAAACACTGTGCTAGCAGGGTACTATCAATTTCTTACGCCTTGTGTGTATCCACCTGGATTTATACTGCTATTCTGGGGAATTCTCGGTCTTATGAGCTATTCTGTAAATACTACACTTCTGCTAGGGCCCTGTACCTGAATATCTTACGAGAACCAGCTGAAGTACTAGTCTGTCGCTGACTACTGAGGTGGACCCTTCCGTGGGGTACCCACGAGTATTCTGACAAGGACGACCGGCTGACTTATGGGATGTTCCACATCATAACTTCTAGGTTAACTAAGGCCGACTCTCACCTACAAGGCTGGGAAAACGACGTACGACCACTTAACATACTAGAACAATTCTGGTATTTCTAATCTCTGAAATTTGCCTATTCGGCCTGTAATCCTGGTTCTAGCACATGCTCTAATGTTACCGATCTTCAGGGATGCTTCCCTGCAAATGCAGGCGCCAGCTGGTCGGTAGACCGTCTAACTGCGCCCTTATCATCTAGCCATCTGGTTTAGGCCATTAACTCTGGTAAGCTCCTAGAGCCTAGATCTGGCAACAACACATAAGTCTATTAACTTAATAACTGAGAACTGAGATAGTTTCTATGACTTCATACATAATTCACACTTAATCTGCCCTTTCTCTTCTCCTTTCCCTTTCTCCTTTCTTCTCTCCTTTTCTTTCTTTCTTCTCCCCTTTTTTTTTTGGGGAAGGGGGGGGGGTCCTGCAATGCAATTGTACATGCTTTCTATTACTAATCAACATCTGTTATTGTACCCCTTATAAGCGGCTACTCACAGCATATCTATTATCTGTATATATATATATATATATATCAATAGCTACGTACGATATGTACTGAATTCTGCGGTAATACACAATCTCTGACATGCTTTGCTGAGTCTCATACCGTACATGTTACACCGCTTCTAAGGCCTAATAATATCTCCTACCCTGACTTATCATTTCATTGTATTGTCACCCCATTCTGAAAGTAACAAACATAAACACTTTAGTTATTGTCTGCTGTTTGAAATTCCGCCACTTTTGCGATGTGGGGTCGACATTCAAATCTTGTAGCCTTACTAGGCATATATTGAGAGCCCATGACTACCTGCTGGGCCTTATCTCTAGGCTACACTAGATTAGAATTGCTGTATCGGTAACTTCTTAACTTCTCCATAGCGGGCATACTGCGGTATTCTGAACTGCAATCTTACTGTCAGCCCGAGGCTTAATCCTTAATACGATATTTTATCAATCCGGGGGTAATTCTAATTTCCCCACAAGATCTGACATTCCTACTTCTCTCCCTCATCTTGCTTAAGCTGAACTCTGGGGTTCAGGGTACCTGCCTTTCGTTGCTAATGAGATTACTGATCAAGCCTTGGCCTATACTTCTTCTGGCTTATATTCAAGCCCATCTAATTCACATGACCTCTATATCTTTCGATGTCACAACTGGATCATAACTATAATCTTACAAGTATGTCTTGCTATCTGTTAGCATATATGGCGGACTTGGCCTTTTTCTGACTCAAACTTGAATATTATTAGGCATTCATCACTAGCAGGTCTTTTACCCCTACTTCGGGTAAGCTAACAGTCATGCTTGCTCTTCTGACTTATTACCGTGAGGGTCTGCACAACTTACATAATCATAAGGGCTCCTTATACTTCCTAATACTTACTAGGATCAATCAGCCCATCTTTACTTACTGCTTGATTTGGCAACCCCATCTCAAGTCTTATGCCCCTTTACTATGTTGGCATCAAAATCAAGAGGTAGGAATAGCCCTTTTCTTATTGCAACAAATAAAAGCATTTAACTGTACTATATCCAGAAAGATGTATTTGGGATTCCTGCATTTCCCTTTCTTTCTTATACTTACCTGGTAGTCTAACCTTGTCTGTAATCTTAATCAGATCTTATACAACTAATGAATAAATCAACTCGTATGCACATTATACTTCTGACTTCCTATTCTGACGTTATCAACGTATACTGGGAATAGTGCCAATAAAGGTATCACGCTGGGAGGTCTCTGATACCTCCTCCTGCTGCTGTAGTTATCATATAACTGGCTGATGCTCTGTTCTGTTGCTATATATGATCTTCTGCCTGTAATAGGGTAATGCTGATCTGCCTTTGTATCTGTAATCAAAGAATACGGTAAGTTTTTAGGGACTCAACCCTATACTGTACTGTTCTAAAGAACGACTGACTGAGAAGGAAGGGTAACCATCCTATCATGCCTCGCAGCCTCCTGCCTATAGTATGTGGTGCACAACACATCCATACACAAGACTCTACTTAGCACGACTTACAGACTCCCTGGGACACGACCTGCTCTGATACCAAGTTTGTCACACCCCGCCTTGGGGGGTATGACTGGCACCTGGTGCCCTACTGGGACCTAAACTGCTGGACTGCTAAGCTTGGGCACATCTGGTGCCTGGCTGGCTCTAACTCATATTTATGGAAACAAGGGCTATATAACGGCTGCAAACACAGCCCCCGACCCATTGGCCTATAGCCTCCTGTACCGGTGCTAACAGCTGACCAGAAACATATCCATTCAGGGGAGCCTATGCAGGCCGACAAGGCCACCATGCTGTCTAGTTATCTGCAACTCAATTATGAAGTACTAAAAAGCTACGTGACCGGCAAGGTCACCACTACTGGCAAATTATGGCCCCACACGGCCATCATAAAAGAAAGAAAGAGTACTAGCAGCTATACCACTGCACGGCCTCACACGACCGGCTCATCTGACCACAGGGAAATATATACAGACTGCAAGCCTCTAGGAATAGCAATAGAAATGATCGGGACAGGGCCCCGACCTGCCCGTACTATATAACAAAAGGAACTAAACTACACCTCTGGAATTCAGTCTCCGGATGACAGGAGCTGAATACTCGACCGCTGACAGGAATCACGTAGTATCGCCTGCTCGTCTATGAGTACCTGCAGGCAAGTAATGCAGTGCCCCACCGGGCGTCAGTACCGCTGGTACTGAGTAAAAAGCAATAACTGAAAACAATAATGTAAGTGATGAACTAAAGTAGGAAGAATTAGATTAACTGCCTGATACTGTAAGTCATACCTTTTCTCATTTATACTGGAAGGAAATAGGAGTCATACCTGGAGACATATCCCTCTACTGCTGATCTACTCGTATCTAACGTAACATGGCATAACATGAAATAGCATAACATGGCACACACAAACCTTACCCGGCCCCCATAAGCCGGGAGGTACAACCAGCACATAATCTACACCCCTACCCCGGTCATCCCATCTCCTATAATGGCTGTAAGCATACCGCCGGTCCCCTGGGTATGCACTTGGGCTCGCTGAGCCCCTGACTATAACTGTATCTGAGTCCGAAGGACTCCTGAATCAACGTCCGGGTGTATCCGCTCGACGGGGGTGTATAAAAGCCGACCAAGGCAAAATATGGGGAAACTGGCATTCCATCTTCGTCCCCTGGGGGACGGCATGCCACTCCATAGAGCGACGTATCCTCGTCCTCTGGCGGACGAGTCGATACAGCTATTAACCCTGGGGCGGTCATGGATGCTAGGTAGTCCAACCCCAAACAATACAACGGTCTCAACTAGTAATAGTGTCTGCATATCTCACATGCTGAGGCTAATAGGGGTAAAGTATCGTATACAGTACATGCTGAACTAATGATAGTAATCTGTACGTATTTAATATGTGTTGAGACTGGTAAATATATATATATATATATATGAATATAGTCTCCTGCCAAACTGTACTGGGCAAATGCTATACAAGATAGTGTTTCTGCTGAAAACTATGCTGTTTACTGAGTTCTGTATTAACATGATTTACTATTCCTAACATGCGTTCTAAACTTTATTTTAGCCCGCCATTCTATTTCTGAAGTGCTTTACGGATATTGCATCACTTTACGGGGTTTCAACTAAATACAATAATATCTTAACATTTCATATTACATCACATACTGAGCATACTAGGCAGTTTCTAACACTTGTGTTAGAATCTATGTCGTACTAGTAAGTTTCACGCAAGTTACAACTCGATGCTTCTCATATCGTATCAACATTCACAATAAACGTAACACTCAACTTCTGAACATTCTACTGGTCTGTAAATTACTACACTTTATCGATATTACTTAACTTGCCGAGGGAACTAGCTTTACATACCTTATCCTTGAATTATTCGTCTGTCGGACGGGACTCGGCCGGTACTTCAACTATTTTCTCCCAACTGCATTCATAAATATGTCAATCAATACTAAATACAACTTTACTTTAAAGAGTAACGTCACTTTCGATATAGTTTATAGCCCGAACTTAGGCTTATCAAAAGACGGTCGAAAACTCGCTATTTTTCAGCGGTCCAGAAGGGAGAAATATTCACTTCACAGTTAGGAACACATAGACACTAATTTAGAGCAATTCCACTTACCTTAGCTCGGTGGTTCGATGATTCGTCGGCCGTATTTTGTGAAACTGAATCCGTAGGAATGCTCTCTGCTGCTAAATACCTCAGTATCTGGAGTTAATTTGAATTTGGGCAGCGTTTAGCAGCATAATCGGACGAAAATTGTAATATTTCCTTCGTTCTTACTTCTCTCTGCCGCTCACCCTCTGTTTTCTGGAAATAATTGTGTGGTTAAATGATTTAAAACCGAAGTGGCCTTTATATACTTGGGCCTGGACAAGGCCAACGTGTCACGGAGCCAACGCGGAGGCCTCTCCTCCATGACACGCTGCCATCGCGGAGGGGCTCTGCCTCAGCTCCTTCCGCGATGGTTCGACAGGTTTCTCGTCCGATCTTTTCCCGGGCCTTTCTCCAGCACGTATGGCCTTCAAATATACTTAACCAACGTGCGAATAGGTTGTTTAGGTGCCGAGAAATCTATGAGGTATAACAATTACGTTGTGTTTAACGTAATATGCTAAAGGCGCGATGGATTTTTAGGATAATGAAATTGTTGAAATTGCATAGAAATTGGGGGAATTGCATCAGTTTTGTTGATAGAAATTTTCGCTAAGTGCTATGTGATGAAATGTTATCGATGGTAATTGTGGATTAGCTGTACGAAGTCTGAGTAGTACATAGAATTTATACCACCCAACCCTCTAAATGCACGAGGCATTTTTTTATTGTTTTTTTATTTGAAAGTTAGAAAAAGAGGATTGTCTTGCTGTAATGTTGTGATTGTGGCTAAAGACTAAGTGTGGGGTTACCTAGCTTAACCCAACCTTAGTTGATGCAAATTTTAATTTGACTAACATTTTGGACTGTCTGTTTGATATGACAAGAACAATGGCAAGCAGGCAAGACAAAGGGAAGGACACATCTACATCGGGCGCCGAAAGGAAAAGAATCAGACTGGGAGCAGCAGTCCCAGCAGCACCAGCAGTTCCGCGCGGCCAACGCCGTCAATACGGAACCCGATGGGTGATAGAGGAAGGCTAGAAATGGTACACAAAGCATAAGAAAAGCAAATACTTCCTCGAGGAGCATATTGCAAGGGAACCGTTGGCATAAGAATTCCCCAGAATTGTCCACAGGATTGATGTAGCCGGGCTGAACTTCATTTTTGAAGAGCCCAGGAAGTGCAATCTCCACTTAATTCGGGAGTTCTACGCAAACTGGAATCCGACACTCAGAAGTCACACTGTCAAAATAATGGGGCAGGTAGTCACTTTTGAGCCCCATCACCTTAATGCCATCTTGGGGGCTCGGGACACAGACGCCCATGTACTCCGGCAGCTGAACATCACTCCACCATATGCAGACATCAGACGCACTCTGTGTGGAGCTCGGTCTATAGCACGGTGGAGCAGGCATAAGGAGAGGGGCTACCATCAGACGCTTCCCTATTCTCAAATGAACAGGCAAGCCAGAATTTCGCTTAAGACCGTGTGTTCCTGCCTGATCCCGGTGGTTCACTTGACAGATGTCACCCGAGATCGTGTGTGCTTGGTATACGTCCTGATGAAAGGGCTAGAGATTAATCTTGGGGCGATGATCATCTCCACCATGAAGAGAGCCCGTTTGCATCAAGGGCACAGGTATGGGTTTGGTGGCTTGCTGACTACTTTCCTGAGGGGCCTAGATGTTGAGGAGGAGGCCCTTGACTACATCCACAGAAGGAGAGGTTGGCCTTAGACGTCACCAAAACTAAGGCACCCGACACCACTCACGGGCCAGTTCTCACATTAGCCGAGCGACATGCTCGGGATGATCAGTATATGGCTCGCATGTTCGGGATGCAGATGCTACAGTTGCGCATAGGCGGGAGGCCAGCAACAGAAGATGAGCTGTGGCAGCTAGAGTTGGACTACCCCTTCAGCGAAAATACTAGGGCTTTATGCTGAGTGGGGCCAGCTTTTGTGGAGCTCACTGATGATGATGTCCCCACAGATGAGGAGACGCGCCGCGAGGACTCAGATATTGAGTCAAATGATGATAGCGAAGGTGATTCGGATATGGGGGACGAGGCAACCGCACCTGACGAAGAAGTGGAATACTTCGATTGATCAGGGAGTTTCACCACCTACTCTTGTGCTATGCTGAATTTTGTGAACACTGCGGACAATGTTCGATTTAAGTGTAGGGTGGGAGTAGTTAGGTGCTGGTTGTTGTTGTTGTTTATGTTTATGTTTTGTTGTTGTGCCTGTGCAAAAATTGTGACCTTATGATTTTGATGTTTATGTTTGTATTGTAATTTGGTGTTGTAATTAATGTGAAGTTGTTGTGTGTTGTATGGAGTTTTTGTTAGCTGGTTATGTAAATATATTTGTTTTATTGAAATTATCGATATTTTTAAAATTTTTCGTGAAATTTTTTTATTTTTTTATTTTTATTTTTGGGTTTCTCAGCGTTTGTTTTTGGTGCTTTTACCGAGAATAGTCCCATTGAACCGAAGTCGTTATTAGTGATCGTTCCCTATGATGGATGGATGACGACCGTCTTAAGGGAAATGTAGTCGATAGGAGTAGATTTCTTTTGCTCTTTTTAAATTTTTTTTCTTTTGTTTGTTTGTATCCCAAACGTGTCGTTACTTTATGGTTCGGAATTTAGGTTGCGCGTTGTACATGATATTTAGAATGCAAAGGTGATTTGTATGAAAGCATGAAACTTTGTAAACATGTTGAGATACCTAGACCATAGAATTCGATGCGGTATGATTGAGGATTAACGTTTGAATTTTTGTAATTGGCTAATTGAAGAGTCTGTGAATATGCATATGCGCTCCATCATTTTCAACGATGCTGACAATCATCTAGTGTTGAAGTTGAACAATAACATACACGCATAATCTGAAAGGATAACATGAGGAGCCTTGACTCAAACCATACCACAAGATGAACATAATTGGGAGTCTAGACTCCAAAACCATGTGGTAAGCTAATTAATATGAAATCGTAAACATACTTGATCATATGGGGTTGACCAATACTTAAACGTGCTTGAAATCAACTTGATTCATTTTGAAAACATGAACTTAGAAATGGGTATTTTGAAATCATACTTTCTTCATAAATATCTCATCATACTTGAATGCATATCTCATAGATCTCAACTTTCATGGACTTTCATGGATGGGCATCATAATTTAGAAAACTTGGAAACATAATTTGTAACTGAAAACATTGAAAAATCTGCCCCTTAGTCATAATTCAACATTCAAAACATGCTTAGATCATACCCATGATTGAAACTTAGATAATTCACACGTTGAGTAAAAATACCCTATAGACTCATCAATTAGAATTTTCATGAACTAATAGAAGATTGGGCATGGGTATGGACTATTGCACCTATTCATAGCCTTACATACCTGGAAGGATATGATTTCACAACTTCCTTGATTGCCCAAAGAGAATTGAGGAAAAACTTCAATGAAACTAGACTTGATTATCTCTCAAACCTCTAAGCTTGCATGCATGAATTACGATAGGCTTAGAAAGACTTAACTCTTCTTAAAACACACTATTCTGAGCTTAAAACGACGTAGTTTAGGCCTTAGGAATGTAGGAATTACGAAAAAGCCCTTAATAAATTTGCAGGGAAAAATATACTGCCAGTCCCAATGAGGGACTGACTGGATCATTGTCAGTGACCACGACTCGTGGTCACCTCTGATCTTGGGCAGATTTATATGCCCAAGTGATACTCAAATGCGTCATTTTGTCTTGTTTATCTATCGATGTTTGTGCATTCTCATCTGAATAGTAGTCAAATATGAATTTATACTAACCAACATGATTAGCGTTGTTTTGCAGGAAAAATATAATTTTATGAAGCTAAGATGCATGTTGGGAGAAATCGGGATTAGACTCGGAAGAGAGCAAGGAAAAGGCCAAGGAAAGCATGAATTAAAGGGGCTCCGTGATGGAGACGTGTCACGCTGCCATCGCGGATGCATTTTGCCCGGATGCTGAAGATGAGCCAAATTCCAGTGAAGGTGTGTGTTAGGGCCGTGGCACGTTGGCCAAGCCCCGCGTTGGTGGCACGTTGGGCATAATTACCTAGAGGACCGGATTCCAGTGAGGGTCCGCGTTTGTGGCATGTCACGGAGGCAGTGCTCCGCGATGGACTCCGTGACACGTTGCTTCTTATTCCGGGAAAAATTCCCACTAGTATAAATAGCACACTTAGGTTTCTTTTTTATAATCCTGACTTGGTTGAGCAAGAACGTGGGTTACAGGCAGTTGAGGGGATGAAATTCTTAGGGTTCTTCTCTATCTCTTTCTTCCTTATTTCAATTATTTGTATGATTTACACTCATTTAACGATGTTTAATCCACAAATGAGTAGCTAAATTCACTTCTTGCTGAGGTTAAGAACATTTGTAGTGGAATGTGATTATTGATCATCTTGGTTTTTCATCTTTTCGTTCATGCTTGTTCTATTAATTCTTGTTCTTACTGCATTAATGTTTGGCCAATATTAATGTATATCTAAAAAATCCGGTTTGCGCTCGAAAGAGAAAGAAATTGGAAAGTTGTGAATTAATAGGATATGATCTCTTCTTGGTTTGGGGAAATTGAGAATTGATTTACCTTCAGAATAGAAATATATCTGAAAGTCGTATTAGTTAATTAAGGAATCAGTTTCGTATGGATAGAACATGAATTTCTTCTTATCACAGAAATGTAGGTGGAAGGTTCATGATTCTTAAGTTGGGTTAAATACGAGAGTTCTAATCCATAGGCAATAATTCTTTACTCGCAACCGGAGGAAAGATTAACAAAAACTTGTTCGGCTGTTTGGAATACCTACACGCAAGTGCACGTAGTCGAACAAGTAGTAAAATGGCTAGAGTAGCCAAGTATCGATCCCATATCGACTGGACCAAGGTAATAATCAAATCAAGCGTTAATAAACTCTAACTCTAATAATGCAGACAACAGTTTCAAGAAGATTTTGGGAGTTTGTTTCCTAATTTATGATAATGTAAAACAAATATACAAATTGATTCTGAACTATAGTAATGAGCATGCTGAGGCTAAAACGAACATGCAGGGAAGCAATTTATTGATAACCTCCCACCACCTTTAGTGGAGAAAACTCAACAGTGGTCACCACGGGGGACACCACGACTCATTGTGTACCCAATGACTCGTGATGACCTAGTCGTTAGCCATACTGCCCAGACATCAACTTTAAAGTCAATCTTTTGACCACGACCGGCCCAACGACTCGTGGTCATATCCATGAAACCATGGTCAACCCCCAGACCATCATCTGTAACCAAATTTCTCATCCACACCTCGAGTCACTTAACAACTCATTGCACACTCAACGGGTCACTGGATGACTCATTTTATGACCTGGTGCAGAAAATTCTATTTTCTATGTTTCAACTCCTAGGTCTGATTTTAGGGTTTTCAGGGAATTACAATATCTCCCCCTTGGGAATATTCTTCCTCGAATATGGAAAAACATACTGAAAAGAAGAGAAATGCAATAATCATGCTCAAATACTGAACATACATGATGAAAACTGATGGAGTGACTAACTCCGATTTAAACTACATGACTGAATTGAATTGTTGAATCGCACACACATTTATTAACATGAAAGAAACTGGGGCATATGAGATGAACATGAATCTGAACAGAGTACTAAGGAGGAAACTAATATCTCAAGCTGAAATTGAGTCGGAAGGGAACAAATGCGGGTATTTAGCCATCGTATCTGCTTCCGCTTCCCACGTAGCTCCCTCAACATGCTGATTCCTCTATAAAACATTGACTGAAGCTACTTCTTTGTTTCTTAGCTTTCGAATCTGACGATCCAGTATTTCCATCGTAACCTCCTCATAACTAAGGTTGTCCTTCACACCGACACTCTCCGCCGAAACAACTAGAGCTGGGCCACCAAAGCACTTCTTTAAGAGTGATACATGAAAAACTTGATGGACTGAAGCTAATTCTGAGGGAAACTCCAACTCATATGTTACCTTTCCAACCCATTTCACAATCCAGTATGGGCCAACATAACAAGGACTTAGTTTCCCTTTCTTCCCGAATCTCATCACTCCTTTCATGGAGGATGCCCTCAAAAACACCCAATCATCAACATCAAAGTCAAGATCCCTCCACCTCACATCCGCATAGGACTTTTGGTGACTTCTAAGCTATTTTCAACCTGTCCCTTATAAGCTGAACTTTTTACCTAGCCTCATGGACTGAATTTGGATCTATCACCGTAGCTTCACCTACTTCAAACCAACCAATAGGCAATCTACATCTCCGCCCATAGAGAGCCTCAAATGGAGACATTTGAATGTCGAAATGGTAGTTGTTCTCACATGCAAACTCAATGAGAGACAAATCGTCATCCCAATTACCCTTGAAATCAATCACACACGCTCTCAACATATCCTCAAGGGTCTACATGATCTTCCCGACCTGACCATATGTCTCCAGGTGAAATGTTGTGCTAAGCTTGACTAGAGTACCAAGTCCCTTCTGAAATGATCTCCAAAATTGGGACGTAAAGTTAGTACCTATATTTGATATGATGGACAAGAGCACTCAATGCAACCGAACTAACTACCAAATGTAAAACTTAGCATAATCCTCCGCTGAATCGGTAGTTTTGATTGATAAGAAATGAGCTCCCTTAGTCAACCATCCACAACCACCCAAATAGAGTCATACTATGGACGATTACGAGGCAACATTGTGATGAAGTCCATATTGAACTCCTCCCACTTCCAAGTAGGGATACCCATATCTTGAAGCATACATCTAGGTGTTTAATGCTCAACCTTCATATATTGACAATTTGGACACTTAGCCACAAATTCTGCTATGTCATTCTTCATTCCATTCCACCAATAGACTTCCCATAGGTCACGGTACATCTTAGTGGCACCTGGATGTATAGAGTATCTGGAACCATGAGCCTCGTGCAACATCCGATCTCTCAAATAGGATCCTCGTCTTGTCTAGCTTAAACATTAGTCACTAAAGATGATTCTGATCCATTTTGAACAATAATTCAACCATTGGTTGACTCAACCAAACGAACTCCCAACTGTGTAAGCCGATGCACATCCTTAACTAACTCCTTCTTCTCCTCACTTACATGGGACACAATTTCCATAGAAACTATACTAAGAGCATCTTCTACCACATTAGAATTTCTCAGATTTTAAAGGACACTCATATCATAATCCTTGAGTAACTCTAACCACCTCCTTTGACGTAGATTTAGATCCATCTAGGTAAACACAAATGGTATGCTTTTGTGGTACGTAAACACATCTATATGGACCCCATACAAATAGTGTCTCCAAATCTTCAAGGCAAATACTACCGCTGCCAGTTCGAGATCATAAGTCGGATAATTCTTTTCATGGACTTTCAGCTACCTGGAAGCATATACTATAACTTTATCGTGCTTCATGAGTACACAACCAAGGCTGATCCTTGAAGCATCAAATATTACCACAAACCCATCGGTAACCTAAGGTAGGGTCAATATTGGTGCTGAGTTGAGTCGAGTCTTCAACTCTTGGAAGCTCTTCTCACAAGCCTCCGACCATTAAAACTTCACTTTCTTCTGGGTCAATTTGGTCAATGGTGCTGCAATGGCTGAAAACTCAACAAATCTCCAATAATAACCAGCTAATCCCAAGAAACTCCTGATGTCCAAAGGAATCACTGGTCTAGGCCAATTCCTCACTGCCTATCTTTTGAGAGTCCACTTGGACACCTTCACTTGAAACCACATGACCCAAAAAAGCCACTAAGTTCAACCAAAACTCACATTTACTGAATTTAGCATATAACTGGCAATCCTTGAGAGTCTGTAGCACCACCCTCAACTGAGTGGCATGCTCCTCCTCGCTCCGAGAGTATATCAGGATATCATCTATAAACACAATCACGAAAATATCCAAATATTGCTTGAACACCCTGTTCATCAAATCCATAAAAGCTGCAGGAGCATTCATTAGTCCAAAAGACAAAACTACAAACTCATAGTGGCCATACCGAGCTCTGCAGGCCATTTTCAGAATGTCACTCTCCCTAACCCTGAGTTGGTGTGTTACACCCCTTAAACTTCCATAGTACGATAGTCGTGCATGCATGTACATTGAGAACTTTAGCATACAAAAATTCCATAATAAGTCTGAGGAAGTGAACACACGAGCACGCTGTCAACCACACGTGGGCCGAGGCTAGGAGACTGGCGCATTTGGCGCCATATCGCGTGGCCTGCCTTGGAGCAGGCATTGGCGATATTGATTCATTAGATAAAGTCTCCCCTCGGCCAAGGCAGAGCATACACACGATTTTCACCCAATTTTATTCGAGTTACACCGTCAAACTTTGACTAAACACAAATTCGCCTTGGATAATAAGTCGTAAGACTATGAGAAGCATCACTGAAGAGTTATTTCTCAAAAATCCACTCGGGATACTAGAATCCCGCTAAGTAAAGTTTGTTGGAGTTGCGCCAAATTGGATTCTAAATGGCCATAGGCAATAGGTAAGCATTTATCCATTTTGAACTTTCAAGTAATTGTGGGTTGTCGGCTGAGTTAAACTAAGTTGAGTTATAGTTAACATTGTTACTAAAAGACATCGTTATTTGCCGAATTTAGTATTGAAACTAGCCCTATTCTCTCAGTATAAGGACTGAAGTTGAGTGGAATAGTTGGCTATAGGTTGAAAATAATCAGTTAAACAAGAATCGACATTTAAGGTATGTTAAGGCTTAATCCTTTGGCAAGTTATTTTTGTTGTATAATGATACGACCTATGTTTGTGAACGTAGACAACGATCCTACATGTTGTAATTAGCTGCTTCTAGTATATAAGGATAATATATGTTGTGATTAGTTTTTATTAGTAGATTATGATCACATATGTTGTGTCTAGCTTCTAGAAAGCATATTAAGAGTATATTGCAGCATCTCTTGTCGGGAAAGAAGATGTTAAGTGTGACTCTCGCTAGAAGTGTCATAGCAACTCCTCTACCCTTCAATTCATTGTGTTAGTAGAATTGATGTTTTGCTGTCATGCCTAGGACTTAGAAGTTTGTGGATAGTTGTTGGGTCTGAGTTAGTAAGTCGAACAACTTAGGGGCAGCCGGGCGATATAACTATCAGTTTGGCGCCTGTATTGTCAATAAAGCTCGCCCAGAGACCATCAGCATACTGTGACGCCTCCAGGGATGGAATTATGTTAGTGTGATCTTACCCTAGAGTCAGCGACATCATAGTTGTCGAGTGAATTGGGGGTCAGCCTGCCACATAGTGGCTACTGCCAGTGACAATTAGTTTCAGCCGACATGGTGCTTATCGTATAGGTCACTCAGGCCACCACCCCAGTTGTTACCAGTTTGATAGAGTAGTAGATACCCTAAGGAGGAAGCTTTATTAGTAGCAATATACAGGGCCAACGCCCCAGTCTACTCTTATAAGATATTCAGGTACAGGTTCCCGAGAACGGCTAAGTCCATATAAACACACCTACGAGGTTAGAAATCACCCAGAAAAGGCATATAAAATCTGAACAGACCAATTTAGTGTCTAAGGAACTAGAACTATAGTATTATAGTATTACCTCCAGGATAAGAGTTATAATACACTGTCTATGGAAGGTTAGGGCTGACTTCTCTGGAGCACATCCAATTAGTAGAAGCCCAACAGTTGTTCTATGTAGAGGACAATTATTCTAAGTAAGCCTATTATGTTCAACTGCTGCAAATGGAATTAAGTTGAAAACATGGACATAGTGACCCTTGTCAGAGTTAACCCAAGTTAGCTTGGTCTCTGCATACGACGCTTTGGTTGTTGTGTGTTTTATTGTCTATAGGGCTACGATCCCAGGAGCAATACAATGTCCGCAGGGACTAGATTGAGGCTGTGAGGGCTGTATTGCGGTCATGAGGGTCATATTGAGGTTGTGAGGGTGTATTGAGGCTATGAGGGCCGTATTGAGATACCATACGCTTGCAAGAGCAATATGATGTCCGTCGGGACCTGATTGAGGCCATGAGGGTCGTATGGAGATATAGTACAATTATTTGCAGGATCTGAGGGGTACCAGTAGGGTTATATAGAATGGTTGGTACCTGTCAGGGCTTGTGGGGCCCCAGTAAGGTTATTAGTGTGTTGTTTGTACCTTCCCGGCTTATGGGGGCCGGGCTAGGTTCTAGTTTGTATATTTGTCTGCCAGCTATAACTTATGAATGAATAGCCGTACTATTTTAGTTCATATACATGTAGTGATTTACTATATGCAAGTTACGGATAAGATAGCATACATGTTAATCTCTGGTCGTTACTACTGTTCACTTTCAGTCCTTTATCAGTTTCAATCAGCTTCTATTTTTGCCTTACATATTCTGTACTTATTGTACTAACGTTCAACTATGGGGTGCTGCATACTTTCCTGCAGGTTTAGACAAACAGAGTTCAGGACCTCCATTAGTGGCTTTCCAGGGTTAGTAGTTTGGCCAACTCCTTTCATTCGGAGTTGCCAGGTTGTAGAGATTACAATCTTTTATCTATATAGCATTTGGGTAGGTCGGGGCCCTGTCCTGACCAATATTCTCATTCTTAGAGGCTTGCAGACTACAGACTTTAGTTAGATGGTTGTTGCTTGCCGTGTGGGTCCCATGTATGTTTTATTTTATGTGTTGCCCATGTGGGGCCCAGTATAGCTGCCTGTTTTCATTCCTATTGTAACTAGACAACATGGTGGTCTTTTCGGCCAGCATAGGATCCCCTTCAGTTCTATATTGGTTGGGTTAGTTATTTTCTTTTACAGGTGTTGCGTGCCTTTTGTCAACTCGAGGTTGGGTTTACAGCTGAGATATACCAGTTTTTGTTCTTGAATATGAGTCACTTGTATGGACCAGTGGTGCTTATGCCTAGCCAGGTCCGCCCAGATCCCAGTATGTCATTAGGTGCCAGTCATACCTCTCAAGGTGGGGTGTGACAAACATGGTACCAGAGTAGGTCGTATCCTAGGGAGTCTGCAAGCCGTGTCTAGTAGAGACTTTTTTATAAATGTATTGTGAACTACACTTTATAAGCCGGAGGCTACAAATCATGATAGTATTGTTACCCCTCCTTCTTCTCAGATCATGCTATAGAGCCGAGTTGTATAGGAATGAATCCCTAAGCTTTTATTGTTATGTCTGTCAAGAATAATGTTTGATGTGGATAGAATTCAATCAGCCGCAAGTCAGCTACAATAGTAGGAGAGGGTACCAGTGAGGTGCTACATTTGGGAGGGGGGGACAATTATCCTAATAGCAGAAGCAGATGTCTTTTATACACCCCAACATCCTCCCGAGGCACCAGGAACCCCATAAGGAAGTAGATATGCTAGCAGCGTCCCCAAATCTTCTTACAGCCTCAGAGTAAGAGTTCAGTAATACGATATATGTATGAGTTGGCTCACTTAGTAGGAAGTTAGAATTATAAAGGAGCGACACTTAATGTATGATCATCTGAAAGGTATAAAAGAAGGGGAAATTGCAGGGTTCTTACCCCCAACTCTTCAGAGACTATAAAGTTCCATACCTCAGCCCTATTGTAGTAAGATATGGTTATTTCCTGCCTCCCAGACTTTTCTCAATATGAGAGAGAGTGTAGGTATTAACACAATGTTGTTGTCACAACCCGAATGGAGGGTCGGATCATAGACACGGGACAAGGGACCCCAAGAGGCCCCAAGTCGTTCCATGGCACATGCACACAACTAATCTCAATTAAACAAGCGGGACATTTAACATAACACATAGCGGAAATGTAACCATAGCATAACATCAACAAATACTGGACGTATACAAGAGACGAGTACACATACTAGTCTGAAAGCCTATAGTACATATGATGGGTTGATAGGACAACATCCCCAACTAACCCGAACAATACTGAAACTGAAGATAACATAAAAGTTTGTTTAATAGCCCTCGGAACATGAGGACACACCAATGAACTGATAGTGTAAGCTGAGATGGACTAATGATGAGGACGAGCCTAAGATCCGGACCCTGTATAATGAAACGATATAGCATAGAAAGTATGCGGTCAGTACGTGGAATGTACCGAGTATACAAGGTAAGTAAAACCGCGAAAATAATATAAATCCTTTTAAGAAAGTTATACATATATCATAAGATTTTAAGGATAAGAAGAAGACTACATGCATTCATTATGAAATCATACTCATATTATACATGATCATGCATGGATTTAGAACATCATGACTAACTCTAATGACTCAAGCTGAAACATGATATTTATATCAAAAGCAAAATCATCAGTCAAACCTTACTTCTTGTACATGCATGCATAATTGATCATCATGAATAGTGAATATGTAATCTGAATGATATGGACAGTGGGAGACTCGTCACTTAACCGACATACCACGATAGAGCTTATGTGGTCCCAACTATCACACTCAAGTGGGAAGAACCGTCCATAACCTTTTCAGGGCGATGGACGCTACCAAGATATCGATATCAAGCTCAAGGGCAAATTTGGCCAGGGATAGCTCAGAAGGGAGGTCCCAATAATGTAAAAGTATCAACCTACGTTGGCGCGTAGTTCTGGGGCATAGGGTAGTCGACCCTTAAGCAGCTCGGTGCTAGACTCTTCTCCCAAATACATGCAATGCTCTACATTCTATATAACCAAGCTCAACATCATCTATTGACGAAGCTTAACATTGTCTATCGACAAAGCTCAACATTGTCCCTTGACGAAGCTCAATATGAAATCATGCAAAACTTAACATCGTATGAAGCGAAGCTCAACATTGTCTATTGACAAAGCTCATAATAACATCGTGCACAGACTCAACATCATATAAAAATGAATCTTAACATTGTCTATCAACAAGGCTTATGGTGACACAAATCTCATTCATGATTTCATGAATATAGGAGGCTTTTTACTTCTAAACATACCACAAGGTAGAATTTATAATAAGAGTTGAGGAAAATTCATTTCAAACTATGTGGTAAGCTTATGTCGGGGAAAATCATTACTTTAAAACATAATGTGGTGCTCACCCAAAGCTCTACCATACTTGGATTTATTCAATGTACTTTGAAAGCATCAATACAATCATGGGTAGGTTTAGAAACATTCCTTTCGTCATTTATTTAATCATCACTACACACGTATCACAATCACCTCTTCTATGAACTATTCATCCATGGTGTTTTAGATTCAATTTTTAGAAAAACAATTTTTATAAGAGAAACAAGTTAGAGTCCACCCAAGCTTCATAAATCATCAATATCAACTCAATATAATCATACCCATGAATAGAGATATAAGAATTATGCAATTGAGCAAAACCCCATAATTGGTCATTCATAATTTAACACTAATTGATAGGAATTTGGCATGGGTGTTGAAGGAAGACACCTGTTAAAACCCTACATACCTAGGAATGGATTGAATTTGAGGTTTCATGAATACCCACAAAGAAATTGATGGAAACTTAGGGAAGAAGACCTTGAATCTCCCCAAAAATCTCTCTGAAGTTCTTGCACGAGAACGGGCATGCATAAAGGACTTAACTCATCTTATCACACTCAGAAAATATCCAAAACAACATAGTTTAGGGTCTTAAACCGTGGAAAAGTCAAAAATTCCCTTAAAGAACCTGCCCTGAAAACTGTCAGGATAGCACCCACGGGTAGTTTCAACGGGTCGTGGAAACAACCTACGGCCCATCCTGTCTCTTCGTTGAAATCACTATTGAAAGCCCATTCTCGGTATCGTACCACGGACACACAGGACGGATCATCCTAAGATTCAACGGACCATTCCTTCGATCGTTGTTTCCTTCTTCTAAAACTCTTCACTCCCATTCCACGAGCCTCACCATGGCTCATTGTAAGATTCAACGGGCCGTGGTTTCCACCCTTTGTCTCCACTGTGAAATTTCACAGCCCTACCATGACTGCTAACAACGGGCCGTTGTTCCTCACAACAGAACGTTGTAACACCCGTGGTTACTTTAGCCATCTCGGCTGACTCTTTACCAGGATCACCACAATGGCTCATTATTTCTTGCAACGGGTCGTCGAATCAACCGTTGTTTCCCCCTGACATCGAACTCCTGAACCCACGACCACAAACAACGGCCCGTGGTTACTTAGCACAGGTCATGGTACCTGTCGTTCTGCAACCTTTTTACCAACTTTCAGCAGTTTTTCATTTTACCTTCCTGGGTCTACTCCTAAGCACTTCCCGAGTATTAAAATATCTTACCCTTGGGAACATTCTTCCTCGAATGTAGGAAACAAGAAAAAAACAGAACATGCAATTTATCATAACCATATACCGATCGTTTTATTTGAAATTTTCACAGAATGACTACCTCTGAGTAAAACCACATAGCTGAAATAATCTCATACCTCACGTACACATTCATACACATAAAAGAAACTTTCACACAGGAACTAAACATGAAAACTAGATAGAGTCATAGGGCGAAACTGATACCTCATGTCGGAACTGAGCCAGTAAAGAATAAATGTGGATATTTGGCCATCATATCTACTTCAGCTTCCCACATAGCTCCCTCAACGTGCTGATTTCTCCATATAACCTCAACTGAAGATATTTCTTTGTTCCTCAACTTCCAAACCTGACGATCCAAGATTTCAACGGGAATTTCTTCATAATTGAGGTTGTCTTTCACCCCAATGCTGTCTATCACGACTAACAAGGTTGGATCACCCAAACACTTCTTCAAAAGTGACACATGAAAGATAGGATAAATTGAGGACAACTCCGATGGAAAGTCCAACTCATAAGCACTTTACCAACTCTTCTCACAACCCGGTAGGGACCAACATATCGGGGACTGATTTTCCCTTTCTTCCCGAACCGTATGACTCCCTTCACAGGAGATACCTTTAGAAAGACCCAGTCATCCACATCAAACTCCAAATCCCTCCTCCTCATATCAGCAAACGATTTCTGATGACTCTGAGCAGTTTTCAGCTGGTCCCTTGTCAACTGTACCTTCACCATTGCCTCATGAACCGCATCTGGCCCTATCATAGTTGCCTCCCCAACCTCAAACCATCCGATGGGAGATATACACCTTCGCCCGTATAAAGCCTCGAACGGTGCCATCTAGATACTAGAGTAATAACTGTTATTACAGGAAAACTCAATCAAGGGCAAATGATCATCCCAACTACCTTTGAAATCCATAACACATGCTGTCAACATATCCTCGAGGGTTTAAATGGTTCGTTCTTCTTGGCTGTCTGTTATCGAATGGAAGGTTGTACTAAGCTTAACTTGCGTCCCAAGACCCTTTTGAAATGAATGCCAGAATTGAGAGGTAAAGTGAGTACCTCAGTCTGAGATAATAGACAAGGGCACGCCGTGAAGACGAACCAACTCCCGAATATACAACTTAGCATAGTCATTCACTGAATCTATGGTCTTGATCGGTAGCAAGTGTGCCGCCTTTGTTAACCTATCGACCACCACCTAAATGGAATCATAAAGTCGTTGAGTGCGAGGTAGGCCTATAATGAAATCCATATTAATCTCTTTCCACTTCCAAGTGGGAATGCCGATATCCTAAAGTACGCCTCCCGGCCTTTGATGCTTGATCTTCACTTGCTGGTAGTTCAGAATTTTTCTATGAACTCTGCAATATCCCTCTTCATACCATCCCACCAATAGATTTCTCGCAAGTCCTGATACATGTACGTGGATCTTGTATGGATAGAATATTTGGTATCATGTGCCTCATGCAATATTCAGACTCTCAAATCATCAACGTATAGGACACATAGTCGACCCTAGTATCATAGCACACCATCTCCCGCTTGGGAGAAAACCTCTACCTTTTGACTCCGCATCACTTCCTTCAGCTTTCTATAAATTAGATCCTCATCTTACCTAGACTTGACATCAACCAACAAAGATGATTTTGACCCGTTTTGCACAACAGCGCCGCCATCGGTTGAATCGATTAATCTAACTCCTAGCCTGGCAAGTCGGTGGACATCTTTCACTAACTCCTTCTTTTCCTTATTCACATTGGTCATACTCTCAATAGAGATCCTACTAAGTGCATCCGCAACCAAAATATCCCTGCCCGGGTGGTAGAGAACACTCATGTCGTAGTCCTTCAATAACTCCAACCACCTCCTTTATCGAAGATTTAGATCTTTATGTGAGAACACATATTGCAAGCTCTTGTGGTCGGTGAAAAACTCCACGTGGACCCCATACAAATAATTTTTCCATATCTTTAATGCAAACACCACCGCAACCAACTCAAGATCATGGGTCGGGTAATTCTTTTCATGAACTTTCAGTTGTCTTGAGGCATATGCTATTACTTTCCCATGTTACACTAACACACACCCGAGTCCAACTTGCGAAGCATCAAAATACACCACAAAGCCGTTCATACCCTCGGGTAGAGTCAATACTGGTGCTGAAGTGAGTCGGGTCTTCAACTCCTGGAAGCTTTTCTCACAAGCCTCCGACCATTGGAACTTTACCTTTTTCTGAGTCAATCTATTCAATGGGGCTGCAATGGATGATAAACCTTCAATGAACCTTCGATAAAACCCTCTAAGCTAAAAAAGCTCCTCATGTATGATGGTTTCACCGGTCTGGGCCAATTCGTTACCGCCTCGATCTTTTGAGAATCTACTTTTATAACCTTACTTGACACCACATGGACTAGGAATGCCGCAGAATCTAACTAGAACTTGCATTTGCTGAACTTTGCATACAACTGCTAATCCTTGAGGGTTTGAAGCACTACTCTCAAGTGAGTGGCATGCTCCTCCTCACTCCAAGAGTATATGAGAATATCATCAATAAATACTATCACGAACAGGTCTAGATATGCCTTGAATACCCTGTTCATCAGATCCATAAAAGCTGCAGGGGCATTGGTTAGTACAAAAGACATCAGAACGAATTCATAGTGACCATACTGAGTCCTAAAAGCGGTCTTTGGGATGTCACTCTCCCGAACCCTGAGCTAGTGATACCCGAACTTGAGATCAATCTTGGATAAGCACTTGGCACCTTGAAGCTTGTCAAACAAATCATCGATCTTGGGCTAGGGGTACCTTTTCTTGATGATAACCTTGTTCAACTATCGGTAGTCAATACACATACGAAGTGAACCTTCCTTCTTTAGAACAAGTAGAACTAGTGCACCCCATAAAGACTAGCTCGGTCTAATGAAGTCTTTATCAAACAAATCCTTCAACTAATCTTTCAACTCTTTTATCTCGGCTGGGGCCATTCTGTAGGGTGGGAAAGAAATGGGCTGCATGTCGGGAAGAAGGTCTATACCGAAATCAATCTCCTAATCGGGAGGTACACCTAGCAAATCATTAGGAAAGACCTCCAGGTACTCACATACGACTGGAACTGACTGAATGGTTGGGGTATCAGATTCCACGTCCTTAACCCTAACTAGATGGTACATGCAACACTTGGAAATCATCTTTCTGGCCTGAAGATAAGAAATGAATCAACCTACAGGCACAACTAAACTACCCCTCCACTCTAAAATTGACTCACTGAGAAATCTGAACTCTACTGACCAGGTTGTGCAATTAACTGAAGCATAGCATGCATATAGCCAATCCATGATGAGAAAAACATCGAAATCAGTCATGGCTAACCCTCTCAAATCTACTGAGGTGACCTTATGAAGAACTGAGACTGGGCAATCTCTATATACCCATCTAGCTATAACTGAGTCACCTACTAGAGTAGAAACTGAGAAGGTCCCTGATAAGACATCAAGACTAAATCCGAAGCTACTGGCTATATAAAGCGTCACAAAAGTTAGGGTAGCCGCTGGATCTACCAAAGTATACACATTAACATGAAAGACTCTCAACATACCGGTGACTACATCTAGTGAGGCCTCCTTCTCCTAGCTAGTGGCTAAGGCATAGAATCTTTTCTGACGCTGCCTGCTAGCTGTGCTAGTAGATGCCCCTTAATGTGTTGTGCGTGAGGGAGGATCTGCTGAACTAGAATCAAGGCCTCGGCCCTCAACCTAATCTTGCCTCGCAACCGAAAAATCACTGAGCATATGTCCAAGCAGCCCACATCTAAAACAAGCTCCTGATCCTTCTAAGCACTGGCCCATGTACCCTCATCCATATCTGTGGCAAGCTGGAATGCTGGAATCTGTGGGTCTGCTGCTATGACCCTTTGAGCCTGATGCTCGCCCCCTCTTATCATTTCGGGGCCTAGATGGAACACTCACGGCTGATGATGTAGGGGCTGACGATCTCTGGTGGTCTACTGTCGATGCCCACCATCGGACCTCTATTTAGAGAATTTGTGGTCCTCAGTCCAGGCCCTCTTGGCCTCCCTTTCCCTCGAGTGTGTTGCCTCCATCTACTAAGCATACAACACTATGCGAGAGAAGTCCATGTACTGGTGGAGCATAGTTGTCCTGCAGTCCTTGTCCAAATATACTGCAATACCATGCACAAATCTACTCACCCACACCCGCTGGTCAGTGAGCTTGGGCAGAATTATATGCCCAAGTGATGCTCAAATGCTCTATTTCGTCTTGTTTATCTATTGTTATTTGTACATTCTCATGTGATTTATAGTTAAAATGTGAATTTATACTAACCAACATGATTAGTGTTGTTTTGAAGGAAAAATGTAATTTTAGGAAGCTAAGTTGCAAGTTGGTGAAAATTAGGAATGGACTCGGAAGCGAGCAGTGGAAAAGGTCAAGGAAAAGCAGCAAATAAAGGGGCTCCGCGATGGAGCCATGTCACGCTGCCATCGCGGAGGCAGTCTGCCTCAAATTGTTATTTGGACAAATTCCAGTGAAGGTTCACATCGGCGTCGTGGCACGTTGGCCAAGCCCCGTGTTAAATGCCGTGGCACGTTGCCCATATTTACTTGGAACATAAAATTCCAGTGACGGTCCGCGTTCGCACCGTGTCACGGAGGCAGTGCTCCGCGATGCACTCCATGACACGTTGCTTGTTATTCCAGAAAAAATTCCCACTAGTATAAATAGCACACTTAGGTTTATTTTTAATTATCCTGACTTAGTTGAGAAAGAACGTGGGTTACAGGCAGTTGAGGAGACGAAAAGCTTAGGGTTCTTCTCTAACTCTTTCTCATTTATTTCAATTGTTTGTATGATTTATACTCATTTGATGATGTTTAATCCATAAATGAGTGGCTAAATTCACTTCTTGTTGAGGTTAAGAACATCAGTAGTGGAATGTAATTGTTGATCATTTTTGTTTTTCATCTTTTCTTCCATGGTTGTTCTATCAATTCTTGTTCTTACTGCATTAATGTCTGGCCAATGTTAATGTATATCTAAAAAATCCAATTTTATCTTGAAAAGGAAAGAAATTGGAAAGTTGTGAATTGGTAGGATATGATCTCTTGTTAGTTTGGGAAAATTGAGAATTGATTTACCTTCAGAATGAAAATATATCTAAATGTTGTATTAGTCAATTAAGGAATCGGTTTCGTATAGCTAGAACATGAAATTCTTTTATCACAGAAATGTAGGTTGAAGGTTCATGATTCTTAAGTTGGGTAGAATATGAAAGTTTCTCTCCATTGGCAATAATTCTTGACTAGCAACCGAAGGAAAGATTAACCGAATTGTATTGATAAATTACTTCCCCGCATGTTCGTTTTAGCCTCAGCTTGCTCACTACTATAGTTCAGACTCACTTTATAATTTTGTTTTAGATTAGTATAAATTAGGAAACCAACTCTCAAAATCTCCTTTAAATTGTTGTTTGCATTTTTAGAGTTAGAGTTCATTAACACTTAATTCGATTATTACCTTGGTTCAGTCCTTGTGGGATCGATACTTGGCTGACTTTAGCCATTTTACTACTTGTTCGACCACGTGCACTTGCGTGTAGTTGCGAAACAGACCGAACAAGTTTTTGGCGCCGTTGCCGGGGACTGGCAATTGGTAAAATTGTTTTCTTAAGTGTTAGTCCACCATTTCTATATTGTGCTGACAACTTGATCTTAGCCTGTCTTTTGCAGATATTGAATTTTGTTGAACACTGGGAAGAGACAAGGAGCTGGTGGATCCATACTTAGAGCTGGAAAGACCATTTCATCATCAAACAAGAGAAGCTCTAGAAAAGAAGCTGCAGTTGCTCAAACAAACAATCATGGAGCAACAACAGAATCCACCACTTGTAAGGGCAGTGTTAGTGCCCGAGGAAATGGCAGCTAGGCCGGTTCGCGAAGTGGCAATCCCACATGCTAAAAATGTTACATCAATTATTCGCAAACCTGAGCCAAGAGGGAGGTTTGAGCAGAAACAGAATATGGTGCAATTGCTGCACACCAGCGGGCAATTCACAACTCTCCCTCACAAGGATCCACAACAACATCTCCAAAACTTTTTGGAGATAAGTGACACTTATCTCCCCGCTGGAGTATCATCTGATTATGTAAGGCTTACATTGTTCCCATTTTCACTATTGGGAGAAGCAAAGAGGTGGTTGAAAGTTGAGCCACCTAATTCCATCACTACTTGGGATGATCTTGCAAGAAAATTCTTGATACGGTTCTTTCCATCCGGGAAAACAACAAGACTTAGAAGTCAGATTCTAAGTTTGAAACAAAGAGAGGAGGAGAATCTGTATCAAGCTTGGGAATGATTCAAAATCCATGTTACGGGATTGTCCTCACCATCACCAGTCCAATGATGTGCTGGTGCATACTTTCATTGAGGGTTTGGAACACCACACAAAAATTTTGCTAGACTCAGCAGCTGGGGGACAAGCATTGGAAAAGACTTATGAGGAGTTGTATACTTTGTTAAATCGTATTTCGCAGGGAAATCCAGAGTGGAATGCGGACTCTTCGAGAGGAGGAACAAGGAAAGCGGCAGGAGTCTTGGAAGTGGATGGGTTTACAGCTATCGCTGCACAGATAGTTGCGTAGCAAAATCAACTTAATACCCACTTCAGCAACATGAGCTTAAATCAATCTCAAGCCCCAGTTAATGTAGTGCAGAAGATTTGGTGTGAAGTATGCGGTAGTAATAAACACTCAATTGAGTGTTGTGGTGCAAATCCAGATTCAGTGAACTCTGTTGGTAATGTACAGAGAAATAATCACCAACAGTATGACAACAACTACAACTCTAATTGGAGGAATCATCTGAATTTCTCCTGGGGTAGTAATAGCCATCAAGGGCAGAGTTCGAATCAGGGTGCACAGAGAAATCAAGGAGGGCAGCAGAACTATTAGACTCAATACAGAAGCAACAATGCACCTCCTCCACCACCACCACCCAGCATTAAGGAAATGTTTAAAATAATGATAGTTAACCAAGCTCAATTGCAGGCTAACTATGTGAAGTTGGCGGTAGATGTAAAGAACAATCAGTTAGCTACAAAGGCGTTGGAGTACCCGTTTGGGCAACTAGCTGGAGCTCAAAACACCAGGCCAAGAGGAGGACTACCGAGTGACATTGACCCGAATCCCAAGCAAGTAAATGCAGTGACCACAAGGAGTGGTTTACAACTCACAGAGGTGGAACCAGAAAGACCACCTCAGCAGTCAGCAGCAGTGGAGAAAGAAAGGGAACACGATGATGAGAGGGGGAAGAAAAAGGGAGCTGAACCAGAAAGACCACCACCCCCGTTCCCTCAAAGATTAAAGAAACACAAGGAGGAAGCGTGTTTCAAAAAGTTCATGGAGGTGCTTAAACAGGTACACATTACTTTACCTCTTGTTGATGTTTTGCAGGGAGTGCAGAAGTATGCAAAATATATCAAGGACATTGTAGCGAACAAAAGAAGATTGACGGAGTATGCTACGGTGGTGCTTACGGAGGAGTGCACTTCCTGGATACAGAACAGGTTGCCAACAAAGCTCAAGGACCCTTGGAGCTTTACAATTCAAATCACAATTGGGCAAAGTATCCGAGCTCGTGGACTATGCGATTTTTGGATTAAGCTTTAATTTGATGCCGACATCGGTATTCAAGAAGTTGGGGCTGGGCAGTCCTAGACCAACTACAGTGATCTTGCAGTTAGTGGATCGTTCTTTGGCCAGACCAGATGGCATTGTGGAGGACGTGCTGGTGCAAGTGGGCTCCCTTATCTTCCCGGTAGATTTTGTTGTGCTGGATTTTGAGCCGGATGCGGAAGTCCCATTTATTTTGGGATTTCCTTTCTTGGCAACCGGGAAAGCTTTGATTGATGTAGCCGTAGGGAAGCTAACCATGCGGGCGCATGACAAGGTGGAGGTATTTGACATGTACAAGGCCACGAAGCTTCCGACGGTATATGAGGAGCTTTCAGCAATCAACGTGCTTGATCAAGCAGATATTGTTCAGATTGTTGATTCTCGAGATCCAGGGGGAAAACCACCAATTGAGGACACCCCACACGGGCAGTGGAGTTGTAGCAAGAAGATCGAAGTGCCATGTTCTTGGTTAATGGGCAGCGGTCTAAGAATTATTGGGGTGAGGACGTTATTCGAAAGAAAATATCCGTCACTCTAGTGGATGATTGAGCTTTAATGACGTCGAGCCGCGACGGTAAATCAGGCACATCACGGGAGGCAACCCGTGAAATTATTTTCATAGATGAGTAGAATTAGTTAAAAAGAAAAAAAGAAATGAAAATAAAAATAAAAATAAAAATAAAAATAAAAATAACAAAAAAAGAATTTCATTTGTGTTTGAAACCTATAAATTCTAATCAATTTCTTGTTGTGAGATGATTTTCAGGTGTAATGGAGGGAAAAAATGCAAAGGATCGCAAAGGAAAAAAATCGAGGTGAGAAAAAATTAAAAAGTGACAAAATAGGGAGCCTGCGCGATGGCTCCGTGTCACAGAGGAGGGCCTCCGCATTACCCTCCATGACACGTTGAAGGTGTTTTGGAATTTTTACAAATTACAGAACCCCTGCGCAATGGCTCAGTGTCACGGAGGGGGTGCTCCGCGTTACCATCCGTGACATGTTGAAGTGTTATTCGCGACGGGTCATACCGTGTCGCCAGGTGACCCGCGCGAAAAATCCTCTTTTTAACCTCGAAAACACCTCATTTTTCCAATTTCTCACTCCCCTCCGCAACAAACTCCCTAAAATATCCCCTTCCCCAACGTGACACGGACCTAGGATCAAATTTTCTTCAACTTTTCTTCAAGTTCATCGAATTAAAGGTACGTTCTGGAACTTAACCTCAATTTTTGCCGAATTTTTCAATTTTTGAGCATGTGAGGAGACTAAAGCTTGACCTAAGTGTAAATTGAGCATGAATTCATTTAAGTTATTGTTGATTGATGTTCGTAGTATCGTTATGATTATATGAAATCGATAAATACAGGTTTGATTGAATTTGTGCGAAATTGGTAGCTAGGGTTTGAATTTGAGTAGGAAGAAACTAAATTTGGTTGAAACTTTGAAAATGATTGAGTTGTGCATGTTGGGTGATGCAAATGATGTTGTTAATATGGATGAATACACTAAATAAACAAGGGAATTTTCGGGAAAATGAAATTGGTGAATTGCATAGATTGTTGTTGTTGAGAAAAAATTTTGGGCTAAGTGCTATGCGATGTAATGAAATCGATGGTGAAATTGTGATTAGTTGTACGAAGTCTGAGTAGTACTTAGTCATTATTCCCTCAACTTATCTGAATGCACGAGGCATGTTGATTGATAAACATTGGAAAAGAATGATTGTCTTGCCGAATTGTTTTCATTATGGCTAAAGATTAAGTGTGGGGGTGGCCTAACTCAACCAAACCTTAATCGAAGCAAATTTTTGACTTGAATAACATTGGGACTGTCTGTTTGATTTAACAGGAATGATGTCAAGCAGGCAAGACAAAGGAAAGGGCGCATCTACATCTGTCTTTCGCAGGGAGAAAAAGGATTAGACTGGGAATGGCAGTCCCAGCAGCACCAGCGGTTCCATGCGGCCAACGCCGTCAATACGGAACCCGATGGGTGACGGACGAAGGGAAGAAATGGTATGCCAAACATAAGGAGACCAAATACTTCTCTGAGGAGCACATTGCAAACGAGCCACTTGCACAGGAATTACCCAGAATAGTACACTGGATTGACGCTGCCGGGCTGAACTTCATCTTCGAAGACCCAAGGAGTGCAATATCCATTTGATTCGGGAGTTCTATGCAAATTGGAACCCGACACTCTGCAGTCACATCGTCAAGATAAGGGGGAAAGTTGTAACCTTTGAGCCCCATCGCCTGAATGCCATATTAGGGGTGCGGGACACAGACGCCCATGTACTCTGGCAGCTGAACATAACTCCACCCTATGCGGATATTAGATGCACTCTGTGTGGAGCCCGTTCGACAACACGGTAGAGCAGGCACAAGGAGAGGGGCTATCATCAGACGCTGCCTTACTCTCAAATGAACAGGGAAGCCAGGATTTTGCTCAAAATAGTGTGTTTTTGCCTGATCCCGGGGGTGCACATGACAGATGTCACCCGGGATCATGTATGCTTGGTTTATACCCTGATGAAAGGGCTGGAGATTAATGTTGGGGAGGTGATCATCTCCACCATGAAGAGGGAACATTTGCATCAAGGGCACAGGTACGGGTTTGGTGGTTTGCTGACCATTTTTCTAAGGGGCCTCGACATCGAGGAGGAGGCCCTAGACTACAACCCGCAATTGCATAGGTGTGCCTTGGACGTCACCAAAACCAAGGCACCCGACACCACTCATGGGCCAGTTCTCACACTAGTTGAGTGACATTCTCGGGATGATCTGTATATGGCCCGCATGTACGGGATGCAGATGCTGCAGTTGCGCATAGGTGGGAGGCCAGCAACAAAAGATGAGCTATGGTAGCTCGAGCTAGATTACCCCTTTGGCGAAAATGCCATGGCTCTATTCTGAGAGGGGCCAGCTTTTGTGGAGCCTGTTGATGATGATGTCCCCACTGATGAGGAGACACGCCGCGATGACTCAAATGTTGAGTCAGATGAGGACAACGGGGGCGATTCAGATATGGGGGACGAGGCAACGGAACCTGACGAAGAAGTTGAATACTTCAATTGATCAAGGAGTTTCACCACCTACTTCTGTGCTATGTTGAATTTGATGAACACTGGGGACAGTGTTTGATTTAAGTGTGGGGTGGGAGTAGTTAGGTGCCAATTGTTTTATGTGTTATGTTCATGTCTTGTTGTTGTGCCTATGAAAAAATTGTGACCCTGTGATTTTGTGAGTATGTTGTGTATTGTAATTCGGTGTGTAATGAATGTTAAGCTGTTGTGTGCTGTGTTGAGTTGTTGTTAGCTGGTTGTGTAAATATTTTGTTTTCTATCAAAATTATCGATATTTTTAAAATTTTTGTTGAATTGTTTATGATTGGATTTCTTGACCTTTGTTTTCAGTGCTTTTACCGAGAATAGTCCCATTGAACCGAAGTCGTAAATAGTGACCATTCCCTATGATGGATGGATGATGACCGTCTTAAGGGAAATGTAGTCGATAGGAGTAGTTTTTTTCTTTCTTTTATTTTCTTTCTTTTGGTTATTTCTCAAATGTGTCGCTACTTCATGGTTCGGAATTCTTGTTGCGTGTTGTACATGATATTGAGATGCAAAGATGATTCATATGAAAGCATGCAAATGTCAGACATATTGAGATACCTAGGCCATAGAGTTCGATTCGGTGTGATTGAGGCTTAATATTGAATTCTTGTAATTAGCTGATTGAAGAGTCTGTGAATAAGTCTAGAGTTGAGCATGTGCAAGGAGTGTGAGGTGAGGTTTCGATTCTTCCATGCTATTGTGAAGTGTCTAGAACTTGCCTGGTGTGTGCACGAAATGAAATGAAGGATTTGTAGTGTAGGGAAGGATGTAGGCATTTGTTTGATTAAACTGAAAGTTTTTTTTCTTATCATACCTACCTTGAATGAACATCCTAGTTAGCCCCATTGAGCCTTTAGCCTATTTTTTTCTTCTTTCATTGAAGAGGTAGAAACTGAGCTTAATCCCTTCTTTTCATTAGCCGTGAATTTGATCCAAAACTCGTAAGCGCTCAAGAATAAATAATTTCCCACAGTGTCAAGGAGTGAAAAGTGTGAAAAAGAAAGGAAAAGAGAAAGTGGTGAAAGTAAAGATAAGGTCAAAGGTGCACTTGCCGAATTTAAATAGAATGAAGATGTATAACTAATCTTTGTGATTAAGTCGAGTGTGCTTAAAGAAATGAGAAAAAAAAATAAAGAAAGACTTCAACAATGAGAGGATGAAGGAGGAAACAATTCCCATAATGATGGTGGGATGTATTGAAAAGCGCTTAAGGTAGCTAGTTGCTATTATTGGTTAGCCCAGTATTTACTAGTTCCTTAGCTGACATTACAACCTGTTAAGTCCTGCGTGATCTTACATCAGGCATCCTTATATTTGTGAAGTAATACACTAGAGGCAAGCCTATGGTTCATGACATGATGCATGTGATTTCTTTGGGAGAGAGAGCGAAATCGTGTTCATATACCCCTATATGCAATGCTTTGGGAATCATATGATTGAAAAAGGGGTAATTCTCTTGTGTTGTGAGGGCACACGTTTGACGAGAGATTGAATTTCGTGTCGGATGTCTTGATCAGCTGATTTGCATGAGTTTGCCGAGATCGAGAGTCGATTCTTGAGTCTAGGATGTCTTAATGTGGTGAATGTCAGTGTGTTTATGAGACTATGCATGTTTTCTTGATGATTTGCTATATTAAATAATCAGTATAACCGTAGCTTGAATTGTCAAGCCAAAGTAGCTATACATGGGTGTCAATTGCATGAGATATGAGATTATTGTTAGAGGATGAACAAGGTTTTAAGTGTGGGGTAAGTCATCTTGGGCAGAATTATATGCCCAAGTGATGCTCAAATGCTCTATTTCGTCTTGTTTATCTATCATTATTTGTACATTCTCATGTGATTTGTAGTTAAAATGTGAATTTAGACTAACCAACATGATTAGTGTTGTTTTGCAGGAAAAATGTAATTTTAGGAAGCTAAGTTGCATGTTGGCGAAAATTAGGAATGGACTCGGAAGCGAGCAGTGGAAAAGGTCAAGAAAAAGCAGCAAATAAAGGGGCTCCGCGATGGAGCCGTGTCACGTAGCCATCGCGGAGGCAGTCTGCCTCGGATGAGTTATTTGTACAAATTCCAATGAAGGTTCGCGTCGACGCCGTGGAACGTTGGCAAAGCCCCGTGTTACATACCGTGACACGTTGCCCATATTTACCTGGAACATAAATTTCCAGTGAGGGTCCACGTTCGTACCGTGTCATGGAGGCAGTGCTCCGTGATGCACTCCGTGACACGTTGCTTGTTATTCCGGGAAAAATTCCCACTAGTATAAATAGCAACTTAGGTTTATTTTTAATTATTCTTACTTAGTTGAGCAAGAACATGGGTTACAGGCAGTTGAGGAGACGAAAAGCTTAGGGTTCTTCTCTAACTCTTTCTCCTTTATTTCAATTGTTTGTATTATTTATACTCATTTGATGATGTTTAATCCACAATGAGTGGCTAAATTCACTTCTTGTTGAGGTTAAGAACATTTGTAGTGGAATGTAATTGTTGATCATTTTGGTTTTTCGTCTTTTCTTCCATGGTTGTTCTATCAATTCTTGTTCTTACTGCATTAATGTCTGGCCAATGTTAATGTATATCTAAAAAATCCAATTTTATCTTGAAAAGGAAAGAAATTGGAAAGTTGTGAATTGGTAGGATATGATCTCTTCTTAGTTTGGGAAAATTGAGAATTGATTTACCTTCAGAATAGAAATATATCTAAAAGTCGTATTAGTCAATTTAGGAATCGGTTTCATATGGCTAGAATATGAAATTATTTTATCACAAAAATGTAGGTTGAAGGTTCATGATTCTTAAGTTGGGTAGAATACAAAAGTTTCTCTCCATAGGCAATAATTCTTGACTAGCAACCGAAGGAAAGATTAACTGAATTGTATCGATAAATTACTTCCATGCATGTTCGTTTTAGCCTCAGCTTGCTCACTACTATAGTTCAAACTCACTTTATAATTTTGTTTTAGATTAGTATAAATTAGGAAACCAACTCTCAAAATCTCCTTTAAATTGTTGTTTGCATTTTTAGAGTTAGAGTTTATTAACACTTAATTCGATTTTTACCTTAACTTCAGTCCCTGTGGGATCGAAACTTGGCTTACTTTAGCCATTTTACTGCTTGTTCGACCACGTGCACTTGCGTGTAGTTGCGAAACAGACCTAACAGTCTGCCACCAACTCAGGGACATATTTAGATAAGAGGGTGAACTCAAGGGCGTACATCTGGATAGTCATCCTCCCTTGCTTTTGATTCACAAATTCAACTTCTTTCAACTTCCGCATTTCTCAAGGGAAGAACCAATCGAGGAATGCAACCTAAAACTCCTCCCATATGACCGGACCTGCTCCAACAACCCTGCTGTCCTTCCACTGGCGGAACCAAATATATGCAACCCCCTTCAATTGGTAGGAGGCCAACTCTACGCACTGTACACTGCTCACCCCCATAAGCTGGGTGATCTTGACAATCTCATCAATGAAGTCGTGCGGGTCCTCATCTACCTTGGACCCCAAGAACTCTAGCGGGTTTATTCTACAAAAGTCTCGGACTCTGGCCGCCACCGCATTACCATTCTGAGGAACATGCACAACGGCCTGCTGATTAACCTGAGTGGTCAAGGCCTGCATCAACATCTTGATGGTAGCTCGGAACTCGGCATGAGCGGCTTGCTCCGGTGCCTGGGGCTCCTGAACTGGTGTTGCTAGCTGATGCCCATAACTGTTTCCCTCATCGTGTCCTTCATCACCTCCATTCCTCCTTCTATTAATCCTTCTAGGAGCCACGATTCTGCAATTGCGAATAGCACGGATTAGAAGGATAGAAAGGCTTTTTCATCACATGACATATATCATGAAAGAAGGGAACATTTCCTAAAACGTTTAGTAGCCTCTTTGTCATAAGTGTGGCGTGCTTCACACCCATGAAAAAGACTCTACCTAACACGGCTTTCAGATTCCCTAGGAAACATTAAACCTATTGCTCTGATACCAAGTTTTTCATGACCCGAACGGAGACCCGGATTGTAGACACGGGACAGGTAACTCTAGAGGCCTCAAGTCGACCCATGGCACATGCACGCAAATAATCTCAATTAAACAAGCGGGACATTAAACATAAAACATAGTGGAAACATAACCATAACATAACATCAAGAAATACTGGATGTATACAAGAGCCGAGTGCTACATACTGGTCTGAAAGCCTCTATTATATACAATGGGTTGATGGGAGAACATCCCTAACTAACCCGAACAATACTGAAACTCAAGATAACATAAAAGTCTGTCAAACAGCCCTCAGAACATGAGGACTCACCAATGAACTGATAGTGTAAGCTGAGATGGACAAATGATGAGGACGATCTTGAGATTCGGACCCTGTATCGTGAAACGATACAACACAAAAAGTATGCGGTCAGTACGTGGAATGTACCGAGTATGCAAGGTAAGTAAAACCACGAAAATAATATAAATCCATTTAAGAAAGTTATACATGTGTCATAAGATTTTAAGGATAAGAAGAAGACTACATATATTCATTATGAAATCATACTCTTTATACATGATCATGCATGGCTTTAGAACATCATGACTGACTCGAATGACTTAAGATGAAAAATGACATTTATATCAAAAGAGAAACCGTGAGGCAAACCTTACTTCTTCTACATGCATGCATAATTGATCATCATGAATAGTGAATATGAAATCTGAGTGATATGGACAGTGGGAGACTCGTCACTTAACTGACATACCACGATAGAGCTTACGTGGTCCCAACTATCACACTCAAGTGGGAAGAGGCGTCCATAACCTTGGCAGGGTGATGGACGCTACCAAGATATCGATATCAAGCTCAAGGGCCAATCAGGTCGTGGATAGCTTACAAGGGAGGTCCATATAATGTATAAGTATAAACCTACATTGGCGCGTAGTTCTGGGGCATAGGGTAGTCTACCCTTAACCCGCTCAGTGCTAGACTCTTCTCCCAAAGACATGCAACACTCTATATTGTATATAATGAAGCTCAACATCATCTATTGAGGAAGCTCAACATTTTCTATCGACAAAGCTCAACATAGTCCCTCGACTAAGCTCAATACGAAATCATGCATAACTCAAAATCATATGAAACAAAGCTCAACATTGTCTATTGACGAAGCTCATAACAACATCGTGCATAGACTCAACATCATATAAAAATGAAGCTTAACATTGTCTATCGACAAGGATTATAGTGACACAAAACTCAATCACGATTTCATGCATACAGGAGGCTTTTTACTTCGAAACATACCACAAGATAGAATTTATAATAAGAGTTGAGGAAAATTCACTTCAAACTATGTGGTAAGCTTATGTTGGGGAAATCATTACTTTAAAACATAATATGGGCATCACCATAAGCTCTACCATACTTGGATTTATTCAATTCACTTTAAAAGCATCAATACAATCATGGGTATGTTTAGAAACATGCTTTTCGTCATTTATTTCATCATCACTACACACGTATCACAATCACCTCTTCTATGAACTATTCATCAATGGAGTTTTAGATTCAATTTTTAGAAAAATAATTTTTATAAGAGAAGCAAGTTAGAATACGCCCAAGCTTCGTAAACCACCAATATCAACTCAATCTAATCATACCCATGAATAGAGATATAAGAATCATGCAATTGATCAAAACCCCATAATTGGTCATTCATAATTTAACACTAATTGATAGGAAATGGGCATGGGTGTGGAAGGAAGACACCCATTAATACCCTACATACCTAGGAAAGGATTGATTTCGAGGTTTGTTGAATACCCATAAAGAAATTGATGGAAACTTGGGGAAGAAGACCTTGAATCTCCCCAAAAATCTCTCTAACATTCTTCCATGAGAATGGGCATGCATAAAGGACTTAACTCATCTTATCACACTCAAAAAATATCCAAAATGATGTAGTTTAGGGTCATAAAGTGTGGAAAAGTCAAAAATTCCCTTAATAAACATGCCCTAAAAACTATCTGGATAGAATCCACGGGTAGTATCAGGGGGTCATGGAAACAACCCACTGCCCGTCCTGTCTCTTTGTTGAAAACATTGTTGAAAACCCATTCTCGGAATCGTACCACGGACACATAGGACGGATCGTACTAAGCTTTAATGGACCGTTCCTTTGGTCATTGTTTCCTTCTTTTTAAACTCTACACTCCCATTCCACGAGCCTCACCATGGCTCGTTGTAAGCTTCAATAGGCTGTGGTTTCCACCCATGGTCTCTACTGCTAAAGTTCACAACCCTACCATGACTTCTAACAACGGACCGTTGTTCCTCACAACAGACCGTTGTAACACCCGTTGTTACTTTAGCTATCTAGGCTGACTCCTTACCATGACCACCACGACATCTCATTTTTTCTTACAACGGGTTATCAAATCAACCGTTGTTTCCCCATGACATCTAAACTCCTGAATCCATGACCACAAACGACGACCCGTGGTTACTTACCACGGGTCGTGGTACTTGTCGTTCTGCAACCTTTTTTCCATGTTTCATCAGTTTTGCATTTTAGCTTCTCGGGTCTACTCCTAAGCACTTCCGGGGTATTACAGTTGTTCACCGTGGATGATAATGGGGGGTAAGGATTGTTGATTTCAAAAAAATGTTAGGAAGTGATTAAGACCCATAATGTTTAGGTAAGTCACCCAGACCCTCATAGGAGTAAATCAGGAGGGTAAGTAAGATTGTTAGTAGCACCCAAGTGTGGGTTAGAGTGCATAAGCAGTAAACTCCCAGCAATAGTAAAATTTAAGCCAGAAATAAACTAATGTCATTGTGGTGTGTGGATGACGATAAGACATACCTATAGAATAATGGCTATGGACCTAGTTTACTATGACGAAGGACAGAGAGATTATATGAATGAAATTGGCCCGAGTATGAGTCAAAACGATACCGGTAGTAGACTTGGCCAGTAGCATCCTTGTCAGTAAGATGTAGGAGGCATGAACCCCAGATCTTAGTCCATGGAATTGAGGGGGAAGGCATGAGTATCTAACTTTGGAGAAGAATAGAATCACCTCCAAGTGATAGCGGGTTGATAGAGCTTGGAATCGCCACTGAATGTTTATAAATAAGCATCAAGATGACATTTAAAGGATAGTGGGGTTGTAACCTAGAATACTGCAATGTTACCACTAGTTGTGGAGGTAAAGGAGTGACATACGGAGACCCTAGTATAGTGTTGCTAGAGATAAAGCCCAGCAGAAAGAATCACCGGCCTTTGACATAGTAGGGGACAGAGTCTTGAGACCCAGAGGTCAACTCTGCATTCTAAATGTGGCAGAGTTTTGTCAGTAGATTGTAGCAAGGCATATCATATCTATCATTCCCCCCCCTAGGTTTGACAAAAATGCATTAAGTTATAAAAGAGATCTACTGCTAGCACAAGAAGATGAAGGATACTACCGAGTTGTGGCATAAAGCTCCAATGGCCAGCAAAGAGAGGTTGAACATCAGAAATTGGGCAGCTAATTCAGGAGATAGTCGTGCCTATGTGGAAGGGGGAAATAGATAGTATGAATATAGCTACATGGTTAACCCGTATTAGGGGTAAATTTGATCCTATTCGAGTTAGTATCGAAAGACCAATGAGATTAATTCATTTCCTGTCGGTTAGGATTATGTTTCAGTTAAGGGTTTATGTTGAATTGAATATTAAAGAACTATGTCAGCGGTATGATGTACCAGTGTTTATTAAATTTTGACAAAGACCACAACTTACAACTAGGATTGGGAAAGCTGTCAGAACAGATTGGAACGCAAGTTAATTTTAGTAGAGCTTCCCATCCCCAGACAGTGACGAAGTAGAATGCATGACTCAGACACTCAGAGTTATGTTAAATGTGGAAATGTAGGTTCCCTATATGACAGTCTGAAGCAGGTAAGTCAGGGATAATTGAACCGAGTATACTGCTCAGTCAGAGGGAAATAGTTAAACTAATTCGGTGATACGTACAGGCAGCCCAGGGTCACCGGAAGTCTTATTCTAGCATATGGAGAAGTTAATAAAATTGAAATAATTGTTGGATGTTCCTAAAACTTCGGCAATGAAGGGCGTTATGAAATCTAACAAGCAGGGCAAGTCCAACCCTAGATTCATTACACTATAGCGGGTCCTTCGGGATATTGGCCAAGTAACCTATGTGATAGAGTTGTCTTCGGGGCTAGGATCTGTTTATCAACACTACGCAAGCACGTAGGAGGCTTTTCTCTTATTGACCCCATTGAGGATGCTTATGCTAAAGAAGGTTCGTCCCACATGGAGGATCCAATAGTTATATTAGGTTGTTGGATCCTTAAGGGGCTACCGTAAGGATAAAAAATGTGATCCATAAGAGACTCAAAGAGGAACAGTAACATAGAAGAATATCTTTAGCTGTTCCAAGCTCTATAGTGACAACATACAGATTCAAACAATTCAAGAATGTTAAGATAGTTTTCAAGTATTGAGTAGAGCCCTTATTGTTATAGTTATCAGTCACTTATATATATATATGTGTATTGGCACTATATTATTCAGTTGCAAATAGCGTCATATGAGACGCCTATGTTGGGTTTTTTTTTTCGTTTCAAGTTTCAGGATAGTCCATAATACAGAGGAGACTCTGCTAAAATTTTTCTAAGTATTAGTTAAAAGAGCTAACTATCATAAGCCTAAAGATGGCATTTGAGGACGAATGTTCCTAAGCGGGGAGGATGTTACACCCCGTAAATGTTCGTAGTATGATCGTCGTGTGTGCATGTACATTGAGAACTTTAGCATAGAAAATCTCTGAAAAAAGGCCCGAGAAGAGAACACGCGACCGCGTTGTCAAACAAACGGGGGCCCGAAGCTAGGAGGCCGGCGTGTTGGGCGCGGCATCACGCAGCCTGCCTTGGCGTGGCACTGGCATGTCGCACCTTGGATGCAGTGCAATTGGGGGTGCGCCGCACACCCCCCTGCCACCATCAACTATATATACAAGCCCCTCTTAGTTATATTGATTCATTAGATAAATTCTCCCCTTGGCCAAGGCAGAGCTTACATGCAATTTCACCTTATTTTGTTCGAGTTACGCCATCAAACCAATATAAACACAAATTTGCCTTGGATAACGAGTCCTAGGTCTATGAGAAGCATCGTCCAGAGTTATTTCTCAAAAACACATTCGACATACCAGAATCTCGCCGAGTAAAGGTTGTCAGAATTGCCCCAAATTGGATTATGAATGGCCATAGGAAACAGGTAAGCATTTCTCCCTTCTAAACTTTCGGGAAATTGTGGGTTGTTGGTTGAGTTAAATAGAGTTGAGTTATAGTTAATATTGTTACTGAAAGATATCGTTATTTGCAAAATTTAGTAATGAAACTAGACCTATTCTCTCAGTATAAGGACTGTAGTTGAGTGGAACCACTGGCTAAAGGTTGAAACTAATAAATTAAACGAGAATCGGCATTCGAGGTATGTTAAGTCTTAATCCTTCGGCAAGTTATTCTCTTCATATAATGATATGACCTATGTTTATGAACGTAGACAACAATCCTACATGTTGTACTTAGCTGCTTCTAGGATATAACGATTATGTATGTCATTATTAGTTGCTATCGGTAGATTATGATCACATATGTTGTGGCTAGATGCTAGAAAGCATATTAAGAGTATATTGTAGTATCCCTTGTCGGGAAAGAAGATGTTAAGTGTGACTCACGCTAGAAGTTTCATAGCAACTCCTTTTCCTTTTGTTCACTATGTTAGTAGAATTGATGTTTTGTTGTCATGCTGAGGCTTTTGAAGGTTGTGGATAGATTTTGGGCCTGAGTTAGTAAGTTAAACAAGATTGGCGCAGCCGGGCGATATAACTATTAGTTTGGCACATGTATTGTCGGTAGAGCTCGCCTAGAGGCCATCGGTGTACCTTGACGCCTCCAGGGCCAGAACTATGTTAGTGTGGTCTTACCTTAGAGTCAGCAACATCAGAGTTGCCGAGTTAATTGGGGGTCAGCCTTCCACATAGTAGCTATTTCCAGTGACAGTTAGTTTCAATCGACGTGGTGCTTATCATACAGGCCACTCAGGGCACCACCCCAATTGTTACCAGTCTTACAGAATAATAGATACCCTAAGGAGGAAGCTTTGTTAGTAGATAGATAAGGGGCCAACACCCCAGCCTACTCTTATAAGATACTCAGGTATAGGTTCCCGAGAACGGCTAAGTCCAGATAAACACACCTACGAGGTTAGAAGTCACCCAAAAAAGGCATGTGAAATCTGAACAGACCAAGTTAGTTTCTAAGGGACTAGAACTACAGTATTACCTCCAAGCTAAGAGTTATAATAAGCTGCTTATGCAAGGTTAGGGCTGACTGCTCAGGAGCACTTCTAATTAATAGGAGCCCCACAGTTGTTCTATGCGAGAAAAAGTATTCCGGAGTAAGCCTATTATGGTCAACTGCTACAAATAGAATTGAGTCGAGAGCTTGGACATAGTGATCCCTGTAAGAGTTAACCCTAGTTAGCTTGGTCTCTGCATACGACGCTTGGGTTGTTGGGTGTTTTGTTGACTATAAGGCTACGCTCGCAAGAGCAATATGATGTCTGTAGGGACTAGATTGAGGCCATGAGGGTCATATTGAGTTCGTGAGGGCTGTATTGAGATACCCATATGCTCGCAAGAGTAATAAGTTATCCGCAGGGACCAAATTGAGGCCCTGAGGGCCATATTGAGGCTTTGAAGGCCATATGGAGATATACTAAAATTATTTTTAGGATCTAAGCGGTACCAGTAGGGGTATATAGACTGGTTGGCACCTATCGGGGCTTATGGGGGCCCAGGTAGGTTATTACTGTATTTTTTGTACCTTCCCGACTTATGGGGGTCAGGTTAGGTTCTTGTTTGTATATTTGTCTTCCAACTATAGCTTATGAATGAATAGCCGTAAGGTTTCAGCTAATACACGTGTGATTTACTATATGCAGGTTACAGATAAGAGAGCGTACAGGTTAATCTCTTGCCCTTACTACTGTTCACATTCTTTTTTTTTAGTCTCAATCAACTTCTATTTTTGCCTTACATATTCGGTGCATATTGTATTGACGCCCAACTATGGGGCACTGCATACTTGCCTGCAGGTTTAGACAAAAAGAGTTCAGGACCTCCATTAGCGGTTGTTCAGGGTCAGTAGTTTGGCCGGCTCCTTTCATTCAGAGTTGCCAGGTTATAGAGATTATAGTCTTTTATTTGTATAGAATTTGGGTAGGTTGGGGCCCTGTCTTGACCTATATTCTCATTCTTAGAAGCTTGCAGACTATAGTCTTTAGTTAGTTGGTTGTTGTTGGCCATGTGGGGGCCATGTATGTTTTATTTTATGTGTTGGCTGTGTGGGGCCCAGTATAGCTGTCTGTTTTCATTCCTGTTTTAACTAGACAGCATGGTTGTCTTGTCCACCCGCGTAGATCCCCTTCACTTCTATATTGGTTGGATTAGCTTTTTTCTTTTACAGGTGTTGCGTGGCCTTGTCGGCCCGAGACTGTGTTTACATCCAAGATATAGCAGTTTGTTTTCTTGAATATGAGTCAGTAGTACGCACCAGTAGTGCTTATGCCTATCCAGGTCAGCCCAGATGCAAGTGTGGCATTAGGTGCAGTCATACCTTCCAAGGCGGGGGTGTGACATGGTGGTATCCGGATCTGAGGTCTATCTTTGAAATGCACTTAACACTCTAAAGCTGGTCAAACAAATCATCAATACTAGGAAGAGGATACCTGTTCTTGATGGTAAGTTTTTTCAATTGCAGATAATCAATGCACATATAAAGAGAACCATCTTTCTTGCTGACAAAGAGAATTGGTGCACCCCACGGGGATTTGCTAGGTCTGATGAATCCCTTGTCCAAGAGGTGTTTCAACTGTTCCTTCAACTCTTTTAGCTCGGCTGGAGCCATTATGTAAATAGGAATAGATATAGGATGCATATTGGGAAGAAGCTCAATACCAAAATCAATCTCCCGCTCAAGAGGGATTCCCAGTAAATCATTTGGAAACATCTCTAGATACTCACAGACTTCGAGAACAAACTGTATAGTCAGGGTTTCAGATGTAGTATCCTTAACCCTAACTAGATGGTACATGCACCCTTTATAAATCATCTTTCTAGCCTTAAGGTAGGAAATGAAGTGATCTACAGGAACAACTGAACTACCCTTTAGTTCTAAGACTGGTTCACCCGAAAAACTAAACTCTACTGCACGGGTTTTACAATTTACTGAGGCATAACATGAATATAACCAATTCATGCCAAGGATAACATCAAAATTGGTCATGGATAACTCTACTAAGTGTGCTGAGGTGACTTTATGAAGGACTCTGATAGGGAAATTTCTATACACCTGTCTTGCTACAACTAAATCACTAACAGAAGTAGAGACTGAGAAGGGTTCTAAAGATATTTCGGGACTGACTCTGAAACTACTAGCAACATAGGGCGTCACATAAGATAAAGTAACCCCTGGATCTAACATTGCATATACATCAAGTTGGAACACTCGTAACATACCAGTGACTACATCTGGGGAGACCTCCTGAGGGGATGCTCGGGCATAAAATCTATTTTGCGTTGTCTGTCAGCCGCACTAGTAGATGCCCCCTGCTAAGCTGGGTGTGCTAGTGGAGCTACTGAACTAGAGGTCAGGCCTCGACCCCTATCATGACCCTGTATGGTGGTTGTGCAATCTCCAAGCATATGTTCGGGCTTCCTACATCGAAACAAGTACCTAAACCTTCTAAGCACCGGCCCATGTGTCTTTGGCCATATTTGCTATATTATGGAGTGCTAGTCTCTAGAGATCTGCTACTCTAACCCCTTGAGCCTGATGCTCGTCCTATCTGATCATGCCTGGAATTGGATGGCATACTCATAGTCGAAGGAACTCGGCTGAAGATCACTAATGAGACTGCTGACGGTGCCCACTAGGTCTCTATTAGGAGAATCTGAAGCTATCAGTCCTGGTCCTCTTGGCCTCTCTCTCTCTCTCACTCATCTGCACTGCCTCCATCTGCTGGGCGTACAGGACTATCCGAGAAAAGTCACTGTCGTGATGAAGCGTCATGGTCCGGCAATCCTTGACTAGGTAGTCGACTACCCCATGCACGAACCGACTCACTTGAGCCCTCTGATCTGACACCATCTCAGGTGCATACTTGGACAAGCTTGTGAACTCTAAGGCATACTCATGAACAGTCATCTTCCCTTGCTTTAGGTTCACAAACTCGGCTACTTTGATCTCCCTCATCTCCCGAGGGAAGAAACGGTCTAGAAAAGTGGCATGAAACTCATCCCAACTGATAGGGCCTGCTCCAACTGCCCTACTATCCTTCCATTGCTTGAAGCAAATGTGTGCAACCCCCTTCAACTGGTATGGGTTTAAATCGGTGCACTCCTCCCAGTCATCCCCATAATCTAGGTGATCTTTAGAACCTCATCACTAAACTCATGTGGATCCTCGTCCACCTTTGACCCAAGGAACTCCGGAGGTTCATCCTCAGAAAGTCTCTAACTCTAGCTGTTGTTGTGCTTCCATTCTGAGGGACATGCTCTACCGCCTACTGATTGACCTGGGAAGTCAAGGCTTCAGCTAACATCTTTATGGCTGCCCTGAACTCAAAGTGGGCAATTGGCTCGGGTACATGCTCCTTATGAGCTCGTGGGGCCTGCTGGTGCCCATCTCCATTGCCATTCTCGTGGCCATTTCTATTTCCATTTATTCTTCCAGTAACTCTTCTAGGAGGCATGATTCTGCAAAAGCATAAAGCACGATTTAGAAGGATAGAGAGACATTTCATCGCATGACTTAGATTATGAAAGAAGGGAACATTTTTTAAATTTCTCATAGCCTCTTCATTATAAGTTTGGCATGCTTCACACCCATGAAAAAAACTCTACTTAATGCGGCTTTCAGACACCCTAGGACACTTCAAAATCGAATGATCTAATACCATGTTTGTCAGGACCCGAACATAGGCCTAGATCAAGATACAGGACAAAAAAACCTCGAGAGGGTCCAAGTCGACCCATGGGATGAACATAACATCTAACTCAAACATAGATATGAGGAAGATCAACATAAATAACATAGCAGGAGTCTGAACATAACATAACATCAGAATACATACAGAAGTCTAGAGATGAATACAAACTATATTCGAAAAGCCTCTAATACTAAAGAGTTGATGGGACAAGACCCTAACTAACTCACTATAGTGTAAAAACTGAAAATACGAAACATCTCTCAACAGAAAGGCCCTTGAAAGATGAGGACTCACCAACTCTGATCGGGAAGTACTAATGCTGGAAATTTGGCTAGCGGCAGGACTAAGTCTGGATATCGGAGCTTGTTCATGATACAATATAGAGCATGCAGTCAGTACGTGGAATGTACCGAGTATGCAAGGTAAGTAAAACTGCTAGGTAAGTAAAATCATAATTCATACATATAATAAAACATAATCAAGCTAAGATTGTGAGAGCAGGACTTGCATGTTATTTTATGAAATCATGATTTGAGCATAATTGAACATCATAACTGAATCTAATGATGCTAAGCTGAAATCTGATAATCTTAAGTAAAACTGAACATTGGGTCAAACCTGCTGAAAACATAATATCATGAAAAATGAACATACATAACTGAAATCATGAGGAACAATGGGAGACTCATCATATAAACGACATTACCACAATAGAGTTTACGTGGTCCCAACTGTCACACTCAAGTGGACAGAGCCGTCCAAAGCTTTGCCAGGGCTAAGGAAGCTACCATGATATCAATATCAAGCTAAAGGCCCCTAGGGGGAAGGGGAAGCTCACAAGGGAGGTCCCAAATAATCTGAACAAACCTACGTTGGCGCATAGTTCTAAGACATAGGGTTGACTCACCCTTAGCTTACTCGGTGCTAGAAACTACTCCCAAAAAAATGCATATGCTCTCCATCATTTTTGAATAAAGCTGACCATCGTCTAGTGACAAAGCTGAACATAATTGGGATTCTAGACTCCAAAACCAAGTGGTAAGCTAATTAACATGAAATCGTAAACATACTTGATCATATGGGATTGCCTAATACTTAAACATGCTTGAAATCAACTTGATTCACTTTGAAAACATGAACATAGATATTGGTATTTTGAACATACATGCATAATCTAAAATCATAACATGAGGAGTCTTGGCTCAAACCTTACCACAAGCTAAACATAAATGGGAGTCTAGACTCTAAAACCATGTGGTAAGCTAATTAACATGAAATTGTAAGCATACTTGATCATATGGTCTTGCCCACAACTTAAACATGCTTCAAGTAAAATTGATTCACTTTGAAAATATGAACATAGACATGGGTATTTTTAAATCATACTTTCTTCATAAACATCACATCATACTTGAATGCATATCTCATAGATCGCAACTTTCATGGACATTCATTGATGGACATCATAATTTAGAAAACTTGAAACATAATTTATAATTGAAAACATTGTATCTCTTAATCATAATTCAATATTCAAAACATACTTAGATCATACCCATGGTTGAAACTTAGAGAATTCACACATTAGGTAAAAATACCCCATAGACTCATCAATTAGAATTATCATGAATTAAGAGAAGATTGTGCATGGGTGCGGACTATTGCACCCATTCATAGCCTTACATATCTAGAAGGATCTGATTTAACAACTTCCTTGATTTCCCAAAGAGAACTGTGGAAGAACTTTGAAGAAACTAGGCTTGATCACCTCTCAAACCTCTAAGCTTGCATGCATGAATTAGGATAGGCATAGAAGGACTTAACACTTCTTAAAATACACTATTCTGAGCTTAAAATGATGTAGTTTAAGCCTGGAGAACTTAGGAATTATAGAAAAGTCCTTAATAAATTCACAGGGAAAAACATACTACCAGTCCAATGAGAGACTGGACGGATTGTTGTCAGTGACCATAAATTGTGGTCACCTCCCATTACCTTCACTAGAGAAAACTCAACACTGGTCACCACAGGGGACACCACCACTTGTGGTGTACCCAACGACTTATGGTGACCCCATTCGTTACCCATACTGTGCAGCAATCAACTCTAGAGTCAATCTTTTGGCCATGATCGACCCAACGACTTATGGTCTTGACCGGGAGTCATGCCTTCTCCCATGGTCAACCCCCCAGAACATCATCTGTAAGCAAATTTATCCTCCACATCATGAGTCACTTAACGACTCATGGAACACCCAACGGATCACTAGACAACTCATCCTATGACTTGGTGTAGAAAATTCTATTTTCTCCGTTTTAACTCCCGGGTCCGATCTTAGGATTTTTGGGGTATTACATTTTCCATTTATTTCTTCCCCATCATGCATTCTGAGTAGGACGATCGCCTGGGTTGAGTCCAATTGGTATATGGAGGATTGAAATTGGTATCTCGACATACCTAACTGACTATACAAGATTGTTGAGGATACAAGATAAATAGATGAGCGGAATTGACTTGAGTTGATCAGAGGGACAAGAACCCCCATGGTTATTAGCTTAGCGAGTTCACCATCGTAGTGGGTGATGATCTGTGAGTTTACAGCATTTTTATGCTTAAAACTAAGAAAATAGCACGAACTTAGGTATGTTTATAAGAACATGAGGTGTTTTTACTTTGTTTTTAGGAAAATAGGTGTTGGAGAAAAAAGTGCAAAAGATGCAGAAAAGCACAGAAAATTAGCCAAGAACTAATCTTAGTAAGAGTTGTACCTAGATTGTATGAGTCATACTGAGACTCGTGGAAAACCTCAAAAGGCTGAAATAGTATAAAGGCAAAGTATGACTCTTAGTATGAGTCATACCATGATGGTACCAGCTGTAACTGGAGTTGTGGAATACTTCAACGAAAATTTGCACAATTGAAGTCTCGCAATACGGGTAGCACCTGTGGATTGTAGCATCTACCTACAACCCATACCAGGTGTGTCACGACCCGAATATAGGCACGAATTGAGACATGAGACAAGGAGTCTCGAGCGACTCCAAGTCGACCCATGGCAATAACATATATCTAACTCAATCAATATAAGCAGAAGATTTATCACAATAACATAGTTGAAGTCTAAACATAAAATAAAATCAAAATACATACGCGAATCTAAAGTTGATTATACACTATGTCTAAAAAGCCTTTATTTCTGATGATTTGATGGGACAAGACCCCAACTAACTCATTAAGTTTGAGACTGAAAATACAAAGATAACTGATAAGGAATGGTCCTTGGGAGATGAGGACTCACCAACTAAGACTAGATGCTAACTCTAGAAATGGCTAATGTCAGGGATGAGTCTGAATATCGAAGCCTGTTTCATGAAATGATACAACATAGAGTATGCGATTAGTATGTGGAATCTACCGAGTATGCAAGGCAAGTAAAATAGCTTAAGTAAGTAAAAATCATTAAATCATGAATAATGTAAAACATAATAAAGATAAGAATCTGAGAGTAAGGCTTGCATGATATTTTCTGAAACCATGATCTGAACATAACTGAACTGAATGACCCAAAGCTGAAAACTATTAATCATAAGTAAAATTGAACATTGGGTCAAACCTACTGAAAACCTAGTATCATGACTGATGTACATGCATGACTGAAATCATGAGGAACAATGGGAGACTCGTCATATAACCGACATTACCATGATAGAGCTTACGTGGTCGCGACTATCACACTCAATTAGTCAGAATGTCCAAAGCCTTACTAGGGCTAAGGACGCTACCATGATATCAATATAAAGCTGAAGGCTCCTTGGGGTAGGGAAAAGCTCCAAAGGACGTCCCAAACAATCTGATCTTACCTACGTTGGCGCGTAGCTCCGAGGCATAAGGTTGATTGACCTTTAGCCTACTCGGTGCTAGACACTACTCCCAAAAACAAGCATATGCTCTCCATCATTTTTCAATGAAGCTGACCATCATCTAGTGATGAAGCTAAATAATAATGTATGTATAAAATCTGAAATCATACATGAGGAGCCTTGGCTCAAACCATACAACAAGGGGAATATAATTGGGAGTCTTGACTCCAAAACCATATGATAAGCTAATTCGTGGAATCATAAATCATACATGAACTTATGGGCTTGGCCAATACTGAAACATGCTTGAAAATATTTGATTCACCTGAAAAAATGGTCATAGACATGGGTGACTTGAAAACATGCTTTTCTCATAAATATCTCATCATACTTGAACATACATCGTAGATCTCAACTTTCATAAACTTTTTCATGGATGGGCATCATTATTTGTAAAACTTGAAATCATGATTTATAATTGAAAATATTGTAAAACTTTCGCATGAATCGTAATTCAACAATAGAAACATGCGTAGAACATACCCATGGTAGAAACTCAGGGAATTCATGCATTGGGTTAAAACCCCATAGAATCAACATGTAGGTTTTCATGAATTAAAGAGGGATTGGGAATGAGTGTGAACAAGTTCACCCATTCATAACCTTACGTACCTCAGAGAATCTAATTCTACAATTTTTCTGATAGCCCAAGGAACAATTGGGGATGAACCTTGAGAGATTGAGCTTGATCACCCCTATACACTCTAAACTTGCATGCATGAATTAGGAATATCTTAGAATAACTTAATCATTCTTAAAAAACTTCATTATGACCTTAAAACAACGTAGTTTAGTCATTAGAATCATAGGAATTACAAAAAAACCTTAGTAAACTGGCAGGGAAAATATAGACTACCAGTCCCAACGAGGGACTAGATGAGTCGTCGTCATAGGCCATGATTCGTGGCTCGGAGTCATCAAATGTGCTGCCAAAATTTCATTACTTATCGAGTCGTTACTGGTGACCACGACTCGAGGTCACCTCCCGTTGCCTTTACTACCCATTTTCTTCTTGCTTCGCCTCGCCCTTGACCACAACTTGTGGTTATGTCTGTGGTGACACAAAACCCAGAAATTCCAACTAAATTCCAACTCCTCACCACGAGTGTAATTCCCTAAAACCCTAAGATTAGTCCTGAGTGTTGAAAGGGAGAAAATAAGATTTTTTGCACCAGGTCATAGAACGAGTCTTCCCGTGACCCGTCAAGATGACCATGAGTAGTTAAGTGACTCGTGGTGAGGAGGATGACTTGAGTTGGAATTTTTGTTTTCTGTCACCACGGACATGACCATGATTTATGGTTAGCCCCACAACTCGTTCAGTAAGTCATGGTCAGGGATGAGGTGAAGGTTGGAGGAATTAGGTAGTGCACCTAACAGATGGCTCACCAGAATTTATTTGGTACACCATGAGTCGTGGTGTGCCCCGTGGTGAGCCCCAGGTAAGATTTGGCAGTGACGGAAATAGGAGGTGACCATGAGTCGTGGTCACCAATGATGAATTGTTAGGTCCCTCGTGATGATCCCCAATGAATCTTAATGAATCTTAACAATGAGTCGTGGTCCATGGCAATGAATCGTCAAGAACCTCGTTGGGACTGGCAGTCTGTTTTTCTCTATGAATTTAGTAAGGGCTTATCCGTAATTCCTATGATCCCAAGGACTAAACTATGTCGTTTTAATCTATGAATATTGAGTCTTAAGAGGGGCCGTGATTTTGGCCGACTCACGGGCCTTATTTCATGGCTAGTTCACGTACTTCAAGCATGCTTATGATAATAATGATTTTTGAACTAGCTCATTAATCTCATATATATTATTCTATGAGCACTATATATGTTTTGGGAGTAGTATTTTACACCGAGTAGACCCGAGGTCGAAGCATACCCTGAGTCTCAAAACTACGTGCCAACGTACCCACGGTGGGACCTCCATGATACTGTCCCCTTTTCCCAAACGGGCCCTTTATTGTGATATCACACCTCTTTCATGGTTCAACCCCTGCCAAGGTAGGAACACCCTCCCGACTAGGGGTTTACAGGTCAGGCTCCATGTGTTCTCATATGGGTATGTCGGTTATAAGAATCTCAAATTGTTCCTCATGATTTATGCATGGTTATGTTTATGCACTTGGGTTCATGTCATGTTTAATAAATCTTTCCTCTTATGCTTATGGTTATGAATAATTTAAAAAATGCTTGAAAACCTTGGGCCTTATTTTTACATTATGATATTTATGTTATGATGATATTGTCCTACTCTTATGAACTTTTATGTATTTTAACTATCCGTTTTACTTACCTTGCATACTTAGTACATGCCACGTTATGACCGCATACTCTATGCTATATCATTTTATGGTACAAGCTCCGACATCCAAGCTCAGTCCTGCTTGTCAAATCTCCAGAGTTGGCTATTCTCAGTATCTGTTGGTGATTCCTCCACTTGCGAGGGCCCTATCTTATCAGTTGTATTACGTCTTTCAATTTTAGACTTGTCGGGTTAGGTGGCGGTGTTGTCCCATCAACCCATCATATATGCTAGAGGCTTTTAGACTTTGGGTAGTAAACAGCTTGTCATGTATGATGTAAATTCTATTTCTGATGTTATGTTATGATTAGACTTGCGCTATGTTTAGTATGATAAATCATCCGTTTTTATTGATTGAGATAGATGTATGTTCATGCAATGGGTCGACTTGGAGTATCTCGGGGCTCCTTGTCCTGTGTCTCGATTCGAGCCTTTGTTTGGGTCGTGACAAACTTGGTATCAGAGTAATAGGTTTTGAAGTGTCCTAGGGTGTCTAAAAGCCGCATTAAGTAGAGTTTTTTTCATGGGTGTGAAGCGCGCCACACTTATGATGAAGAGGCTACGAGATGTTTAGGAATTGTTCTCTTCTTTCGTGACTCTATATCATTCTATGAATTCAACTCTCTCCATTCCTCTAACTCGGGCTATATGCGTGTAAAGAAACATGTCTTCTCAGAATAACAACGGGAGTCAGCTAGCCCCACCAACCCCAATTGGCCCATGCAAGTTAGGATGTGGAACTCAGGGCCACCCTCAAAGTTTGATACCGTCCATGATCACCCAACCTAACTAGTAGAATATCGCATCAGTTAACCCTACCGGAGAGGCAGTAGCTACAAGGGTTCGAGAACTCATGAAGGGGAGCCCGTTTATGTTTGGTGATTTGAATATGGGTGGAGAGTGTAAGGGGGAAGAAAGGGAGAAAAAAAGGCCCAGGACCGAAGACCTAGGGAGTTCCCAGCAAAGGTCAAATAGTGGGGGTCGCTCTCAACCCGGTCAGAGCTCTCTAGTTTAAGTTTAGGGTTACAAGCCCATTGTATGGGAGATTACTTACCTAGTTTGCGGGCGCTACGGGAAGAACCACCTAGGAAAGTGCTTGGCAGGTTCAGATGTTTGCTTCTATTGTGGCCATCTCACACATGACACAGGGATTGCCCTTCAGCCAAGCGAGACAGCCAGACAGGTCATGCCTTGGCCACACCTCTAGCAGCCTTATCTAGCCAATCAGCATGCTTGAAATGTGGTAGAACACATGCAGAATGGTGTTTGGCTAGTTTAGACACTTGTTATGAATGTGGGGAGGCTGGACACATGCGTAGGCATGGTCCATCGGCCAAGCAGGGCAAGGGTAGAGCCAGTGCGCCAATCACCAGATCAGCAGGTCCAGCAAATCACCCATCCTAGTAGGACAAGTTACCAAGTGCAAGTGGCAGTCAGTCTCAGATGTAGTTCCAGGTATGTTATAAGCCTTCCTATCGAACCAACCATGATTTCTAGTTCTAAAAACTATTGTACGAGGTACAAGATCCCTTTGCGCATTTTAATATGAGATTTATTTCGTGGAAGGAGGGAAACGGAAGTAAAGGGCCATGTCAGGTCTTGAGTTTTCTAGTAAGGAAGTTCTATGAATCGAAATCAAGTGTCATCAATCCACCCTCATTTAGATGTTTCCCTTAACTTCACTCAATGGTACGCTCAACTCATGCTTATGTTCAGAAACCTAAGATGATAGGTAACCCTATTAGTCAGCAATCCTAGTATTACCCATTCAGCTTCATGTCATGCCCTTCGTTGTGTATGTGAACTCATGTCTCTTAGCACGCTCAGCTCTATGAACTTCATCCCTAAGATTTGCCCTATCAGCTCATAAGATTGTGCTATATTAGGTATATGCCCAACTTAAATTTCTTAAACGATTCGTACTCATGATTCCCTTACTCTAAACCCTTTATATGTTCCCTATGGCGGAGATGATGGTTAAAATGTATATGTTCAAGGTAACTCCCAATCCCTGCTTTAGGTGCTGGGTATGTAAAAGTCTAGGAAGTGCAGTTATTAGCCGAGACGGCAAGAGCAACAACCTGTATGGTTGTTTTGATTGTTGATCCATTTTCCCTGGGTTGAACCTTTCTACACCTTCATTTTGGTTATTCATGATTTGCAAAGGTAGATGGCACGTGTCCAAGAGGATCTAATAAAGATTGGGTAGATTTTCTATTTTAGAGGGTTTGAGGTTGAGAGGTTTGACCAGAGTCAACATTTCAGGTTGAGCTCGAACTTGGGTTCTGAAAGCTCTATTGGTTTTGATTGGTTATTTATGACTTAGTTGGGTAGTTGTGTGGATCTTGAGGTGATTCAGGAGTGATTTGAACATTTGGTTGAAATTATGAGCTCTGAGGAGGCTAAGTTTGACCAAGGTCAACTTCTAATCAAAACAACCTTATATTGGTAACATGATGATTCTAACAGTACTGAATGGGTTTTACGATTGAATTGTGTATTTGGGTTCTATCGGGGGGGATTCCGGATATGTTTCGGGTGGATTTGAACGTTTTGCAGATTTGGCATGATCTTAAGCATTAAAGGTGAAAACTTAGAGGTTTAGTACTTCAAAATTCTTAGCATGAATTTTAGGAGTTCATCGTGTTGACTAGATGGATGGTGGTGTCATTATTTAGAACGAATCAAAATCATCCTTGGTGATTGATGTAAAAGCTAGACAAGACGAGGACCCTATTTTTGTAAAACTGAAGGAAGTCATTCAAAATGACAAGGAAGAGGTCTTCTCCAAATAGGGAGATGGTTTGCTTCAATATTGGGGTCGTCTGTGTGTTCTAGAGGTTGGTGATTTGGGAGATCGGATGTTGCATGAGGCTCATGGTTCCAGATACTCCATACATCCAGGTGCCACCAAGATGTACAGTGAACTACGGGAGGTCTATTGGTGGAATGGCATGAAAAGGGACATCGCAGAACCAGGAGGTCTTCTTCAAGACATCAGTATCCCTACATGGAAATGGGAGGAGATCAATATGGACTTCATCACTAGGTTGCCTCGCACTCGCCAAAAGTTTGACTCCATTTGGGTGGTCACTGATAGGTTTACCAAAGCGACTCATTTCCTACCGGTAAAAATACTGATTCAGCAAAGGATTATTCCAAACTATACATTCGAGAGATAGTTCGGTTACATGGAGTTCCCTTGTCCATCATATCAGATATGATGGCTAGATACCTAAATCTATTCCCTTCCAACTCAGTTTCAGCTTAAGGTATCAATTTCCTCCTTAGAACTCTATTCAATTTCATGTTCAATTCATGTGTCCCAGTTTCTTTCACGTCAAAGCCTGTATGTATGATTCGTGAATTCAGTTCACTCTTGTAGCTCAGTTCAGAAGCAGTCATTCCGTCAGTTTTCAGCTTATATGTTCAGTATTTGAATATGATGATTGCATTTCTCTGCTTCTGTGTGTTTTCCAACATTCGAGGAGGAATGTTCCCAAGGGGAGATGTCATAATACCCAGAAATACTAAGATCAGACCCGGGAGTTGAAATGGAGAAAACCGGATTTTCTGCACCAGCCACAGAACGGGTTATCCTATGACCCATTAGGATGACCACGAGTCGTTAAGTGACTCGTGGTGAGGAGTATGAATTGAGCCGGAATTTCTGTTTTTGGGTCATCATGGACATGGCCACGAGTTGTGGTCAGCCCCACGACTCGTTGAGTCAATCGTGGTTAGGGATGAGGTGGAGGAAGGACCTGGTGGGTCGCTATGACTCGTTCGGTACACCACAAGTCGTGGTGTGCCCTATGGTGAGCCCCAGGTAAGATTTGGAAGTGAAGGCAACGGAAGGTGACCATGAGTCGTGGTTACCAATGATGAATCTTTAGGTCCCTCGTGAGGACCCTTTGAGGATATATGGGCAGTGCACTTAACGACTGCTGACCACGAGTCGTGGTCCATGGCAGCGACTAGTCCAGTCCCTTATTGAGAGGGACTGTCTATTTTTCATTGCGAATTTAGTAAGGGCTTTTCCGTAATTCCTATGATCCTAAGGCCTAAACTATGTCATTTTAAGCTATGAATAGTGAGTTTTAAGAGGGGTAAGTTCATTCTAAATCTATCCTAATTCATGCATGCAAGTTTAGATGTCTAGAGAGGTTATCAAGCTTAATTTCTTCCAAGTTCTTCTCAATTTTTCCTTGGGCAATCAGAGGAGTTGTAGAATCAGATTCTCTCAGGCATGTAGGGTTATGAATGGTTGAAATAGTTCACACCCATGCCCAACTTCTCTCTAATTCATGAAATTCTATCGATAATTATATGGGGTTTTATCCCAATTCTTATGAAATCGGTATGATCTATCTATCGGTTAATCCATCTAATGTATAAATTCATGTTTCATGGGTCATGGACAGAATTTATGATTTCTTTTCGAATTATAAACTTATGGATTTTAATTTCTATAAACTACCAATCATGCATATTTCATGAAAGTTCAAGTTATGATTCCACTTTGATTTTGATGTTCATTAACCCATCACGATTTAGGACTTATGATATTATTTCTGTCAAGTACTTACCATGGATTTATGAGATATCAAGTATAGTCATGTTTTACAAGTATGCATGAACTTCATGATTTATGGATTAATGATTTGGGCCGACTCACATGCCTTATTTCATGGCTAGTTTACGTATTTCAAGCATGCTTATGATTATCATGATTTTTAAACTATCCCATGAATCTCATGTATATTATCCTATGAGCACTATATATTTTTTTAGAGTAGTATTTAGCACCGAGTAGACCCGGGGTCCAAGCATACCTCGAGTCTCAGAACTATGCGCCAACCTAGCGACGATGGGAACTCGATGATACTGTCCCCTTTTCCCAAACGGGCCCTTTGTTGAGATATCACACCTCTTTCGTGGTTCAACCCTTGGCAAGGTATGAACACCCTCCCGACTAGGGGATTACAGGTCAAGCTCCATGCGTGCTCATATGGGTTATGTCGGTTATAAGAATCTCCCACTGTCCTCATGATTAAAGCATGGTTATGTTTATTCACTTTGGCTCAAATAATGTGTTATACCCCGTAGAATTCCCGGCACCTAGACAACCTATTCGCACGTTGGTTAAGCATATTAGAAGGCCATACGTGCTAGAGAAATGCCAGGAAAAAGATCGGACGAGAAACCCGTCGAACCATCGCGGGAGGAGCCAGGCAGAGCCCCTCCGCGATGGCAGCGTGTCACGGAGGTGAGGCCTCCGCGATGGCTCCGTGACACGTTGCCAAAGTTCAGGCTCAAGTATATAAAGCCCCCACTTCTGTTTAATATCATTTAACTCATTTTAGCTTCCAGAACACGCAGCAAAACAGAGGAAGACGAAGGAGGGATTATAATTTTCGTCCGATTACGCTGCCAAACGCTGCCCATACTCAAATTAATCCTAGATACCGAAGTATTTAGCAGCAGAGAGCATTCCTACGGATTTAGTTTCGTGAAATACGGTCGACGAATCGGCGAGCCACCGAGCTAAGGTAAGTGGAATTGCTCTAAATTAGTGTCTATGTGTTCCTAGCTGAGAAGTGAATATTTCTCCCTTCTGGACCGCTGAAAAATAACGAGTTTTCGACCGTTTTTCGAAAGGTTAAAGTTGGGATAAATATAAATATCTAAAGTGACAATTTCTCCCGAATATTAATGTATTTAGTTCTAATTGACGTGTATATTAATGTACTTGGGAGAAACAACACAAGAATCATTCAAACCATAAAATAAGCGGAAAATCAAAATAGAAACTTTGAAATTTAAGTATTTAGCATCTAACACAAGAATTGAACATAGCCACTTAACATTTGAAAAGTCTCTAGTATCGGACGAGCTGACGGGTCAACACCCCCAACTATCTCTCTAAGTATGAAAAACTAAAACATAAACATACAAACAAGGCTAGATACATGTCCTCGACAGATGAGGACTTACAAAAGAGAATAGGCTAACTGGACTGAAGCGAATGCGACTAAGGGTGAGGCTGGACCTGATCTCTCAGACCTGTATCATGAGACAATACAACATAGAGTATATGGTCAGTACTTGAAATATACCGAGTATGCGGGTTAAGTAAAATGGACAATTTAAAATACATAATATTTCATAAGAATAGGACAACATGATCTTAACAGAGATATCATAATGTAAATGTAAGGGCTCAAGGTTTCAAAACATTCATAAATTATTCATAATCATAATCATAAGAGAAGCATTATAAAAACATAACTTGAGCCAATGTATCGTAATCATGATTATACATAAAACATAAGGAACAATGGGAGATTCTTATAATCGACATACCCCACATGAGCACACATGGAGCCCGACCTGTAAACCCCTAGTCGGGAGGGTGTTCGTACCTTGCCAAGGCAGAACCTTGAAAAGAAGCGTGATATCACTCATGAAAGGCCCATACGGGCATAAGGGAACAATCTCAAGGGAAGTCCCATCATGGCTACATCGGCACGTAGTTCTGAGACTCGGGGTATGCTTGGACCTCGAATCTACTTGGTGTTTATACTACTCCCAAACATATATAGTGCTCATATTTTAGTAGGAAAAACGTACATGAGATACATGGGCTAGTTTAAATCATAATAATCATAAGCATGCTTGAAATACATGAACTAGCCATGTAATAAGGCCCGTGAGTCGGCCATGGTCATACTCGTGAGAAAACAAAAAGAGTCATCATGAATACATAATAATAATTTTCTTAATTCGAATCACAGCTTTCATAGAGTAAACTTGAAAGAAATCATGCATTATTGAATATAAATTATGAATTAGGACTTGAGAGATTAAAATTCAATAGTAAACTGAAGGAATTCATTGAAGGGAATTTAAACCCTAAATTTCATTATCATGCTTAGATCATGAGCTATTTTAATTTTATAAAATACTTGAAGGAATCATAAACCCTAACATGGAAATCATAGTTTTATATCAATTAAGCTTTACCCATAAGGAAATCATGAATAATTCTTGAAACCCAATCATAAAATCAAGATTTTCGTATTTATAGTCTTTGGGGAATTGGGTGATCATCATTGGATAAAGAAGGGGAATGGGATTGAGAGGGAAACCCCATTGAATTGACCCAACATACCTAAATAATTGAATCCCCAACAAAAAAGATGAATCCCCACTTGATTCTTGGAGAGTTTGAGGAAAACCCTTGAGAAATTTGAGAGAATTCATTTCTCAATTTAGAGTGTTAGAGAAGTAATTGGTGATCTAGGATAAAAATATCCTTAATACACTCTTTCCTATGCTTAAAACGACGTAGTTTAGGATCTTAGAGCTTAGAAATAACAAAAATACCTTTAATGAAATTTCTAAAAAATAGGCACTGACAGGTACCACGACCCTCACCACGAGTCGTCCTTTGATACCATGACTCGTATCAAAATAATGGAACATCAAATAATGGAAAATCAAATCAAGTTCTTAACTTAGGAAGGGGAATTGCTCTGCTCTTATGAAAATTTCCTCTAGTTCTAGAACTTCATGCTTTAGAAATAATAGGGGCATAACCACTAAAATCCCTCTTAAAACCCACTTACTGATTTTGCTCATCCGCTGCAAAGAACACACTATGGCGGTCAGGGCACCACCATGGAGGATCTGGTCTCCTGGTCCATTATAGCGGGACTCTGACTGTAATAATGGTCTTCAACAAAAATTCCCCCGCTACAGTGCTCCCCCAAAACCAGTAACTCCCATCCTGCTCTCAAACTACTTCCTTACTCGGAATTTTCACTAACACTCAACCAACACCTTCTTACTCATAACTTAGGCCAGTTAGGGTGTTCCAAACTTACTCCCCTTGTAATGACATACTGATCATTACATGGAGGCTCTAGAATTCTATTTTGATAAAGTTGGCTCTGACAAACTACATTCATTCTCTTTTTATAAATGAGCATCAATTTTTCATATCAACTCTGTACCGATTTAGCATCACTAAACTTAGCTTCTTGGATGATTCTCAAGGATGGTATCTCTACTTCTACTGGGAACACTGCTTCTGTTCTGTAGACCAAAAGATAGTCTGTTACCCCAGTTAAAGTTTTAATCATGGTGCGATAGGCAAGGAGCGCGAATGGTATTTTCTTATGCCAATGCTCGTAATTTTAAATCATCCTTTGCAATATTCTTTTGCTATTCTTATTGGATGCATTAACTGTTCCATTCCTTTGAGGATGAAAAAGAGTGGAATTAGGGTGAGTAATCTTAAAATTCTTACGTATCTCACACATCAAACCGCTATTGAGATTACATTACCTATTATAATTGATTCAGGAATTCCAAATTGGCAAATGATGTTATTTCACACCTTGAGTTTACACCTTGGACGGGACACAGTACTTGAAGCCACAAGTAATCCCAAGTCAACCACTAGTCTACCATACACTGGCATTCTGAGTAACATGAAATACATATAGTGGAAATTTAAAGCAAGAATAATAATACTTGATTAAGGTTACATATTTAACAAAATTATTCTGATTCTAAAAACAATTCTGCGTCTGAAAGCCTCTAAGACGGATGAGATACTGGGAAAACCCCCCAGCTAACTCCAAAGCTAATTAAGATAATAAAATCATAACTAAAGCAAATAATCTTTGTCCTAGAAGGATAAGGACTCACCAACTGGATAGCCAATCTCTTCGGTAAACGGTCAGCTAACAGGGCAAAGACTATGATCTTACAGCTGTATCATAACATGATACAACATAAAAGTATGTATCAGTACTTTGAATTTACTGAGTAAGTGATAGAAATATGTACAGTAAAATAAATAACAAAAGAAATGTTGAAATGAAAGACATGTTATGACCAACTAAAGCTACTAAGCTGAATAACTGAATTGCTGAGGTGGTCTAGAAGACCCTATATGATGGTTAAAGCATGTTTTAAGTCTGGAATACTAATCTGAACTGAACTAGACTGAGACTAGAATGAACTAACTAGTGGGAGAGTCTATTACCGACATGTAACCACGTGATCTAGACACGGAGTTCGATGTATATACCCCACTGGTAGGACCCAATATACCTTGACAGGGGTATAAAGGCATGAACTGGGTGATCATAAAGGTTCGGGGCCATGCAGGCCAATAAATATTGAAACCTATGCTGGCAATGTACTTCTGGGAACCTGGGTGCGCTGGAACCCCGGTCCACTTGGTGCTAAGTCCTACTCCCACTAGATAATCCTAACTGAATACGAAGCTGATAGCTCAAAATTGGGGGCCACAACTAGTCAGGGATATATAACTGAAAGTACCTTGAGAGTCTTATCGGACCAGATTCTGAACCTGGGTTCTAGGCTTGCTAGAGCTGCTTATCTAGAAGCGTCGTAACCGTCCAAGAACAAACTGAAATCAGAACTAGGGTCCTAAGGCTAGTCAGAGCGATATGTCTAAAGTGTCATGACTGCCTAGTGGACCAATAAACTGAATTCTGAATCTTATTCTGATAACTGGGATGTAATATTGACACCTTAGGAAATTCTGTAGTCAAGCTGATCAGCTGACATTTTTGACTGACCCTGAGTATATTCATATTTTGACTAAAGCTAGACAATCATGTATCTGACTGAGAATTTAGCATATAAAATAATAAGGGAATTCAATGCACTGGTATAATCAAGAGAACTTCAAGATTTGTCATTTCAGCAAAAATTCTAGTCTGTTCTACCCTCAAGAACTAGCTCTAAAGTCAATGCACGAGGATAAACATCAATATTATCACTAACTGGTGGAAAAATACCCATAATTAATATAACAATATAATTCCACATGGATTAAACGAAACATTATCAAGAATATCTCAACATTCGAAAATCTACATGGCTAGAATTCACTCTTGTGGGAATAATATCAATTTACTCATTAACTGATGGAAATCATGTCTAAAAATAATCATGGATATTATTCTAGGTGAATTCAAAGAAAATTTACTTATAATATCTTCGCGTTCGAAAGCTCAGGGCTAGGATTCATAAAGAAACTAGAGAAGGATTTTGGGGGACACAAGGGAAGAACTATTTCCCTTGTTGAATTCTCACATACCTGATAAAGAATTCCCCAAAGAAGGAAGCTTGCACTGCTTAAATGAAGGAACCCTAGTCTTTTTTGAGAGCTTCTGAAGAAGAAAGGTTATGGCATATTTTCTGAAGATGAGTGGGAATGAGGGGGAAAACCGTTAAACCCCTCTAAATTCCCTTTAAAAATCCAAAACGACTTAGTTTCGGATCTATGAGGTTAGGAATTTACTGAAACACCCTTAGAAAAATCGCAGAAAATAACTACCAGTTGGTCCCAACGAGGGACCTAATGACTCGTTGCCTTGGGCCACAACTCGTGGTCTGATCTATGAAGTACACTTCTCTTCTGATTACCTGGGCTTGTCACGGGCGACCTAATGACTACTTAGTGGTGACCACAACTCGTGGTCACCACCCGTTATGTACATTGCCTCCAAGCTAATTATTTCCTCAACTAATTGACCACGACTTTTAGGGTCTCCCATCAAGTACACTGCCTCACTCCCTTTTCATTTCTTACTCACCCACCCTATGATTGACCTAACGACTCGTGGGGCCTGACCACGAGTTGTTGTCACGCTCGTGGGGACCCTTTTCCTCAAATTCTAAACTCCTCCCCTGGCCTCCCCACAAGTCACATCACGACTCGTGGAATACACCAAGGTGTTACCTCACGACTCGTTCTGTGCCTGGTGCTAGTTTTGAACTTTTCCCCATTTTAACTCCTAGGTCTGATCTTTGGGCTTCCGTGGTATAACAATATCTCCCCCTTGGGAATATTCGTCCTCAAATGTTGGAAAACACACAAAAAAGTATAGAGATGCAATTTTTAACATTCAAGTACTGATCATTGAACCAAAAACTGATGGAATGAATACCTCCGATTCAAACTACATAACTGAAATGAATTCACTTTTAATACATACATCCATGAACGCAAAAGAACTTAAGCACATGAATTGAACACAAAAACTAAATTGAGTTCTATGGCAAAAATGATATCTCAAGTTGTAATAGAGCCGGTAGAGAATAAGTGTGGGTATTTCGCCATCATATCTGCTTCGGCCTCCCATGTAGCTCCCTCAACCTACTGATTTCTCCATAAGACCTTGACTGAAGCTACTTCCTTGTTCCTCAGCTTACGAACCTAACGATCAGGATCTGGACTGGGACCTCCTCGTATGAGAGACTATCCTTTATTTCTACACTGTCCAATGGCACAATTGAAGTTGGATCACCAATGCATTTCTTCATTAGTGACACATGGAATACTGGGTGCACAGAAGCCAACTCTGAGGGTAATTCCAGCTCATAGGCTACCTTGCCAATTAGCCTCAGAATTCTATAGGGTCCCACATATCTCGCACTGAGCTTTCCCTTCTTTCCAAACCTCATCACCATTTTCATGGGTGAAATTTTCAGATAGACCCAGTCATTCATAGCAAACTCCAATACTCTTCTCCTCACATCAGCATAAGATTTCTGACGGCTCTGAGCTATTTTCCATCTTTCTCTGATGAGTTGTACCTTCTGCATAGCTTCATGAACCGAGTCTGGCCTAATTATTGCCTCTTTACCAACCTCAAACCATCCAATAGGAGACCTACACCGTCTACCATACAATGCCTCAAATAGGGCCATATGGATGTTGGAGTGATAACTATTGTTATACGTAAACTCGATAAGAGGCAAGTGGTCATTCCAACTGCCCTTGAAATCGATTGCGCACACTCTAAACATATCTTCTAGGGTCTAAATGGTCCTCTCAACTTGACCTGGGTACCAAGTCCCTTCTGAAAAGACTTCCAGAAATGTAAGGTGAACTGGGTACTCTGTTTGAGATGATGGATAATGGCACCCTATGAAACCTGACCAACTCCCGGACATAAAGTCTAGCATAGTCCTTAGCTGAATCTGTCATTTTAACTGGAAGGAAATATGCTGACTTAGTCGTCTGGTCCACTACAACCCAGATGGAATCATGTTGCCAATGAGTTTGAGGTAGACCCGTAATAAATTTCATATTTATTTTCTCCCACTTCTACGTGGGTATGCTGATATCTTGGGTCATATCTCCAGGTCTTTGATGCTCTACCTTGACTTGTTAGTAGTTTGAGCACTTGTCTACGAATTCGGTGATGTGCCTCGTCATGCCATTCCACCAGTAAATATCCCGCAAATCGCGATAGATCTTGGTTGCACCAGGGTGGATGGAGTATCTCGAGCTGTGTACTTCAGCCAATATCTACTATCCCAAGTCACCGACGTCCGGTACGCACAATTTTCCCTGATAACGGAGCACACCATTTCCTCCTTTGGAGAAAGCCTCAACCTGCTTTCTGAGAACCACTTCATTGAGTTTAAGTAGAATGGGATCTTCATCCTATTTGAACTTAACTTCAACAACCAAAGAGGAATCTGACCCGCTTTGCATCACCACTCCACCCTCAGTTGAGTCAACCAACTGCACCCCTAACCGAGCTAGTCTGTGAATGTTCTTCACCAATTCCTTTTTGGCTTCTTCAATATGAGACACACTACCTATAAACACTCTGCTTAGGGCATCAATCACCACATTAGGCCCCGGTGATATAGCACACTCATGTCATAATCCTTTAGGAGCTCTAACCACCTTCTCTAATGAAGATTCAGGTCCTTCTGACTGAATACATATTGAAGGCTCTTGTGATTGCTGAGAACACCAACGTGAGCCCCTATAGGTAATGTCTCCATATTTTTAATTCAAACACCATGGCTGCCAACTCCAATTCACGAGTTGGATAATTTTTCTCATGAACCTTGAGCTGTCTGGAGGCGTAGGCTATCACTTTGCGCCGCTACATCAGAACATAACCAAGTCCAACTTTGGAAGCTTCGCAATATACTACAAATCCACCCGATCCTTCCAGTAGAGTTAATACTGGAGCAGTAGTGAGTCAAGTTTTCAATTCCTAGAAACTCTTCTCACACGCATCTCACCACTGGAATTTCACCTTCTTCTAAGTCAACCTAGTCAGTGGAGATGCTATAGAAGAAAAGCCTTCTACAAAATATTGGTAATAACTGGCCAAATCCAAGAAACTTTTGATTTTAGTTGGTGAGGTGGGTCTGGGCCAGTCTTTCACTGCTGCTATCTTTTGAGGATCAACCTAAATACCTTCACCTGAGACCACATGACCCAGGAAAGTCATGGACTTCAACCATAACTCACACTTGCTGAACTTGGTGAACAGTTGGTGGTCTATGAGTGTCTGAAGCACTATCTTTAGGTGATTATCATGCTCTTCCTCATTTCTGTAGTATACCAGAATGTCGTCGATAAATACAATTACAAACATATCCAGATACTACTTGAGGACTCTATTCATCAGGTCCATAAAGGCTACAGGGGCATTTGCTAGTTTGAAGGACATAACCACGAACTCAAAGTGACCATATCAAGTCATGAAAGCTATCTTCAGTATGTCACACTCTCTAACCCTTAGTTAGTGATACACCGACTTGAGATTTATTTTGGAGAAACAGCTGGCTCCCTGAAGTTGGTCGAACAGGTCATCAATTTTGGGTAGGGGATACCTGTTTTTGGCTATGACCTTGTTCAACTGACGCTAGTCGATTCACATTCTGAGGGTACCATCTTTCTTCCGTACGAATATCAATGGAGCACCCTAAGAAGAGATGATGGGTCTAATAAAACCCTTATCAAGAAGATCTTTTAGCTGCTCTTTCAACTCCTTAAGTTCAGCCAGAGCCATTCTATAAGGAGGGATGGAGATGGGTTGAGTATTTGGAGTAATACCTATGCCAAAGTCAATTTCTTGTTCAGGAGGGACTCTGGGAAGATCTTTGGGGAACACATTTGGAAACTCTCTAACAACAAGGACTGACTAGATAGTTGGGGTCTTAAAATCAGAATCCTTGACCCAAACTAGATGATAAATACATCCCTTAGAAATTCTTCCTGGCCTTAAGGTAGGAAATAAACCTACCCTTCGGCGCTGAACTACGCTCGACCATTCTAGAGCTGGCTCATTAGAGAACTGAAACTTGATGACCCTAGATCTGCAGTCGACTAAGGCATAACCAGACTGTAACCAATCCATGCCAAGAATGAGGTCGAAGTCGACCATGTCTAACTCTACAAGGTAAGTCGGAACAACTTTATTGCAGATTGAGATCGGATAGTTTCTATACACCCGACTGCCTCTAACTGACTCGCCATCTGGGGTGGATATTGAGAAGAGTTCTGATAGTACTTCTAGAATGATATCGAACTGAACTGCTACACAAGGAGTCACGAATGATAGTGTGGCCCCTGGATCAAGAAGGGCATATACATCTAGATGGAAAAGGCGTAACATATCCATGACTATATCCAGTGAGTTCTCCTAATCCTTACAAGATGATAATGCATAAAAATGATTTTGGCATTGACCGCCCTCCGTACCTGATGTGTTAGCATGTTGAGTTGGTTGGCCTGCTGGAGCTACTGAGGTAGTGGATTGTGATCTCCCCAGTCCTACTGACAAGCATTCCTCAAGATGATGCCCAAGATATCCACAACCAAAACATCCCTCTCGACCCTAAAGACACTCTCTTGGGTGGTTCTTGCCACACTTGGGGCAAGCTGGATACCTGTTTTTGGCACTGTAGCTCTGAGACCGAGAACCAGATGCTCCACCCCTCCGATCCTGGCGGGACCGAAAGGTAGGGGTGCTGGTTGAGTTGCACGTTGGAGCCCTCTACTGCTGTTGCTGCTGTGGGTGGTTGCTACTGCCAGACCTCTGATGGCCATGATCTGACTGGCCATTCCTTGCCCCTTATTCTTTCTCTCCATGTCCCTCAGTTTTTCAGTCTCAATTTGCTGGGCATAGACAATCATACTGGAATGTTCGATATCTTTGATTAGCATTGCTGTTCTGCACTCTTTGAGGACCAGGTTTGACACCCCATTTACAAATTCAGCATGCGAGCCCTTGGCTCGGCCACCATCTCTGGAGCATATTTGGACAACCTGGTGAACTCTAGAGCATACTATTTTACGGTCCTTTTTTCCCTATCTCAGGTTCATGAACTCTGCTACCTTGACCTCCCTTAGATCCCGAGGGAAGAATCTGTATAGGAAGGCTATAGTGAACTCCTCCCGTTCCACCAGTCTTGCATCTGCTGACCTCCCCTCCTTTCACTATTCGTACCAAACTTGAGCTACCCCATTCAGATGATAGACAACCAAGTCGGCACTCTTGGAGGGATTGACACCCATGATTCGGGTGATCTTCTTAATCTTGTCCACAAACCCTGTGGGTCCTCTCCCGCCTTAGATCCATGAAAGTCCGAAGGGTTCATCCGAGTGAAGTCCCGCACCCTATCAGCTACTGCAGACCCATTTATGTTCACTGGCACCACCTGATGGTTCACCTAGTTGGTTACAGTCTGGACGAGCAGCTGAATGGCCTCTCTAAATTCTGCGGTAGATACTGAGTCATCCTGAGGGGCTGCCGGGCTTGGTGGGGCAGTCTGCAGGGCATTTCTAGCTCTTCTTCCATTACCGCGTCATGGAGGAATAGTTCACTGAAATGAAGCAGAGCACGAGTTAGAAGAATGATTTTGGAACTGAATTTCAATGCACAATAAGTAGTATAAATAAAGGGAAGTTCCCTAAGGACATCTCAAAGGCCTCCCCGTCATGAGTGTGGCGTGCTTCACACCCATGAACAGGGCTCTATTCGATGCGTCTTTCAGACATTCGAGGATACTCTGAACCTAGTCCTCTGATACCATGTTTGTCACGCCCCGATTTTACACCCTGGACGGGACACGTTACTTGAAACCACAAGTGACCCCAAGTCAACCCCTGGTCTATCATACCCTGGCATTTTGAGTAACATGAAATACATACAGCGGAAATTTAAAGCAAGAATGATAATACTTTATCAAGGTTATATATCTAACAAAATCATTCCGAGTTTGAAAACAATTCTACATCTGAAATGCTCTAAGACAGATGAGCTACTGCGATAAACCCCCAACTCACTCCAAAGTTAACTAAAAGAATGAAATCATAACTAATGCAAATAATCTCCGTCCTTGAAAGATGAGGACTCACCAACTAGATTGTTGAGTTCTTCGGTAAACGGTCGGCTAACGGGGCTGAGACTATGATCCTACAGTTGTATCGTAAAATGATACATCATAAAAGTATACATCAGTACTTTGAATGTTCTAAGTAAGTTAGAGGAACATAATACAATAAAATAAATAACAAAAGAAATACTGAACTGAAAGACATGCAATGACCAATAAAAGCTACTGAGCTGAATAACTGAATTGCTGAGGTGGTCTAGAAGGCCCTATCTGATGGTTAAAGCAAGTTCTAAGTCTGGAATACTAATCTGAACTGAACTGGACTGAGACTAGACTGAACTGACTAGTGGGAGAGTCTATAACCGACATGTAACCACGTGAGCTAGACGTGGAGTCCGATGTATACACCCAACTAGTAGGACCCAAAATACCTTGCCAGGGTATAAAGGAATGAACTGGGTGATCACAATAGTCTGGGGCCATGCAGGCCAATAAATACTGAAACCTATGCTGGCAATGTAGTATTGGGAACCTGGGTGCGCTGGAACCCCGGTCCGCTCGGTGCTAAGTCCTACTCCCACTAGATAATCCTAACGGAATACTAAGCTGATAGCTCAAAATTGGGGCCCAAGACTAGTTAGAGATATATAACTGAAAGTACAATGAGAGTCTTATCAGACCAGATTCTGAAACTGGGTTTTAGGCTGACCAGAACCGCTTATCTAGAAGCATCGTAATCGTCCAAGAATGAGATGAAATCTGAACTAGGATCCTAAGGGTAGTTAGAGATATATGTCTAAAGTGTCATGACTGCCTAGTGGACCAATAAACTAAATTCTGAATCTAATTCTGATAACTGAGAGGTAATACTGACACCTCAAGAAATTGTAGTCAAACTGATCAATCGACATTTCTGACTAAAACTAAGTATATTCATATTTTGACTAAATCTAGACAATCATGTATCTGACTAAGAATTTAGCATATAAAATAACAAGGGAATTCACTGCATTGGTATAATCAAGAGAATTTCAAGATTTATCATTTCAGCAAAAACTCTAGTCTGTTCTACCCTTAAGAACTAGGGCTAAACTTAATGCACGGGGATAAGCATCAATATTATCACTAACTAGTGGGAAAATACCCATAATTAATATAACAATATAATTCCACAGGAATTAAACGAAACACTATCAAGAATTTCTCAACATTCAAAAATCTGCAGGGCTAGAATTCACTCTTATGGGAATATTATCAATTTACTCATGAACTGACGGAAATCATGTCTAAAAATAATCATGGATATCATTCTATTCTTATTCAAAGAAAATCTACACATAATCTCTTCACATTCGAAAGCTCACGACTAGGATTCATAAAGAAATTAGAGAAGAGTTTTGGGGGACACAAGGGAAGAACTATTTCTCTTGTTGAATTACCACATACGTGATAAAGAATTCCCTAAAGAAGGAAGCTTGCACTGTTGAAATGGAGTAACCCTAGTCTTTCTTGAGAGCTTCTGAAGAGGAAAGATTACGGTATATTTTTTGAAGATGAGTGGGAATGAGGGGGAAAACCATTTAACCCCTCTAAATTCCCTTTAAAAATCCAAAATGACTTATTTTGGGGTCTAGGAGGTTAGGAATTTACCGAAACACCCTTAGTAAAATCGTAGAGAATAAGTACAAGGTGGTCCTAATGAGGGACCTAACGACTTGTTGCCCTGGGCCACAACTCGTGGTCTGATCCATGAAGTACACTGCTCATTTGGTCACCTTGGCTTGTCATGGGCAACCTAACTACTCGTTAGTGGTGACCACGACTCATGGTTACCACCCGTTATGTACACTGCCTCCAAGCCAATTATTTCCTCAACTAGCTGACCACGACTCTCCCTACAAATCGTGGGGACTTACCTCGACTCGTGGGGTCTCCCATCAAGTACACTGCCTCACTCCCTTTTCATTTTTACTCACCCACCCCATGATTGACCTAACGGCTCGTAGGGCATGACCACGAGTCATTGTCACGCCCGTGAGGACCCTTTTTCTCAAATTCTAAACTCCTCCCCTTTCCTCCCCACGAGTCACATCATGACTCGTGGGCTGCACCAATGGGTCACCTCACAACTCGTTCTATGCCTGGTGCCAGTTTTTTAACTTTTCTCGTTTCAACTTCCAGGTCTGATCTTTGGGCTTTCGGGGTATAACATGTTATTGCGAACAAAATCTTTTACCATCATCCTTGTCACAGACTTGTATTAAGATGCTTCTACCCATTTTGTGAAATAGTCGATAGCTACCAAGAACCTATGTTCATTAGATGAGGCTGGCTTAATAGGACCAATGTAATCCATCCCCCAAGTTGCAAATGGACAAGGATAACTCACCACGTTGAGTTCATTTGGTGGAACCTGAATCAAATCTCCATGACTCTGACACTGATGACATGTTTTCACAAAGCGAATGCAGTACATTTTCATGGTTATCCAAATATATCCAGCTCGTAGAATCTTCTTGGCTAGAGTGAAGCCTTTTATGTGAGGCCCACATGTACCCCCATGTATTTCTTCAATCAACTTGATCGCCTTTTTGGCATCAACACACCTCAACAATCCTAAATCAGGAGTCCTTCTATAGAGAATTTCTCCATTTAGAAATAAGTGGTTTGCTAATCTTTGAAGTTTCTTCTTCAAAATATCGGTTATGCCTTCTGGACAGTTTCCTGCTTTGAGATACCTCTTAATGTCATAGTACCAAGTCTCTTTATCTAGTTCTTTGTCTATATGAAAAAATAGGCGGGTTGATCTTGCACATTCACCTTGATAGGGTCAATATAATTCTTGTTTGGGTGTTGAATAATAGAAGACAGGGTTGCCAAAGCATATGCAAACTCATTTTGAGCTCTTGGACATGTTTGAATTCTATCTTGACAAATTTCTTACAAAGCTCCTTCACGTAATGTAGGTATGGAGGATTATCACATTCTTAGTGGTCCATTCACCTTGCACTTGATGAACCAATAGGTCTAAGTCACCTATAACCAATAATTCTCCTATGTTCATATCAACAGTCATTCCAAGTCTAAGAAAACAAGCCTCGTATTTTGCCATGTTGTTGGTGCAAGGAAATATGAGTTTTGCCGAGATCGTGTAATGTTGTCCTGATTCTGAAATCAATACTTCTCCAATACTAACTCCTTTGATGTTTTCCTCCTTATAAAAACATTCTTCATCCAAGATATTCTTCTAAAATATCCTCTCTGATGAACAAGGAATCTTCATCTGGAAAGTAAGTCTTAAGAGGCATGTATTCTTCATCCACAGGGTTTTTAACAAGATGATTAGCTAACGCTTGTCCTTTGCTAGATTTTTTGTAACATATACAATGTCAAACTCACTTAGGAAAATTCTCCATTTTGCTAGCTTCCTAATAGGCATCAGCTTCTAATTTTCATAGCTTGGATTTGGCATTAATTTTCATGACTCAAATGGTTGTGATTGCCCCCCACACTAATCCCCAGTGGGTGAACCAATATTTCCGACCTATTTACCATAAAACCATCGACATTATGAAGGAATAAAACACATTATGAAATTAATTAACGAAGCATCAATATAAATAAAGGAACAAAAAATAATCCGCTATAAAAAGACACTTCCAAAACCTGATAGTCATTGTACACGAGGAAATCTACCTATCTTTTGCTAAGAGTAATCCAAAAGAGAAGGAAAATTACAAAAAATCAATAAGAGTCTGAACTAGAGATATCAGACACGGAAGAGTCGGTTAGTACGCCTTGAGCCGCTTACCTTTCTACAATTCCGCTGCTACTTTAAATATGAGGGCGAGATGAGCTGCCGAGATCGGATTCTGTACTCAGAAAAGAAGTGCAGGAGTAGTGTCAGTACAAACACAGTACTGGTAGACAGCATCAGTCAACCTAAAATAATAACATACATATATATGGAACAACAATATGTGATTACCTCAGGACATCATTTCAATAGACATAGTGCTAGCTGGCCTGCTCAATGGATTGGGCCTCGCTGCAGTGCTCACTTGACCGCTGCCACGGTCTCGCCGCAGCGGAATAAGTTCCACTACAACGATATTGCCTTGGAAGTAACTCGACTTAGTAGCACACCCACCATTCTCTTAACTCTTTTCAACATTCTATTCATTATGATCAAGCAAGCATTTTCTACGTCAAATAAACAACGGACACGTCGTAATTACAAGGAACATATAATGATCCATTCAAAAGGTTTCACAACTCATCATGAGTCCTTATTTAACTTCACATGAGCCATCAAATCATTATAAAACATGTCAACAATTCAAATGCACCAAATACATGACCATAAGTTCAGTTCATTTAGGTCCTCACATTTCCAGACTGATCTTACCTCTTACATTCAGTAAATTAATACAACAAATGGTGATATGTCAGGCACACACCTCCGTCACATCACTATGAACACTCGATCACTAAACATCAATGTACACACATGCCATAGGGTCTTATGTCTACTCTACCAATCATGACCTGAAGGGGACTTTAGAAAGCGTGGTACCTGCTCCCACTAATCTACTCGTCTGGATGCTTCTCTCAGACATGAGCCACTTAACCATCATTGCTTTCTCGAATGCTCTTGTTGGGCACGAGCCACTCATCTATGGACATTCATATTATCCACTTTCATTCACACATCTTAGTGTTTTACCACTCTGTCCGTTTATTGACCTTGGAAAGGCCTCATCTTACCTCCCTTAACTCGATTTCTCACACAATTTATGAATCACGTTCAAACAATACAAAAAAATATAAACTATCTCTTAGCATAAAACTTCGACATTATATAAGTAATGATTTCATAGATACTTGTTAAATAATAGAATTCAACACAAGAATACATCAACAAGCAATGTGTGGAGACCAATTCACATAAAATCATTCCCCACACATACACGTTATTATACAAAGTCTAACTCTTGTTAAAACATAACCTGCCTTGATTACATATGGGAATATAAAGTTACTCAGTTGGAGCCTTGACTTTCCTTAGTACTTCAGAACATTCAAAATTTAGAACAAAAGATTAACAAATCAACCAAATATTTCAGGAAACAAGGGTTTGGAAATCCAACCCTGCCTCCATTCTACCCGCTTCATGGGGTTCTAATCATTACACATGAGTAAGTCATTCCACTCTAATCCTACCATAATCATTCAACCCGATTCATGGGGTTTCTACTGCCCAAAACCGTCTTTCAAGCAGTTTTAACACTAAATTTTTCACTTTTACCACTCTCTAGGTCTCTAATTCTAGGAATGATAGACTAGCACCATCCCATTCACCTTAGGGAACAACAATTACATTGTTACAGACCTAGAAATTAATCAACCTTAAATACCCAATCAATTTTACTTACTCTCATCATTCAAGGTCTTTTCAACCTAAAATTCACCATAACAAGTCTCTCTATTGATTATATGGGGTTAGGGAATCAAAATATAGAGAATAGACTAAGATTCTTACCTTTGAGAAGGGAAAACTGCTCTGCACTTGGGGAATTCTCTGAGTTCTCACAGTTCAGTTTTGGAATAATGGGGTAAACCCCTTGAAATCCCACTTAAAACCCACTTATTAATTCCCCTCATCTGCTACAGCAGTCGCATTATCGCTGTAGTGGACCCGCTACAGTGCCCCAAACAACATCACAACGGATCTAGTGGTATAATTTTTGATCCATTACAGCGGACCTCCGATCATGAAATCGGTATCGCTGTAGTGGTTATCCCTCTGCTGCAGCGGTCTCCGGTAACTAGTAGCTCCCACTTCTCGCACACAAGCCATTCCCAGCTCAAAATTTTCCTTAATACTTCACACCTTCCCACCAAAATTTATGCTAGAGAGAGGTGTTCGGTCTTACTCTCCCCCATCCTCCCCCTCCCCCTGGTAACGACAGAGGGGTCATTACATTAATTCTTTCAAAAGGTGGAGGCAAAGCATATCAAATCCATAAACACAATTCAGGCCTCAGTTTTAAATCATGGTATTTCATAAAATATTAATACAATCATCTACCAAGACTCTGAGAGAATTGGGGATAGGCTACAAATTCAATTGTTAAAATCATCTCCATGCTCAACATTCTAGATGGTTGGAGACTCAACGCAATCCTTTAGAATCATGTTGCATTGAACTTCCTCCTTAGCAATAAATAGTTTCTTGAGTGCTTCCACAAGGTTATCTTCTGCAACTTCATCTAATACTTAGGCAATAATTATCTTGGAAAATAACTCGTCCCTCAACAGGATAGGCTTCGGCAAGAGAATGTCACTTTTCCTTGTGAGACTAGCCAATGAGATTTCTTCTGGAGAAGGCTCATATCCGAGATCAAAATTATACTTCTAATTAGGCAACTGAATTGGCTTTGTTATTCTATCTAGGTTCACTCTCAGACCTTTACCAGGCTTAAAACTATTCTTCAATATTTCCCAAGCCACTATCATAAGCACACAAGGAAATTTTCCATTTCAACTCAAGTATCACACATAATTTCCTTAGTATGGTAAAAGGATCCATCCAACTTTTCCATACTTTCAATAACAGAAATTGAGTTATCGGGGTAGATCAAATTGTTTCATTCTCCGTGAACCACAATTTCAATATTACTCCTGACAAATTTTAATGTTTGATGTAAGGTAGAAGGGACTGCACCAGCCATGTGGATCCATGGACTTCCTAATAGTAGTTGTAACTAGCCGATATGTCCAGCACCTAAAACTCCATGATGAACCCATGGGTCCAATTTGCAATGCCAAGTCAACCTCTCTAATGACTCCCCTTTGAGTCCCATCAAAACCTATAATCTTCACATGAATTTCATGAATTTTTTCAATGTCAATTCCTATAGCTTGGAGTATAGTAAAAGGACATACATTAACTGTTGAGCGTTATCAATCAAAACCTTAGAAATGACTTTATCCCTGTACTTGATAGTAATGTTCAATGCTCTGTTGTGCCCCAAACCTTCAGGTGGCAACTCATCATCACGAAAAGAGACTTTGTGGGCCTCTAAAATTTATCCAACCATATTTGAGAAGCTCTCACTAGTGGTTTCAGATGGCACATGAGCCTCACTTAGCACCTTCACCAAAGCACTCCTATGAGTTGCAGAATGTCCGGCTGGTTCGGTATGTGTTAAAAACCGACACGCAAGTGTACGTGGTCAAACAAGTAATAAAGTGTCTAAGTAGCCAAGTATCGATCCAAGGAGGCTGCTCTGGATATGCAAAATTTCCTAGTTCACTATATTTCTATTCTATTTCTAACTATGCTAACAACTATCCAATCAAGAATTTAGGGAGTTTTGTTTCTAAACTAATTATATACTAAACTTAACAACTATTATTTACGTTGAATTCAGACAATGGATATGCTCATGCCAAGGTTAAGAACGAGTAATGGAGTTGATAATTATGATAATTTGGTCATCCTCTTCTTCATATTGCTAGTCAAGAACGTTTGCCTAGAAATTAAAACTTCCGTATTTAATTTCACTTTAGAATCATAAACCATTCGTCTACATTTCTGTGATCAAATGAAATTCATGACCTAACACTACAATTCCGGTTCCTAAATTGACTAATACGGCTTTCAAGTATATTTCTATCAAGAAAGCACATCAAAACCCAATTTTCCCAAATCAAGTTAAGAACAATACCCTATTAATTCACAACTTTCCAATTTCATGCTCTCTCGAGTGAAATTGGACTTTTTAGATATACATTAATGGTGGCCAATCAAGAATGTACTAAGCACAAGAATTAATAGAACAATATGCAAGAAGAAGAAGAAACCATATCAATTATTACCAATAATCATTACACAAGTTCAAAACCTCAGCAAGAAAGGAATTAGCCACTCATTCTTGGATTAATCGTCCTAGAATGAGTGTAAATCATGCATACAATTGAAGGAAAAGAAGAAGGGAAGAGAAGAAAACTCTTATCTTTTCTATTCTTCAACTGCCACAAAACCACGTTCCTCTCTCCACTCCTGAACTCTGCTAAAAACTAGAACTAAAAAAAGACTCCTTTAAAAATAACCTAAGTGTGCTATTTATACTAGTGGGAAATTTTTCCCGGAATAACAAGCAACGTGTCACGGAGGCCAACGCGGAGCACGGCCTCCGTGACACGGCGTGGACGCGGACCTTCTCTGGAAATTTCAGGGTCCGGATAATTGGCTTCAACGTGGCACGGAGGCCATCGCGGAGGCCTGTCTCCGTGCCACGGAGCTGTCGCGATGCCTCACTGGAATCTGCCACTTAATTTCCTCTCCAGGCAGTGTACTACCGCGATGGCAGCGTGGCACGGCACCATCGCGGAGCCAGTGTAAAATGTGCCATCCGAGGTCTTTTCCACGCTTGCATCCAAGTCCAACTCCGACATAGTTCCAACACGCATTTTTGCTCCTAAAAATCACATTATCCTGCAAAACAAATGCTAATCATGTTGGTTAGTATAAATTCGCATTTTATTACCAAATACATGATATTATATACACATTGCACAACAAACAAGGTAAAAATGGTACGTTTGAGTATCACTTGGGCATATAAATCTGCCCAAGATCACTTACCCCACACTTAAATCCTTGTTCGTCCTCGAACAACACATACACAAATCATGCACATCACATCTCAACCTTTGTCACTATGGTGCAACCATTTACGTTACGGTCATACCGATTATTCGATTTTTGCAAATCATCAAGAAAACATGCTTGGTCGTACAAGACAATGACCTTAATACATTGAGGCTTCCTAGACTTTTAAGAATTGATTCTTGATATCAGCAAACTCATGCAAATCAACTTAATAAAGAAATCCGACACGAAAAGCAATCTTTCATCAAGCATGTACCCTCACAACTCGAGAGAACTTTCCCTTTTCTGTTCATGCAGCACACAAACATGCAAGTAGGGGCATATAACAATTAATTTCACTCTCTCTCCCAAAAGAATTCACATGCATCATGTCATGACCCATAGGCTTGCCCTTAGTGTATTACTCCACTAATATAAAGAAATGCAATGTAGGATCAAATAGGACTTTTAATGGGTTGTAACTGGGCTATGGATCTAGTATATATATATTAGATTAGCCAATAATAGTCGCTAGCATCCTTAAGCGCCTTTTCAACTCATTCCCATCGACTCATGGACATTGTTCCTCTCTTTTCTCTTTTTCTCCCATTCATGCTGGTTTACTTTCATACAGCCCATTTCATCAGGCACACTTGACACAAAACAGAGGGTTTTCATGTACCCTCACTATCATTTAATTACAACTAGTGCCTCTTCAACATCATTTTTTCTTTCCTCACTTTGCTTTTCTTTTCTTTTCACTCTTTTCACTCTTTAACACTTTGAGAAACATTTTCTGTTCTTTGTAAGCGCTTAAGAGCTTCTTATAGACTTTAAGGCTAATGAAAAGAAGGAATAAAGCTTAGTTCATACAATTCTGGACAAAAGAAAGAAATCGGCTAAAGGCTCAACGGGCTGACTAGGGTACACAACATATAAAAAGGTAGAATTTGACAAGAAAAAAAATGGAAACTAACGGTTAAAACAAAGAAATGCCTACATCCTTTCCAACAATACACCTCCTTCATTTCGTTTTGTATACACACCAGGCAAGTTCTAGACAATTCACAATGACATGGAATAGCAAAACCTCACTCACACTTTATGCACATGCTCGAATCAAGACGCATTCACAGACTCTTTAATTAGTCAATTACATGAATTCAAGATTAAGCCTCAATCATAATGAACCAAATTCTATAGCCTAGGTAACTCAACATATTTACAAAATTGCATGCTTTCAAATGAATCATTTTCACGTTTTGAACATCAATTACAACACGCAACAAAATTTTAGCAACCATAAGCAACTACAGTTTATTGATGCAATCCACCAAAAAAACTAAAAACAAAACATCTACTCCTATCGACTACATTTCCCTTAAGACGGTCGTCATCCATCCATCATAGGGAATGGTCACTAACTATGACATCGGTTCAATGGGACTATTCTCGGTAAAAGAACCGAAAACAAACTCCGAGAAACCCAAAATTAAAACTTCAAAATTTTTGCAACACATCGATCATTTCGATAGAAAATATTTGCAAAATATGTTGATAAATGCAAAATCTTTTCGCAAAAATTTTGAAAAATATCGATCATATCGATAGAGAAAAAAAAATATTTATAAAATTTACAAAATATTTACAAGTGCAACCATAACTTTCAAAACACACATCATTAGCCACAACACAAATATATACACATACATCACAAATCAGTTCACAACAACAGGGAAAACACAGGCATACATAACGTCAACGAAGAATTATACAGCAAGTTTAGAGCCTATGACCCAGCACCTAACTACTCCCCGCCCCATACTTAAATCGAACACTGTCCCCAGTGTTCACAAAAATACAAAGCACAAATTTTTGGGTGGTGGAACTCCCTGCTTAGTCGAAATATTCGACTTCCTCATCCGGTGCTGCGGCCTCGTCGCCCATATCTGAATCAGCTCCATCGCCGTCATCGGACTCTACATCAGAGTCCTCACGACGTGTCTCCTCATCAGTAGGGATGTCGTCGTCAGTCGGCTCCACAAAGGCTGGCCCCACCTTGCATAAAGCTCTGGCGTTCTCGTTGAAGGGGTAGTCCAGCTCCAGCTGCCATAATTCATCCTTGGTGGCTGGTCTCCCACCTATCCGTAGCTGCAGCATCTGCATGCCGAACATACGGGCCATATACTGGTCGTCACGAGCATGTCGCTCGCCCAGAGTCAGCACAGGTCCGTGTGTAGTGTCGGGGGCCTTGGTTTTTGTCACATCAAGGGCCCTCCGCTCCAACTGCGGAATGTAATCCAAGGCTTCTTCCTCGATGTCAAGGCCTCGGAGGAAGGTGGTGATGAGTCCGCCAAACCCGTATCTGTGGCCCTGGTGTAGTCTGGCTCTCTTCATGGCGGATATTATAACCGCCCCCACATTAATCTCAAGCCCTTTCATAAGGGCATACACCAGGCAGACACGGTCCCGGGTCACGTCTGTCATATGCACTCCCGGGATCAAACACGAACATACTATTTTTAGCCAGATTCTGGCCTCCCTGTTCATCTGCGAATAAGGCAGAGTCTGGTGGTAACCCCTCTCTTTGTGTCTCCTCCATCGGGCTGTGGAGCGAGCCCCACACAACGTACGTCTGATGTCGGCGTACGGTGGGGTGATATTGAGCTGGCGGAGAACGTGGGCGTCTGTGTCCCGCGCTCCAACGATGGCATTCAGCTGCTGGGGTTCCAGAGTGACAATCTGCCCTCTGATTTTAATAGTATGGCTCCTGATGGCCGGGTTCCAGTTGGCGTAGAATTCCCGGACCAAGTGAAGGTTGCACTCCTTGGGCTCCTGAAAAATAAAACTGAGCCCAGCTGCCTCAATCCTCTGCACCATGCGAGGGAACTCCTGTGCAAGTGGTTCCCTTGCAATATATTCCTCCGGGAAGTATTTGCTTTCCTTGTGCTTATTATACCATTTCTTCCCTTCGTCGGTGACCCATCGTGCTCCGTATCGGCGGTGTTGACTGCGTGGAACAGCAGGTGCAGCTGGGACAGCAGTGCCCAGTCTCATTCTCTTTCTGCCGGTGCCTGAGGTTGAGGCACCCTTGCCTTTATCTTGTCGGCTAGCCATTGTACCTGTCAATTTACACAGACAAGCACAATATTAAGCTAAAAACTTGTTAGCTTCGGCTAAGGTCGGGTTAAACAAAATTTACCCCACACTTAGTCTTTAACAATATCTACAACATTTTAGCAAGGATAACTCTATTTACACCCCCAAACACAATCAACTATAAACATGTTGCTTAGTGCGTTCACAAAATTTCGATAGCATAACGGCTAGCGAACTACTCAGACATCATACAGCTAACCCAATCCTCCTATCGACAGCTATTCACCCATAGCACTTAGCAACAATAACCACAACAGAAATAAGAACAACAATACAAACCTATTATATACAACTAATCTAAGCAATTCAACCAATTCACATCTTATGCACTTCCCCACAAAAATTTGAGAATTAGTCGTCTTTCCACAATTAAACAATAGATACCACGACTTATCTCAACTACTAAACACACCCAGGCACCAATTTCATCAAACTATCAAGTTACCCACGTTAAAATCCAACAACCCAAGCCCTAGAACTCAATTCGACAATCAATATTGAATTATTCAATCAATCGATAAGTTCAAGCGTCAACTACAATAATCCGAACATAATCAATCACAAAATAATTCACATCATGTTTAATTTTTTTTTACCTAGGGTGATATATCTCACCTCACATGCTCAAAAGTGACAAAACTCGCCAGAAATTTGAGATAGAAGATGAAAACAAACCTTGGATTTGAAGAACCGAAAAAACTTGACGTTTTCCTTGCCTATCAACGTGGCACGGAGCTTGGTGGTAGGGGAATGGGTGTTTGGTCGCGGAGGGTAGAAGGAATGGGGAAATTTGGGCGAAAATCGGGGGTTTATTTAAAAGAAACACGCGGGTCACCTGGAAACCCGGTGTGACCCGGCACTGGAATAAGGGCAACATGTCACGGAGGGTAACGCGGAGCCCCTCCTCCGTGACACGGAGCCAACGCTTTGGCTTACTGGAATTTTAAAAAATTCCAGATTCGCCTTCAACGTGTCACGGAGGTCAACGCGGAGTATTGCCTCCGTGACACGGCGCCAACGCGCCAGTGCTCTGTTTCACCATCAAATTTTATTTTTCATACCTCGCCTCGTTTCCTCGATTCCAAGTATTTTTCCTCCGGTATACCTGAAAATCACCTCACTGAACAAAAATTGGTTAAATTCATAGATTCCCTACTAAAAAAATAAATAAATAAAATAAAAATTACTAATTAAAATGCAAATCTAAGCCTAGTCAAGAAAAAGGAAAGAAAATAGAATAAAAGAAAACTTTACACTAAGGAAAGAAAAAAATATTTTTCACGGGTTGCCTCCCGTGCAGCGCCTGGTTTAACGTCGCGGCTCGACGTACCAAGTTTCACCACTTTTTCCTCCACCTTGAAGATATGAATCTCACCCCTAATTTCTTCTCTAATTTCCTCTTATGCTCTAGGGGTGGTGGTGAAAAATTGTAAGGACCAAACAGTAGATGTTGCCTTTTGCATTTATTGGTCCTTAAGTAAGCGAAGTCATTTTGTCTCTCCGAATTAGTGAATTTCAAAATATACGGGGCTTGGTCCCCCTCTAGACATTTCTCTACAAACTTGGAAGACTCTATTTCTATGTTGTCAACCAAATTTAATGTTGAAAAATGCGTAGAGTGTGGTCCAATACACCTCAACTCTGAAACTGCATTGTGCTTGACCTCCTTACTTGTATACACCTTCTCGACATTGTCATCTATCTCTCCATTGATGTCAAATGGGGGATATTCTTTCTCTTCTTCCATGAATGGATTTTCTATAGATATGAGCCAATCACGGGGACACTCAAGAGATTCTAATTGTTGGGCTTCATCCAAGAATTCACCCTTGTATTCCTCTTGTAGTTCCTCTTGAATATCGGCTAAAACTGTCACCTGCGAATTATCATAAGCTTCAGCCTCAGCACACATCTCCGTGAGTTTGACGCTCATCCTGCTTACAGCCTCGGCATTCTCCTTTTGCTGAATTATCAATTCTGCCACCGACTCCTTCATTGCTTCTGATTGCTCCAGGAGTTGTTTCATCATGTCCTCTATTTGAACTTGGCGTCCCAAGTCCTCATTTTCAACATGCCTATATTCAGCAAAAACAGCAGAATGATCATAGCGGGGGCTTGGGGGAGAGGAATAGGCCTTTGGACAATCACCCCAATGGCCATATTGACACCCACATATATTGCACGTGTTACAGTTTTGCCACAAGTGGGGTCCTCCATAGTTCAGACAAGATTCACTAAAATATGAGTATCCACCATAGAAACCATTTATATTCCACGATGTCATGTCAATAAGGGTATACGAACAAGCAGAAAAATAAAATAAAATAAAGAAGAATTAAAACAAACACTAGACCAAGTTGTCAACACTTAAGAAAATAAAACAAAAATACAGTAAATTTATACTTAAAACAATTTCACAAATCGCCTAGCCTCCCCGGCAACGGCGCCAAAAACTTGTCCGGCTGGTTCGGTATGTGTTAAAAACCGACACGCAAGTGTACGTGGTCAAACAAGTAATAAAGTGGCTAAGTAGCCAAGTATCGATCCAAGGAGGCTGCTCTGGATATGCAAAATTTCCTAGTTCACTATATTTCTATTCTATTTATAACTATGCTAACAACTATCCAATCAAGAATTTAGGGAGTTTTGTTTCTAAACTAATTATATACTAAACTTAACAACTATTATTTACGTTGAATTCAGACAATGGATATGCTCATGCCAAGGTTAAGAACGAGTAATGGAGTTGATAATTATGATAATTTGGTCATCCTCTTCTTCATATTGCTAGTCAAGAACGTTTGCCTAGAAATTAAAACTTCCGTATTTAATTTCACTTTAGAATCATAAACCATTCGTCTACATTTCTGTGCTCAAATGAAATTCATGACCTAACACTACAATTCCGGTTCCTAAATTGACTAATACGGCTTTCAAGTATATTTCTATCAAGAAAGCACATCAAAACCCAATTTTCCCAAATCAAGTTAAGAACAATACCCTATTAATTCACAACTTTCCAATTTCATGCTCTCTCGAGTGAAATTGGACTTTTTAGATATACATTAATGGTGGCCAATCAAGAATGTACTAAGCACAAGAATTAATAGAACAATATGCAAGAAGAAGAAGAAACCATATCAATTATTACCAATAATCATTACACAAGTTCAAAACCTCAGCAAGAAAGGAATTAGCCACTCATTCTTGGATTAATCGTCCTAGAATGAGTGTAAATCATGCATACAATTGAAGGAAAAGAAGAAGGGAAGAGAAGAAAACTCTTATCTTTTCTATTCTTCAACTGCCACAAAACCACGTTCCTCTCTCCACTCCTGAACTCTGCTAAAAACTAGAACTAAAAAAAGACTCCTTTAAAAATAACCTAAGTGTGCTATTTATACTAGTGGGAAATTTTTCCCGGAATAACAAGCAACGTGTCACGGAGGCCAACGCGGAGCACGGCCTCCGTGACACGGCGTGGACGCGGACCTTCTCTGGAAATTTCAGGGTCCGGATAATTGGCTTCAACGTGGCACGGAGGCCATCGCGGAGGCCTGTCTCCGTGCCACGGAGCTGTCGCGATGCCTCACTGGAATCTGCCACTTAATTTCCTCTCCAGGCAGTGTACTACCGCGATGGCAGCGTGGCACGGCGCCATCGCGGAGCCAGTGTAAAATGTGCCATCCGAGGTCTTTTCCACGCTCGCATCCAAGTCCAACTCCGACATAGTTCCAACACGCATTTTTGCTCCTAAAAATCACATTATCCTGCAAAACAAATGCTAATCATGTTGGTTAGTATAAATTCGCATTTTATTACCAAATACATGATATTATATACACATTGCACAACAAACAAGGTAAAAATGGTACGTTTGAGTATCACTTGGGCATATAAATCTGCCCAAGATCACAGAACTCATCAACAATGATAATAAGGAAATTTGGGAAGGCATTTTCTTCAATTATTCAACAACAAAATACTCTTTAGTTGGCATTTTCCTCCAAAACTCCTTTACTTCGGCCTCTGCCACAACTTTCTTTAGGTTATTTTCCTTTCTGAATGCTCCTTGTTCCACCTCTTCCAGGGCATAACACCACCCATACCTTGTCATTCCCCCAGCAGTTTCAACAACCAGCTTTCCTTTTCCTTTACTCCTTGGGTCAGTTTGGTAATTCCAAGGGAAAATCTTGGTGTAAAAAGAAGACGCTTGAGTGACTAACGCTGTGATCCTAGGTTTCGGAATGATAACTTCCACTTCAATTGGTGTCCTCCCATGGATTATAACTATGGGAGCAACAAAAGCTGAAGATACAATCTTGTCCACATCTTTGACCGACGCAATGGTCCCTTCCAGACTACTTCCTTCACCAAGTGATCATGTTCACATTTTCATTGTCATGATTTGACAGAGGGTTGTTGCTTACATTAGGGGGAGCCCCTTTGAGTTTAATGAATCCTTCTTCGATTAGCGTCTCAATCTTGTCTTTGAGAGCAAAGAAATTTTTAGTGTCATGTATGATAATTCTAGAGTGATGCACACTATGTTTACCAAAACTATATTAACCAACCTATTTATTAAATAAAGATAACAAAGGTTAGTCAATTATTATAATTCCAAATAATCTAGTACTTGACCATCTAGATTTTAACCAATATTTCCTTACTCACATATTGCTATTATGCTACAATAAATCTGCCTCATAGTCAAATAAATATTAAAGGTGCACTTGCTGAAAATTTTACTTTCTAGTTTAATGAGAAATCTAAAGCATAGAGGTTAACATATACATACTAACCCATTCCTTCAACATAGCTCATCATTTCTGTCGTTTGAACAAGTATTCACTCCCCCATATTTAAGATATTCAAGAAATACAAATAGAAATGATTCTAGAGGAAAAACTAACGGTTTTCGCGTATATTGACACACTCTTAACAGCTTTGAACTCCTAATAATTCAAGAAAAACATACAATCATATTGAAATATTTACAAAATTCTGGATTTACTTAACTAAGATTTTTTGCACAATCAACTAAGGAAACAACAACTAACATTTATGCATGATTAGGTGAGAAAGAAACACCACACAATGACTCTGGTAAATGTAGAAAAATCACCCAATACTTACTGCTTGACAACAAAGATAGATAACAAGAGACTCCATCCTTAATACTTTACAATTATCCTTTGGCCATATTTCGTATCCTCTTTATTTATCATTTTGGCCAAAGCCTCCTTTTGTTCCCAGGAAACACGTAATAAGGAAGACAACAGAGGCAATTTCACAAGAGAATAACCAACACTTCCACATGACAAAACCATACTCATATTAACAATCCCTTTACCTTAGTTACAAATACTATTATCAAGCATCCACTCATATGAGAACTCAAAAGAAAAGAAAGCAAACCTTAAACATAGTCACATATTAGAAAAGGAAAAGATCATACTATGTTCAACAACTTACATTCAAGTTCTTTACTTATCTTAACTATAGGATAACTAAGTGGTTAACATAAGCAGTCACTTGAACAACTAAGAACGGCAGATTCAAAGATAATAGTATACAATCATGTTCAGTCATACTATCATAGACTCTTATAGCCATTTAATTACTATTAATAAACAATTTTAGCACATACATACGACTAAATCTTTTACAATGTCCAACGAGGTTAGGTTATGGGAAAACAAAATAATTTCTTCTAAAGTGAATCATGACTGTATTAGCTAGTGTTAGACCTTGTAGTTTCCTTTATTTTAATAATAAGTTTTAAAAGAAAGGAAAAAAACCTCTGTATTGAATGCTATGTTCAAATATTCAAGAAAAATTATGTTCCAACTCACAATGCTTATGTAATACCCCAGAAAAAAGTTTTCCAGATTAGACTCAGAGCTTGAATGGAATTCAGTAGGGAACCAGCAAAAGTGACATGGAATGACTCATGTGACGAGTCATCATTTGGTCTGATGGGTCGTTTGGTCACCCGTCCTAAGGACGTCTTAAGTTAGTGAAAATTTTATCCAGAACTAACGAGTAATAGGACGGCTCGTTGGTCTATGTAAATGGTCATTAGAAAAAGCCATTGGAAGAGTTTTAGAAATGGTTCAATAGGACTTTTGTAACCACGAGAGGAAGTAATGAGTCATTGTGAAGAACACCAACCCGTCATTATGCCTCATTGTAAGTCCTCAGTCAAGATTCCCAGCAAAACAATGAGTGAAGTGACGACTAATTATCTCCTGTAATGGGTCGTCTTATGTGATCATTGAATGGAGTTCAGAAAGGGTTCAAATATAATTGAATAATAATGAAAGGCTGAAATAACACATCATGAGGAGTCACAACCCATGGTAACAAGTAATTGGAAGAAACTTCAGAGAGCTCCAAGGGATAGCCCCTTTGCACGAGTCATAGGATGACTCTTGGTGTATAACAATGGATCGTCCTCTCTAGTCATTTTTTGGGAAGCAGATAAGTACTAGAAGCACTCTAGGAGTAACAGATGGATTCAACGAGTCGTTAGATCACACAACGACTCATTGAAGGACTTGTTGCATCTGATAGGCAAGTTTTTAAAGCAAATCTGTAGTGGTATTTTAGTAATTTTCTATGCTTCTAATTCCTAAGCGAGGCCATTTTGGGTATTCTAAGGGTTGAATTAAGGGGGTTTCCCTAATCCCTCATTCCTTTATAAATCATTAGTAAATTCTTCTTCTCTCTTCATCTCAAGGCTCAAGAGCACCTAGAGTTCTTCTTCAAAAGCTTCAAGATTCAAGTGCTAGTGGCAGATTTCTTCAAGCCAAGTATGTGAGACCTCAGCAAGGATTTTCTTTCATCTTTGGGCCCTAATTTTCAAAAACCTAGCTACTTTGATTTTCTAGAAAAGCATGTCTTAGGGTTTCCATTCTATGAATGTTTTCTCTCATGCTTTCCATGATTTTCAAGGTCCTCAGGACAAATAGTAGATGATGTTCATGAATTCACTCTCAATTTCATGATGAACTCCATGGTTAGATATTAGCCTATTTTTCCAAAGTTCAACCCATGAATTAGTTGTTTTCGAAAATATGGTCCATTTGAGACATATGATTTTACCATGAATTCGGTACATATGATTTGCACAATAATTTGGACTTATGATTTTTCATGGATTCACTATAATTCTGCTATTTATGATTTCCTAGACTCTCAAGCCTCTTGTTATTGGAAAGTAGCCCCGACTAGATTCTCATGAATTCAGTATGATCAGCATGTTTATGGTTCTTTAGACTCTCACGCCACTTTCTAGTAAAAAGTAGCCCTGACTAGTCTGAGAACATCAATTATGAGCCCTATATATCAGCATATCAAGGTCCTTTAGGTTCTCGTGACTCTTGCTAGATAAAGTTGTTCTGACAAGTCTTAGGACATCAACTTTAGATTTTTAGTTTACATATATCATTATGTTCAGTTGGGAGTAGTACTTAGCACTAAGTAGGCCATGGTTCCAGCATACGTAGGTCTCAAAACTACGTGTCATCATAGGATGTGGGATTCTCAATAGTAGAGAATGTTTTTCTTAGCCCGAGGATTATGGGATCCTCGATATTTGAGAGTGACTCCCTTGCCTCATGGGGCGCATGCAGGGGTCATCATTATTAGGGATTGTCTCCTTGAGTCCACGAGTTATATCACGCCAGTCAGAGTTTTTACCCTTGGTAAGGTATGAACACCCTTTCAATCGCGGTTATAGGTCGAGCTCCATAAGGTTCATATTGGAGTCAATTAGTTAATAGTCTTTCCCATGGCACAATTCAGTTCATTTCCAATACAGTTATTTCAGTTCAGTTTTTAGTTTATGATTTCAGATTAAGTCTTCAGTACATGTACATGACCCAAAAACTAGATTTACTTATATCTCATTAAATGTTTAAAAACGAGCATATCATATCAGTATTTATGCATCTCAGATAGGGTCAATGTACTTCACTTTAGTTATGTATTCAGATCAGTCTTTGTCAACATACTAGCATGTTCCTGCTTCAGTTACATTTCCTATATACTCAATATATTCCAAGTACTAACCGCATAGTTTATGTGCTATATCATTTTATGATATAGATCATGGTATTCAGACTCAGCTCGCGGTTAGACATGCTCCAAACTCTATCAGCTGATAATGTTGAGTCCTATCTTCCAAGGACAGGAGTTTGTTTTCCTTAATTCAGTTTATTTCTAGTTTCAAAAATTGGAGTTAGCTGGGGGCTTGTCCTAGCAACTCATCAGATTAGTAGAGGCTTTCAGATAGTGTAGTACTAGTTTCAGCTTATGACTTTGTGTTGTTATCAAATTTTTATCCTTTCCTTTTTATTAGTTATGTTTCAATTAAGCTTTCGCTTAGTTATGTTCTATTAGTTGTTTTCATGTTAGCATTATGTTATTCCATGGGTTAGCTTGGAGCCATTTATGGTTCTAGGTCCTGTGTTACGGTCAGGGTGTAGACTCATGTCGTGACAAACTTGGTATCAGAATATTAGGTTTAGAGTGCCCTAGGGTGTCTAAAAGTCGCGTCAGGTAGAGTCTTTTTCTTGTACGTGAGTGCATCAACTTATGAGGAAGAGGTACAAGGCATTGTTTGGAAATTTTCCGTTCTTCATGATTCTTATCACTCATAGAGTGTGAAATTCTAAAAGTTCCCCTTCTAAATCGTACTTTATGCGTATAGAGACAATGCCTCCCAGACAAACCAATGAAAGGAGAAATAATAATGGGTACCAGCCCGCCCCACCAGTCGCAACGAACCCGATGAATGAGAAGCTTACCCATGCAGAGTTTTCGGCTGCATTTCAAGTGTTCGCGCAAGCTGTCACAGCACAGGCCAACCATTAGGCAGTGGCACCCGTGAACCCTAATGGAAATCTAGGGATGCAAGGGTACGGGATTTCGTTAGAATGAACCCATAAGAATTTTTTAGGTTGAAGGTGGATGAGGATCCACATGAGTTCATAGAGGAGATTCAGAAGATCACCTAGATTATGGGGGTGACTAGTGAGGAAACCACAAACTTAGCCTCCTATCATCTTAAGGGAGTTGCGCATATATGGTTCAGACAATAGAAGGAAGGCCGTAGGGCCGGTGCAGCTCTGGTGAGTTGGGACGAGTTTGTGACAGTCCTCTTAGATAGGTTCTTGCCTCAAGATTTGATTGAGGTAAAGGCAGTCGATTTCATAAACCTGAAGCAGAACTACATGACTGTCCGGAAGTATGCCTTGGAGTTTATCCAATTGTCTAAGTATACACCGGAGATGGTGGTCATTTCGAGGGCTCGCATGAGCAGGTTTATAAATGGAGTCTCAAATTTAGTATTCAAGGAGTGTAGGACCTCGATGTTTATCAGTGACGTAGACATTTCTAAACTCATGATCAATGCTCAACAAATCGAGGAGGAAAAGCTAAAGGAGTTGGAAAGGGAGATCAAGAGAGAAAGGACATTAGACTCAGAGTATTCCCAGCAGAGCACGAGTGGTGGGCCTCATTCCTAGTCCCATCGAAGATCATCAGTCCCAGCACCATCGACAGCCAGTATTCCATATAGCCCTAGGGTTAGGAGATTACATACCTAGCTTGCAAGAACTGTGGAAAGAACCATTTAGGAGAGTGTGTGTCTAGTTCAAGCACTTTCTTTTGGTGCAGCAAGTCGAGGCCATAAATGAGAGATTGCCCAACAGCCAAATGGGGTTAAGGTAGAGCCCCAACCATCTCCTCAATAGCTTCGACAGCCCATCTCAGTAGGGCACATCATCTGGTGCCGGTAGTGGATAGAATTAGGACCGCTTCTACGCCGTATTATTAAGTCAGGATTGGAAAAGCTCGACAAAAGTAGTCACAGGTATATTATGAGCTTTTCGTGATTGATTCTTTCATATTGTTAGACCCAGGAGTCACAGTATAAGATATAATGCTCTTTTTGCATCCTAGTATGACATTTTTCCACTAATGGTATGAAAAGTCTAGAAGTTAGTGATGTATCCTAGCTTTAAAAGGGGATCTAAGAGCCTTAGAATGATGACTTTATGCTAATAGGGAGATGATAAGTTGAAGGGCCAAGTCAGGCCTTGAGTGCTCTAGTAGGGGAATTCCAGATACAGTATCTTTGGGGTGTCAATTAATTCCCATCAAGGTGCTTTCCCCTATGTTTCAGTCAACATTACACTCTACTCATACCTATGTTTATATTTACAGAATGATAGGTAACTGCTTCAGACGGCGATCCCAGCCTTTCTCCAAGATTCCATAAATCTCAACTCTATGTCATGAAACCAGTTAAGTATGTAAACTTATGTCTCCTAGTATGCTCAGCTCTATGAACTCAGTCCTAAGAATTTTCCTTAATGGCTTAGTAGATTCATGTATATGCTCAGTTTAGACTTTTTTATAAATGATTCATGCTTACGATATCCTTACTGTTAGCCCTATGTATGTTCTCCCATAATAGAAATGATGGTTGTATTGGGTATGTCCAGAATTGACTCCCCATGCATGTCTTAGATCTTTGGTAGGTAGAAGTTCATGGAGTGCAGTTGTTAGTCATGTCAGGGAGTCTGAGAGATTTTGGGATAGTGTAAGGTACTGCAGAGCTATAAAGATGAGTGTCGCGGTAGGCTTGCATTGTGTGTTCTCATTCGGGAAGTGGGTGCAGTTAGCATGGTGTTCTTATATGGGGAGATGAGATATTAGGGTGGCGTAGTGCTGATGGGAATGGAAGACTCTAATTGAAAGGAGGTTCCAGTTGAAATTTCGGACCAATAGTTTCATAAATTGGGGGAAACAAGGAGGCAGTTTCAGTAGAGGTTTCATAGAGTAATCAGTTAGTAGAAGGGACTACTTGGAAAGTTGAATTTGGATAAGTCTTACTCTTTGTCAAACCAGTCATCATGTTATCTGTTCTGATATCATAAAGTAGTTTTGGGAGTTCCATGTCAGTCTCATGTCCTTCAGGCCCTCTCATGTGTTAACATGTATGCATGAATCATGATACTAGTTTATTCATGTAATTCAGTTTGGAGTCAGACACTCCATCAACACTTAGCATTTAGTATTTAGTTCTTGGGATTGAAGCTCTTTCCCCTGCCTTTCAGCTTAATTAGCCCATATTCGAGGATGAATGTTTCCAAGGGAGAGATATTGTAATACCCTGGAAACAAAAAGTTCCTTAGATCATACCCTAGAGCTTGAATGAATTTAGTAAGGAACCAGTAAAAGTGTCACTGAATGACTCTTGTTACGAGTCGTCGTTTGGTCCGATGGGTCGTTAGGTCGCCCATCCTAAGGATATTTTAAATTAGCGAAAACATTACCCAGAACTAGCGAGTTAAAGGATAACTTATTCGTCCATGCAATAGGTCATTAGGAAGAGCTATTGGAAGATTTTTAGAAATGGTTCAATAGGACTATTGTAACCACGAGAGGAAGTAATGAGTTGTTGTGAGGAACAAGACCTATCGTGTGCCTCATTTAGCTCCTCAGTCAGGATTCTGAGAAAAACAATGAGTCAGGTGAAGATTTGTTATCTCATGTAATGGGTCATCCCAAGTGGTTGTTGAATGGAGTTTAGAAAAGGTTCAAATCTGATTCAATACCAATGAAAGGTTGTAACTATTCTTCACGAGGAGTGATGACCCGTGATGACGATTCGTTAGAAGAAACTTTAGAGAGATGCAAGGGGTAGCCCCTGACCATGAGTCATATGATGACTTGTGGTATGTATCAATGGATCGTCTTTTCTAGTCATTATATGGGGGATCAGAAAAGTACTAGAAGCACTCCAGGAGTAACAGATGGATTCAATGAGACGTTAGATCAGAAAATGACTCATTGAAGGACTCGTTGCATCTGATGGGCAAGTTTTTAAAGCGTATCTCCAGTGGTATTTTAGTAATTTCCTATGCTTCTAATTCCCAAATGTGGTTATTTTGGGTATTCTAAGGGTCGAATTAAAGGGGGTTTTCATATCCTAATCCCTCATTACTTCAAAAATCATCAGTAAGTCCTTCTTATCTCTTCCTCTCAAGGCTCCAAAGCACCTGTGATTCTTCTCAAGAGCTTCAAGATTCAAGTACTAGTGGGGGATTTCTTCAAGTCAGGTATTCGGAACCTCAACAAGGATCTTCTTTCATCCTTGTATCCCAATTTATGTTCAAAATCCTAGCTACTTTGATTCCCTAGAAAGTCATGTCATTGGGTTTTCATTCTATGAATGTTTTCTCCCATGCCTTCCATGATTTTCAAGGTCCTCATCATAAATAGCACATGATGTTCATGAATTCACTCTGAATTGCATTACAAACTCCCATTGTTAGATATTAGCATGATTCCCCAAATATCAATCCATGAATTAGTTATTTTCGAAAATATGGTTCGTTTAAGATATATGATTTTATCATGAATTCAGTATGTATGATTTACACTATGATTTGGATTTACGATTTTTCATGGATTCAGTATGATTAGCTTGTTTATGATTCCCTAGACTCTCAAGCCTCTTGTTAGTGGAATGTAGCCCTGACTAGACTTTTATGAATTCAGGATGATCAGTATGTTCATGGTTCTTTAGATTCTCAAGCCTTTTGCTAGTACAAAATAGCCCTGACTAGTCTTAGAACATCAGTTTTGAGCCCCCAAGATCAACATGTCATGGTCCTTTAGGCTCTCGGGACTATTGCTAGATAAAGTGGTTCCGACTAGTCTTATGACATCATCTTTAGATTATTAGTTTACATGTATCTTTATGTTCAGTTGGGAGTAGTACTTAATATCGAGTAGGCCAGGGTTCCAGCATACCTAGGTCTCAAAACTATGTGCCACCATAGTATGAGGATTCTTAATAATAGAGAAAGTTTCCCTTTGCTCGAGGAATATGGGATTCTCATTATTTGAGAGTATCTCCCTTGCCTTGGTAGGAGCATACAGGGGTTATCGTTGTTAGAGATTGTCTCCCTAAATTCACGAGTGATATCACATTACTCAGAGTTTTTACCCTTAGCAAGGTATGAACACCCTTCCAATCGAGGTTATAGGCTGGGCTTCATAAGGCTCTTACTGGAGTTTGTCAGTTAATAGTCTCTCCCATGGTACAGTTCAGTTTCAGTTCCAGTACAGTTATTTTAGTTCAACTTTAAGTTTATGATTTTAGATTTAGTCTTTCGTACATGTTCATGACCCAAAAAATATATTTTACTTATATTTTCATTAAATGTTTTCAAACAAGCATATCATATCAGTAATTATGCATCGCTAATAGGGTCATTGTACTTCACTTCAGTTATGTATTCAGATCAGACTTTCTCAGCATACTAGCATGTTCCTAGATTTAGTTACTAATAACATCCAAAATATATCCTTCATGTAAAGAATATACACAGCCAAAGTATCAAAACAAGTAACCCGCTGAGTATCAGGGTCGAATCCACAAGAACTAGTGAATGACAATTACAAGTGTTGGTTGAGAAATTGAAGTTAGCTTGCACCATGTAGAGTTAACATAAGAACAAATAAATTGGGGGGTTTGAAATTTTCAGTGAGTTGTATTTGGTAATTTAGTGGAAATAAAATAGCAAGATCAGCAAGGTTGTCAACAAGAGTGTGAAAGACTAGAGGTGTGGTGTAGATGCTATACTAACTAGATCGAGACATGCTAGGTCATCTTATAAGTTCAATAAGTGTAAATAATCTTGAGAATTGGGTAATTACAGCTTTTCATCCTTATAACTACCTCATACTAGAGTTTTGTCAAACCTCTAGCCACAATTTAGCTCAATCCGATTAGATTTGGATTAGAAGCTACACTAATTTCTAGCTATTAGCTACTAATGAGGAATGAGACTGTAATTTTAGCTATTTCTAGCCCAATTTCACAATCTCTCATCCATACCCACTATTGAATTCTCTTTCAATAGTTAATTATTCTTTTACAAGTAACAATCAAGCAAGAATAAATAGACCCATATCATAATCAGTGGATCTTCCTTTATAGATTGAAGAGAATCTACCAGATTTACACTTATTTAAACAATATGAAGATGATTCTAGCAATACCCACTCTAATTACATATTCATCATCACACAACTCTAGTTAATGATTTAACTACTCATGATTAAGAAATTCAAAATCACATTCATCAATAACTTGAATTTAATAGAAAGAGTAGCAAAATCAAATTCACAAAATAGTCTCTAACAATGGTTGTAACTTACTATTAAAAAGAAGACGTAGAGAAGAGTACTTTTTCAAAGCATACCAATCAAAATCTTCTTATCTCTGCTAAGAGAAGGTTCTAAAGCTAAGAAAGGAAACAATTATGTGATATTCTCTGCTCTCTATATCCCTTAGTACACAGTACTTTATCTGGTATTTATATCGAGGAAAATATGGAATCTTATATCTCTTTTTCCATGCTAGATAATTTTACCCCAGAGCACCATTCTGGATTCAGCGGAGGAACCGGCAATTCACTGATTCAAATTCATAAACTGCTGGGTGTCTTATCTGAGCCATCACCCAACTACAGTGAACATAGGCAGTGCATCCAGCGTTTAGCCGATCCCAATCTGTGAACCGCCGGATTTTTATGCTTCCTTCAAAAAAACTAGGTGTCTTTCGGCAACTGGACTAATGAGTGGTCGTTGGCAACTCGCGATTCGCCGGTGGCATTTTTCTTCAAGGACAGTGATAATCGGCCTTTGGCCGGCGTTTTGCCGGTTATCATTGGTGGACCACCAATTTGTTCTCACTTCATTCTTTTTGCTCCACTTTTTGTCTTTTCTACACATTTAGGCATCTGCACACAACAAAATCAGAAAAGGCATAAAATCCATATAATCAACTTAAAAACTAAGAAAATACTAAAGCTTAAGAGCCTAATGAGTTGGTAAATTACAAACTCATCAAACCTCCAAACTTGAACCATTGCTTTTTATCAAGTAATGCAATCCTCATTCATTGAAAAATATGCCACCTCTAAGCAATATTAAACATCACCAGTCACCTGAACTATGAAAATCCAAAAATTTGCTCACCAAGCTCATCGAAAAAGAGAAGTAAATGTCCCCAAAAGACCAAAACAATGAAGATGTTTCAAATAGGCTACCACTTTCCACCAACAAGGTTCATGAAAGGATTCATTTAGTAAAACAATGGCATTTCTCAATCTTGAAATACACATAACATCACAAGTTATAATCAGTGCACATTTAAAGCTTTCCGTAGAGTTTACACTCCTCATGCCCTATTCCCACATTAATGCTGAATGACCTTGTGTCCTCAAAAGGAATGATGCCACTCACTGAAATACGAATCCCTATTCTTCTATCATGTGATCATTTGGGTGCATACAACGGATTTTTTTGGAAGAGACACTCACACTCACTATCCCAAAAGAAATCTTCATGCACACACTTGACCTATAGCTTGCCCTTCGTGTAATTCACCACTAATGTAGAGTAGCTGCACTTAGAATCATTTAGGGCTTGCAGGTTATGATGTAGGCTCGGGTTAAGGGTAGGATGAAAATTTGGTTGTAGTAACTAGGTTCTCCCTAATGTTTTTTGTGAACATACCTCACATAAACTCCTTCCACTCACTTCACTTTGTTTCACTTCTTTCATTGTTTCTGACTTTCATTTCTTTAACAACCCTCTTTATAACCCCTTTGGCTTTCACAACTAGCCATCACCTCAAGAGGAAGTACCGGTTCACACAACTTGTTATTCTCTTTTTGATTTGTCTTTTTTTGCATTTTGACACAATGTGGTGCTACCTCAAACTAAAATTCTTATTTTCCCCTTTCTTTCACACCCCAAACTTAGGCTTTTGCCTCATTTCTCATTTTTTATCACTCCCTTTTTCTTAGGCTTAAAGCCTCATTTCATTACTATCTTGTCACTAGCATTTAGGGAGAATGGGTGCCAAAGAGAGGTATTAGGAACGGTCTTAAGGCTTGTAATGTGGTTTCCAAAGAAAGGGTCTAAGGCTCACCATTGGCTGACAAGGATCAATACTCAAGGAGGGTATATGGGTGAAGTGACTAGATAAAGGAAAGCCTAAACTCATGTTCTCAGCGCAGCTACATCTAGGAATTTGCCTTGAATCACATATGGGGCAAGTTCTATACAAGATGCCATGCATGAGATTCATCAAAAATTCCTCACTACACAAGGAATCACCCTTAAAGGGTCCACAAGAGTCATTCTCAACACAAGATTTCAAGTTAGGGCATCAAAGCAGGAACACATCATAAGTCAAGCAAAGAATTTACAACGTATGACAAAGAATGCTATGCTATTGGGTCAACAATTGCTCATTATCTCCATTTTCATGCCCTCATTTTAAAATTCAATTTCAACAAAAAACTTTTAGTGGTGCCTTTGAAAACAACTTCATAAGAGACTCAAAACGACATGGAATTTTTCCTTAAGAATGTCGCTACTCAATCTATCATTGGGAAATGCCAACCCAGTTCGACAAAGAAAATAAAAAGAAACAAAAGAATGCTCCTCGAGAAAGAACCGTGGTCTAAAGAAAACCCTCAGAGTTTTGATTAATATACTACTATTTACAAAGGTGAAAAAGAAACAAGACTTTGGGTCATATCATGCAAAACATTCACAATTCAAAACAAAGACCCCATTTAATCATTAACCATCATCCATCAAGACTAAACCAAGTCATTCATTTTTTTTCCAAAACAAAACACGCCCGACAAAGGCAATCATCAATAATCAAAAACAACAGCCCCAAAAGGGCTCTACTCAGTCAATTTCAAAACAAAAATAGAACATCTAAATAAAGCATCCATACATGACCCCATGATCAACTGAGCTCATCCCTTCGCCACTTAAAAGAGTACATTGTCCCCAATGTAAGTATCCAAAAGGGAAAGGGACAAGAAACTCCCTGAGTAGGTCATTCTACTTCTTCATCAGCCTCTGCATCACCTGCACCCACTGCCACTGGCCTTACCTAGCCCAGCAAAATCATCTCCCAGGCCCTCGAAGAGATCATCAATCGGACCTCGAACTAAGGAAGGAGCAACCATTGCAGCATCCCGGGCACTCATATCCGACACTTCTGTTGATGTCTGATTCTTCCACTCTTGTACCTCAGTCTGAAGGGAGGTGACAGCCCTTCAACCGTATCCACCCTCTTGCATAGCATGGTGACACTCTCGTATAAAGACCTGAGCTCCTTTTTGATTGTTTGGGAAATGAGTGCGGGGAGGCTCTTAGCCAATCTCTGAAGTTGGCTTTCGTGAGAGTTTGTCATCTGCACAAGTCTGTGGAGACCACTTGGTTGAGAGGATTGCGGAGGGGGAGACGCTCCACACTGAGGCATATCGCCTGAAGCTTGGCCTGACATTTCTAGCTGGGGCCTTTGATCTGGGGCTTATGGTGATTGGTCTGACCCATGAGAAAGGGATCCTTCATTGACTCCAAAGGCTTGCAGTCTTTTTCCTTTCATTACCGGTGCCTCGACATCTCTCTTCCGATCGATGGCTATCACTCCTATAGCAGCGGAAGGGGTTTTATCAGGGAGCAGAGGCACTCCATCTTATGAGCAAAGCTAGGAAATAAGGACGGCGTAGGGCATTGAAGTGCTAGACTGTCGAGCCTTTCTCTTCATTTGTTGAGAAACAATTTCCCCGAAGTTAATGGGGACTCCAGTCATGATGCATGCAATAAGAATAGTAGTTTCTGAGCTGACCCTTTTCTCATTTTTGGAGGGGAAGATATGGCCACAAATAAAATCCAGCCACAGCTTGGCCTCAAACATCAAATCATGGTGAGTGATATCGCCATCCTTGGAGGCCCAAAGAGGAGTGTCAACAATAATATTCGGGCTAACCAAGCAAATTGATCATTCATATCAGCTACCTGGGTCATGTACTCTGTACCAGATTCAATTTCATCTTCCCAGGGATTTAATGGCCGCTGGAGTAATGTCAACTTCCACCCCCCTTAGCATCACTGACGGTAGGCATGGAAAGAAATCGACCTTGCCCCCATGCTGCATGCTATCTTTTTGGGCCTGATATAAGGCATAGAATTCTGCCACCAAGTTAGGGTCGTAAGGAGGGAGAGGGTTGGCAAATGCATGCCATTGTCATTCTGTGAATTGGGCGGTGATGTTGGGAAGATCACCCCTCAATCCTGCCAAATTAAACCACTTCTCCGCTGTGATGGATCGACCTTGACAGATGACATAATGCTCTTGCATGTTTGGGACGCAAAAGATGATTGCTTCCTTGGTGTTGGCACGTGGTGGAGCAACCTTTGCTTTGCTCTTGCCCTTGCTAAAAGATGAGGCAGGGGCCTTTCCCTTTCCTGTATTCCTGGATGAAGACATGGTTTTTCTGCAAGGATGATGTTTAGTGGCAGTTGTTTGAGAAGTAAATTAAAATATCAAAAACTATTCCAAGGGTGAACTAAGAAACAAGGGTAAGTAAACATCTTTGAAAGAGCCACCAGCATTGGCGAAGTACTGGCGAGTCGTAGGAGCAATCCGTGGACCGCCCTTCGTCGCCAATGCGGGACAGAAAATTGGGCAACTTAAGAGTGTACCGGCGATTAAGCGGCGAGTCTTCAGTCCTGATTCGTGAACCACCAATGTAACATGGGATCCACTCAGTGGCTTGAAGCTATTTTGAAGAGTAGACTGGCGTTCCAATCGATTATTCGTGGAGCCCGACCGGTGAAACGCCGGACTCCATCGTCCCCAAATCGATTTTAAACAAATCAAAGGCACCCGTTAGCAAATACACACACACAATACGATAGAATTACCACTACTACATTTAAACAAAATCCCATGAAAATTTGCCCTTAAGAACGGCGTCACCCGGTCTATCATCGGGCAAAATGTTATATTTCATTTCGATTGGGTTACTCAGACTTCACCCATTTAAAAATTTCACACACATACAACACATATTCTCCATTCCTTTCAACAAAAAGATCATATTCACGAATTCAATAGGAAAGGAAAACAAAGTATTTGACTAGAAGAATTAAGAACCATTGAGAAAATCATGACAATGGCAAGAAAGCTTTTACCACAATATCGGAATGCTTGCACACTTGAGCTTGAAAAGCTTAGACAACTCTCAACAATGGCAGTTCAGGTAATGTGTAGTAGAGAAAGAAAATGTGAGTGTAGTGAGTGTGTTAGTGAAAGGAGGGAGAGGGTTTTATAGGTGAGAAGTGGAAGATTGATAGGTTGAGGGGAAGGTGGAGAGTTAATGTGTTGGTGGGAAGTGGGAAGGTGTAAAGGTGGAAAAGTGGAAAGATAGAAAAGAGGGAAATATGGGGAAGCGAGAATGTTGGGTAGTGGAAAGATAAAAGGGAAAGGAAAAATGTTGAAAATGGGGAACTAAGGGAATATTTAGTAGAATAGGCAGCTCCGATGACATTTGGGATTTGGTGTGTCCACTCTTTAATTTCCATTTTGAGACAGATTCGTACCTCGACCGGTGCCACATCAGCGGTTCGCCGAAGCACACCGGCATTCTCCCGCCTTACCTTTTCTTTACCGGGTATTTATGCCCAGTTCTCTGCTTCTCAGTCAGTGACCCACCGACGGTTCACTAATTAGATCGGCAACCCGCTGCTTAGGCGCCAAAGCTTCAGGTACTCTGTGTTACATCAGCAACCCACCGACGGTCCACAGTTTTGCATCTGCGGTTCACCAATGTGTCCGTCGGTCTATTGATCTAAGCCCCAACATTCTATTTGCACTTTTCTTGAAACGGCGATTTGCATTTTTGGATCGACAAATCGCTGGTTAAGCCTCGTTTCTCTCTATGTGGTTTTTTTCTTTCTTTATTCCTCACTTTATAGCTCCTACAAAAACAAGAACAAAGACATAAAAACAATCCACTAAACACTTGGGTTGCCTCCCAAGAAGCGCCTTAGTTAATGTCGTGGCATGACATAGATCTTATTCAACACTTCTTTTTCAACGAATCATCCTCCGACTCCATCTCCTTCATTTCCAGTCCCTTTTCCTCCTCCTCATTTTGGAACGCTCCTATTACCTTACATTCAGGGGGCGTTTCAGCTGACGGACACACCTTGAAGGTGAATTCCTCGCTTCTAACTCTGAATTTTAGCTCCCCAAGCTCCACGTCCACCACAGCTCTCCCCGTAGCTAACAAAGGTCTTCCCAAAATAATGGGTACCTCCACATACATTTCACAATCAAGGATAACAAAATCAGCAGGTTGGATAAACCTGTTCACTCTACCAACACATCTTCTAACACCCCCACAAGTTCTTTTGTGGAGCTACTCGCCATGAGCAACCTCATCAACGTAGGCTTTGTGCTTCCGAGTCCCAACTTCTTGAAAATGAGCAGGGGAATTAAATTTATGTTGGCACCAAGATCACATAGAGCTTTTTTAAACACACATATCCCAATTGTACAGGGGATTGTGAAAGCTGTTGTGTCTTCCCGCTTGGGGGAAGGGTTACTTGTCATCATTGCACTACAATGGTGCGTTTTCTCCCCTCTACTTGCATCAACCACCTTCTTTTTCTTCAGTAAGTCTTTCATAGACTTCGCATAACCTGGCATTTGGAAAAGTGCATCCACTAACTATATATTGATGGACAACTTGCTAAACATGTCAACGAATTTGCTGAACTGGTCATCTTTCTTCTTCTTGGCCAACCGTTGTGGATAAGCAGGTGAGACTCTTGCTTCAACCTTGTCATCAATTGGGGCCTACATGCCCCCTCATTTTTATCAGCATGTGGGAGGATTTCATCATCCTTCCCCTCTCCTTCCTCTTCAATCTTTTCCTCACTCCTTGGAGTCTTTGGTATCTTGTCGAATTCATCTTCCTCATCTGATTTTGGGTCATTAAGGTCTTCGGGATTCACCGGTGCATCTATGATCACCTTGCTACTCCTAGTGAAAATATCCATGCATTGAATATCTTTCTTTGGATTAGGCATTGTGCGACTAAGAAGCGTTCCCTTCATCTGAGCATTTCTTTGAGCCGACAAGTGATTCATTTGGGCCTCCAAATGCTTGATGGAGGCTGAATGTGAAACTCACTGTTTAGGAAAGGTTAAATATCTCTTCTCTTAACTCTTTGACCCCGCTCTCGGTTGACTCTACTCTCTTTAGGACTCTTGATAGCATTTCTTCAATTTTTGAACTACCCACGTCACTCACACCTGGCTAACTGTGGGAGTTCCTAACTTTTGGAGGGGGAACATACGGGTTTGAACGTTGGTGATAGCGATCATGCTTTTGATTTGGCTCCCTATTTCCCCATCTTTCATTTCTTTCGAGCCACCCCTTCGGACCATGATTTCTCCAGCCTTGAGTTTCATCCCTTGGGTGCCACGGGCCTTGATTTCTTCCTTGGAATCCAGGTTGAGGACCTCCTATTTTGTTTCCAATGTATTGACATTCTTCTTCATATCTCGGTGGTGACGATTCTCCATCATATTACAAGGGACCTTGCATACCCACAACATTTACCACCTTGGGCCCTACCCCCATTACGTGTTTTGTCATCAATTCTAGTTGTGTCATCATCTTGGAAAAATTCTCATCCTTCTCTTCATCCCTTTTTTGCAATTCAGCCGCCAATGCACTTGAGCTGATCTCATAGGTAGACACATTTGTCTCTCGCGTGTGCCAAGCCCTAGTGGTCTTTGTCATTCTGTCTAGAATGGCTTTGGTCAACACATATGTTTGATCCATAATAGAACCACCAGCTAGGTTGTTGGCCACGAACTTGTTGATGGAATCAAGGGCTCAGTAGAAGCTTTGGAGAAGCACTCCATCTGGCAATCCAGCAAAGAGCAACCTTCTTTTTGAACCTTAACCATGCCTCATACAAAGGCTCTTCCAATTCTTTCTTGAAATTTATGATGTCGCCCATCAGCTGCAACATCTTTAATCGAGGGAAAAAACGATTGAAGAAAGCCTCGGTTAACTCTTGCCAAGATGTAATACAACCCAAAGGGAGTTCCTCCATCCACATTGTTGCCTCCCCCGTCAGTGAGAAAGGAAAGAATCTCAAACTAATTGACTCTTGACTAATATTTGTAATATTGAAGGGCTGGCATATCTCCAAGAGGTTTCTCAAATACCGATTTGCGTCCTCATTTGGTTTACCACCAAAGAGTCCCTTTATTTGCAATAAATGCAGCATGGTTCTTGTGATATGAAATATCGAATTCCCTACCGTAGGTGGTAGGCGAATGGCTCTAGCAATTTTCAGCATCATCGAATTATCCTCGTCATGCTCCATGTTACCTTCCACTAAGCTATCCCCTGCTTAGGAGTGATGAATCATGTGCTTGTAAGATCCTAGAAAACACAGCAAACTCACATCAAGTAGCTACGATTCAAAAGTATTTCATCTTAACAATCAACACAAGAATATCAAGCGCTAGCTCCCCGACAACGGTGCCATTTTTTAAAACATCCAAAATATATCTTTCATGCAAAGAATATACACGGTCGAAGTATCAAAACAAGTAACCCGATGAGTGTCGGAGTTGAATCCCACAAGGACTAGTGAATGATAGTTACAAGTGTCGGTTGAGAAATTGAAGTTAGCTTGCACCACGTAGAGTTAACATAAAAACAAATAAATTGGGGGGCTTGAAATTTGCAGTGAATTGTATTAGGTAATTTAGTGGAATAAAATAGCAAGATCAGCAAAGTTGTCAACAAGAGTGTGAAAGACTAGAGATGTGTTGTAGATGATATACTAATTAAATTGGAACATGCTAGGTCATCTTATAAGTTTAATAAGTGTAAATAACCTCAAGAAGTTGGTAATTACAATTTTTCAGCCTTATAAATACCTCTTACTAGAGTTTCCTCAAACCTCTAGCCACACTTTAGCTCAACTTGATTAGATTTGGATTAGCCGCTGCACTAATTTCTAGCTATTAACTACTAATTAGGAATGAGGCTGCAATTTTAGCTATTTCTAGCCCAATTTCATAATCTCTCATCCATACCCACTATTAAATTCTCTTTCAATACTTAATAATTCTTTTACAAGCAACAATCAAGCAAGAATATATAGACCCATATCATAATTAATGGATCTTCCTTTATAGATTGAAGAGAATCTAGCAGATTTACACTTATTTAAACAATATGAAGATGATTCTAGCATTTCCCACTCTAATTAAGTATTCATCATTACATACCTCTAGTTCATGATTTAGCTACTCATGATTAAGAAATTTAAAAGCACATTCATAAATAACTTCATTGAATTTAATAGCAAGAGCAGTAAAATCAAATTCACAACATAGTCTTCAACAATGGTTGTAACTTACTATTAAAAAGAAGAAGTAGACTTTTCCAAGTTTACCAATCAAAATATCCTTATCTCTGCTAAGAGAAGGTTCTAAAGCTAAGAAAGGAAGCAATAATGTGATATGCTCTACTCTCTATATCCCCTAGTACACAGTACTTTATCTACTATTTATATCCAGGAAAATAGGGCATCTTCTATCTCTTTTTCATGGCTGGACAATCTTACCCCTAAGCACCATTATGGAATCGGCGGAGACACCAGCGATTCACCAATTCAAATTTTTGAACCGCCGAGTGTCTTATCTGAGTCATCGCTCAACTCCAGTGAGCATCGATGGTGCATCCGGCGTTTAGCCGATCCCAATCCGTGAACCACCGGATCTTTATGCTTCCTTCCAAAGAACTGGGTGTCTTTCGGCGACTAGACCTGTGAGTTGTCGTTGGCAACTCGCGATTTACCGGTGGCATTTTTCTTCAGGGGCAGTGATAATCGTCCTTTGGCCAGTGTTTTGCCGGTTATCATCAGTAGACCGCCAATCTGTTCTCACTTCCTTCTTTTTGCTCCATTTTTGCTCTTTTCTACACATTTAGGCATCTGCACACAACAAAAGAAAAAAGGGCATAAAATCTATATAATCAACTCAAAAACTAAGCAAAACTCAAGCTTAAGAGCCTAATGAGTTGGTAAATTAACAACTCATCAGTTACATTTTCCATATACTCAGTACATTCCAAGTACTGACTGTATACTTTATGTTCTATATCATTTTATGATATAGATCTAGCTATTCAGACTCAGCCCCCTGCAGTTAGACACGCTCCAAACTCTATCAGTTGACAGTGGTGAGTCCTCATCTTTCGAGGATGGGAGTTTGTTTTCCTTATTTTAGTTTATTTCTAGTTTCAGAAGTTGAAGTTAGCTTGTGGTTTTTCCCAGCAACTCATCAGATTAATAGAGGCTTTTAGATAATGTAGTACTAGTTCCAACTTCATGACTCAGTGTTATTATCAGATTTTTATCCTTTCCTTTTTATTAGTCATGTTTCAGTTAAGATTCCGCTCAGTTATGTTCTATTAGTTGTTGTTATATTGGAATTATGTTATGTCATGGGTTATCTTGGAGCCATTTAGGGTTCTAGGTCCCGTGTTACGACTAGGGTGTAGACTCGGGTCGTAATAACTTACATGCTTGGCTATAAGCTACAAACATCTTATGAACATACATAATTTAAACATGACGTAGTTAACAGGACAACAACTATTTCATTTCACATTCTTACTCAGAGTTATTTCATCCAAGCAGCTAACCCCGCTTCAACTGTTAAAACATTATAGAGTTTATTTCAAGATTGAACTACAAGCTGTAAATGCTTTTCGTACGTATAATCAGTTGCAGATAAAATTGGACAACTAAATATGTTTTATCCTATATTCATAAATAGCTCACCAAGCTACCAACTTCATTTCAAACACAACAAATAAATTTCAAAGATTAGTGTGATGGAATATAACAGTGTTTTATTTTACCTTATATGGTGCAGCGATTGAGGTCATCGATGGTGTCGAGCCTTGGGCTGGCTTCTCCGACTCCAAGTGTAAGTGACAAGAAGAAAGTAAATCGAGAAAGCTCATGAAAGGAAAATGGAAACATATCATAAAAATAAGAAAAGAGAAAAATAGATTAGCAGTGTTTTTCGCCTACTGCCCTTTTTTTCAGTTTGCTTTTTCGGTGTTTCTATTTTTCAGTAGCTGTGAGTATTTTGGCCTTTCTTCTTGGTCTCTTCGTATGTGAGTCTTCTCCTTTTTTAGGAAAAGATTTGGGGGGTGGAGGTCTAAGAAAGAAATCCCGTGATTTTGGGGATTCAAATTTGAATCCTCCAAATTTTGATGGGACTAGAAGCATGAGGTAGAATAAAAATCAGAAAAAGGTTGACAAAGAGGATCTTACTTTCTTCAACTATTAAGAGACTTACTCACACCAATGGGAAGGGTAGTAAGTGAATTATCGGGTCTTTGGGGTGAAAGTGATAGGGATCGAGAAGGAAGAAGGATTGTGATGGGTTCGCGAGAGTGCTGGTTAAGGGGAAGAGGGGGTGATAGAGGAGGTCGTCGGCGTATCTAGGGCGGTGGTGCAGGGTGATAGAGGTCTAGGTCGAGAGAGGTCTAGAGAACAGCGGGGGGTGAGGGGTGGGGGTGTGGGGGTTTTGACGAAGGCGTGGTGGGGCTATTTTGGGATTTTGGGTGGTTTAGGTGGGTTTGGGTCGGGTCATCCGGGTTTTGGGGTGAGTCAAAATAATTTAGACCGTCTGATCTAAGATCAGATGGTTAGGATTAAAAGAAGACATAAAATAAATACATAAATAAATAAAAATAAGTAAATAAATATTTAATATATAAAAAAAATCTAATGTATAATTAATATATATATATAATTAGGGTAATAAATGGTGGCCGTTGGATCAAAATTAAATGGTTGAGATCATAGAGAAGAAGTACAATCCATATAGTACCTACGTGGCACGCGTGGATTGACTAAAATTAAATGGCATCCATTGAAGAGATATGCAGATTTTTAATTCAATTTATTGCTAAAATTGCAATATAAAACAAGGCCACAATTATTTCAATTATGGCCACTTTCTTAGTACAATAGCATTAATATAAAAATTTAAAATTATTTAAATTGTAAAATCATCCCATTCTTGAAATATAAATAAATTCAAGATCCATTATCAATCGATTAATTTGATTAAGTTTTCAAACTTAAATAAAATAAAATATTTATTCATGAAATAGGTCAATTTAGTATTGCAATTATAATCGACCTAAAATTAATAATCTAAAATACGTACTTAAATAAAATACTTATTTTGACGCAAAAAATATGACAATATATATAAATATATATACACATACATATGTATATAAAATTGATTTTCTTAAAGAATGTTTTAAATTTTCATAATCACAGGAAACAATATAACATATATAAGATTTTGTTAAATGAAAAATGGCAAAATATTTATGCAAAAATAGTTTTAAAAAATTTATTTTCAACCATTTGAATATTTATTTTATTTAATTTAAAATTTCAAAAGCTTAAAATAATTAATCAGAAAATGTAGAGGGCCAAAATTGGGTGTCAACAAGAACAATTAAAAATAATAATTACGTAAAAATGGTAAATGATAATTTTATCTATTATGGTATCTTCTAATGAAGGGCAAAAAGTTTAATTAGCATTTTAAGGACCTTCACATTTTTAATATAATATAGATTTGTGTGAAATTGGTGATGGTTGTGTTGTAATATTTATTGTTAAATTGGTGGATTGCAAGTAAGGTTGGAAGAAGTTGAGGGTATATTTATAATTTTTTACAAATTTTATGTTTTATGTTAATTACTCAGATTATTGTTGAGGAGATGAGACCTCTTGCCCTTTTATAATTTAAATAGAAGAGAATCACCTTCATAGATCTCATATGTGTAAAAATGAATGTTACTTACGTGAAAAAAATGAAAATTTCTTATAAAAAAGCCATAAACCTAAAAAAGAAAGTGTAAAGGGTTAGAAAATCATTTCTTCTCTTTTTGATTAAATGAAATCTAAAATTAGCGTACACATCATGCTCCCCAGACATTATTTGTAAGGTTACCCGGGTATGTTGTTGGTCAAGGAAAAACATTGTCTTTAAGACACACTTTGAAAAGGTGAAGTGCGTAAAAAATTGCTTTTGTGGATGCATGTGTCACAGGAATTTCGTCTCAAATTTCATGAATAAACTATGTATTTTTCCTTATAATAATAATAATAATTATTATTATTATTATTATTATTATTATTATTATTATTATTATTATTATTATTATTATTATTATTTTGGAGCACTTCTCATTGATGCATATGTCTACTACCTTAACATCTTTTAAGTATTTTTCTTTAATGGCTGGTACCAATTTGCAATTGTTGATATACTTGTTATTAACTTTCATTTTATACCTCTCGGACTTTGCGTGCTGCTCAATTGCCTTGATATAGAAGGCACATCAGATCCACCAAGCTAAACAAACATCATATCATCATTTGTTTATTTTTTAAATAGCTTTTATATCACATTTTTCTTTCTCTTAAAGGAAAAAAATCTCAAATATTTCTCTTATTTTTCCACCCTCACATCTCACTCTCTCTTCCACCCACCATCTCCACTTCTTTCTCCATCCAAAAATAAATATTTAAATACACAAAAATAATAAAACCATGAAATTATGACCTTGGATTGTCTTTTTCACAATTCTTGATGCAAGATTACAATTAATTTTATAGAAGAGATTTAAAATTAATGTGTTTGTGGGTTTTTATGTTTAATTTTTTTTGGAGTTTCGATTAGTATATGAAAAAGTGTTTCAATTAGACACTAGGTTTTTGTTGTTGTGATGGATTAATAGATTTATTGTGAAACTAGATTTGCAGAAATGAGTTAGGTTTATTTTAAAAATTTTACATTAAATATGAAGTTTAGATACATATATTTTATGTTCTTTAATTAGTAGAAATTAATAAAATTGTATTTGTTTGTTGTTTCTTTTTCGTACGAGGGATGAAGAAGATAAATATCAAGGAAGAGGTTAAATTAAGAAAATGAAAGAATTTGTAAGAAGGATATGGGAAGTGCCGAAGAGGAGATGGAAGGAAGGAGGAAAGAGAAAAAAGCAGCAGCGTGTGTGGGGGGTGTGCGGTTGGGGCTTCACAAATGAGAGGGGAAGGGGTGGGATTTCTTTCATTTCTTTCTCCTTTTTTAGTTTATTAATTTTTCTTTTTATGATTTTAATATTTTTTTTAAAGATAAAATGTTGAATTCACTCCTTCTAATTGATTTTAATCACGCACTTTATCTAACTTAGCTATATTGATGCCCCATAAGTTTGGTCACTATTTAGAGGGGTTTAAAATGTTCGTTCTGAACATGTTAAGGGGTTTGGGTGAAACCTCGTGAAGTACAAGGTCCAATATTACAAACTGGAACATATACAAGGGTCTCTCAAATCATTTCACCATTTTTAATTATTGACACATTTCTGATAATTCTCAATACATCTCTCCTAGTTAAGGGAGGTGACAATGGTCGTTGAGAAAAATAAAATGCCCGACGGATGTCGGGGTCGAATGCCACAAGAAATTGAGAATAATACTCCAAAAGATATAAACTAACTCAAAGTAGAATGCATCATTGTTTAACATTTGGAAAGTAAAGTTAGGGAAAAAAGGAAAAACAATATTGAATTCAAATTTTTTAAAAAGATATTAAGCAAGTAATTTGTTGCAAGTGATGAGAGAGGGAGAGATGTGCAATAGATGAAGTGCCATCTAGATTGGGATTGATTCAGTTGCCTTAACTTTAATTTCTAGCATGGATAGCATGGATCTAAATACATCCTTTTATTTTTCAACCACAAGGATGCTTTTGCTTTGGATTTTCTCAAATCCTAATGTCACAATCAAATAATCATGCACAAAGCTTGAGGAAGGTCAAGATACCTCTATCCTTAACCATTTAATGGAATGGGGATGTGGGTTTTGATTATCTCTAGCTCAATCCCACACATCTGCACTCCAAATCCTCACTATTATTTTCTCACCCAAATCCCACTCTTCTTTCTCAAGCTCAAGCAAGATAAGTAAGCTGAACTAGTGTTTGCAACCACTAATTTCTCAATTAAAATTTAGAGGAAAAAATATATCCATGCTTAGAAATTGATGTTAAGTATAGTTTATCAATACCCAATCAAGTCTAAGCACTCATCAAGCTCGCACACCTAGCTAACAATTTAGCTACTCATGACTGGAGAAAGAGAAAATATACCCATGGGTAAATCGTCGACATTCATCATATTGAATAACCTATTAAGCTTTAAAAATCTACAACAATGGTGTACTTTTCCCAATGAAATTGAAGAAGAAGAAGAAGAAGAAAAAGGAAGGTATACTCTCTAAAGAAGAAAAAGGAAGGTATACTCTCTATCTTTCTACTTCTCTCTACCATTCAATTATATGCTAAGATGTGTTGTTTACATTGACGTGTACAATTGGGGTAAAATCTGCACATTTCCTTTGGTACAACTTTCTAAATTTACCCTTGGAAGCTTCTTAGCGCACTTGTGTCATAGCTGGATGATTTTTCCCATGCAACATTTTGGGTTACTTGTGAGGCACCTGCGAAATGCAGGTGCCCCATTCGTGGCTTACATTTGCTTCACAAGTTGGGGCAGAGTTGTTATAGTGCTGTCTGCGGTTGCACTTGCATTTCACAGGTTCAATTCAGAATCCTTTCTAGTGCTAACAGCGTGGCACCTGCGTTTTGCAAGTACCAATGTTGCATGCAGGTTCCTTGCTTCCAGCAGGGTACTTTTTATTCAGTTCTTCTATTTTCTTTGTCTAAGTCAAACACTTGCACAAACAAAGGAAAAAGGCATAAAATCTTTCTAGTTTGTATGAAAAAAAGAAGCAATAGCTCATGCTTAAAAGCCAAATGAGTTGGTAAATTACCAGCTCGTCAAACCCCCAAACTTGAACCATTTCATGTCCTCAAGCAAGGCATTTGCTGACAACTTAGAATTGAATTAAGCATCCACATCATAAGACATTCCTGTGGGACTATTTAAACTTAAGAAAAACCTAAGATCTCACACCGACTTAAGAAAATAAAAGACTCAAAATATGTTGCATAAATTCAATTGGTAACCACAAGAATTTGACATATCTCACTTTCATTCCTTTCAATTCAAACTAGGGGAATATCCCAACAAATCAAGGTTCACAAGCATCTCAAGTCATTGACAATCAACATTCAAGGTTTGCCTCAAAGTTCACTGCACAACGTATCGCATTCATGATCTTGGGCAGAATTTCATGCCCAAGTGATAATCAAATGCTTCATTTCTACTTGTTTATCTATTGTTATGTGTACATTCTCATGTGATTCTTAGATAAATGTGAATTTATACTAACCAACATGATTAGTGTTGTTTTGCAGGTAGAAGGAATTTTCGGAAGCTAATCTACAAGTTGGTGAAGTGCGGGAAGGGACTCGGAAGCAAGAAGTGGAAGTTGACAAGGGAAGTTGGAAAAAATAGGGGCTCCGCGATGGCTCCGTGTCACGATACCATCGTAGAAGCATTCTGCCTGGGATGAATAAATTATGTCAAATTCCAGTGGAGGTTCGCGTTACCTCCGTGGCACGGAGGCAGTGCTCCGCGATGCACTCCGTTTCATGCTGAGTGTGATTACTTGGGAGCCAAGTTCCAGAGGGGGTCCGCGATAGCACCGTGGCACAGAGGCAGTGCTCCGCGATACTCTCCGTGCCACGTTGCTTGTTATTCTGAGAAAAATTCCCAATAGTATAAATAGCACACTTAGGTTTTATTTTAAACATTCTGATTTTTTTTAGCAAGAATGTGGGTAGCAGGCAGTTCAGAGGATGAAAATTCTAGGGTTATTCTCTTCCTTTTTCTCTTTAATTTCAATTTCTTGTATGAATTCTACTTATTTGAAGATGTTTAATCCACAAATGAGTGGCTAATTCACCTCTTGCTGAGGTTAAGGATAATTGTAGTGGAATGTAATCATTAATCATTTCAATTTTCATCTTTTCTTCAATGGTTGTTCTATCAATTCTTATTTTTACCGCATTAATGTTTGGCCAATGTTAATGTATATCTTAGAAATCCAATTTTGATTCTGAAAAGGAAAGTAATTGGATAGATGTGAATTGGTAGGATATGATCTTTTCTTAGTTGAGAAAATTGAGAATGGATTTACGTTCATAATAGAAATATATCTGAAAGTCTTATTAGTCATTTATGGAATCGGTTATGTATGTCTAGAGCATGAGTTTCTTATATCACAGAAATGTAGAATAAGGTCTCATGATTCTTTAATTGGGTAGGAGTCGAAAGATCCAATCCATAGGCGATTAATTCCTGACTAGCAACCGAAGAAAAGAATAGCTGATTTGAATAAAGACATTACATCCCTGTATGCTTGCCTTAACCTCAGTTTGTTAATTGCTATTGTTCAGACATCAAATTATAATCTCTACTTAGGTTCTTATTATTTAGTAATCTTAACTCATAAAACATTATTTGTTTGGTTTTCTACATTCATAGAGATATCATTCACTAACGCTTAGGGTAATTACTACCGTAGTTCAGTCTCTGTGGGATCGATACTTGGGTTGAAATAAAGCCACTTTACTACTTGTATGACCACGTGCACTTGCGTGTAGTTTGGCTCGAACAAGTTCTTGGCGCTGTTGCCGGGGACTGGCAATTGGTAAATTTATTTTCTTAGTGTTAGTTTACAAATTCAATAAAAGTGTTGACAACTTGGTCTTAGCCTTTCTTTTCCAGGTATCGAATTTTTCTGAACACTAGAAAGAGATAAGGAGTTGGTGGATTCATTTATAGAGCCAGAGAGACAATTTCATTGCCAACGAAGGGAAGCTCTAGAGAAGAAGCTGCAGTTGCTAAGAAAGGCAATTCTGGAGCAGCAACAGAATCCACCACTTGTAAGGGCAGTTTTAGTGCTCGAAGAGATGGCAGCAAGACTGGTCCGCGAAGTGGCAATCCCACATGCAAATAATGTTACATCTAGTATTCGCAGACCAGATCCAGGAGGGAGGTTCGAGCTTAAAAAGAATATGGTACAGTAGTTGTACACCAACGGGCAATTTACAGGTCTCCCTCATGAAGATCCACAACAACATCTCAACTTTTTGGAGATAAGTGACACTTACATCCCCGCTGGAGTATCATCTGACTATATGAGACTTACATTATTTCCGTTCTCACTTTTGGGGGAAACAAAGAGGTGGTTAAAAGCTTAACCACCTAATTCTATCACCACTTGGGATGATCTTGCAAGGAAGTTTTTGATACGATTTTTTCCATTTGGGAAGACAGCCAGACTTAGAAGTCAGATTATAAGTTTCAAACAGAGAGAGGGTGAGAATTTGTATCAAGCTTGGGAGAGGTTCAAGTCAATGTTAAGGGATTGTCCTCATAATCACCAGTCTAATGATGTGTTGGTGCATACATTCATTGAGGGGTTAGAACCACATACTAAGATTCTGTTTGATTCAGCAGCTGGTGGGCAGGAATTGGAGAAGACTTATGAGGAGCTTACACTTTGTTAAATCGTATTTCACAGGGTAATCTAGAATGTAATGCGGATTCAACTCGAGGAGGAACAAGGAAAGCTGCAGGAGTTTTTGAGGTGGATGGTTTTACAGCTATTGCTGCACAGATAGCTGCGTTGCAAAATCAACTCAACACCCACTTCAACAGTATGAGCTTGAATCAAGCACAAGCCCCAGTCAATGTAGTTCATCAGGTATGGTGTGAAGTATGTGGGAGTAGTGAACACTCAGCTGAGTGTTGTGGTGCCAATCCAGACACGGTAAATTTTGTTGGGAACGCCCAGAGGAACAACAATCAATACTATGGCAACAGTTACAACTCAAATTGGAGGAATCATCCGAATTTTTCTTGGGGGAGTAACAACCATCAAGGATAGAGTTCGAATCAGGGCGTGCAGAGAAATCAAGGGGGGCATCAAAATTTTCAGTCTCAATACAGAGGAAACAATGCACCTCCTTCACTACCCAACAACATTGAGGATATGTTCAAAACAATAATAGATAACCAAGCGCAGATGCAGGCTGATTATGTGAAATTAGCGGCTGACATGAAAAATCAGCAGTTAGCTACAAAGGCGTTGGAGTATCAGTTTGGACAGTTAGCTGGAGCTCAAAACACCAGGCCCAGGGGAGGACTACCCAGTGATACTGACCCAAATCCCAAGTAGGTCAATGCAGTTACAACAAGGAGTGGACTTCAACTTAAGGAGGTGGAACCAGAAAGGTCACCTCAGCAATCTGGAGCAGCGAAAAAAGATGGGGAAAATGATGATGTGAGGGGGAAGGAAAAGGCAACTGAGATAGAAAGACCACCACCCCCGTTTCCTTAGAGATTAAAGAAGCACAAGGAAGAAGCTTGCTTTAAGAAATTCATGGAAGTGCTGAAACAGGTACATATTAACTTACCTTTAGTTGATGTTATGCAGGGAGTGCCGAAATATGCCAAGTACATCAAGGACATTGTAGCAAACAAAAGCAGATTGACGGAGTATGCTATGGTGGTGCTTACTAAGGAGTGCACCTCCCGAATACAGAACAGGTTTCCGACAAAGCACAAGGATCCTGAGAGCTTTACCATTCAAATTACAATTGGGCAATGTATTTGAGCTCACGGATTATGTCATTTGAGAGAAAGCATAAACTTGATGCCGACATCGGTGTTCAAGAAGTTGGGGATGGGCAGCCCTAGACCAACTACTGTGATCTTGCAGCTAGCTGACCGTTCATTGGCCAGACCAGATGGTATTGTGGAGGATGTGCTAGTGCAAGTGGGCTCCCTCATTTTTCCGGTGGATTTTATTATCTTGGATTTCGAGCCGGATGCGGAAGTCCCATTTATTTTGGGACGTCCTTTCTTAGAAACCGGGCGAGCTTTGATTGATGTGGCTGCTGGGCAGCTAACCATGCGAGCACATGACAAAGTAGAGGTTTTTGATGTGTACAAGGCCATGAAGCTACCGACCATTTATGAGGAGCTATCAGCAATCAATGTGCTAAATCAGGAATCAATTCTTCAGATTGTTGACTCATAGGACCATTGGAGAGAGCCTTGATGGGCTCCAATCATTTTGGGACAGTGCTACGTATGAGATGGTGTAGATTCTGAATGAGCCAAAATGGTTTCCCAGGAAGCAAGACTTTGAGCCATTGATGAGGTCCTTGGAACCATTGCCAAAGCCATCAATTGAGGAGGCACTGAAATTGGAGTTGAAGACATTGCCTCCACATCTGAAGTATGTATTACTGGGGAAGATGACACCTTGCCAGTCATCATTTCCGTAGAACTGACAGAGGCACAAGTAAAATACGTATTGCTGGTCCTCAAGAGGCGGAAGAAAGCAACGGGTTGGCAGATGTCGGACATCAGAGAAATTTGTCCAGCTTTTTGCACACACATGATTTTTATGGAAGAAGGATCCAAGCCAATTGTGCAACATCAGCGGAGGTTGAATCCAGTGATGAAGGATGTAGTCAGGAAGGAAGTGATCAAGTGGCTTGATGCAGGTGTGGTATATCCCATTTCAGATAGTGAATGGGTTAGCCCCGTTCAGTGTGTTCCAAAGAAAGGAGGGATGACCGTGGTCACCAACGAAAAGAATGAGCTGATTCCCACACGCACAGTCACAAGATGGCGAATTTGCATGGATTATAGGAAGCTAAATGAGGTCACGAGGAAAGATCATTATCCTATTCAATTTATTGATCAGATTTTGGACAGGTTGGCAGGACAAGAGTATTATTGTTTTCTTGATGGATATTCTGGCTATAATCAGATAGCCATAACACCTGAGGATTAGGAGAAGACCACTTTTACATGTTCTTATGGGACATATGCTTTTAGGCGGATGCCATTTGATCTATGCAATGCACCAGCCACATTCCAGAGATACATGATGGTGATCTTTCACGATATAGTGGAAGATTTTGTCTAGGTATTTATGGATGACTTTTCTGGTTTTGTTAATTCCTTTGCTACATGTTTGCAGAATCTTAACAGGGTGCTAGCTCGATGTGAAGACTCTAACCTTGTGCTCAACTGGGAGAAATGTCATTTTTTAGTAAAGGAGGGTATCGTTCTTGGCCATAAGGCGTCATGCAAAGGGTTGGAAGTTAATCATGCAATGATTGAAGTGATCGAAAAGCTACCACCACCAGTTTCAGTGAAGGGTGTTTGCAGTTTTCTCGAACATGTAGGGTTCTACAGATGGTTCATCAAGAACTTCTCAAAAATTTCTAGACCGATATGCCGATTGCTAGAAAAAGAGGTGAAGTTCGAGTTTGATAAGGATTGTGTAAAAGCATTCGAGGAGCTAAAACAGAAGCTGGTAGAAGCGCCTATTCTCATTTCTCCGGATTGGGAGCAACCTTTTGAATTAATGTGTGATGCAAGTGACGTGGCTGTAGGAGCTGTATTAGGGAAGTGGAGGAATAAAATTTTTCATTCCATTTATTATGAAAGAAAAACACTTGACGCAACCCAAGTCAATTATACAGTCACGGAAAAGGAGATGCTAGCATCGGTGACCGCATTTGATAAATTCAGGTCCTACCTGGTGGGTTCGAAAGTAGTGTTGTATACTGATCATGCAGCAATTCGATATTTGTTTAACAAGAAGGATGCAAAGCCCAGACTAATCAGATGGATATTGTTGATACAAGAGTTTGACCTAGAGATTTAGGACAGAAAGGGGAGCGAGAATCAAGTGGCAGATCACCTATCGCGATTGGAAAGTCGGTTGCATGTAAAGGAAGGTGAAAATATCAAAGAAGAGTTCCCAGATGAGCAGCTCTTGGCAGTAAGGGAAGCTAAAATCCCTTGGTATGCGGATATTGTGAACTTGCTAGTAAGTGGAGTCTACCCACCGGAGGCTACAGCTCAGCAGAGAAAGAAGTTGAGACATGATTGCAGGTATTACTTATGGGATGAGCCGTATCTGTTTAAGTAGGGACCAGATCAAGTGATGAGATGATGCATCCTAGAGAGCCAGATTGCAGAAGTATTGAGGAGTTGTCACTCATCGTTGTATGGAGGGCACCACGGAGGAGAGCGGACAGCTCACAAGGTGCTCCAGTCAGGTTTCTTTTGGCTTACACTGTTTAGAGATTCTATAACATACGTAAAAATGTGTGATAGATGTCAAAGAACAGGCACAGTTGTTAGAAGACAGGAGATGCCACTGCAGCAGATATTAGAGGTTGAGATTTTTGATGTGTGGAGAATAGACTTCATGGGACCATTTCCACCGCCATTTGGTAATCGTTACATCTTGGTAGCGGTTGACTATGTATCTAAGTGGATCGAGGCAACAACTTGTCCTTGGAATTACAACAAGGTGGTGATGAAATTTGTGAAAAAACAAATTTTCACCAGGTTCAAGACGCCTTGAGCTATTATCAGTGATGGAGGGGCTCATTTTGTGAATGTGAGTTTCAAGAACTTGCTAGCTAAGTATGGGGTGCGGCACAAGGTAGCAACAGCGTATCATCCCCAAACTAGTGGGCAAGTGGAGGTGTCAAACAGAGAGATAAAGCAGATTCTACAGAAGACAGTGAATGCACAACAAATTGATTGGTCAAGAAAACTTGATGATGCGTTGTGGGCTTACATAACTGCATACAAGACACTCATTGGGACTTCTCCATACAGATTGGTTTATGGAAAGGCATGTCATCTACCTGTGGAGTTGGAACATCGAGCTTTTTGGGCCGTGAGAAAGCTAAACATGGATCCGGAGCTAGCAGGGAAGAAGAGGTTGATGCAACTCAGCGAACTAGATGAGTTTCGATGGCATGCCTATGAAAGTGCCAAATGCTACAAGGAGAAAACTAAAAGGTGGCACGACAGGCATATGGTGCATCGGATCTTTGAGCCGGGGCAGAAAGTGTTGTTGTTTAACTCAAGGTTGAAGCTTTTTCCAGGAAAGTTGCAGTCCAAGTGGTCAGGGCCGTTTGAAGTGGTGAGAATGACCCCACACGGGGCAATGGAGTTGTGGCAAGAAGATAGAAGTGCCATATTTTTGGTGAACGGGCAAAGATGTAAGCATTATTGGGGTGAGGAAATTATTCGAGAGAAGACGTCCCTCACTCTAGAGGATGATTGAGAATGAATAGCGTCGAGCCGCGACGGTAAATTAGGCGCTGCACGGGAGGCAACCCGTGAATGTGTTGTAATAGAAGAGTAGGTTTATTTAAAGAAAGAAAAACAAAAAAAAAGAAAAACAAAGAAAAAGAAAAAATAAAATAGTTGAGTGGCAACCTATGATTTCTAACGAATTTCTTGTGGTTGAATGATTTTCAGGTGGAACGGAGAGCAAAAATACAAAAAAGTGGAAAGGAAAAAAATCAAGGTAAGAAAATAAAAATTTGGCACATTCCAGTGAGCCTACGCGATGGCTCCGTGTCACGGAGGAGGGCCTCCGCGTTACCCTCCATGACACGTTGAGGTGTATTTCAACTTTTTAAAAATTTCTAGAACACCTGCGCGATGGCTCTGTTTCACGGAGGCAGTGCTCCGCATTACCCTCCGTGACACGTTGAGGTGTATTTCACGTCGGGTCACCTCGGGTCACCGGGTAACCCACGCGAAAAACCTCCTTTTAACCCCAAATTCCTTCATTTTTTTCCCATTTTCTCATTTCCTCCGCGACTCACACCCAAAATTCCCTTCTCCCCCAATGTGACACAGACTTAGTGATCAAATTCCTTCGAGTTTTCTTCAATTTCATCGAAGTAAAGGTATGTTATTGAATTTTTCCTTATTATTGCTCAAATTTTCGATTCTTGAACATGTTTTGTGATGAAACCTTGCTCTAAGTGAGAAATTAGCTTGAAATCAATTGAGTTATGATTGAATGATGTTCATAGTATCATGTGAGTAGATTAACTCAATGGTTGCATGTTTTGTTGAAATTCTTGCGATATTGATAACTAGGGTTGAGGATTGAATAGGAAGAAGACAAAATGCTTGAAAATGTTGATAAATTGGGTTGTGCATGTTGTTTTAAGTGAAATGTATTGTGATTGATGTTGAATATGCTGGGCTAGAAAAGGGATTTTCAGGAGAATGCAAATGGAGAATTAACATAGGTTGTTGTGCTAAAATTGCAACGTGCTAATGATTATATAATTGAATCGATGGAGAAATTTTTATTCATTGTACGAAGTCTGAGTAGTAGAAAGTAATTGTTCCATCGACTTATATGAATGCACTAAGCATGTTGAATGTGAAGAATTGCAAAAACATGAATGTCTTGTCGAAGTGTGTTGACTGCGGTTAAAGACTAAGTGTGGGGTGATCAACTTAAGCCCAACTTTAGTCGTAGCCGGCTATGGCTTGAATAACATTGGAACTGTATGTTTTAATGTACAAGAACAATGTCAGGACGACAGGACAAGGGCAAGGGCGCATCCACATCAGGCGCCAACAGAAAGAGAGTAAGATTGGGGACAGCAGTACCAGCAGCACCAGCGCTTCCTCAAGGGCAGCGCCGATAGTACGTAACCAGATGGGTGAATGATGAGGGGAAGAAGTGGTATGCTAAACACAAAGAAACCAAATACTTCCCGGAGGAGCAGATAGCACGGGAACCATTGGCATAGGAATTCCCACAGATTGTACACATGATTGACACTACTGGGCTAAACTTCATTTTTGAAGAACCCAGAGAGTGCAATCTCCATCTTATCCGGGAGTTCTATGCCAACTGAAACCCGACCTTACGCAACCACACCATCAAAATCATAGGGCAGGTTGTCACCTTTGAACCCCACCATTTGAATGCAATCCTGGGGGGGCGGGACACAGACGCTCATGTCCTCCGTCAGCTGAATATCACTCTACCTTATATGGACATCAGATGCACCTTATGTGGAGTCCGACCGACAGCCAGGTGGGGTAGGCACAAGGAAAAGGGCTACCATCAGACATTTCCCTATTCTCAAATGAGTAGGGAGGCCTGGATTTGGTTGAAGATTGTTTGTTCGTGCCTGATCCGTGGGGTGCACATGACTGATGTCACCCGCGATAGAGTTTGTCTAGTGTACGCACTGATGAAGGGGCTAGAAATCAATGTTGGGGAGGTGATCATCTCCGCCATGAAGAGAGCCCGACTGCATCAGGGGTATAGATATGGGTTCGGTGGTCTGCTTACCACATTCCTAAGGGGCCACGATATTGAGGAGGAGGCCCTAGATTACATCCCTCAGATTGACAGGCGTGCCTTGGATGTCACCAAAACCAAGGCACCTGACACTACTTATGGGCCGGTGCTCACACTAGCCGAGCAACATGCTCGGGATGATCAATACATGGCCCGTATGTACAGAATGCAGATGTTGCAGCTGCGCGTCGGTGGACGGCCCGCAACGGAGGATGAGTTGTGGCTGGTTGAGTTTGATTACCCATTCAACGAGAATGCCCGGGCTTTATGAAGAGTGGGGCCCGCATTTCTGGAGCCCGTGGATGATGATGTCTCTACTGATGAGGAGACACGCCGGGAGGACTCAGATGTTGAGTCGGATGAGGACGGAGGGGGCAATTCTGATATGGGAGACGACGCACTGGCACCTAATTAAGAAATTGAATACTTTGATTGATTAGGGAGTTTCACCACCCAACCTTTGTGATATCTTGCAATTATATGAACACCGGGGATAGTGTTCGGATTAAGTGTAGGGTGGGAGTAGTTAGGTGCTAGCTATTGTGTTTATATTTGTGTGATTGTGCAAATTGTGATCTTGTGACTCTGTGTTTCGTGTTCTGTAATTGATGTTGGTGTTGTAATGAATCTTAAGCTGCTGTTGTGTGTGATGTGTAAATATCTTTCAATTATATTTTTATCTTTTTCTATCGAAATTTTTTTGTTGAAATTTTTTATGTTGGGTTTCTCGGTTTTTGTTTTCGGTGCTTTTCCCGAGAATAATCCCATTGAACCGACGTCGTAGATAGTGACTATTCTCTATGATGGATGGATGTTGACCGTCTTAAGGGAAATGTAGTCGATAGGAGTAGTTTTTTTCTTTTTTTCTTCTTTCTTTTGTTTGTTTCCCAAACGTGTCGCTAATTAATGGTTCGGAATTCTTGTTACGTGTTGTACTTGATATTAAGATGCAAGTGTGATTCGTATGAAAGCATGCAAATGTGTTAAACATGTTGAGATACCTAGGCCATAGAGTTGGATTCGGTGTGATCGAGGCTTAATAGTGAATTCTTGTAATTAGTTGATTGAAGAGTCTATGAATATGTCTTAAGTTGAGCATGTGCAATGAGTGGGAGGTGAGGTTTCGACTATTCCATGCTATTGTGAAGTGTCTAGAACTTTCCTGGTGTGTATACTAAACGGAATGAAGGATGTGGATTGTAGAAAAGGATGTATGCATTTCTTTGAATGAACTGAAAGTTTCTCCCTTATCATACCTACCTTGAATGTTACATCCTAGTTAGCCCCATTGAGCCTTTAGCCTATTCTTTAAGAGGTACAAACCGAGCTTAACCCTTTCTTTTCATTAGCCGTGCATTTGATCCAAAACTCTTAAGCGCTTAAGAAAAACAATTTTCCCAAAAGGGTAAAGGAGTGAGAAGTATGAAACGGAAGGAAAGCGAAAGTTGTGAAAGCTAAAGAAAAGGTCAAAGGTGCACTTGTTGAAATTGATTAATTAATAGTAGAGAGTAAGAAAATCAATAAATGAGAAATAAAAAAATAAGATGCATAAATACTCTTTGCTAGTAAGTCGAGTGTGCTTAAAGAAATGGGAACAAAAACGAAGAAGACAATTCAAGAATGAGAGGATGGAGGAAGAAGCAATGTCCATAATGAAGGCGGGATGTATTGAAAAGCGCTTAGGGAAGCTAGTTGCTATTATTGGTTAGCCCAGTATTTACTAGTTCCTCAACTTACATTACAACCCATTAAGTCCTACGTGATCTTACATCACGCATCCTTATATTAGTGGAGTAAAACACTAGAGGCAAGCTTATGGTTCAAGACATGATGCATGCAAATTCTTTCGGCAAGCGAGCGAAATCGTATTCATATACCCCTACATGCAGTGCTTTTGAAATCTTATGAGTGCAAATGGGGTAATTCTCTTGTGTTGCGAGGGCACATGCTTGAAGAGAGATAAAAATTCGTGTCGGATGTCTTGATCAGCTGATTTGCACGAGTTTGCCAAGATCGAGAATCGATTCTTGAGGTTAGGAGGTCTTAATGTGGTGTACTTCATTGTATTGATGAAACCATGCATGTTTTCTTGATGATTTGCTATCTTAAATAATCTGTATAGCCGTAGCTTGAATGGTCGAGCCAAATTAGCTATGCGTGGGTTTCAATTGCATGAGATGTGAGAGTATTGTTGACGAACAAGGTTTAAGTGTGGGTTAATTGATCTTGGGCAGAATTTCATGCCCAAGTGATACTCAAATGCTTCATTTCTACTTGATTATCTATTGTTATGTGTACATTCTCATGTGATTCTTAGATAAATGTGAATTTATACTAACCAACATGATTAGTGTTGTTTTGCAGGTAGATGGAATTTTTGGAAGCTAATCTACAAGTTGGTGAAGTGTGGGAATGGACTCGGAAGCAAGAAGTGGAAGTTGACAAGGGAAGTTGGCCAAAATAGGGGCTCCGCGATGGCTCCGTGTCACGCTACCATCGCAGAAGCATTCTGCCTGGGATGAATAAATTATGTCAAATCCCAGTGGAGGTTCGCGTTACCTCTTTGGCACGGAGGCAGTGCTCCGTGATGCACTTCGTGTCACGTTGAGTGTGATTACCTAGGAGTCGAGTTCCAGCGAGGGTCCGCGATAGCACCGTGGCCGGAGGCAGTGCTCCACGATACACTCCGTGCCACGTTGCATGTTATTCAGGGAAAAATTTCCAATAGTATAAATAGCAAACTTAGGTTTTATTTTAAACATTCTGATTTTTTTTAGAAAGAACATGGGTAGCAGGAAGTTGAGAGAACGAAAATTCTAGGGTTATTCTCTTCCTTTTTCTCTTTAATTTCAATTGCTTGTATGAATTCTACTTATTTGAAGATGTTTAATCCACAAATGAGTGGCTAATTCACCTCTTGCTGAGGTTAAGGATAATTGTAGTGGAATGTAATCATTAATCATTTCAGTTTTCATCTTTTCTTCAATGGTTGTTCTATCAATTCTTGTTTTTACTGCATTAATGTATAGGCAACATTAATGTATATCTTAGAAATCCAATTTTGATTCTGAAAAGGAAAGTAATTGGACAGATGTGAATTGGTAGGATATGATCTTTTCTTAGTTGAGAAAATTGAGAATGGATTTACGTTCCGAGTAGAAATATATCTGAAAGTCTTATTAGTCATTTATGGAATCTGTTTTGTATGGCTAGAGCATGAGTTTCTTATATCACAGAAATGTAGAATAAGGTCTCATGATTCTTTAATTGGGTAGGAGTCGAAAGATCCAATCCATAGGCGGTTAATTCCTGACTAGCAACCGAAGAGAAGATTAGCTGATTTGAATTAATAAATTACATCCCTGCATGCTTGCCTTAACCTCAGCTTGTTCATTGCTATTGTTCAGACATCAAATTATAATCTCTACTTAGGTTCTTATTATTTAGTAATCTTAACTCATAAAACATTATTTGTTTGGTTGTCTACATTCATAGAGATATCGTTCACTAATGCTTAGGGTAATTACTACCGTAGTTCAGTCCCTGTGGGATCGATACTTGGGTTGAAATAAAGCCACTTTACTACTTGTACGACCACGTGCACTTGCATGTAGTTTGGCTCGAACAATTCATACCTCTAATGAAAAACACAAGTTTTAACATTTATTCGAAGGAAATGATGCCACTCACCATAAAAGAGAATTCCATTCACATATACGCAATTCACACATAGAGATTATGAAATAATGCAAACACGCTTACTCTCTCAAAGAAATTCAAGCACATACAGATTCGAACTATAGGCTTTCCCTTTATGTAACTTGCCACTAATGTAGATTTTCTATACTTAGAATCATTAAGGACTTGCACGTCATAATTAAAGCTAGGGATTAATGTTATACCTCAAGAACTCAAAGATAGAACGCGGGAGTTGAAGCGGGAAAAAACTCTAGATTGATGTTGCAGGAAAACAACAAGTCATGGGATGACTCATGAGGATAGCCTACGAGTCCTCAGGTGACTCTTGGGGAGGCCAGTGAAGAGTGGGAAGTTTGGAGGGAAAGGGTTCCCCACAGGCGTGGCAACGACTCGTGGTCAAACCCCACGAGTTGTCAGGTCAACCGTGGGGTGAGGTAAAGGAAAGGAGAATAAATTAAGACAGTGTACCTAATGGAAGCTAACCAAGACTCATTGGGTGTGGTAATGAGTCGTGGTGTGAGTCATGGGGTGATATAAGTGTGAAGTGACATAATTGAGGCAGTGCAATTAACAATTGGTTACCACGAGTCATGGTCACCCCTGACGAATTGTTATGTGACCCGTTGCGAGGCGAGGAGATTAGACAAGCAGTGTACTTGACGAGCTAGATGATGAGTCGTTGCCTTGGACCACGAGTCGTCAGGTCGTCAGGTCGTCCATTAGGACCACCTGACAATTATTTTCTGTTAATTAGTAAGGGTCTTTTTATAAATTCTAAATGTCCTAAAGCCTAAATTGCATCGTTTTAACCTATGAGGTATGGGTTTTTAGAGGATTAATCAATTCTAAGTCCTTATTCATGCATGCAAGAGTATAGAGAGGTGATCAAAGGGGTGATTCAAGGGTTCCTTATTCAATTCCTTTCAATTACTTTTGGGCTTTCAAGGGAGAGTAAGATTTCGCTATTTCAAGGTATGTAAGGCTATCAATGGGTATTTCCTTTCACACCCATGCCCATTCTCTACAATTTTATAAAAATTCTATCAAAAATTTATTGGGTTTTGAAGTATATTTATATAAATATCTAATGACTGTTAATGGGTTTTATGATTTTTGAACCTTATCATATTCTATGGGGTTTTGATCAAATTTTATAATTTAATTTATTTATAATATTATTGATTATTGAATTCTCTTGAAATTAAGTGCTGATGGATATTCCTTGATCGGTGACCTAGCTGTCCACACCCAAAGAAACCCTCTTTACCATGAAGGCATTCCTCTGGATGGTTTTTGCCACACTTAGGGCAAGCTGGATAATGGTTGCTAATGCTGTAACTGAGAGCCAGATGCTCCACCCTTTCGATCCTTGCAGGACTGAAAGTGGGGATGTTGGCTGAAGTGGGTGTTGGAGCCCTCTGCTGCTGTGGGCGGCTATTACTGGAAGACCTCAGGTGGCCATAATCAGATTGTCTAGTCCTAGCCCACTTATTCTCTCATTCCATATCTTTCAACTTTTTTGCTTCAATCTGCTGGACATGAACGATGAGGCTAGAGAGGTCAATATCTTTTATGAGCATCTTTGTCCTGTACTCCTTAAGTACCAGGTTTGATCCGTTGACGAACTTAGGCATGTGATCCCTTGTCTCAGCTACCATCTCCAGAGCATATCTTGACAACCACGTGAACTCCAATGCATATTCCTCCACTGTCCTATTGCCCTGCTTCAAATTCATGAACTCTACAACCTTAGCCTCCCTTAACTCCCGGGGAAAGAATCTGTCTAAGAATGCTGTGGTGAACTCTTCCCACTCCACCAGTTCTGCTCCTGCTGGCCTCCCTTCTTTGCATTGATCATACCATATCTAGGCTACCCCTTTCAACTGGTAGGCATCCAGATCAGCACTCTCAGCGGAACGAACATCTGTAATTCGGGTGATCTTCCGTACCTCATCCATGAACTCCTACGGGTCCTCTCCCACCTTGGATCCATGAAAGGTTGGAGGGTTCATTCAGGTGAAGTACGGATCCCTGGCAGCTGCTACGGACCTATTTGAGTTTACTGGAACCACTTGTTGGTTCACTTGGCTTGTTATTGTCTGAGCTAGTAGCTAGATTGCTGCTCTAAATTCCGCTGAAGACACTTGTCGTCCTGAGGGGCTGCTAGAGCTGCTGATGTAGGTCGATCAGCGTTTCCATCCCTTCTTTCATTTTCGTGTCTTGGAGGCATAGTTTAACTGAGACAAAATAGAGCACGAGTTAGGAGAATGTTTCTGGAATTGAACTTCAACACACGATAAGGAGTATGAACAAAAGGGAGTTTTCCTAATAACGTCTCGTAGCCTCCCCATCATAAGTGTGACGCACTTCACACCCATGAAAAGGACTCTTTGATACTATTTTTATACATTCCAGGATACTCTAAACCTAGTGCTCTGATGCCAAGTTTGTCATGACCTGAGTCTATATCCTAGACGAGACATGATACTTGGAGGGTGTTTGGTTTAGCTTATAAGCTGGCTTTTTAACTTTTTGTAGTGTTTGGTTTTATCAAAAAGTGCTTAAAAACAGTTAAAAAGTGTTTTAAAAAAGCTAAAAGCCAAAATTTGGTAGATACCAATTTTTTATTTTTTGGCTTATAAGCCATTTAGGTTTGACCAAACTATTTACCTTTTTATCCCATAGTATTATTCTAATTTCAATAATACCATCACTCAAATCTTTGACAAAATTTTATTTTCTTTGTGCATATTAAAAAATAATTAAAAATCTGAAAAGAAAAAAAATTGGAGTAGTATTAATTCATTTAAATTATTATATTCAATTTTACAAATAAAAAATAGAACTATACTCCAAATAAAAAGTAAAGGAGAGCCTAATTTTATTTAAATTATATATTTTTAAAATTAAAAGTAACTTAAATAATTAGTTTATACTAAAAATAAATAAAAATATAAATTAATTAAGAAATAAAACTATTATAGTAATTCTTTTTTATAGTGTTAACAGCTATAAGGGCATTTCAGTCATTTGACCCAAAATAAGTGCTTAACAACACTTATGTACCAAACACATTAATAACTTTCTTTTCAGCTTCAGCACTTTTATCCAAACACATAACTGCTTATTTATAAAATAAGTTTCAACACTTATATCTAAAAGCCATTTTTTTTCAACTAAACCAAATGAGCTCTTGGAGTCACAGGTAGCCCCAAGCCAACCCATGGTCTATCATAATACTGGTAATCTGAGTAAACATATGCAGACACTTTCAATAATAAACTCTCTAATAAAAATTTGTACAACTATAAAACAATATTGAATGTCTGAAAGCCATCTATTAATGATGAGTTGCTGGGACAAGTCCCCAGCTAACTGTAAAATTTAACTGAAAGAAAATAACTAAAAAAATAAATATCATCCTTGAAAGATGAGGAGTCACGAACTGCAGCTGCTGATATCACTAGAAGAGATCGACTAACGATGCCGAGGTTGAGAACCTGCACCTGTATCATGATACGATACAACATAGAATGTATGCGTCAGTACTTTGAATGTACTAAGTAAGTGAGAGAAATTATAAACATGAAGAACAAGTAACTGAACTGTAATGACATATAATGACCAACTGAAATACTAAAGCTGAACAATTGAAATATAACTAAGCTGGTCAACAATGACCCTGACTGATGGTCATAGACATGCCTTGAATCAGAGATACTGATCTGGGCTAACTATATTGAACCGGAATTGAGTAAATCTAAAACTGTACTGAGCTGAGCTAAACTGAAACTATACTAACTAGTGGGAGAGTCTATAACTGACATATAACCGCATGAGCTAGACGTGAAGTTTGATGTATACACCCTATCAATAGGACCCAATATGCCTTTACAGGGTACAAAGGCATGAGCTGGGTGATCATAAGTCTGGGGCCATAAGGCTAATAAAAGAACCTATGGTGGAATCATAGTTCTGGGAACTTGGCTACGCTGGAACCCCGATCCACTCGGTGCTAAGTCCTACTCCCACTAGGTAGTCCTAGTATAACTACTAAGCTAAAAGCTCGAAAATGGGGTCCAAGACTAAATTAGGATACTTATCTGGAAGTACCCTAAGAGTCTTATAAGACCGGATTCTGTAACTGGTGTTCTAAGACTGGCCAGAGCTGCTTATCTGGAAGCGTCATAACCGTCTAAAGAACAACTAATATCTGGTAATTGATAAATGAGTCTAATAACTGATATCTAGGAGGCACCATGACACCTCAAGTAAAGACTGTAATCAAACTGATCAGCTGACATTTTTGAAATTATTGAGTAGGCTAGTATTCTGACTAAAATTGGACTAGCATGAATTGACTAAGATAATCACTGATATTAACAACATGGGAACCCCAACATTAATAGAATCAAGAAACATGAATAATTAATCAAATATGCAAGATTCTAATATACTGTATTCCAAATATAGGGCTAAAACCATCTTTGCAAGAACAAGTATCATCATGATAGCTAGATAGTAGAATTTTAGTAATAATTAATCATTAACAATAATCCACACAATATATACATAATCTGGCTGAAACTTCTTTCAAATTCGAAAACTCAAGGACTAGAACTAATAAGAAATTTAGATGGATTTTGGTGCACAACGAAAGGACAATTCCCTTGTTAAATTCCCACATACCTGGTCAAAAGTTCTTGGGAGAATCCTGAAGAAATCTGAAGAACTGAGGAAGCCCTAGTTTAGCTCTGAGATGATTGATAGGAATTTCTTTGCTCTGAGATCAAGAGGTGAGTGGAAAGAGAGGGACTTTGTTGATTACCCCTTTAATTCTCTCGAAAATGTTCCCAAAATGACATAGTTTAGAGATAAAAATAGCTGAAAGTTACAAAAATACCCTTGGAGCATCACAGGAAAAATCCTATTGCCAGTCCCCACGAGGCACTCCACGAGTTGTGGGGTAGGGAATGACTCGTGGTGCCGAATCATGGCCACGTCTGAAAAATCCCAACATTTCATCATATGGACAATGACTGTCTTCATGAGTTGTCATGAGATCTAACGAATCGTGATGTCTTTCATTGTCACTGAACCAGAATTCTCCTTTCAACCCCGCGGTTGGTCACGACGAGTCATTACTTTACCTAAGGAATTTCCCCTCCTCTCGTCGTCAGCATTGCCTCGTGGCTAAGCTTTACCAGGACCTTTCCGATGACCAATGCAACAAGTTTTTGCTTGACCTAACGACTCATCGTGTTCGTTGTTGCCACTGAAACATGAACTACGAACCTCAACTCGATGACCCTTCACGATGGCTCATTACTTGACCCAACGAGTTGTCATGTGGGTCGTCACCCTTGGGCTCCTGAACTAAAATTTCCTGCATCAAGCCACGAGTCTGACCATGACTCATCTAGTCACTGGATGAGTTATTCTACGACTCATTCTATGGCAAAATTTTCCTGGTTCTCTTCTAGTTTTTCATGCAAATTTTGAGTTTAGTCTATAAAAGTTTTAGGGTGTTACAATTCCACTAAATATAGTAGGAAAACTAGACATCTAGTAAATTTCCTCATCCTCTATGTCTCATCTAGAAGAATCATCAAGTCATATTGAGAGAAGACATGAAATATCATCTCGTACTCTATCACTGTCATATCACCTTATCATATCTTCTCAAACTTGTCAATTTTCTCCTTTTGTACAAAATAGGGAACAAACTTCACTAAGAAAACCTAAGTGAACACTTTCTATGACAAACAAGGAGATGATGATGGTCTAGTTCCATTATAGGCCCTACACAACTGCTTGGCAGGCCCCAACATCTAAAAAATTGTATCGCCAACCCCGTTGAACTCTACCAATCATAGATTATGTAGTCTCTCATGGAAATTGATAATGAACTCATAAATATCATCATGCTAATCACCTCAATGGATCCATCCTTCTAAAGTGGTCAAATATCTTCTACCCCTAAATTAATATGGCAGGTTTCGCAATTATGGGTGGAGCAATGCATGTCAAAGTCATACACTTAAATCTAGGAGCTATAGTAGCAGTTGTCTAAGATCTTGTAGTATGAAATCCTGGAGCAGTCATGTGATCAGGGGTCTACCCTCCAACTCTGGTCTATGAATCTTCTGGCATACTAGGTAGAATACCCATTTGTGCAATCCCCTCAAGAAATCCTAGCATGTGGACAAGATTATCTCGGAGTATTAGTGTAGCAATAAATCTAGGTGGTGTCAATCGTAGGACAACCTCATTAGCCTGAATTGGCTCATTATCTGTAACATCATTAATATCAGGGGACACTGCTCAAGCATGACCCTAAGCAACCTTTGGTGCTCTACCTCTCGTTGGTGCTGCAACTTGGGTATTGTTCCTACCTTGCCCCCTTCCTCTATTGTGTGCCACAACATTGGCAGCAGGTATAGGTGCAGGATCATAGTCCTCTAATTGAGAATGTACGGTTCCTCTCCATTTGTGGGGGAGTGAAACAAAGGTATTTCAAACTCAATAAAGTCAAATACACCTGATAAGGAATCAAGAAATAGAATTTTTATAAACATCATGTATCCTTTTGATGATAAGTACAGACGTCGTTGTACTGATCCACAAGACTCTACTGTACATTGCTCTTATAGTCATAAGATTGTTGAACAAAGTTTTGATACCAAATTGTCACATCTCAAAACCCAAGCCATGATGGCAGGGTGAACTAATTGTACTACTAAATCCATTTTTAACAACATTAAAAGAGGAATTAAGATAAAATCCTATAATACGGTCAGATCAATCATTTATAATATATGAAGTATGGAAAGTATAGAAAACGTTACCCAAAACCTAATGTTACAAGTATAGGATCATCTAAGGTAGGACTAAAATCTCAACAATAAGTAATACATTAGTCAAAAATAGAAGATAGAAGTAAAATAAATAGGAAATGAGTCTGGTTCTATGGAATAACCTAGCAGCTCATCCCAAGTACTGCAAGATATCACCAATCATTAACAACCATACCTACCGCTCAAACTGGGAACACAAATGAACACAAAATGGTGCAACAAGTGTACAATGAGTACGAAAATGTGTACACAATAGTATCATCAATATACTTTGAATAAAATAATTGTGTCACGACTCAAATCTACACCCTAGACGTGACACAGTGCCTAGAGCCGCAAGTGACCCAACCTAATCCATGGAATGGGATATCACTAACATAATCTGAGTTATAGAGAAATTGAGCGGAAGCTAACTGACTTTTTAAAATATTTATTTGCAAGTAAGGAAATAGACTGAGTTTAAATAGATAGATAAATACTGAGTCACAAAGCTGAAAACACTAACTCTCTATTTGAAAGTCTCTACTAACTGATGAGTTGCTGGGAAAAGTCCCTAGCCAACTCTACAAGTCTAAAAATAAAAATAGGAATAAAACAACTGAAAAGAACACAACTTTAGCCCTCGAATGACGAGGACTCACCACTAACCGCTGATCAAGTTCTGGAATGCGTCTACCCCCGGTGCTGAGTTTGAGTACCCAAATCTATATCATAAAACGATATAGTACAAGGAGTATACGGTCAGTACTTTGAATATATTGAGTATATGGGATATGCACTGAATTATAAAACATGCTAATAATATGAAAGGCTGTACAAAATGCATAACTAAGTGCATAAACTAAACTAAAGTACAAGACCTTATCTGAAATGCATAAATACTAATTATGAAATAGTAGTATGAAAATACATATCAAAAGTACATGTAAAACTGATTTAAGGGTCATATATATGCACTGAAAGCTGAGTCTATAACTGTGATTGGAATTGCAACTGAACTGAAGTGTACTGTACTATACTGTATTGTGGGAGAGTCTATTAACTGACATATAACCACACGAGCTAAATATGGAGCGATATATACACCCCCTTGATAGGACCTAATATACCTTTCTGGGGTATAAAAGCATGGGTAGTGTGATCACTAACTAAATTGATGCCCATTTGGGTAATAACCTATGGTTGCACGTAGTTTTGAGACTTGGGTGCATTGAACCCCAGCCTACTTGGTGCTAAGTACTACTCCCAACTGAACATATATATAGATAGCTCGAAATTTGATGCCCTAAGACTAAGTCAGAACTACTTTGTATTAAAGAGCTCTGAGAGTCTATAGGACCTGATAATATTGATTGTATTGTGAAAACATTTACACTGAAATCATGATGTGATCATATACTCATAACAAGAGAACTTTTTTGAAGCAAATCTAATCATGCAGACTAAACTTGAAATCATGCTAAAATCATGGTCATGAAAGTACAATATTTAATTGAATATAAAATTATGAATTCTACATAATAACAATCATGTGAGTCTTAAAATATTGAGGTAATCAGAGAAATCATAAACTAACTAAAAACCCCTAAGACATGATATTTTTCAGGGATGAGAATTTAGATTCTTGAACGCATTAGGGACACAAAGGGTGAAAAGATACTCTTGTTGAAATCCCACATACCTGGAGTAGGAGAATTCCTTGCTAGAACTTGAATCTTGGAGCTTTTGGAGAGGAACCCTAGCTTTAGACTTGAGAGAATTTGATGCCTTCAATGTATTATTTCTGAGAGATCAGGAGAAAATGAGAGTAAAATGTGACTAATTCCCTTCTAAAAGAACGCAAAATGAGATAGTTTAGGAGTTAAAACATAGAAAGTTATGAAAATACCCCTGGGAAAACATATTGAAAATTGGCCATCAGTCCTGATGGTTCATACCATGACTCGTGGTGTCCTACCATAGATTGTAGTGTCCATTTATGGTCAACCAAGCAAACTTGACTTGTTTCTGAAACTCACATCATGTTTGTTCAAGATGAGTGGTCCTAGGTGACCACGACTCGTGGTCTCTATCCGTGATCACTTGGGTGGTTTTGAACAGTTTCTGGTTCTCTTAACATGACCCCTCAAGATGAGTTGTCCTTTAACTAGAGGTTTCTAGACTTGATTTGGTTCCTGGGCTGCTTGGTTGTGACAAACACTCCAACCAAAGAGTCATCCTTCCCCACCATGACTCGTAGTGTAGGTCGTCCTGTGGGGAATTTGTTCACTTCTTACTGGTTTTCTACTTCATTTCTAGGATCTGATCTAGGGACTTTTGGGGTTTTACATTATCTCCCCTTTGGAAACATGCATCCTCAAATGAAGACTACTAAAGCTGAAAGGATAGGGAAAGAGCTGCAATCCCAAAATTGAATGCTAAACACTGATTACTGATGGAGTAATTGACTCTGGACTCAGATACATATGCTAAACTGATTTCATGAAATATGCATGCATACTAATACATGAGAGAAACTGAGGGATATGGAATTGAATAGAATACTAAAGAGGAAACTATTAGCTCAAGATGGAGTTGAACTGGAAGGAAAGAGGTGAGGATAGTTGGTAGTTGTTTCTTCTTCTGATTCCCAAGAAACTTTCTCTACAAGCTGGTTCCTCCAAAGGAATTTCATTGAAGTGACTTACTTATTCCTTAATTTATGAACTTGATGGTCAAGAGTCTCAACTAGAACCTCCTCATAAGAGAGGCTATCCTTCACGCCTACACTTTCCAAAGGAACAACTGAGTTCAGATCACCAATGCACTTCTTCAACAAAGACACATGGAAGACTGGATGCACTGATGCTAACTCCGCAGGCAAGGCCAACTCATAGGTCACTGATGAGTCAGTAATTTACCAAATCATTAGGCTCTTAAGAATTAGCTTTATATTAATTTTCAATTCATTTAGATGAATTTTATGCCCTTTTTGCCTTTTTATGTGCAGGTATCTGAGTTGTAGAGAAAGAGAAAGAAGTGGAGTTAAAAGAATGAAATCAGGTGAAAACCGGTGCTCCACTAGAGGACACCGGCGAAACGCCGGTCAAATGCAGGAAATAACTGGCTTGAGGAGAAAATACAACCGGCGGCTCATGGACATCAACAGGCGACTCGCCGATTCAATCCTCGGCAAGTGCTGGATCTTGCTAGAACAAAGAGGAAATTAATCCGCGAATCACGGATGGAAGCCAGTGAACCGCCGAAGGCATCACTGAATGGTCCTGGAACATCACTGCATTGTAGAATAAAATGAATTACAGTTTGCGGATTGCAATCGATGAACCACCGGTTCTGTCGTAAGTGAAAAAACGCCTAAACTGGGGCAATTACGTTTAGCACTGAAAAGAGGAGATTGGTTTTCCTATTTTTGTATATAGTCTAGAAGAAAGTACTCTGTACATATCTTTTATTTTTTTAACATTCCTTTTGATTTTGAAAGAGAGAAAAACCCCATTGGAGAAGAAATTTGAATATTGCTGTCTCTTATTTTCATCTTCTTCCTTAGCAAAGTATAACTATTGTTGCATACATATTTTGAGTTTGATTTTGCTTTCTCTTAGTAATGAAATCATTGAGTTTATTAATGAATATGCTCATTAGTTTCTTAATTATGGTAGCTAAATTATTAGCTAGAGGTGTGTGATGATGGATATTTAATTAGATTGGGTATTGCTAGATTTATCTTAATATTACTAAAGTAGTGTAAATTTGTTGAGTTCTCTTCAAATTATAATTGATTGCCCATAGTTGCAAATATGGGTTTGGTTTTCTTACTTGATTTTGGCTTGAAAAGGAATAATTAAGTATTGGAGGAGAATTTGATAGTGGGAATGGATGTGATGGTGTGGGTGTTGGGCTAGAAATAGCCAAAACCCATATTCATAATTCTAATTAGTGGTTGATGGCTAGAGATAGCTCAGCTACTAACCCAAACTTTATTGGGCTAATTGAATTGTGTCTTAAGGTTCGAAAGGACTCGAGAAAAAGGTGCCCAAGAGGTTGAAAAATATCAGACATCATCTTGTCCAAAGTTATTTACACTTATTCACAATAATTTGATGATCTAGCATATCCTCATCTGATTAACACCCCATCTACACCACACTTCTAGTCTTCACTCATCATTGTCTCTCAATTTTGGTTATTTTGCTGTTTTAACTAGCTAGATTAGAATCCACCATATTATTGACTTCATTTTCTCCCCAAAAATTTACTATTTTATTTTCTTTGATTTGGTGTGAATTAATTCAAATCTCATAAACAACGCTTGTGCAAATCATTCACTAGTCTCTGTGGGATTCGACCCCGACATCCATCGGGAATATTTATTTTGAGCAACGATCATTTATGCTCTCTCGTCAAGAGGGGTATAGTTTAGACGTTATCGGTCACTTCGCAAAAACACCTCAAGATCTTATAAGGACCAACATAACATGAATTGAGTTTTCGTCTCTTAACCTCATCACCTCTTTCAGGGGTGAAATTTTCAAAGAGACCCAATCATCAATAACAAACTCAAACTCTCTCCTCCTCACATCTGCATATGATTTCTAATAAATATAATCTATTTTCAGCCTTTCTCTAATAAGCTGAACTTTCCCTATGGATCCATGAACTGAATAGGGCCCAATCAAGGTAGCTTCACCAATCTCGAACCACCCTATAGAAGATCTACATATCCTACCATAGAGTGCCTCAAATGGAGCCATCTGAATACTGGAGCTGTACAATTATTGTAAGCGAACTCAAAGAGAGGCAAGTGATCATCTCAATTACCTTTAGAATTGATCACTCAAGCTCTCAACATGTCCTCTAGAGTCTGAATGGTCCATTCGCCCAACTATCTATTTACGAGTGAAAAGATGTGCTAAGCTTAACTTGAGTACCTAGACTTTTTTGAAACGACTTCTAAAGATATGAGGTGAATTGAGTACCCTAATCATAAACGATGGACAGAGGGACTCCATGCAATTTTAAAAAGTCTTTAATGTAAAGTTTAGCATAATCTTCAATTGAATCTTTAGTCTTAACTAGCAGGAAATATGCTAAGTCATTTAGTCCACAATTACCCATATCGAATCATGCTAGCGGTGAGTTTGAGGTAGACCTATAAAGAATTCCATATTTATCTCTTTCCATTTTCAAGTAGGAATGCTAATATCCTGAGTCATATCTCTCGATCTTTGGTGTTTAATCTTAACTTATTGGCAATTGGGGCATAGAGCCATGAATTCTGCGATATCCCTCTTCATGTCATTACACCAATAGATGTTTCGTAGATCATGGTATATCTTTGTGGAATCTGGGTGAATAGACTACCAAAAATTGTGGGCTTCTATAGATATCTACTACCCCAAACTATCTACATCCAAAACAAACAAGCGATTCCGATAATGAAGCACACCATCTCCCCCTTTGAATAAAACCCACCTCTTTCTTGAGGACTGTTTCCTTTAACTTTAGTAATATCGGATCGTCTTCCTGCTTTACCTTAACATCCATCACAAGAGAAGATTTGAAACCATTCTGGATTATAACTTCACTTTCCGCTGAATCAACCAGATGAACTCCCAAGCTAACAAGCCTGTGAACATCACGAAACAATTCTTTTTTTCATCTTTAATATGAGCAACATTCTTCATTGATAATCATCTGAGGGTGTCGACCACTATATTGGTTTTACCCCGATGGTACAAGACATTCATATCATAGTATTTCAACAACTCAAGCCATCTCCTCTGAAGAAGGTTCAAATCCTTCTAGCTGAAAACATACTGAAGGCTTATGTGGTTAGTAAACACATCCACATGAATATCATATAGGTACTGCCTCCAAATCATTAAGGCAAAACTACTGTTGCCAACATAAGATCATGAGTCAGGTAATTCATCTCATAAATCTAAAGTTTTCTATAAGCATAGGGTACAACCTAACCATGTCGCATTAGCACACAACCAAGGCCAATTCTGGAGGCATTGCAATACATCATAAATCCATCTTAGACCTTTAGTAGAGTCAAAATTGGGGCAGAAGTGAGTCGAGTTTTCAACTCCTAAAAATTCTTCTTGCAAGCATCAGATCACTAAAATTTGACTTTCTTTTGAGTCAGCCTAGACATAGGGGAGGCAATAGAGTAAAATCCTTTTAAAAACCATATATAGTAACAAGTTAAATCTAAGAAACTCCTAATGTTTGATAGAGAGGTAGATCTCAACTAGTTCTTAGCTGCTTTGATCTTTTGAGGATCAACTTGAATGCCCTTGCTAAAGATAACATGACCAAGAGATGTTACTGATTTCAACTAGAATTCACACTTGATGAACTTAGTAAATAACTAGCGATCCTTGAGATTTTGCAAGATAATCCTCAAATAGTTTGCATGCTCATCTTCGCTTCAAGAATAGACAAGGATGTCATCTATAAATACGATGAAGAACATTTCCAAGTACTATTTGAACTCGGTTCATCAAGTCCATGAAAGTTGCAAGAGCATTCATTAGTCCAAAAGACATAACTACAAATTCATAGTGACCATATTGAGTTCTAAAGGCTGTCGTCAGGACGTCACATTCTTGACTCTGAGCTAATGATAGCTGGATCTAAGGTCGATCTTTGAAAATCCACTAGCACCCTAGAGCTGATCGAACAAGTCATCAATCCTGGGAATGGGATACTTATTCTTGAATGTAACTTTGCTCAGCTGACGGTAATCGATTCACATCCTGAGAGAACTGTCCTTCTTATGCACGAAGAGAAGTGGAGCACCCCATGGAGAGATGTTGGGTCTGATAAAACCTTTGTCTAAGAGGTATTTTAGCTGATCTTTCAACTTCTTAAGCTCAATTGGAATCATTTTGTACAGAGGAATTGATATAGGCTGGGTATCTGGGACAAAGTCTATTTTAATGTCAATTTCTCGTTTGGGAGGGACTCCGAGAAAATCTTCGAGAAACACTTCTGGAAACTCATTCACAACTTGAACTGACTGAAGGGTTAGGGCTTTGGACATGGAATCTACACCCAAACTATATGGTAAATACAATCCTTAGAGATCATTTTCTTGGCCTTAAGGTAAGAGATAAATTGACTTATATGTGTTGAAGTACTACCCTTCCATTCTAAGATTAGTTCATTAGGAAAACTAGAATTAAACTACTCTGGTTCTACAATAGATTGAGGCATAATAGGATTGTAACCTTTTTTCCCTAAGAATGATGTTAAAATCAATTATATCTTATTTTACTAGATCAGCTGTGGTGATTTTCTATAAAACTATGACTGGGCAATTTGTGTATATGCGTCTAGCCATGATTGACCACCAAGAGAAGTGGAGACTGGGAAGGATTCTAAAAGGATTTTGGGAATGACTTCAACATTTATTGCAATATAAGGAGTCACGAAAGAAAGAATGGCTCCTGGATCTAAGAGTGTGTAAACATCTAACTGAAAAATTTTAACATACCAGTGACATCTAGGAAGTTCTACTGATCGTGGAAACATGACAAAGCATAGAAGCGGTTTTGGAACTAACCACCGCCCGCACCAGAAGAAATACCCTACTAAGCTGGGTAACCTGAAGGGGCTGCTGAAGTAGTGGACTGAGTCTTTCCACATTCGGATGAAGGGCAATCTCTCAATCGATTCAGATAGTTCTTCTCATGAACTGTGAGCTGTAGGGAGGCGTAAGATATCACCTTACCCCATTACATCAGAACGCAACCAAGTTCAACTCTGGAAGCGTCACAATACACCACGAACCCATCTATTCCTTTCGGCAAGGTTAACACAGGAGCGATAGTGAGTAGAGTTTTCAACCCCTAGAATCTCTTTTCACACGCATCTGACCACTGGAATTTCACCTTTTCCTGAGTCAACCTAGTCATAGGGGATGCAATAGAGGAGAAACCCTCCACAAAACATTGGTAACAACCGGCTAGACATAAGAAGCTTCTAATTTTTGTTGGGGAAGTAGGTTATGGCTGGTCTTTCACCACTGCTATATTTTGAGGATCTACCTAAATACCCTCACCCAAGACCACGTGACCAAGGAAAGTCATAAACCTCAACAAAAATTTACATTTGCTGAACTTAGAGAACAACTGGCGGTCTTTGAGTGTTTGTAGCACTATCCTCAAATGGTTAGCATGTTCCTCTTCGCTTCTGGAGTATACCAGAATGTCATCAATAAATACAATGATGAACATGTCTAGATATAGCTTGATTACCCTATTCATCAGGTCCATGAAAGCTGTAGGGGCATTAGTCAGTTCGAAGGATATAACCACGAATTCATAGTGACCATACCAAGTTCTGAAAGTTGTTTTCGGTATGTCACACTCTCTGACTCTGAGCTGATGGTACCCCGACCTGAGATCTACCTTGGAGAAACAACTGGCTCCTTGAAGCTAATCAAACAAGTTGTCAATCCTGGGAAGGGGGTACCTATTCTTGATTGTGACCTTATTCAACTGACGGCAGTCGATATACATTCTGAGAATATCGTATTTATTACGCATGAATAATGCTGGAGCACCCCATGGAGAGATGCTGGGCCTAATGAAACCCTTATCAAGGAGGTCTTTTAGCTACTCCTTCAACTTCTTAAGCTCAGCTGGAGCCATTCTGTAAGGAGGGATGGAGATGGGTTGAGTTTCTGGGAGGAGGTCTATGACAAAGTCTATTTCTCGCTCAGGAGGAACTTCGGGAAGATCACTGGGAAACACGTTAGGGAACTCACTGACAACTAGAACTAACTGAATAGTTGGGGTATCAGAGCTAGAATCTTTGACTCGAACTAGATGATAAGTACACCCTTTAGAAATAAGCTTTCTGGCCTTAAGGTGGAAATAAAACGACCCTTAGGTGCTGAACTACTGCCCGTCCACTCTAAAACTGGCTCATTAGGGAACTGAAATCTGACGATCCTAGTTCTGCAGTCGACTGAGGCATAACCGGAGTGTATCTAATCCATACCGAGAATGAGATCAAAGTCAACCATGTATAACTCTACAAGATCAACTGGAATGACCTTATTCAAGATTGAGATTAGGTAGTTTCTATACACTCGGCTGGCTCTAACTGGCTCGCCAACTGGGGTGGAGATTGAGAATGGTTCTGAGAGAATTTCTGGACTGATATCAATCTGGATAGCTACATAGGGAGTCATGAATGATGTGTGGCTCTTGGATCTAGTAGGGCATACACATATAGATGGAAAAGGCGCAACATACCCGTGAACATGTCAGGTGAGCTCTCCTGATCCTGATGATGTGTTGAGGGTTTATAGCACTTTCGATGCTCAAAAGTACGAAAATAGTATGAACTTAGGTATATTTATATGGATATAAGGGACTTTTTCTTTGGTTACAGGATAAGTAGGTTTTGGGGCAAAAATGTGCAAAAGATAGCCTAAAAGTGTAGAAAATAGGCTTAACTCAAAGTCCGGTACGAGCCGTAGGAAGGTGCTACGTGTCGTACTGCTGGTCACGAGAAGTTTCAGAAGGCTAAGGATGAAGAGGTGCAGCCTACGACTCTCAGCACGAGTCGGAAAAAGCTTGTATCGGTCATAGTGAAGAAGTCATGGGAGGATTCAGAAAATTTGCACAAGAGGCTGACTCCTGCTACGGATAGACAGTACGAGTCGTGGAAGCAAGGTATGAGTCGTACCAAAGCACTTGTGATGAACTTTAGAAAATTTCAAAGTCTTAGAGTCAAACCATGAAAGCTCAGTATGACTCATCGGAAGCATGTACGAGTCGTACCAAGGTCCAGCACTTAGCAAAATTTCAGCCAGCCAATGACATACGGGAAGCAAGTACAACTCGTACATACCTACTACGGCTCGTAGGACAAGTCCTGACGCAGGCGGCTTCAGTTATGGAAATTCACCCTGTTAGCCTAGGAAAAGGATTTTTATGTCTGTATAAATACGTTTTATGTTTTATTTTCATGAGAGAGGTGATTAGGAGTGATAAGAAGTGATTAGCAATCAGGTTAGAGAGAATTAGACATGAGAATGAGTTGTTCAACTTGTGATCAGCCTTTTCTTGGTTTTCTTTTGATCTTTATATTGTTCTTGAAGATTTTTCTAATTAACACAAAGAAGTTTTTCTCTCATACATAATTGTAAGTATTGATTTATGTATTTAATTATGAACTCAAATTACAATCTTGCAACTATGAGAGGCTAAAACCTCTATAGCTAGGGATGTGGGAACTATGGTGGATTAAGAAGTTAGGGTTACATAAAAGTGATTCAAAACTAATGCAAAACACTTGTATTATATTTTCTTCACGCTTAAACATTTTTTAACGCTGTGCAACGTTAGGACATGCCTGAATTCTTTATTTGCTTGAACCTAGAGAGGTAGGAATTAGAAAAAGAGAAGGACAACAAAGCTTTGATCTTAATGATCATTGTATTAACTTGAGCTGTGGTCGCAGGATAGTTAAATTTGGGACATATTGTTAACGGTTAATTTGCAATCGCTCATGAGACCTGACCTAGTGATTGAGTATAGTCATTCAATAGGGACAAACCAGTCATTTGAATGAACCTAAGTTGTTAGTTCTACAACTAAGCATTGGTGATGATCATGTATGTATACCCAAAGCAGTTATGAACCCATGGGAAACACAAAACTCTAGTTATCTTTCATTCTTGATTTCAACTAAAGTTTTAACTGCGTTTTTAATAATTGTTTTCTTTCGAACCCCTAATTTGGAGTAACTACCTAACAAGTTCACTTACCGACTTTAGTCTAGCTCTTCCATATTCCTAGTGGGTTCGACCCTGACATCTAGTTGGGTTCTTTATTGACAACGTCTGCTTCATACTTCGATAGGAGGTATGGTTTGAGCATTATCAAAAAGTGTTGCCATTGCTAGGGAATATGACTAAGACTAGATTATTTGCTTTTATTTGTCTTTTTTGGTAGTTATTTCCTTAATTATGTTTTCTTTTTGTTTTTGATACCCACATGTTGTTTTCTGGTGAATGTCGAGCACACGAAGTAGTGGAGTTCCCCTGATTCCGTTGAACCTGAAAATTGAACGAACACTGTACAGGATGGAAAACCAGGAACAAAGAGGTGCCTGCATAACTGAAGAAGCTCGGCAAGCTGAGCTAGCTCGGCAAGCTGAACTTCAGGATGCGGAAGATGTTAGAGAAGAGGTAGTTAATGCTGGTCGACATAGGGGCAATAGAGGTTATAGACTTGCCCCTTAGTTCTTCGATGATGAGGACCCAAACACTGATGAAGTTGGGTCAACTAGAGCAATTGTGCCACCACCACTGCCCGCTGGGACAAAATTTGATATCACAAGCATCATGATTCAATTGTTAAACATGAAATGGGTGTTTCAATGGTCATACAGTGGATGACGCCAACCTGCACTTGATGAACTTCGTAGGAATATGCAAGGTGTACAAGTCGCCCTGAGCTAACAAAGATGCCATTTGGCTCAGACTTTTCCCCTTCACTCAATTAGGGGAAGCCATTTTATGGTTATCGGGGTTGCCCAACGACTCCATAACTAACTGGAGGGAACTTAAGCAGGCCTTCTTGGAGAGATTCTTTCCCCCCTATAGTATGTTGAAGCTAAAGGATGAGATATACAATTTCCGACAACTCAAGACAGAGGCACTTCATGAAACCTGGCTAAGGTTCAAGAAGAAATTGACAAAGTGGCCGAACCATAAAATCCCAGATGACAGTTTGTTGGAAATTTTGTGCAGGTCTTCAAATAATAGCATAGAAGATGTTGCAGACACGGTGGTAGGAGGAGCATTTTTGAGTCACACCTGGGAGCAAGTTGCTACAATCCTTGACAGGGTGACTAAGAAAAACAGGGCTACCATACAAGAGAGGCTGATGCAGCGGTTGGTACATATGCTGTTGGTTTGACTACAGACTAACGTAGGAAGGAAGAAGAACATGACCAAGAGTTGGCTCACATGAGCAAATAATTGGATTTTCTTACAAAGCACATCATGGGAGCAGGATCCAAGTAGGTAAATGCAGTGGGGACACAAGGAATGGAGCTGGGAGCTGATCACTCTAATTTAGAGGAAGAGGCAAATTTCCTAGATAGCCAAGTGGCGGCTTTCCGACCCAACGCCCAAGCATCTGGACAAGAGGTTCTGGAAACAGAGGTTGGAACCAATATAGAGACAACTACAATCGAAATAGGTACATAAATAGGAGCCGGGGTCGTGAGCACGATGGAGAATGGAGAAGAAACCATGGCTCCGCTATAACACCCCAAAATTTTTATTGGTAATTATCTGATGTTTTATGCTAGGTTAGGGAAATTACGGGTTGTATATTAGTCGTAGGTGTCAAGGGAAATGTGTACGGTCAAAAAAAACCAAAGAGTATGTGAAGTTTATAAGTAAGCATCCACTTCAAACGACCATATCTCCCAATATATAATGAATTAGGAGCCCCACGACCTATCAAATTAAAGGTCTTTGAGTCTAGTTTTCAGAACAGAACACCGCTTGTCAATCAGAGTTTGGAGTAAAACATTATGGGTATTATACTGAACCATCACGAGCGAGGACGCGAGCATGATGCCCTAGCGCCTCCACCGCCCTACCCCTATTTAATTTAAGTTGTTTGCTGCTCAAATCATATCATTCCTATCCAAATTAGAGCTGCCTGCTTAGGGGACACTTCTATCTATATTTTCAGCCAAAAACTAAGATAAATCAAGGAAAATCATCAACCAAAAATTGAAGTCAAGTGAAGAAGATCATTGCAAAGTTGAAGAGAGGCATCGGTGAGTCTTGTTGCTGCATATTTGAAGCATGTTTATGATGTTTTTTTTCTTCGTTTTTGGAGGAGTACTTAGATGAATATATACTACCTTTTTTTAATGCTTGGATTCAATGGAGGAGGTAAGGATTCTATCCTTTAAACTTACCAAAAATCTTAGCTAAAAGCTTGAAAATTCAAAGCTAGGCTAGGTTGTTTTTTCATGTGTGTTTAGCTGTAGTTTCTGCCATTCTTTGGGCTGTGAAGCTGCTGTGTTTGCAATCATGTTAAGATTCCTAGATATTCCATCTTAGTAGGAGTGGAAGACAAGAAAAGGGTTACCATTTCTAGCTATTAAACTTGCAAGAATTTTCTTAGCTAAAGCTAGAAGTTGAAGTTGGTTTTGTGGCTCATTTTTTGCGTGTTTTTGGGTGAAGTTTTTGCCCCTTTTAAGAGGTTTATAAAACTGTGTTTTGCTTGGAATATACTCCTTTTATTATGGAGAATAATAACAAGAAAATCTAGGTAAGTTCACCATTTTATTTTTCCCTTAAAGACCGCGGAAACAAGTTAAAACAAAGTAATGAAATGTTTTTTTGTATTGTTGTTATGGCTTCTTTTGGGATGACATTTTGTCTAGGAAATTGACTCAAACCAGGCTTGTTACATGAGTATAACTTGAAGATATTGAAGAATACTAAACATGGGTTGTTGGAGGACAAAAGCGATTAAGGAAAGCTTGTCGTAACAAGGTATGTAAGGCGCCCCGTATATCATTCTTTCAAGCACGATTCGTGTGATGTGAATCAAATGAGACAACAACCTTTTTAAAAGTCTTGAGGCAGTATGTTAAGCTTCATTCATTCTTTAAAGTCCCATGTTTTATTGAGGATAAATGTTAATATTATGCCTAGCCGAAGGGAGATACCTAAAGTGTGATATTGTGTTGATTGTTGTCATAGTTGTACATTGAGTTGGAGATCCCTCAGCGTGGGCATTATTAGCTGGTCCTTACTGTATGTCATGTGTATATATATGTGATGTTAAATGTGTTTAAAGGTATGGTTGCTATCTGAAATTGGTGAAAGAGCCGAGATGAGGACGTGTAAACGATTTTAAGTCAGGTAAAGACATCGCAAGCTATTGAGGGTAAACGAGCTTACGGAATTAGGATTACCTGGTTATGGTTGTCCCTTATCTTATGTGTATGTTATGAAATATGTCAGGCCAAGGGGAGATTTCATAATCCCTTTCCCTTAATCCGAATGATAAGCTAGCGGGTTTCTGAGCTCTAATGTCCCGTGGAGACGATCTACAAATTTTGTTGAAACTCTTAGGTTATCCGTAGTTCCTTATGATTCATACAAGTTTTTACTACATGCATTTAAGTTCTATTGTTTTAGCTTTGCGTGTTATATGTACTCAGTTCCAGCTATGGATTACGAAGGAGGATTATGTAGGCCACATGTTTGGTATTCGTCATTTCTATGTTGTATGTATTGAGCTGGTCCAGTATTAAGCCATATAGGCTCCATTTATGATTTTGTCTAAGCTTTATGGATTTTACCCCTGTGTGTTACACCGAATGGAGGTCTTATTGATTTTACCCCAGTGTGGTACTCCGGCTGGACAGAGTTTACCGCGGTATGGTACGCCGGCTGAAGACATTTTTATTTTTACCCCGGTATAGTACACCGGCTGGAGGCATTTTTATTTTTACCCCGGTGTGGTACACTAGCTGGACGGATCGTATAGATTTTATGGTCGGCTGACTGCTGCATTTCAGTTATAGTCTTTGTTGTGCATTAGATGGTTGCATTTATACTTCAATAATGAGTTATTGTAAGGTTTCTGTTTTCAAAATTTCCGGTTGTTACTACTCCTTATTTCAGGCCTAGTTATCATTTTTATCTTATATGTTTACAGTTTTCAGCCTTACATACCAGTACATTTTATTCGTACTGACGTCCCTTCATCTTGGGATCCTTCCTGCAATCGTGCTACAGGTACAGGCCGAGGCTCAGATCATCGAACGTAGTAGGATCCAGATTTCTACAGAATAGTGGTATGCTCCTCTCTTCCAGGAGCCATGTCCTGGTGTGGACTATTTTCAGTTTTGTGCACAGCATGGGGAGGATGGGGCCTTGTCCCGTGCATTTCAGTTTGTTTACTCTATAGAGGCTGATCTGGATTAGTTTGTATAGTAGTATGGGTTATGTAGTCGTATTGATTTTTCATTGCTTTGTTTAGCTTTATTGTAGCCTTGTCGTCTTTCTAGGTTGCATATTTATAATTGTCAAGGAATTATTGGCCTAGTATTTATCCTGGTTGGTTGTGACAGGTGGCTTGGTTAGCCTTAGTGTTACATTTATAGATGTTATATATCCGGCTTCTCGATCGACCATGAATCGAGTGCCAGCTGCGCCCTACCCTAGTTTTGAGGTGTGACAGACTTAGTATCAGAGCGAAGTCGTGTCCTAGGGAGTCCATAGAGCCGTGTCTAGTAGAGTCTTTCTTATGGGTATGTTGTGCACCATACTTATAATCAGGAGGCTACAAGACATTTAGGAATTGTTTCACTTCTTTTACTAATAGTTCATGCTATAGGTCGAGCTCATAAGTACCATGATATCTAAATCGTGTTATTGTTTTAGAGTATGTCTGTGACAAGGAAGGTGACTACAAGGTTGATTGGGATAGCCATTGGGGAGGGTACTAGTCTCCCTCCAGTGGATTAGAGAGACAGGTCAGAGGCTCAGAGTGAATCTCCTGCCCCAAGTATTACAGTTCCTCCCGCTCCGACCAGAGCAATGACAGATAGACCTCCAGCTCCTCCGACACCAGTAGTACTTGTGGGTAGTAGAGTGGCAGACCCTCCCACGCCTGTGGTACCTCCAATGGTTCCGGAAGGACAAGGTCTTGAGGGAGCTGTTCAGCTGATGGCTCATGTAGCCGCAGGTCAAGAGCGACGGTTGGAGTCGATGGAGAGACATAAAGGCCAGACAATTGAGAGTTCCAAGGCCCACGAGTTCTTGATTTTGAGCTCTCCTATATTCACCAAATCAGACCCGAGCGAGGATCCTCAGGACTTTATCAATCAGACCTGAGCAGTTCTTGCACCTAGAGCAAGGAAGTATGAGTGTGCGTGAGTATTGTCTTCGATTTAATTCTCTTTCCAGGTATGCTCCTCACATGGTTCAGACGATGAAGGATAGAGTTCATCAGTTCGTGTTAGGGTTGGGACTTCCTATAGCTCGAGATTGCTTGGGGGTATCTACTCAGGAGCACATGGACATTTCACGAATTCAAGCTTTCGCCTAGAGGGCAGAGGATTTGGTTCATCACTTATGGGATAATCGCAGACAACATGAGCAACGGAAGAGAGCTAAGACCGTGGGTCCTTACAAAGGGCCGCAGGGTGACCCAGGGGCATCCAGGCAGTCAGTTAGACCAATAGGGAGTGCCCCACCTCAGTTTCAGGGATAGAGAAGGGACTAAGGCCCAACTCCATCTAGCTCTCAACAGGAGTGGGCGGGGCAGAGGCGACCACACTTGCCTCCTTGTCCCCAGTGTGGGAAATCTCATTCAGGTCAATGTCTTCAGGGGAAGAATGTATGTTATCATTGTGGGAAGCCAGGGCACTTTATGAGGGATTGTTTAGATAGGTTCGAGGCGGATCAGGCGCGATCAGCAGTTTCTTCTTCATCCTCCATTCGACCTCCCAAACCTGATCCTCAGCTAGCAACAGGCCATGGCAGAGGTAGAGGAAGAGAGGCTTCTAGTTATGGGGCAACTCAGAATCAATTTTATGCTTTGGGCGGTCGACAGGACCAGGATGCCTCACCTGATGTTGTTACAGGTACTATGATTATTTATTCTTGTACAGTATATATCTTACTTGATCCTGGTTCTACACTCTCTTATTTCACACCATTGGTTGCGAGTCAGTTTGAGACAGTCCCTGAGTTATTATCTATACCATTTGTTGTTTCTACGTTAATTGGCGAATTTGTGTTAGCTAGATGAGTTTACCGAAACTGCGTAGTATTGGTATGTGATAAATCAACCTTAGCTGATCTAGTTGAGCTTGAAATGGTTGAGTTTGATGTCATTTTGGGTATGGATTGGTTGGCGGCATCTTATGCTAATGTTGATTGTAGAGCTAAAGTTGTCAGATTCAATTTTCCCGGCAAGCCAGTCCGGGAATGGCAAGGTGATGCCGCTATGCCTAAAGGTAAGTTTATTTCATACCTTAAGTCTTAGAAGTTGATATATAAGGGTTGTATTTATCACTTGGTTCGGGTAAGAAACTTGGAATGTGAGCCTACGACTCTCCAGTCAATTTCAGTTGTTAATGAGTTCCCTGAAGTCTTTCTAGAGGATTTGCCTGGAATTCCTCCTGAAAGGGAGATAGATTTTGCTATTTTTCTACTTCTAGGTACTAAGCCTATATCGATGCCTCCTTACAGAATGGCTCCAGCAGAGCTAAAGGAATTAAAGGAGCAGCTGAGAGATCTGCTCGAGAAGGGACTCATTCGACCTAGTGTATCGCCTTGGGGTTCACCAGTGCTCTTTGTGCCAAAGAAAGACGGGTCGTTAAGAATGTGTATCGACTATAGGCAGCTAAATAAGGTTACAATTAAGAATAAGTACCCACTTCCCAGGATTAATGACCTATTTGACCAGTTACAGGGTGCCAGATGCTTCTCAAAAATTGATTGGAGATCCGGGTGCCATCAGTTATGGGTTAGGGAAGTTGATATCCCCAAGACTGCCTTCAGGACTAGATATGGCCATTATGAGTTCTTAGTGATGTCATTTGGTCTTACTAATTCCCCAACAGCTTTTATGGACCTGATGAATCGGGTGTTTGGACTTTACTTGATGTATTTGTGATCGTCTTCATTGATGATATTCTTATTTACTCGCGATCCGAGGCCGAGCATGCAGGTCATTTGAGAGTAGCATTATAGACTCTACAGGAGCACAAGTTATATGCTAATTTTCTACATGTGAGTTTTGGCTAACATCTGTGGTTTTCCTTGGTCATGTAATTACAACTGAAGGTATAAGAGTGGATAGACTGAAGATAGAGGCAGTAAAGACTTGGCCCAGACCCTTGAGTCCTACAGAGGTTCGCAGCTTTCTGGGGTTAGAAGGTTATTATCGCTTATTTTTGGAAGGTTTCTCTACTATCGCTGCACCATTGACAAAGTTGACTCATAAAGCAGCTAAGTTTAAGTGGACAGAGGCATGTGAGCGAAGTTTTCAGGAATTAAAGGATAGGCTGACTTCAGCACCTGTCTTGGCTCTTCCAGAGGGTGTCGAGGGTTATGTGGTCTATTGTGATTCTTCGAGAGTTAGGCTAGGTTGTGTTCTGATGCAACACAACAAGGTCATTGCTTATGCCTCTAGACAGTTGAGGAAGCACGAGAAAAATTATCCTACCCATGATCTTGAGTTGACCGCAGTGGTATTTGCATTGAATATTTGGCGCCATTACTTATACGGAGTACATGTTGATATCTTCACAGATCATAAGAGCCTCCAGTATTTGTTTTAGCAGAAGGAGTTGAATTTACGCCCGAGAAAGTGGTTAGAATTGCTGAAAGATTATGACGTTAGCATTCTGTATCATCTGAGCAAGGAAAATGTTGTAGCTGATGCACTAAGTCGCAAGTCTATGGGTAGCTTGAGTCATATTTAGGTCGATAGGATTGAAATGATGAAGGCTCTACGACAGTTGGCTGACTTACAAATTCGGTTACTGGATGCCGAAAATGGGGGTGTTATTGTAAAAAACACAGCAGAATCATCTTTGGTAGCGGAAGTTAAGCAACAACAATATGATGATGTAGAGTTAGTCTTACTAAGAGACAGTATACCGCAACAGAAGCAGAGCCTATTTGATTGTGGACCCGATGGAGTTTTTAGATACCAGGGTCATCTATGTGTACCTAATGTGGGTGAACTACGGGAACAAATTATGAATGAAGCTCATAATTCTCGATATTCAGTACACCCAGGTGCCACAAAGATGTATCATGACCTGAGGCAACTATATTGGTAGAATGGCATGAAAAAGGACATAACCGGTCTTGTGACTCAATATCCGAATTGCCAACAGGTAAAGGTTGAGCACCAGAGGCCTGAAGGTTTGGTGCAGGATATAGAAATTCCAGCCTAGAAGTGGGAGGTGATTAATATGGATTTTATTACAGGATTGCCTAGAACAAGCAGGAAGCATGATTCTATCTGGGTAATAGTTGATAGGTTAACTAAATCAGCTCACTTCATGCCAGTTAGGACCACATATGCTGCAGAGGATTATTCTAGGCTTTATATACGAGATATAGTTCACCTACATGGCGTCCCCTTGTCCATTATTTCTGACAGAGATGCTCAGTTCACAGCAAACTTCTGGAAGTCTTTCCAGAAAGACCTGGGCACTCAGGTAAGCCTCAGTACTGCATTTCATCCTCAGACAGACGGACAGGATGAACGCACCATTCAAATGCTTGAAGACATGTTGCATGCCTGTGTTTTACATTTTGGCGGAAGCTGGGATGATCATGTTTCCTTGATTGAGTTTACCTATAATAATAGCTACCAGGCAAGTATTCAGATGGCTCCATATGAAGCTTTATATAGGCGAAAATGCAGGTCACCAGTGGGCTGGTTTGAACTCAGTGAGGCAGAGTTATTGGGGCCAGACTAAGTGTAGCAAGCTATTGACAAGGTGAAACTTATTAGAGATCGACTTTAGACAGCCCAGAGCAGGCAGAAGTCTTATGCATATGTACACCGTCGAGCGCTGGATTTTGTTAATGATTGGGTCTTCCTGAAAGTGTCACCTATGAAAGGCGTCATGCGATTTGTCCGAAAAGGCTAGCTGAGTCCTAGATATATTGGGCTCTACAGAGTTATCCGCAGGATAGGAAAAGTGGCCTACGAGTTGGAGTTGCCACCAGAGTTAGCGGCATTCCACCCAGTATTTCATGTAGCGATGTTGCTGAAGTGTATAGGAGACCCAACTCATGTTATGCCTATCGATGATGTCTGAATTTCTGAGGAGATGACCTACACCGAGGTTCCAGTTGCTATTCTTGACCGGCAAGTTAGGAAACTTCGAACCAAAGAAGTCGCCTCAGTTAAAGTACTATGGTGAAGTAATAACATCGAGGAAGTGACTTGGGAGGCTGAGGAGGAAATGAAGAATAAATATCCTCACCTATTCACGATGTCGACGTGATGTTAAGGAATGTGTTTGATACTTATTTTGATGCATATTGAGTTAAATTAATTTCCATTCGGGGACGAATGTTCCTGGGGGGGGGAGAATATAACACCCCGAAATTTTTATTGGTAATTATTTGATGTTTTATGCTAGGTTAGGGAAAGTACGGGTTGTATATTGGTCGTAGGTGTCAAGGGAAATGTGTACGATCAAAAAAAACCAAAGAGTATGTGAAGTTCATAAGTAAGAATCAACTTTAAATGACCATATCTCCCAATATGTAATGAATTAGGAGCCCCACCACGTATCAAATTAAAGGTCTTTGAGTCTAGTTTTCAGAATATCAAACCGTTTATCAATCGGAGTTCGGAGTAAAACGTTTTGAGCATTTTACCGAACCATCGCGAGCGGTGACGCGGGCATGACGCCCTAACGCCTCCACCGCCCTACCCCTATTTATTTAAGTTGTTTGCTGCTCAAATCAAATAATTCCTATCCAAATTCGAGCTGCCTGCTTAGGGGACACTTCTCTCTGCATTTTTCATCCAAAAACTAAGATAAATCAAGGAAAATCATCAACCAAAAATTGAAGCCAAGTGAAGAAGATCATTGCAAAGTTGAAGAGAGGCATCGGTGAGTCTTGCTGCTGCGTTTTTGAAGCATGTTTATGATGTTTTTTTTCTTCGTTTTCAGAGGAGTACTTAGATGAATATATACTACCTTTTGTTAATGCTTGGATTCAAGGGAGGAGGTAAGGATTCTATCCTTTAAACTTACAAAAAATCTTAGCTAAAAGCTTGAAAATTCAAAGCTAGGATAGGTTGTTTTTTTCATGTGTGTGCACCTGATGTTTCTGCCATTCTTTGGGATGTGAAACTACTGTGTTTGCAATCATGTTAAGCTTCCTAGATATTCCATATTAGTAGGAGTGGAAGACAAGAAAAGGATTACCATTTCTACCTATTAAACTTGCAAGAATTTTCTTAGCTAAAGCTAGAAGTTGAAGTTGGTTTTGTGGATCATTTTTTGTGTGTTTTTGGGTGAAGTTTTTGCCCCTTTTTATAGGTTGATACAACTGTGTTTTGCTGGGAATATACTCCTTTTATTCTAGAGAATAATAACAAGAAAATCTAGGTAAGTTCACCATTTTATTTTTCCCTTAAAGACCGCAAAAACAAGTTAAAACAAAGTAATGAAATGTTGTTCTGTATTGTTGTTATGGCTTTTGTTGGGATGACATTTTGTCTAGGAAATTGGCTCTAACCAGGCTTGTTCCATGAGTACAATTTCAAGGAATTTAAGAATACTAAATATGGTTTGTTGGAGGACAGAAGCGATTAAGGAAAGCCCGTCGTAACAAGGTATGTAAGGCGCCCCGTATATCATTCTTTCAAGCACGACTCGTGTGATGTGAAATGAAATAGACAGAAACCTTTTTAAAAGTCTTGAGGCAGTATGTTAAGCTTCATTAATGCTTTAAAGTCCCATTTTTTATTGAGGATAAATGTTAAGATTATGCCTAGCCGAAGGGAGATACCTAAAGTGTGATATTGTGTTGATTGTTGTCGTAGTTGTACATTGAGTTGAAGACCCCTCAGTGTGGGCATTGTTAGCTGGTCCTTAATGTATGTCATGTGTATATATATTTGATTTTAAATGTGTTTAAAGGTTTGGTTTCTATCTTAAATTGGTGAAAGAGCCGAGATGAGGACGTGTAAACGATTTTAAGCCACGTAAAGACATCGCAAGCTATTGAGGGTAAACGAGGTTACCGAATTAGGATTACCTGGTTATGGTTGTCCCTTATCTTATGTGTATATTATGAAATATGTCAGGCCAAGGGGAGATTTCATAATCCCTTTCCCTTAAGCCGAATGACAAGCTAGCGGGTTTCTGAGCTCTAATGTCCTGTGGAGACGATCTACAAATTTTGTTGAAACTCTTAGGTTATCCGTAGTTCCTCATGATTCATACAAGTTTTTACTACATGCATGTAAGTTCTATTTTTTTAGCTTTGCATGTTATATGTACTCAGTTCCAGGTATGCATTACAAAGGAGGCTTATGCAGGCCACTTGTTTAGTATTCGTTATTTCTATGTTGTATGTATTGAGCTAGTCCAGTATTAATCCATATCGGCTCCATATATGATTTTGTCTAAGCTTTATTGATTATACCCCGGTGTGTTACACCGGCTAGAGGTCTTATTTATTTTATGTCGGTGTGGTACATCGACTGGACGGAGTTTACCCTGGTATGGTACGGCGGCTGGAGGCATTTTTATTTTTACCCCTATATAGTACACCGACTGGAGGCATTTGTATTTTTACCCCAGTGTGGTACACTGGCTGGAAGGATTGTATAGATTTTATGGCCGGCTGTCTGCTGGCATTTCAGTTATAGTCTTTGTTGTGCATTAGATGGTTGCATTTATACTTCTATAATGAGTTATTGTCAGGTTTCTGTTTTTAGAATTTCAGGTTGTTACTACTCCTTATTTTAGGCCTAGTTATCATTTTTATCTTACTTGTTTACAGTTTTCAGCCTTACATACTAGTACATGTTATTCGTACTGACATCCCGATGCGCTCCGCAAGTGTACGAGTCGTACAAGTAATATAGTGGCCCTTTTTAAGAGCCGGATGTCGAACCCACAAGGACTGGACCAATTCAGTTAACTATCAAGTTCAAGTGCGATATTAACTTTCGCAAGTGTTGATTCTAGAGGTTTTCGAGAAGGTTTAATTAATTCTAAATATAGTCAACGAAATATTCTGAATTCACTCTAGGAGCAACATAGAGTTAAAACCAGAAAATCATGCGATACTACGATTTGCAATGGTTTAAGTATGAACCTATCGATTGTCGTCTCACATAATTAGAATTGCATGTTCATGGTATTTCGAGCCTCTAAACACGACAAACTAGCCTCACTGCATCATTGTGAGCGAGGATGCTAATTCTAGTCCGTGGGCAATTAACTACGTGGATGTGGTTTATGGGGTTATGCCATTGATTAGGGTACTTTCATACCTCCAACCATTTAACCAAACTTAGCTTCACAACTACTTCTGCGAGTGGTGGAGTGACAAATCTAAGCCGGTGTCTTTCTCTCTTCCCATTTTATCAACCAAGCAAGGTATTAGGTATATTTCTATCCTAACCACAAAATCTTATCAAAAGATAAGAACTTGCTTCCTACATTCTTATGTTCTTCCCTAGGTTTGCTTTCTCAAGCATTTGCCTAAGTTTAACATGTGTGTTTTCATGGTGATCAATCATAAAAACAACCATAATTAAGAATGAAAGACAAAACAACAATCAATAACTTAATTCCAAAGCAAATTCGTAAATACACACTCATAACTCATGGCTTTAACCCTAGAGGAAGGGTTCTAGCCATTCAAGTTTGTAAAATTACAAGAAAACATTGTTAAAGTAACATACTTACAAGAATTGGTAGATGAGAAGATGAAATTGATGAACCCTAGGTGAGTTCTCCCACTTCTCCCTTCACTCCTAGGTGGTTTTTCAGAATAAAATCATGACAATCTGATTTTAGGAGCTAAGGGTTCAATTTATACTATGTTGAAAAAATGCAAAATTTGGCCTGTGGTGGAACAGCAACGTGTCACGGAGCTGAACGCCCTACTTGACCTCCGTGACACGGAGGTAACGCCTACCCTCACTGGAATGTGCCAAAAAATGCAATTTTTGGCCAAGTGTTGCGGCGTTGGAAGCGTGCCACGACCCCTATCCCGCAGGGTGCTAGTTATTGCATGTTTTCTTGTTGACTTTCACGTTTTGCTCTTGATTCGATTCCTCCACTTCACCAAATAATGAATTAGTTCCTCAAATGCATTATTAACCTTCAAAAACAAGGACTAATCATGTTGTTTAGTATATATTCACATTTACATAAAATCACATGAGAAAGCATATAATTAATTCGATAAACAAGAAAAAACTAAGTTATAAAGTATCACTCGGGCATGCTAGTTTGCCCACGATCACGTCCCTTCATCTTGGGATCCTTCCCGCAATCGTGCTACAAGTATAGGCCGAGGCTCAGATCATCGAACGTAGTAGCAGCCAGATTTCTGCAGAATAGTGGTATGCTCCTCTCTTCCAGGAGCCCTGTCCTGGTGTGGACTATTTTCAGTTTTGTGTACAGCATGGGTTGGCCGGGGCCCTGTCCCGTGCATTTCAGTTTGCTTACTCTGTAGAGGCCGATGTGGACTAGTTTGTATAGTAGTATGGGTTATGTAGTCATATTGATTTTTCATTGCTTTGTTTAGCTTTATTGTAGCCTTGTCGGCTTTCAAGGTTGCATATTTATAATTTTCAAGGCATTATTGGCCCAGTATTTATCCTGGTTGGTTGTGATAGGTGGCTTGGTCAGCCTTATTGTTACATTTATAGATGTTATATAGCCGGCTTCTCGATCGACCATGAATCGAGTGCCAGTTATGCTCTACCCTAGTTCTGGGGCGTGACATCCGCAATGACTGGGCTGGAGTTTATATGCCTCCCAATGCACAAGACGGGGAGGCTGGGCAATCAAAGTTAGAGAGCATGATGGTCGAGATGCTGAAGAAGGTGAGGTCCACTGATGAGCAATTGAAGGAGATCCTCGGTGACATATGAAGTATGGGTCAGAGAGTGGAATCTCATGCAACCGCCATCAAGAAAATTGAGCAGTAGCTTGGGCAACTGTCAGTATCACTGAACACTAGACAAAAGGGTACACTTCCTAGTTACACCGTCCAGAACCCAAATAATGATGGCCACTGCATAGAGGTGATGATTAGGAGTAGTAAGAATACAGTTGACCCCCCCTTTTCCGATTGTAGTTGAACGGAAGAAAGAGAGCTTATAGAGGAAAGTGATAAGAGTGCTGACATAGAGTGTTGAGTTGCCAGAGGCCCCGATAGAGGAGAAAGAACCTGACATTGATCAGGGAGCAACTCAAGTGCACAAAGCTATCCCGTGACCACTGCCACCGTTCCCATAAAGAATGAAGAAAAAGGTGGAAAATGGTAAGTTCCAGAAATTCCGTTCGATGCTTAAGAAACTATCTTTGAACATACCATTGGTAGAGGCATTGAACAAATGACGGGATATGCTAAGTTTATGAAGGAATTGGTGACGAAGAAGAGGTCCATAAGCTATGAGCCGGTAGACAATGTACATCACTGTAGTGCCTTAGCTACACGGGTCTTGGTTCAAAAGAAGGAAGACCCAGGTGCTTTCACTATACCGTGCACCATTGGCAACGTCAAGTTTGCAAGGGCACTTTATGATCTAGTAGAAAGCATCAACCTGATTCCCTTAGCAGTATTCAAGAAATTGGGCTTAGGTGCCCCGACACCGATCTCTAGGCTTCTACTAATGGTTGACAGGACTGTGAAGAAGCCAGTGGGGATCCTGTTTGATGTACTGGTCAAGGTGGAAAAATTCATATTCCCAGAAAATTTCGTGATTTTGGATTGCGAGGTTGATTATGAGGTCCCCATCATTCTGAGGCGACCATTCCTTGCGACTGGGAGGGCCTTAGTAGATGTAGAGGCTGGCGAGCTAAAGTTTAGACTAAACAAAGAAGAAGTCATTTTCAACATCTGCCGGACAATGCAACAACCCAAGGAATATAGTGTAATCTCAGCACTAGAGGATGAATATGAGTCACTTAACAAATTATGAGTAGTCAAGAGACTTGCATTGTGCCACGACGTAAAATTAGGCACTTCTTGGGAGGAAACCCATGTGGTGGCTTGGTAAAGTCTGAGTAACCGGGCCACCTGCGTCGTGTCGCGACATTAAATCAAGCGCTACTTGGGAGGCAACCCAAGTTATTGAACTAATGTGTGCTCAGTTTGCAGGGAACAAAAAACTGGAGGCAAAAGAACTGTAGAAAAAGCAGCTTCTGTGGCTCTTAGTACGACTCGTGACAGCATCCTACGAACCGTAGCAGGAGGCGTGATAAGGTTCAGAGATGTAATTCAAATGCAACGACCGACGAGTCATCATACGAACTGTACCCACCATGTACAAGTCGTATGATGTACTCATAGGTCTCCAGGTAAGTTTTCTAAAAACTGAACTACGGGTCCAAAAGGATGATTCGTACGTCCTTCCTATGACTCATGGTACGAGTCGTAACGGGTCAAAATTTTTAAAATTACCCGACTCGACCTAAGTTTTCACATCTGCCCTTTTTCCTATTTTAAACCAAAGACCTCACACGACCCTTCTTCCCATCCAAACAAAAACAAAACTACGAACCCTACCTATGAATCCCTCACACACGTAACTTATGATCAAGGAATCTACGAGCATTTTCTTACTCAAATTAAGTGCTTCTCAACCCACATTTGTGATTACCAGTCGAAGAAAGAAGCAACAAGTAAGTAATGTATTGATTATAGAAATCTGAACTTTCTTGAAGTTACCACTGTCAAAACCCCTGTAAGTAGTGGTCTTTGCTCAAAAAAACCCAAAAATACAATGATTAGGGATGTTATTAAACCATGAACGACTGGGAAAGCATTATATTTTTGCTGGGATAAACTTGTGAATTGAAGCTTTTCAAATTTGAGTTACGGGTTGTGATTAAAAAGGGGAGGGATGAGTAGTTGTTAATTGGTTGAATGATATGCCTAGATCTGGGAAAATCTAAGTACCCAAATTGTGAAAAAGAATCCATGCAAATTGAACAAAATTGAGTAAGTCAAGAAAGTGGTATGAAACACAGTACAGTTCATAGTTTGTCACTACGAGTCGTACTAAGGATTCGTACCGAAGAACTAAATAGGGCAAAGCCAGATGAGGCGGAAGAGTCCTTCTTACGACTCGTGGAATCGACCTACGGGTTGTACCACTAGTCGTGGAAAAATACAAAGGAAATGGTAGTGTTGGGGAATCATCTGACAATTCAGGTACAGGTCGTACCTTCGTGGTATGAGTCGTACCTGTGAGCCGTAACATCATATGGAGTTTCTGGGCCTTCATACGAGTCATACCTTCAGGGTACGACCCATACTGTCGACCCGTGTTAAGAACTTGAAATTGTTATTTTCTAGTTTTTTTCCTCAAATATGGAATTCTAACTTTCTTCTCTATAGGTATAATGAAAATGAAGTAAAAAGCATCCAAAGCAACAACCTGGAGAACATTAATTGATGAAACATCTGAGTCCGAGGCTGGGCAAGCCGGAAACTCCCCTAGTGGTTTAGTTGAGGATTACCAAGTAGATACTTCAGACATAGAAGGAACAAGAACAACTAAGGAAAAAGCAAGAGCACAAGTCAAAGCAACCACTGCCACATCTACCTAAGCTCCCTAGTCTGAGGAGGGAGCTAGAGGAGGTAATCAGGAGTATGGAAACGACTTATACGCAAAAGAAGGGTCTAAGGAGACCCAATCAGGTAAGGCAAGTGGCAGTGATGAATCAGAGGAGTAGGCCCCAAATGATGCAAAAGTAGAAACCCCATCCAGAGAGAACCGTACGGTCTGGTGGAGAGTGTCGGGAGCTAGAGAGGTTTATGAGCTAGGCATTTCTCTCACCACCAAGAACAATCCAATGCGGAGCATCCAGGAAGAATCGCGGATCCTCATAAACTCACTGAATGAAGTTGAGGAGATGAAGAGGATATTCAGTTTCTATGTTTTCGAGTGGATGGCCAAGACTCCAGCTCAGTATACATCAGAATTGGTCTGGGAGTTCTCCGCCAACTATTTGGCCACCATGGAGAAAAAGGAAAAGGAGGGGCATAAAATAAAAGACCATCCCCGGCTGGAGAGTGTGATGACGAGAGGTAGTTATATCATAACAGACTATCTCTCAGGTTCTGTATGGACCACAGTTCATGCCTACACGGATGATTCTTGAGTATGACTATAGGGTGGAGGCAATGAAGAAGATCTGGAATTTGGGCTTGCAAGAAAGGTAGAGGTAGCTGCAATGGTTTGCAGGTGTGATTCCTGAAAATAAGGACGAAGCTAAATGGGTTACTAGCAGAAAGAAGGTGACAAAGAACTCGCTCAACTTCATTGCAAAAGCCTGTTGGACATTAGTACGCCACTGGTTAGCACCCACGGTCAACGATAATACATTGAGTGCTGATAGAGCAGCTTTGGTGGCATGCCTCATGTCCCGTTATCCTATTAACATCCCAATGATCATTGTAGTGGAGATACGAGGCCGGCGGTGGGAGTGAGCACTACCATCCCATTCCTTACCCTTATATTAAGGATATGCACAGAGGCAGGGGTGCCAATACGATGGGGTGAGGAGCATCTGATCAGAGGCCAGAGGATTGCATACATAAGCCTTATTAGAGACGAGATGAACCCAGTTAACTGAGCCAGAATACCTACCACAATTCCATCAGTCCAGCCAGCAGGGGGCGCACATATGAATCTCCTTACCTTACGAAGTAGAGCGAGACACCAGCTACAGATGCCGGTAATTTGGAGCAACTACTGAGGGGGTAACCACTCTGCCTATGGTTCCAAAGTTGGTAACTACTCACCTCTAGTCTCTCCTCTTGATTGAAACAATCGTTTTCCCCTGCTCGATTTTACATTTTGAATTGTTACTTGTTACACCTTTGCCCCTAACATTTATTTTATGTTCACACTTAATGCATGACTCTTTTGTATTTATTTATGACACTTAGTGAATCCAATCCTCAATCTTAGTAGGATTCGACCCCGACACTCGTTGAAAATTTTATTTTTGTCAAGACCATGTCCACCTCCTTAATCGGAGAAGTGTTTTTGGACACTATCAGAAAATGAAGCCATTGTCGAGGGTTGAGATTTGATTTCCATATTTTTGTTGTTAATTCACATTTGTGTTGCATCTTGTTTTCTTTTACATTGTTTGTTGTTTTTGCTGATTGCATAGGTCAAAGATGAGCCACGCTAGTGGTGTTGGCAGTGTGGAGGGTTGTATGGATCTTGAGAATGAGCCCATTGCTTATGATGTAGCTGGTGCTATTTGCCTATCTCCCATGGCGGGGAATGTAGTGTTTTATACCACTAACACTATTCTTAATCTTTTACAAATAAAGGTCTTATTTGGGGCCTTGAGGGAGAGGATGCCAATAGACACATAATGAAACTTTTAGATATTTTCCAATCCTTGATTATGGGCAATGGTAGACAAGAATCTATCCGGTTGAGGCTATCTCCTTTCTCCTTAATGGGAAAAGTTTCTATGTGGTTTGAAAAGCTTCATATCGAGGTAATAATATCTTGGGAAGAGTTGTGTGATGTCTTTCTTGACAAATTTTCCCCCTTTACCGGATGTTTCAATTACGAGATGAGATCAGTTGTTTTGTGCAGGCACCAGGGGAACCCCTCCATGAGGTATGGACAAGATTTAAGAGGAAAGTTTCTTAATGCCCAACACTTGGCCTTTCGGACAACATGTTCTTTCAATGCTTCTATCACTTGCTGGACCCTAATACAAGACTGCCATCAACAACCTAGATGGGGGTGCTCTAATGGACCAAACTTTTGAGTTTGCTAGAGTCTTGCTTGAGAAAGTGGCTAAAATGATTCATGCATGGGGTGCTAAAGAGGCCATGTGTTCCCCCTACGCAAAAAGTGATTGAGGAATGGGAAAGGAAAAGTGAAGTGCGTGATTAAAAAAATGGCAACCATATTAGAACTGCTTAAAATGCTTAATAAGAAATTGATTGAAATGAAAGTATGGAGTGTGAATGCTATTGGAACAATTGAAAAGACAGAGCACATTGAAGATGAGGTTTATTTCCCCAATGATAAAAGGGAAGTGGTTGTGGAAACTTACGGTATGGGTTTCCATCCTTATCATCAAGAAGCAAGTCAAAGCTCTTGGGGAAAGGGATATCGGAATCAAGGTCAGAACTTGGAGCATGCTGGTAATTTGGATAATTGAGAGAGGGAAGAATCTGTCTATTCAAACATTTGAAGTCATGCTTGAAAAAGTTTTGGAAAGAGTGACCTCCACTAATTTGTGAGTCGGGGAGTTGAAGTGTGAGCTACTAGCCCTCACTCAAATCGTGGAATCTTATGACATCTCCATTAGGAATCTTGAAGAAAGGTTAAATCAATTGGCGTCTCAAATTGAGTTGGGAGTGAATGTGTATGCAAGGGGTCCTCTTGTGGAAATGGTCTCTGAAAATCCAGAAGATGGTAAATGCCGTAGGGATAGAATAACTTGGAGTGGCAAGCCTTCTCACGTGAAGATAGAAAGTGTTGATGGAGAAGATAGTGACCAAGATAATGGGGAAATGCTCTTCGAGGAGTCCCTAGAAGCTGTTTTGTTGAATCGTGAGGGAAAGGGTATTGAGGGGTTTGAGGAAGAATGTCACACTTTGGCAGGACTAGGGTCCTATACTTACCAACCAAAGAAGCTTGATCTTGATTTGAAAAATCGGCAAACCCCTCCATTGCAACCATCAATCATTGAACCTCTCGTGTTGGAATTCAAACCTCTGCCCACTCACTTGAGATATGCATATCTTGGTGTAAATGAAACCTTTTCAATAATCATCTCATCTCAATTAAAAGAACTACAAATATAGGCACTGTTGGCAGTCTTAAGAAAGCATATTCAAGTAACTGGTTGTACCATTGCCGATATAATTGGCGTACCTCTAGGTATTTGAACTCACAAGATTAACCTTCAAAAGGATTTCACCCCATCCATCGAGCATCAAAGGTAATTGAATCCACCTATCCAATAGGTGGTTATAAAAGAGATTATCAAGTGGCTGGATGTAGGAGTGGTGTACCCCGATAGCCGATAGTATGCAGGTAAGCCCAGTTCAATATGTACCCCAAAAAGGAGGATTCACTATAGTTACAGATGATAAATATGAAATCATAGCCATACGACTGGTAACCAAATGAAGGGTATGCATGGATTACCAAAAGTTGAACTGATGGACCAAGAAGGATCCTTTCCCTGTCCCATTCATAGATCAAATTCTTGATCGACTAGTCAGGCGAGAGTATTATTGCTTTCTTGATGGATACACAGGGTATAATCAAATTTCAATTTCCTCGGATGTTACACCCCATAAAAGTTGGTAACTCACAAATGTACGCGTGGAATCGTGATAAATAAAGAGTACGACGTGTGTAGGAAAACCCGAAAGTTGGGTCGAACGAGGCCAGGCCGCAAGGGCCAGTGCGACATGCCAGCACCCTGGCACCTTGGGCAGCGCAGCGTGCCAGCCCTGTTGGTTCATTGAGAGGTGTGATGTGCAAAGGGAACTCCACTATGGGAGGCGCGGTGCAACACTAGGTTTCCGCGATGGCCGGCGCGAAGGCCCCTAGTCCACCGCCCACACATATATATAAGGGTCCTTAGTTCATTTCTGATCATTTTTCAATATCAGTTACGGCCAGAGAGAGAGTGAGATGAGGGAATTCAACATTTTTCGTCCGATTACGCTATCAAACACCATCCAAACTCCAATTAACTTCAGGTATTGAATTATAAGCCTGCGGGATATATTACTACGGAGTTAGTTTCACGAAAAATGCCCAGTAAATTGGAACTCCGCCGAGTAGAAGTCATCAGAATTGTTTCAAACTGATTTCTATACGATCACAAGCTTCGAGTAAGCATTTATCCCTTCTAAACTCTCAGAAAATTATATGTTTTCGGTCGTATTTTATCAAGTTAATGTGTAGTTGATATTACTATGAAAAGTTACTATTTCTTCGAATTGAGTACTGAAACTAGTATCGTTCTCCTTGTAATACGATTACAGTTGTGAAGGGCTATTAAATTTAGGTTGAAACTCGTTGTTCAAATAGGAAGTTAGCACTTAAGGTATGTAAGGCTATCCTTTCGGCAAGTTATGTTCGTCGTAAATTTAATACGACTCATATGTCTATAGTACTTCTGAATAAACCTATTGGGGTCAGCTGTTGTAAACTGAATTGAGCCTATAGCGATGAAATAATAGTTTTTGTCCGAGTTAGCCTAGCTAGAATGATCTTCCCCCAAAGTGGAGTAGTTAGATGTTATCCATTTACTGAGGCTGTAAGGGCCGTATTGAATTCCATTTACTGAGGTTGTAAGGGAGGTATTGAATTCCATTTACTGAGGCTGTAAGGGTCATATTGAATTCCGCTTACTGAGGCTGTAAAGGCCATGTTGAATTCCATTTATTGAGGCTGTAAGGGCCATATTGAATCCCATTTACTGAGGTTGTAAGGGCCGTATTAAATTCCATTTACTAAGGTTGTAAGGGCTGTATTAAATTCCATTTACTGAGGCTGTAAGGGCCGTACTAAATTCCATTTACTGAGGCTATAAGGGCCATATTGAGTTCCATTTACTGAGGCTGTAAGGGCCGTACTGAGTTTCATTTACTGAGGCCGTGAGGGCCATAATGAGTTCCATCAGATTGAGGCCACGAGGGCCACCCCGAGTTATAGTTTATGCAAAAGTCTTTGGTGGTTAGGTAAGTGGATAGGATCTTGTTTGTACTTGCGGGGCTTATGGGGGCCCAGGTAGTTTTTTTCTGTACTGTTTGTACCTTCCAGGCTTGTGTGGGCCCGTTTAGGTTCTTGTTTGCATATGTATACTTTTTGTTTAGATAATTCAGATAGTACATGTATTACAGGTCAAATCCTTATTCTCTCTTTTAAACTATTACAAATTTACCAGCTTTCAGTCAGTTACTGTCTTTCTGCATTACATATTCGGTACATATTGTACTGATGCACCCCAGGCGCTGCATTACTTGCTTGCAGGAGCATATTGACGCGGTTTGGGATGTTCCTAGACTTCAACTGAGGTCAGTAGTTTATTCATCTCCTTCCCTCCGGAGTTGAAAGTTAGACGAGGCTTACTTTTGTTGTAAAGTTTTGGGTAGGTCCGGGCCCTGTCCCGACCATTGTATCACTCCTAGAGTCTTGCAGACTATTGTATATTTTCAGTGGTTAATTTGCTGTTGGCCGTGTGGGGCCCATGTGTGCTTCATTTCCAGTGAGTGTCATGCGGGGCCTTATTTAGCTGTTAGATAGCGGCCTCGTTGGCCATAGAATAGTTTAGCGCCTGATTTATATTTCGGTTATAACTAGAAAACATGGTGGTCTTGTCGGCCCGCATAGGATCCCTGTTATTGTGTTGTTCTAATTAGTTATCTTGTTTTTACAGGTGGCCTTGTTGGCCAGAGGCTGTATTTACAGTTGAGATATAGCTCGTTGGTTTCTTGAACAGTGTCAATGTGCAATAGTAGTGCATTAGTCCAGTCAGACTAGTCCAGACCCAGTGTGGCACTAGGTGCCGATCATGACTCCCAAGATGGGGCGTGAAAAACTTGGTATTAGAGTTGGTCGTATCTCGGGGAGTCTACAAGCTATGCCAAGCAAAGTTTTGTGTATGGGTGTGTTATGCACCACATCCTGTAGGTAGGAGGCTGCAAGGCATAATAGTATGGTTAATCTTTTTCTCCTCCAGTCGTGCTATAGAGCCGTGTTATATAGGTTGACTTCCTGAAAGTATGTTATCCTATTTGTTTACAGAGAAATATCAGAAACATGAAAGACCACGACTGGTCAAGAGTTGGATGTGGCAGCAGGAGAGGGCACCAGTAGGGGGCCCCAAGTTGAGTCAGCCCGACTTGAGGGAGACAGAGGGACACCACCTCGATCTTCCCAGCATTCACTACTCCATTCAGAGCCCGCCAGGGTGGCAGATATACCAGTACCACCCCCAGCTATTCCTATGCCATCAGATTAGGAGCTCAGGGGTGCATTTTATATGTTGGTACAGATGATGGCTGCTTAGCGTCAGCCTCAACCGGTGGTGCCAACTGTCGTTGAGCCCTTTGAGGGCCTCGGTAGTTTGAGAGTTCATGAGTTCCTTGCATTGAGTCCCCAGTAGTTCACAGGGACAGATCGCAGAGAGGACCCCCAGAATTTTATCGATTAGTTGCAGTGAATGTTCAGGGTCATGCATGCCTTGTCCACAGAATCAGTTGAGCTAGCAGTATTCAGATTTCGAGACGTAGCGGTTTTATGGTACGAGAGTTGGGATAGATTCCGAGGTAGAGATGCACCTCCACCTGCATGGCCCGTCTTTTCTGAGGCTTCCATAGATCATTATTTGCCTCGAGAGTTCCGGCAAGCTAGGGTGGAGTAGTTTTTGCATCTTGAGTAGGGCAAAATGAGTGTTAGGGAGTATGCATTGAGATTTGACTCCTTAGCCAGGTATGCACCCTCATTCATTGATACCATGCCAGCCAGGGTGCACCGATTTATCATGGGGCTTTGCACAAGAATATATAGAATCTTGCATTACAACCACATTGCACCGATTTATAATGTAGGAAGATATGGACATTTCCTGGATCCAGGCCTTTGCCCAGAATATAGAGGAGCTCAGACATCGTCAGCATGCTATGGAAAGGTGAGGTCAGGAGCAGCATCGGATGGCTAGACCCGTAGATTTTCAGACAGATTTTCAGGTCGATCACCTAGGCCTCCATTTCAGTAGGAGCAGGACAGTATAACAAATTATTGGAGGCAGTCAGGCCCCGGTGGAAGTTCGCGAGGGCTCGCAGCAGCAGAGGGGGCTAGATTAGACAGAGTTAGCGATACCCCTATGTAATACTTGTTATATCCGGCATTTGGGGAGGTGAATATATGGTTTCACCGCATGTTATACCTACGGGCAGGAAGGACATATGATGAGAGATTGCCCGACTAGATGCCAGGGCAGTCAAGACCAGCAGAGTAGATCTTCAGTAGGTTCGTATGCCCCAGCACCTTCCACAGGGTGTAGGACCTTAGCTCCAGCCGGCGGAGGCCGAGGTAGATCGGGGGCATCTGGTTGGGGTAATAGTCAGGATCATACATACGCATTGCCAGGGCGACATGAGTCAGAATCATCGCTAGATGTTGTGACAGGTATATTAGATTTCTATTCTTACTCAGTTTATGTTTTGATAGATCCGGGCTCCACTTTGTCGTCTGTTACTCCATTAGTAGCCCGAAAGTTTGATATAGCACCAGAATTGCTTCAGCAACCCTTTTTAGTATCCACCCCTATTGGTGACTCTATTATTGCTAGAAGAATTTGTCGGGGCTGTACAGTAGAGGTTGTTGGTCATCAGACCTCAATAGATCTAGTAGAATTAGAAATGATAGATTTTGATGTGATTATGGGCATGGATTGGCTAGCACCATGTTATGCTACTGTAGAATGTTTGACCAGAATTGTCCGATTTCATTTTCAGGGGGAGGAAGTGAGAGAGTGGAGGGGTAATACAGCTATGCCAAAAAGTAAGTTTATATCCTATCTCCGAGCGAAAAAGTTAATAGCAAAGGGTTGTATCTACCACATTATCAAGGTTCAGGATGTACAAGCAGAATCCCCGACTCTTCAGTCTATCCCAGTTGTTAATGAGTTCCCAGATGTGTTTCCAAATGAACTTCCCAGTATTCCCCCAGAGTGGGAAATAGACTTCTCCATAGATTTGTTACCAGAAACTCATTCGATATCTATCCCCCGTATAGAATAGCACCTGTAGAGCTTAGAGAATTGAATAATCTGTTAGAGAAAGGTTTCATTAGACCCAGTACCTCACTGCGGGGTGCGCCAGTTTTGATTGTAAGGAAGAAAGATGGTTCCCTACGCATGTGCATAGATTACCGATAATTGAATAAAGTTACTATTAAGAATAAATATCCTCTTCCAAGAGTAGATGATTTGTTTGACCAGCTGCAAGGGGAGAAATACTTTTGTAAAATTGATTTGAGATCTGGGTACCACCAGGTTTGAGTTCGGGAGAAAGATAAGTCGAAAACAGCTTTCAGAACCAGGTATGGCCACTTTGAGTTTCTCATTATGTACTTCGGGTTGACTAACGCGCCAGCAGTGTTCATGGACCTCATGAATAGTATCTTCAGGCCGTATTTGGATCTGTTTGTGATAGTATTCATTGATGATATTTTGGTCTACTCCCACTCAGAAACAGAACATAAAGGTCATTTTCAAACAGTACTCCAGATTCTCAAAGACTGCCAATTGTATGCAAAGTTTTCTAAATGTGAGTTCTAGTTAAATTCTGTAGCTTTCTTGGGCCACATTGTATCAGAAGCTGCTATTTAGCTCGACTTGTAGAAAATTGAGGAAGTGGGAACATGGCCTAGGCCTACGACTCCAATAGAGGTCCATAGTTTCTTGTGGTTAGCCGAATATTATAGAATGTTCGTGGAAGGGTTTTCTACTCTGTTAGCGCCGTTGACTAAATTGACTCAAAAGGCAGCTAAGTTTCAGTGGAGCGAAGCTTGCGAGCAAAGTTTCCAGGAATTGAAAAACAGATTGACCTCAGCACCAGTATTAGCTATTCCAGAAGGTTTTGAGGGTTATGAAATGTATTTTGATGCGTTAGGTGAGGGGTTAGGATGTGTTTTGATGCAACATGGAAAGGTAATTGTTTATTCTTCGAGGAAGTTGAGAAAACATGAAAAGAACTATCCCACTCATGATCTAGAGTTGGCTGCAGTGGTTCATTCCTTAAAGATATGGAGGCATTACTTATATGGGGTGCATGTGGATATTTTTACTGACCATAAATGTCTTCAGTACATTTTCACACAAAAAGAGCTGAATTTGTGACAACGCCGTTGGTTGGAATTGTTGAAAGATTTTTATATGAACAGCTTATACCACCCAAGGAAAGCTAATATTGTGGCAGATGCTCTTAGCCATCGATCTATGGGCAGTTTGGCATACCTGAGGCCGGAACAGCGGGAAATGGCTCGAGAATTGCACCAAGTAGCTAGTTTAGCAGTTTGGATAGTTGATACAGGGGATAATGGAGCCATAATTCATAATACAGCAGTATTGTCCCTAGTAGTAGAGGTAAAGGAACGGCAATATGAAGATTCTGATTTAGCATAGCTCAGAGATAGAGTTTAATAGGGTGAAATATTAGTTATTGAAGTAGCCAGGGATGGAGTCTTGAGGTACAGAGGTCGCCTCTACATCCCAGATGTAGCAGGACTTCGCCATCAGATTATGGAAGAAGTACATTATTCTTGCTATTCCCTTCACCCAAGGTCAATAAAGATGTACATGACATAAAAGAGATATATTGGTGTCCTGGAATGAAGAAGAGTGTCGCTGAATTTGTAGCACAGTGTCCCAATTATCAATAGGTAAAAGCAGAACATCAGAAACCCAACGGCGTAACTCAGGAGATAGCTATACTTATGTGGAAGTGGGAGTTAGTTAATATGGACTTCGTGAAAGGACTACCGCATACCAGGCATAAATTTGATGCCATCTGTGTGATTGTTGACAGATTATCGAAATCAACTCATTTTCTTCCAGTCAGGACCACTTTTTTAGCCGAGGACTGCACCGAGTTGTACATTAGAGAGGTAGTCAGATTACATGGTTTCCTAGTGTCTATTATTTTTGATAAAGGAGCACAATTTACAGCTAGATTCTGACAGCCATTTCAGAAAGGTTTGGGAACAGAAGTGAATTTGAGCACGACATTTCATCCTCAAATAGACGAGTAGGTAGAACGTACGATTCAGACACTCCAGGATATGCTATGGGCATGTGTGCTAGACTTTGGGGACAGCTAGGATGAACATTTACCCCTTATTGAGTTTTCTTATAATAGTAGTTATCATTCGGCAATTTAGATGGCCCCATACGAGGCTTTATATGGGAGAAAGTGTAGGTCCCCAGTTGGTTGGTTCGAGGTAGGAGAATCAGAGTTAATTGGACTCTATATGATCCACCAATCAGAGGAGAAAGTAAAGCTTATCAGAGAATGTTTGTTGACAGCTCAGAGTCATCAGAAATCTTATACCGATGTGCGGCATAGAAACCTGGAATTCAATGTAGATGACTGGGTATTTCTGAAAGTCTCACCCATGAAGGGCGTAATGAGGTTTGGTTGGAAGGGAAAGCTTAGCCCGGGTTTATCGGACCATATCAAGTCCTTGGAGAATAGGCCAGGTGGCATACGAGTTAGATTTGCCTTCGAAGTTGGAGTCTATTCACCCATTCTTTCATGTATCGATGTTATAGAAGTGTATAGGAGATCCATCCCGTGTTGTGCCAGTTGAGGATGTCCAAGTTACTGAGAAATTAGCCTACGAAGAGGTCCTTATAGCCATATTAATCGGCAAGTTCGCAGGTTGAGAATCAAAGATATTGCCTCCGTTAAGGTATTGTGGAGAAACAGAAATAAAGAAGAAATGACCTGGGAAGCTGAGGATGACATGAAATCTAGATATCCAGATATCCTTGGCTGTTCTAGGATTAGTTTCGGTTATGCAGTTGAGGTAGAGTCGTTGATTCAGCTATTTCTTATGATTTATATTATTGATACTATTCAGTTGACTGCCATTCTGTTGTGCAAGAGAGTGTTATAGAGTCATGTGATATACCTATATTGGGCTTTCCAGTGTTTCATGATTTTCCAGTTAGTTCATATTATAGTGGGGACTCTGCCAAAATCTTCCCAGAAAATAGTTAAAAGAGTTAACCTCTTATAAGTTGAAATAGACATTCGAGGAAGAATGTTCCTAGGGGGGAGGATGTTACACCCCATAAAAGTTGGTAACTCACAAATGTACACGTGGAATTATGATAAACAAAGAGTATACGACGTGTGTAGGAAAACCCGAAAGTTGGATCGAACGAGGCCAGGTCGAAAGGGCCAGCACGACACACCAGCACCCAGGCGCCTTGGGCAGTGTGGCGCGCTAGCCCTGTTGGTGCCTTGAGAGGCTCATCGCGCCAAGGGAACTCCGCTATGGGAGGTGCGGCATGGCACTAGGTTACCGCGATGGCCGGCACGAAGCACCCCTAGTCCACCGCCCACACACATATATAAGGGTCCTTAGTTCATTTGTGATCATTTCCCAATCTAAGTTATGGCTAGAGACAGAGTGAGACGAGGAAATTCAACATTTTTCATTCGATTATGCTATAAAACACTATCCAAACTCCGATTAACTTCAGGTATTGAATTATAAGCTTGTAGTAAACATTACTATAGAGTTATTTTCACGATAAATGCCCGGAGAATCAAAACTCCGCCGAGTAGAAGTCGTCAGAATTGTTTCAAACTGATTTCTATACGATGACAAGCTTCGAGTAAGCATTTCTCCCTTCTGAACTCTCGGAAAATTATACGTTTTGAGCCATATTTTATCAAGTTAAAGTGTAGTTGATATTACTATGAAAAGTTATTATTTTCTTTGAATTAAGTACTAAAACAAGTATCGTTCTCCCAGTAATACGATTACAGCTGTGAAGGGCTACTGAATTCAGGTTGAAACTCGTCGGTCAAACAGAAAGTCAGCACTTAAGGTATGTAAGGCTATCCTTTCGACAAGTTATGTTCGTCGTAAATTTAATACGACTCATATGTCTATATTACTTCTGAATAAACCTATTGGGGTCAGCTGTTGTAAACTGAATTGAGCCTATAGAGACGAAATAATAATTCTTGTCCGAGTTAGCCTAGCTAGAATGATCTTCCCCCAAAGTTGAGTAGTTAGCTGTTATCTCATTTACTGAGGATGTAAGGGCCATATTGAATTCCATTTACTGAAGTTGTAAGGGCCGTATTGAATTCCATTTACCGAGGTTGTAAGGGCTGTGTTGAATTCCATTTATTGAGGCTGTAAAGGCCGTGTTGAATTTCATTTATTAAGGTTGTAAGGGTCGTGTTGAATCCCATTTATTGAGGATATAAGGGCCATATTAAATTCCATTTACTGAGGCTGTAAGGGCCGTATTAAATTCCATTTACTGAGGGTGTAAGGGCCATATTGAATTCCATTTACTGAGGGTGTAAGGATCGTATTGAGTTCCATTTACTGAGGCTGTAAGGGCCGTACTGAGTTTCATTTACAGAGGTCATAAGGGCCATAATGAGTTCCATCAGATTGAGGCCACGAGGGCCACCCCGAGTTACAGTTTATGAAAAAGTCCTTGGTGGTTAGGTAAGTGTATGGGATCTTGTTTGTACTTGCCGGGGCTTATGGGGGCCCAGGTAGGTTTTTTTGTGTTGTTTGTACCTTCCAGGCTTATGGGGGCCCGGTTAGGTTTTTGTTTGCATATATAGACTTGTTGTTTAGATAATTCAGACAGTATAGGTATTACAGGTTAAATCCTTATTCTCTCTTTTAAACTATTACAGATTTACCAACTTTCAGTCAGTTACTATCTTTCTGCCTTACATATTTGGTACATATTGTACTGACGCCCCTCGGGCGCTGCATTACTTGCTTGTAGGCGCAGATAGACACAGTTTGGGACGTTCCTAGCCTTCAGCTGAGGTCAGCAGTCTATTCAACTCCTTCCCCCCGGAGTTGAAAGTTAGACGAGGCTTACTTTTGATGTAAAGTCTTGGGTAGGTCGGGGCCCTGTCCCGACCATTATATCACTCCTAGAGTCTTGCTGACTGTTGTATATTTCATGTGTTAGTTTGTTGTTGGCCGTGTGGGGCCCATTTGTGCTTCATTTCCTGTGATGGCCATGTGGGGCCTTGTTTAGCTGTTAGATAGCGGCCTTGTCGGCCATAGCATAGTTCAGCGCCTGATTTACATTTTGATTATAACTAGACAACATGGTGGTCTTTTTGCCCCGCATAGGATCCCTGTTATTGTGTTGTTCTGGTTAGTTGTCTTCTTTTTTCAGGTGGCTTTGTCGGCCAGGGGCTATATTTACAACCGAGATATAGCTCATTGTTTTCTTCAATTGAGTGTCAATGTGCATTAGTAGTGCACTAGTCCAGATACCGTGTGGCACTAGGTGTCGGTCATGCCTCCCAAGGTAGGGCATGACACCGGAAGACAAATAGAAAACTACTTTTATGTGTCCCTATGGACCATTTGCCTTCAAAAGAATGCCATTTGGGCTTTTCAATACTCCGACCACATTTCAAAGGTGAATGATGTCTATCTTCTTAGATATGGTAAAAGATATGAGCTCAATACATCTCTCCCCATTAAGAGAGGTGGCAGCAATCGTTGTCAAAAATAAAATTTCAATGAATGTCGGGGTCGAGTTCCACATAGAATTAAGCTATATCAATCAAGAGTTGTAAAATAAATCAATTTAGCATACATCATTGTTTATAATATAAAAAGGGAGAATTAGGGGAAAGGAGTGAATTATAAAATTCTATCTGAAAACAAAACAAGGAAAGTTTGATTGTTGCAAAAAATAAGAATAAACTTGGGATGTGCTTCTGATGGGGCATCGATTGGATTGGGGTTAATTAACTAGTATCAAATATCAATTACAACATGCACAACAACGTCTAAGGCTACACCCGATGACTCTCAACCACTTGGGTGAATTTGCCTTTGATTTTCTCAAACCCTAAGGTCGCAACTATCAATCAGCCACCAAACCTTGAGGAAAGGCTAAGCTATCTCTAGCCTCTATCCTTTAATGGATTATGAACATGGGTTTTGACTATATCTAGATTAACCCTACATATCCATAACCCAATTCCTCACTCATGCTTCCTTACCCAAATCTTACTACTCTCTTTCAAGCAAAAACAAGATAAGAAAAGTAAATTAATGTTTGTAACCATTAATTATAGTATTCAAACTTGGAGGAGGCACTAGATTTGTGCATTATAATTGAATTTAAGACTAAATCAATAACACCTAATCCATTCTAAACCTCTATCATGCACACAATCTTAGAAGCTAAATTAGCTACTCATGGATGAAGTTTAAAAGAAGATACCCATGGGTAATTCATTAACATTCATCATATTGAATACAAATTCAAGCTCTCAACAATCTTCTGTAATGGTGTACTTAGCTCCAAATAGAAAAAAAGAAGAAGAAGAAGAACAATGTACTCCCTCTTTTTCTATCTACTTCTCTTTATAAATTCTTCTCTAAGATGTAAAAGTTATGACATGTATGAGTACCATTTGGGCAATTCTGCATATTCCTTTTTTTAAAAATTTCAACAAATACCCTTGGAAGCTTCCATATTGAATTTGTGCCAGAGGTGGAAATTTTTACCCTGTCAGTGATTTGATCACTTGCGCATGTAACACATTAGGCTTCGAAATAGTTGTTGATAGCAAAAGAATTGAAATTGAAGATCTGGTGCAGGGGGTTGACGAAGAGGACGACAACATGTCGGGAGTGTGATGGCCCATCAAAGTGGCTTCATGGCTTCGACGGTATAAATGACGGCCATCATGTAGGCGATGGACCATCATGGGCGGTATCAAAGTTTGATGGCGAGGATGACGGCCCGTCAGACTAGCGACGGACCATCACATGTTCCATCGTCATTTAGGCCAATAAATACCCCTTCTATAGATAAGGTTGACAGTAAGGGTGATAGACCGTCGAGAGTGTGACGGCCCTTCACAACCACCGTCGGTACACCTAGTTGTCCAGATTTTACCTAACTTCCAAGGATAATTTTATAATCTACCAAGCTCCTAATCCCTAAGTGATGTCGTTTGGGGGATCCTTAAGGGTATAACTAAGGGTTTTACTTAGTGTATTCCTCACTCTTCTCATACACCATGTTTGGGAAAGATCAAGGCTAAGAGTACTGATGTGTCATGATTTTACGACACTTTTGACACTTAAAACCAAGAAATTATGCACATTCCGGGTATGTTTGTATATGTATGATGTATTTTGTGTTTAATGTTGCAGGAAAATAGGTTCTGAAGTGAATTGGGCAGATTAATGCTAAAAACAATTGAAAGGGTGATTGCCAGGCACTTCATGAGTCGTTTTTGCAAGAAGCATGACTCATGCTGAAGGCGTAGGAAACTATTGAGTGTTGAAGAAGCAGAGACAGCGTACTTGACGGGTTGAGGGAATGACTCGTTTCAGCTGGTAATGAGTCGTGAAGTTAGTCATGAATACTAGGAGAGAAAGTATTGACAAAGTGACCAGTGGAGTTGACGACAGACTTAACGAGTCATTAGTTGACTAAACGACTCGTTGGAAGAACACTGGAACCAACTGTAAGGTGCACTGGAGTTTTGAAAGAGTTAGACCATGAGGGGCCTAATGACTCGTGCCCAAGAACAAAGAGTCATTAGGTGACCCATCACCACAACTAGGTACGATGTTGAGGACAACTATTTCTAGCAACGCACGACTCGTTAGAGGTCCCAACGATTCGTCACCTAGCCCGTGGTCACTACTGACCTGGTTTCCAGTTTTAGTTAGGAAAAAAGTTTTCTTGCAACTATAAATACACTGTTTAGGTTTATTTTTGAAGAGAAGCCGATTATTATTATTTTTCACATAGGATTTTGGTGTTGTACGATTATTCTTGGATCAAGAAACAAGGTTTATAATTTTGATCTTGAATTTGAGGATCAGAAGCAACATTGGAATTTATTCATCAACTTTGGAGTTTTATTCAATTTACTTGGTTTTCTTCTATGATAATTTGTAAGTTGCAATTATGATTTGTTCAATATTTTGTGATTGTGATTATACAAGAATGAGTAGCTAAACCCATAACTAGGGTTGTGGGAACCAGGATGAATTAACACACATAGGTAAAACACTTAGTGATTCTTGAATGGGGTTTAATGCATGTATTGTTTTTCCCTTTGTTTTGGTTGATTCTTGATGGTTGCAAATGTTAGGACTTGCCTTATTCTTACTTACCGGACCAAGGAGTTAATGAATGGGAAAAGGGATTAACAATGGAGATTCGAGGCTATCAACCCTCATCTAATAGCTTGAACTTGTCCGGTGATAGCTAATCCGATATTAAGGGTAATGGTCAATTAAAATTACACCCGTATACGGACCAAGTTGCATGGTGATAATCTTCTAAATAGGGGACCAACCAATTAGGTGAACCTAACTTACCGATATTGCATGTTGAATACCAGAAAAGATCACTAGTGTATAAGTCTTGTGGTTATGAAGTCTTTGGGAACACAGTCCCAGTCAAGTCGTTAATTGAATACAAACTGAATTTGATCTAAGCATTCAATAGTTTTACTTTTATTTATTATTCTATTTCTTTCCCCCTTAGGAAAATAAGTAACTCAATAGTAGCAGCTATTCACATTAACTTAAGTTCTTTCTATATTCCCTATGGGATCGACCTCAACCTCTAGTTGGGTTCTATATTTGACATCAACCGCTTTATATCTCAATTGCAAGGTGTAATTTGGGCGACATCAAATACTCCATCAAGTTTCTTTTCAATCCTCTTTGGGTCTTCAAATTTATTTGCAAGATAATCAAACCTAGGTATGTAGGGACATGAATGGGGATTTTCTTCCACCCTCATGCCCAATTTCTCCCTTAATTCATGAAATCAAGTCTCCAATCAAGTGTAGTGAAACTCAAGGGTTTTAACCCAATTCTATGTAAATATCCATGTTATGTCTATGGGTAAAATTCTTTTATGTTTCAATTATTTTAGATCCATGAAAAGCTGGGGATTCATTAGTGTGAAATCCTGAACTCTAGCAGTATCTCCAGACTCATTGGTATTGACGGGCACCACTTGCTAGTTCACATGGTTGGTCATGGCCTGAGCCAGCATCTGAATCGTCACCCTGAATTTAGCGAAGCACACCTAATCATCTTGAGAGGCTGCTGGAGCTGGTGGGGCTGGCCGGATAGCATTCCCTGTCCTTCTTCCGTTTCCTCATTTTAGAGGTATCTTTATCTGAAAAGAGTAAAGTATGAATATGGAGGACATTGTTGAGATTAGCTCAATGCATGATAAATATCATGAACAAAAGGGATATTTTCTAATAATGCCTAGTAACCTCCCCGTTATAAGTGTGGCGTGCTTCACACCTATAAAAAGGACTCTGCTTGACGTGGCTTTCAAACACCCGGGGATACTCTAAACCTAGTGCTCTGATGCCAAGTTTGTCATGACTTGAGTCTACACCCTAGATGCAACACAGTTCTTGGTGCCACAAGTGACCCCAACTTAACCCATAGCTTAAAATTACACTGTTATATTGAATTAAATAAAAGCGAAAGCTGAGAAAAACATAACTAAATAACTTTCTCAAAAATAAGAAATTTCTGATAAGGTACTGAAAATCTATGCAACAACTACAAAAGATATTGAAATAATACTTTGTCTAAAAGTCATCTAATAACTGACGAGTTGCTAGGACAAGCCCCTAACTAACTCTAAAATTTGGAAGCAAGAAACTAAAATAGAACTAAATCCTCGTCCACAAAAGATGAGGACTCACCAAAGATAATGCTGCTGAAATCATCTGAAGGGAACTACTGATGATCCTACGATAGAGAACCTGCGCCTATATCATAATACGATATAGCATGGAAAACATACATCAGTACTTTGAATACATTGAGTATGCAAGAGGTAATTAGAAATAGTAGAAATACACAACTGAACTGACAAACACTGAATATAACTATAACACAGGTACTGACTGCGGGTCATAACTAAATAATGAAATCTAAATAACTGAGTTGAACTGAAAATTGTGACTGTTCTAGACTGAGCGGTACTGTACTATACTGTGGGAGAGACTATAACTGACATGTAACTACGAGAGCTAATTATGGAGTCCGATGTATCCCGCCCATCGGAGAAGACCCACTATACCTTGCTAGGATATAGTAACTGAACTGGGTGATCACTTACTGATGCCCATTCGGGCTAAAACCTATGGTGGCAATGTAGCTCTAGGAACCTGGATGAGCTGAATCCAGACCCACTTAGTATTAAGCCCTACTCCCATTTGAAATTTTTAACTGTGGCTACTATGATGATAGCTCGAACCTGATGTCCCAAAACTTAAGTTAGGAATACTTATTTGGAAATAACCATTTAAGGCCGATGGGGCAGATTTTATTCCTAATTTAATTATGTATTTATGATTTCAAGTTTTATGAAAACTATGCCCTATTATGCATGATTTATGAAATTAAGCTTATGAGTCCATGATTTCAAATATAATGAAGTAAATTATGTTTTATGACTATTATGCATGATTTCCATAAGAACCCTTCATGAATTTATGGATTTTAACATATGATGATTTCCTAGAGTATGCATGGCTTTCATGAATATCAAGTTTATGATTATGGCCGATTCACGGACCTATTTTTATGGCTAGTCACACATCTCAAGCATGTTATGAATATCATGATCTCAAATAGCCCATGTACTTCAAGTATATTTTATGATTATGATATGAGTATTATATATGTTTTGGGAGTAGTATTTAACACTAAGTAGGTTGGGGTTCCAATGCATCCAGGTCATAGAACTACGTGCCAACGTAGCCATGATGGAGTCCTCCATAGGAGTGTCCCCCTTCCCATATGGGCCACCGAAAAGTGATATCACGTCTTTTTCATGGTTTTACCCTTGGCAAGGTACGAATATCATCCTGACTAGGGATTTACAGGTCGGACTCCATGTATGCTCATGTGGGGTATATCGGTTATTAGAATCTCCCACTACTCCTTAGGTTTTCAGTTACACATGTTCATGGCTTATGATATTATGTTTTATAGCATACTTGACCCATTCATCAGTTTATGAGTTTTTAATTACGATTTCAAGCATGACAAGTTATATGATTTCTAATTCTAAACCTTGGGTCATTACATTCAGATTTCGATAAGTATCTTATGCATATGTCTACTTCGAATTTATGGCTCAAAGCATGTTGTCCTTACTCTCCTGATCCTTTGATTTATATGCATGACTTTTATACGATCATTTTACTAGCATGTTTTACTTACCTTACATACTCAGTACATTTCAAGTACTGAGGGCTTACTCTATGCTATATTTTCTAATGATATAGGTTGGAGTGATCCTTCCTAGTCTCATCACTATCTCGCACTCGCTCAAACCATCCTCATCCTGCTTTGGGTGAGTCCTCATTTTTCAAGGACATCTATTAGTTTATGCTTGTTATGTTTTATTTTAGTTTCAGACTTGGAGTTAGCTGGAGACTTGTTCCAGCATCTCATCAGATAGTAGAGGCTTTTAGACATAGTCTTAGCATGTTCAGCTTATTACTCAGCATTGTGATTTTATTGCTTTTATTTACGCTTTATTATATTTAGACTTCCGCTTATCCATTCTTATGTTAATTTCCACTTGATTATGCCCTTAAGTCATTTTGTTTGTGTACCATGGGTTTTATTTAAGCCATTTGTGGTTCTATGTCCTGTGTCTCGGTCTGGGATCTCAACTTAGATCGTTTCAAACTTGGTATTAGAGCCAAGGTTTAGGTATGTCCTAGGGTGTCTGAGAGCTGCGCTAAGTAGAGACTTTTCCATGGGTGCGAAGCATGCCACACTTATGGGAAAGAGGTTACAAGATGTTTTAGGAAATTTCCCTTCTTTCCTAATACTTGTCGTGCAATGAAGTATCTCTCTGTCCCTCTAACTCATGCTATACGCATTTGCAGAAATATGCCTCTAAACCGAGTAAATGGTAGAAGAAATGGCAAAGAAATGGCCATGGAAATGGAAACATATAATGGAAAGGAAATGGCAATGGAGATGGGCATCAGCCAACCCCACCAGCTCCAACAGATCCCTTGCTGGAGTAGGTCACTTATACCAAGTTCAGGGAGACATTTCAAAGATAGCATAGGCCATGACCGCTCAGGTCAACTAGAAGGTAGTAATTATTCCCTAAATGGGAATGCAGCAACAACGAGAGTGCGTGACTTCCTTAAGATGAACCACCTGAGTTTTTGGGGTCAAAAGTGAATGAGGACCCACATGAGTTCATAGAGGAAGTGCAAAAGATCACGCTAATTATGGGAGTTACTGGAGAGGAGAGTGCATACTTAGCCTCCTATCAGCTGAAGGGGGTTGCTCACATATGGTTCCATTAGTGGAAGGACAACAGGGGAGTTGGAGAGGTTCCCGTGGGTTAGAATGAGTTTGTGATTGTATTCTTGGGCAGGTTCTTTCATAGGAAGTTAAGGGAGGCAAAGGCAGCTGAGTTCGTCAATTTGAAGCAGAACAACAGGACCATCTAGGATTATTCCTTGGAGTTTACCAGGTTGTCTAAGTATACACTAGAGATGGTTGTTGATCCAAGGGCTCGTACGAGCAGGTTCATAAATAGCACGGAAGATTCCTTAGTCAAGGAGTGCAGGACCGCCATGCTAATCAATGACATAGATATCTCTAGAATAATCATATATTCCCAATAAATAGAGGCTAAGAAGATGAAGGAGAAGGAGAGAGAGGCTAAGAGGGCCAGGATAAGGAGCTATGGGCAGTTCTAGTAGAGGTCTGGTGGTGGACATCGCTCTCAATCCCACTAGAGATCCAACTTGTGCAAGGTGCGGCAAGAACCACTCTGGGCGATGTTTAGTTAGCTTAGATGCTTGTTTCGGGTGTGGTAAACCCAAAAATAGACTCAGGGATTGTCCTTCAGCCAGACAGGGCGATGGTGGGGGTACGCTCCCCAGCCACCAGTTCAGCAGCTCCAGCAACCCGCCCATCTCAATAGGGTGCCTTTTTTAGTACAACTGGCAGACAACGCCAAAAAAGGTGCTATTCACTCTCATCTCGTCAGGAGCAAAAGTGCTCACTGAATATGGTCAAAGTTATGTTATGACTATTCCTCTTGATGTGTATGCATTATTAGATCTAGGGGCTACCTTATATTTTATGAATTCTTATGTTGTTGTTAGTTTCGGAGTCGGTCTGGAAATCTTGTCAAAACCCTACTCAGGCTATACACTTGTTGGTGAGTCAGTCTTAGCTCGATGGATATACAGAAATTGCCCTATCACGATTCTTCAGAAAGTCACCTCATCTGATTTAGTGGAGCTAGATATGACTGATTTTGATGTTATATTCGGTATGGATTGGTTATATGCATATTATGCCTCAGTTAATTGTAGAACCTATGTGGTAGAGTTTCAATTTCCTAGTGAACCAGTCCTAGAATGGAAGGGTAGTTCAGCTGCGCCTGTAGGTCGCTTCATTTCCTATCTCAAGGCTAGGAAGATGATCTCTAAGGACTATGTGTACCATCTACTTTAGTTCAAGGATGCTACATTTGAGACCCTGACTCTCCATTCAGTTTTTGTAGTATGTGAGTATCTGGAGGTGTTTCTAGATAATCTACCAGGAGTCCCTCCCAAGTGGGAGATTAACTTTGGTATTGACCTTCTTCCTAATATACAACCCATATCCATTCCTCCTTATAGTATGGCTCCAACCGAGCTAAATGAGTTGAAAGAACAGTTGAAGGATCTCCTAGATAAGGGTTTCATTAGGTCTAGAAAATCCCCATATGGTGCTCTAGTTCTCTGTGTCTAGATGAAGGATGGTTTCCTTAGGATGGGCATTGATTATCGATAGCTGAACAAGGTCACAATCAAGAACAAATGTCCCCTTCCATAGTATTGATGATTTGCTTGACCAGATTCAGGGTGCTAACTATTTTTCAAAGATAGACCTCAGATCCGACTATAACCAGCTCAGAGTTAGGAAGACTGACATTTTAAAGACAGCCTTCAAGACTCGGTATGGTCACTATGAGTTTGTAGTAATGTCTTTTGGACTAACGAATACTCCTAAAACTTTTGTGGATTTGATGAACAAGGAGTTCAAATGGTATTTGGATATGTTCGTGATTGTCTTCATAAAAGAAATTCTCATATACTCTCGGGGCGAGAAGTAACATGACGCTCATTTGAGGATGGTGTTGCAGACTCTCAAGGATCGCCAGTTGTTCGCTAAAAAGAGCAAGTGTTTGTTTTGGCTGCTCAGTAGAATTCTTTGATCATTAGGTGTCTAGCGAGGGTGTGCAAGTGATCTCAAAAGATAGAAGCGGTGAAGAATTAGCCTAGACCCCTCAGTCCTATAGATATTAGAAGCTTTTTGGGTTTAGCCAGCTACTATAGGAGGTTCATAGAGGGATTTTCATTCATTGCAGCATCATTGACTAAGTTGACCCAGAAAAAGACCAAATTTCAGTGGTCAACTGCTTGTGAGAAGAGTTTTCAGGAGTGAAAGATTTGACTTACTTCAGCCCCAATATTAACCCCACCAAAGCGCATAGATGGTTTTGTTGTGTATTTTGATACTTCTATGGTTGGTCTTGGTTGCGTGTTGATGCAGCATGGTAAGGTCATTGCATATGTATCTAGACAGCTTAATACTCATAAAAAGAATTTTCTAACGCATGACCTAGAGTTGGCAGTTGTGGTGTTTTCCTTGGATATTTGGAGGCACTACTTGTATGGGGTGCATGTGGATGTGTTCACGGACCACGAGAGCCTTCAGTACGTGTTTACTCAAAAGGACCTAAATTTGCAGCAAAGGAGATGGCTAGATCTTCTTAAGGACTACGACATGAGTGCCTTTACCATCCAACCAAAGCCAAAGTAGTGGTGAATGCTCTTAATATGCTATCCATGAAGAGTGTGTCTCATGTCGAGGATGGGAAAAATTAGTTGGTGAAGGATGTCCATAGGTTTACTTGTTTAGGGGTTCACCTTATAGATTCTACAGATGGTGGTGTTATTATTTAGAATTGGTTGGAATCTTCATTGGTGACGGAAGTTAAATCTAGGCAAGATGAGGATCCTATCCTAGTGAAGCTGAAGGAAGATGTTCAAAATCAGAAAGTGGAGGTTTTCTCCTGAGGAGGAGATGGTGTTCTCCGATATCAGGGTCGATTGTATGTGCCAGTTGCTGATGACTTGATAGCGGATGTTGAGAGAGGCTCATGGCTCTCGGTACTCTATCCATCCAAGTGCCACTAAGATGTACCGTGATCTACGGGAAGTCTATTGGTGGAAAGGCATAAAGAAGGACATAGCAGAGTTTGTGGCTAAGTGTTCAAATTGCCAACAGGTAAAGGTTGAGCTTCAGAGACCTGGAGGTATGCTTTAGGACATTAGCATTCCTACTTGGAAGTGGGAAGAGATCAATATGGACTTCATTACATGCTATTACCGATTCAACTGAGGATTATGCTATATTGTATATTCCGGAGTTAGTTCAGTTGCATGGAGTTCCTTTATCCATTATCTCAGATAGGGGTACTCAGTTCACCTCTCAGTTTTGGAGGTTGTTGTCAGAGAGTCCTTGGTACTTAGGTGAAGCTTAGCACTGCTTTTCACCCATCGACTGATGGTCAAGCCGAGCAGACCATTCAGACTCTTGAGGATTTGTTGAGAGCATGTGTGATTGATTTCAAAGGTATTTGGGATGATCACCTGCCTCTCATCGAGTTTGCATATACTAATAGTTACCACTCCAGCATTTGGATGGCTTCGTTTGACGCTCTTTATGGGCGGAGGTGCAGGTCACCTATTGGATGATTATTGGTAGGTGAGGCTACGTTGATCAGACCAGATTTAGTTCATGAGGCTATGTAAAAGGTTTAGCATATTAGAGAGAGGCTAAAAACAGCTCAGAGTCGTCAGAAATATTATGCAGATGTTCCGAGAAGAGGGCTTGAGTTCGAGGTTGATGATTAGGTGTTTCTGATGGTGTCTCCAATGAAGGGAGTGATGAGGTTCGAAAATAAAGGGAATCTTAGCCATAGATATGTTGGTCCTTATAAAATTTTTAGGCGAGTTGGCAAGGTGGCATATAAGTTTGAGCTACCAACAGAGTTAGTTTCGGTGTATCCAATTTTCCATGTATCTCTGTTGAAGAAGTGCATTAGTGACCCAACCTTAGTTTCTTCGATAAAGAGCATTGATGTGAAGGATAGCCTTACTTATGAGGAGGTTTCGGTTGAGATCCTTGATCGTTAGGTTTAGAAGTTAAGAAACAAGGAAGTAGCCTCAGTGAAGGTTTTATGGAGAAATCAACTTGTTGAGGGAGCTACATGGGAAGTCGAAGCAGAGATTATGGATAAATACCCACATCTTTTCCCTTCTGACTCAATTCTAGAATAAGGTACCTATTTTCTCCTTAGTACTCTATTTAGTTTCATGTCGAGTTCATGTCTCTAAGTTTCTTTCATGTCATAGCATGTATGTATATTTCATGAATTCAGTTCAGCCATGTATTCAGTCAGGAGTCAGTCACTCCATCAGTTTTCAACTATAGTTATTTAGTTTTGGGATTGCAGTTTCTTCCCTAGCCATCCAACAGGATTAAGTCAACAGTCAAGGATGAATGTTCCCAATGGGGAGACATTGTAACAACTCGAGCTTCGAAATAGCTGTTGGTAGCAAAAAGAACTGAAAATGCAGATCTAGTGCAGGGGTTTAACAGAGAGGTCGATGGCCCGTCGGGCGTGCGACAGCCCGTCAAAGTGGTGTCAAGGCTCCAACAGTGTGAATGCCGTCTGTCAGGTAGGCAATGGATTGTCATGGGTAGTGTCAAAGTTTGATGGAGAGAATGACGACCTATCAGACTAGCAATGGACCATCACATGTTCTATCGCAAGGGGGCCTCAGTGTTATAAGTGTGATGGTTGACTCGATGGACCTTCAAGGGAGTGAAATACTGTCACTTCCACTATCATTTAGGTTAGTCGGGATCCCTTCTATGGATAAGGTTGACGGTAAGGGCGACGGACCACCGGGAGTGTGACAGCCCATCACGGCCATCTTCGGGACGCCCAGTTGTCCAGATTTTACGCGACTTTCAAGGATAATTTTGTAATATACCAAGTTCCTAATCCCTAAGTGATGTCTTTTTGGGGATCCTTAAGACTATAATTGAGGGTTTTACTTAGTTTATTCCTCACTCTTCTCATACATCAAGTTTGGGAAAGATCAAGGCTAAGAATTCTCCATCAAGTTTCTTTCAAATCCACTTTGGGTCTTCAAATTTAGTTGCAAGCTCATCAAACCCAGGTATGTAGGTCCATGAATGGGGGTTTTCTTCTACCCTCATGCCCAATTTTTCGCCTAATTCATGAATTCAAGTCTCCAATCAAGTGTATTGAAACTCTAAGGTTTTAGCCCAATTCTATGTAAATATCCATGCTAGGTCTATGGGTCAAATTCTATTATGTTTCAATTATTGATTTAAGTCCAATGGGACATATTTTATTCTCAATTTAATTATATATTTATGATTTCAAGTTTTATGAAAATTATGCTCTATCATGCATGATTTATGAAATTAAGCTTATGAGTCCATGATTTCAATTATAATGTACTAAATTATGTTTTATGACTATTATGCATGATTTCCATATGAACCCTTCATGAATTTATGGATTTTAAAGTATGATGATTTCTTAGAGTATACATGACTTTCATGAATATCATGTTTATGATTATGGTCGACTCACGGGTATATTTTTATGGCTAGTCATGCATCTCAAGCATGTTATGAATATCATGATCTCAACTAGCCCATGTACTTCAAGTATGTTTTATGATTATGATATGAGCACTATAATATGTTTTGGGAGTAGTATTTAACACTGAGTAGGTTGAGGTTTCAATGCACCTAGGTCCCAGAACTACATGCCAACATAGCCATAATGGGGTTCTCCATAAGAGTTTCCCCCTTTCCATATGGGCCACCCAAAAGTGATATCACATCTTTTCCAAGGATTTATAGGTCGGGATCCATATACTCTCACGTGGGATATGTCGGTTATAAGAATCTCCTATTGTTCCTCAGGTTTTCAGTTACTCATGTTCATGATTTATGACATTATGTTTTATAGAATACTTGACTCATTGATCAATTTATGAGTTTTCGCTTATGATTTCAAGAATGACAAGTTATATGATTTCTAATTCTAAACCGTGGGTCGTTGTGTTCAAATATCGATAAATATCTTATGTGTATGTCTACTTCGGATTTATGGCTTAAATCATATTGTCCTTACTCTCCTGATGCTTTGATTTATATGCATGACTTTATACTATCATTTTACTAGCATGCTTTACTTACCTTACATACTCAGTACATTCCAAGTACTGACCGCTTGCTCTATGCTATATCATCTCATGATATAGGTTCGAGTGATCCTTCCTAGTGTCGTCACTAGCTCGCACTCACTCAGATCAGCCCCATCCCTCTTTGGGTGAGTCCTCATCTTCCAAGGACATTTATCAGTTTACGCTTGTTATGTTTTATTTTAGATTCAGACTTGGAGTTAGCTGGGGGCTTGTCCCAGCATCTTATCAGATAGTAGAGGCTTTCAAACATAGACTTAGCATGTTCAGCTTATCACTCAGCATTGTGATATTATCGCTTTTATTTATGCTTTATTATATTTAGACTTACGGTTATCCGTTCTTATGTTAATTTTCGGTTGATTATGCCCTTAAGTCATGCTATGTGTGTACCATCAGTTAGCTTGGAGCCATTTGTGGTTCTAGGTCCCATGTCTCGGTCTGAGATCTCAGCTCGAGTCATGACAGTGCAGCACCTGCATTTCCTAGGTCCCCATACGCGAGTGGCTGGTCTTGAGGAAGTCCTAGCGGTGTGGCTTGGCATTCTACTACATTTTGCAGGTGCCAACCTGCGGTTCACAGCTTCCTTTCAACTTAACATTAGTCTTGATTACCGCAGGTTCCCTTCTGCAAAACGCATGTTCCTTGCTTCTAGCATTGTGCTTTTTGTGCAATTCCTCTGTTTTACTTGTCCAAGTTCAATACCTGCAAAATCAAAGAATAAAGGCACATAACCTTCCTAATTGATGTGAAAACAATGCAAAAGCTCATGCCTAAAAGCCGAATGAGTCGTTAAACTACCAACTCATCTAACCCCTAAACTTGAACCATTGCTTGTCCTCAAGAAACACATTCTCTCACAATTAAGCATCCATATTAGAAGAGCTGCATAAGAGACTCCTAAAGCTTAAGACAACACAAAAATCTCACACTGACTAAAAGACTCAAAACATGTTGCATAAACCCAATTGGTAACCACAAGCAATTGGCATAACTTACTTTCATTCTCTTCAATTCAAATTAGGGGAATATTCCATTAAATCAAAATCAACAAGCATCTCAGGTCATTTACAATCAACATTCAAAGTTTGCCTCAAAGATCATTGCACAACATATCGCATTCATACCCCTCAATGAAAAGCACAAGTTTTAGCATTCATTCTAAGGAAATGATGCCACTCACTAAAAGAGATAAGCCCATTCACATAGATGCAATTCATATATAGGGATTATAAAATGATGCAAAGATGCTCACTCTCTCAAGAAAATTCAAGTGCATACACAACTGACCCATAGGCTTGCCCTTTATGTAACTCGTCACTAGTGTAGAGTTGCTACTCTTGGAATCACTAAGGACTTAAGGGTCATAATGAAGGCTAGGGGTTAAAGGTAGGAAAACTTTCAGCTCTGGTGACTAGAAACTCTCTATTTCCTTTGCGTATGATACACATCAAACATCCCTCTCACATACAACGAGTGAACTCCACCTTATCTCTACTTTTTCACAATCCAAATTTTCCATCAAGCTACTCTTTTAACACCTTCGATTTCTTCATCAAGCCTCTTTTACACAATAGATAGAACCATCTAATTCATTTCTTTCTTCTTTTGATCCAAGGTTTTTCAACTAGCCATTTTGTTCTTTTCATCAAGAAATTAGTGCTAGCTCACATTGAATCTCATATCTCTTTTTCCTTTTCTTTGTACGCCATCCAAACTTAGGTTTTTTCCTACATCACACTTCATTTTTTCACCCTCAATTCTTTGGCTTCAAGCCCCATTTTATTTCCTTTCTTCAAAAGCAATAAGGAAGGAATAGGTGCCAAAGAAGGGGATGAAAAAGGGTATAAGACTTGTAATGTGGTGTCAAGAAAAAGACTAAAGGCTCAAACAGAAGTTAACAAGAGTTGATGTTCAAGGTGGTCATTTAGTAATAAAGTGACTAACCAAAATAAAAGCCTAAGGTCATCTTCCAGGTGTAGCTACATTTAGGATTTCGCCTTGAATTACATTTGGGGCAAGTTCTAGAAAATATGCATACAAAATATTAAACTAAATATCTCATCACACAAGGCATCATATTCAAATGAATTCAACTATTTTTCATAACCACATCAAAGGTATGACTTTAGACAAGCTGGTTTGCATTTTGCAAACTCGCTTCGCAAATAAAAAAGCCAAACATAGAATGTACAACTCATGACAAGAGAGTGTTCTTTTCAATTTCAAGCTCCTTTTCAATTAAGAATCATAACATCTCCTCACAAGCCCGAGAAAGGCATCTACCTCCCCTCAAATAAAAACATGCATTGTCCCCAGAGGCATACATATGGCAAGAGATATTAGGACGAATCCCTGGATGAGAGAAAGGGGTAGCATTGGTCCTTCATAAAAAATGCCACAAAGTTATGTCCTCTACGGAAGGCATCAATGGTTTAGGTGGGAGAACAAGTGGTTCATTTGGTGAAGTCATCACCCATCCCATCTGGAAGGGTCCTGGCTTCATTGTATGAATAAATCAGAGCCACCCGATATGGGTTGTCTTGCTGAGAAGCATCCATGGGAGGAAGCACCTCAACACGAGGTGGCTCACTATCTTGAACTTCTACAGCTGGTGCAATCTTAGTTGGGCTATACCCCGTGCACTAGTCATTCAGAGGGCTGCTAGCTGCAACAGGTGAGTCCTGACCCACTAGTGGGATGTTCAAATCAAATTCCATGGGCAGTATCTTCCCCCTTCTTCTACCTAATTCTTCCCTAAAGGCCACCACTTTATTCTCAAGCATATCTACCAGAGAACATAAACTACCCAATTTGTTAACCACTGTCTTCATAGCTATTTTGATGGCCTACTGAATCATGGGAGGGATAGATTTGGCTAACATTGCTAGGTGAGCCTTATGAGCTCTAGCCATTTGTTCCACCTTGAGAAGACCACTCTTTGGTGGAAAGACATGCCCATCGGCCACATGTGAAACAGAAGCCTCGTTTGATGGTATAGTAGGCAGAGAAGCACTCAGTCCCAAAGTCAACGTGGGCCGCTTTGAAACTAGAGCATCCTTATCTATTTTGGTTGCTAAATTAATCACTCCCTCTGCTCTCCTTGTCTTATCCAATGGTATGAATAGAGGCAACCCGCAGGAATAGCAAACTAATGAAGATTTGATATGGCATAAAAGTGGCTTGTTGCCTAGCCTTCTGCTTGAATTGCTCTGTGATGATTTCCCCCACATAGATATGTCTGTGATCCATGATGCATGCTACAAGGATGGCTACCTCAACGGGAACATGAATTGTGTTTTTTGATGGAATAATGCGGGCAAACACCAAGTCAAGCCATATTCGAGCTTCAAATATAATATGATGGCAATGAATCTCACCTTTCAAAATCACCCACTGCGGTTGACCTTCAGTGATGAAACTTGCCACCCATGAAAACTAATTATCTTTTTCTGCCAATTTCATTATAAACCCTAAACTTGGACACACCAAATCGGCCCAATAAATAAAATTGATTGCTTCCGGGGTTATGTTAACTTCTCAGCCTCACACTAGCACTGATGGTAGGCAAGGCATCATATCCACTTGGACTCTGTGCTTTAGGAGGTCCTGTCGTGCCCTATAGGAGGCATAAAATTCCCTTACCAACTCTGAGAAATAGGGGTCCAAGGGCATAGTGAACGACACCCAATCACGAATTTGGAATTACTCAGCTAGATCAGGGAAGTCCGTTTTGAAAGAGTTGATATCAAATCGGGACTCTTTTCTGATAGCCTTCTTTTGGAATGAGATACAATAAGCTTCCATTCAGGTCAAATCAAAATGGAGTCGTGAGATTCTCATAGTTTCCTCTTCATCCACCTCCTAAGATGTGTCCACTCCTATCGGAGCTTTTCTTTTAGCCCAATGCTTGGAGGATGACATATTTCTACAATACCAAGTGAGTGTCATACAGAAGACAACATATTTTTATATTTGTCATAAGGAAAGTAAAAAAAAATAACTATGCTAAGCTAAGGAGAAAATAACAAAAGATTAGATTTCCAACCAAATGAAACAACATTTTTAATAACTGGAAGCACCTGTGCCACACCTGCATTTCGCAGGTTGGGACCCACATTTCGCAGATGTGTCGCAGGTGTAAGGCAAATTAGAAGGAATTTTGGCAACCACCTAAGTTGCATCTGCATTTCGTAGATTGTGATCCACAGTTTGCAGGTGCAACGCAGGAGGCGGATAGCGAACTTGAAGTACTAATCCCACCTGTATTACAACCCGCATTTCAAAGAACGAGACTCGTGACCCGCAATTCTTAGTAATGCCGCCCAAGCGCATGTGATCATCTAGTAATATAGGATGGTGGAGTCCCGATTATCGATTCCTAAGAGGCTTGTTAGATCAGTTTTTTGAAGTTTATTACTTTATTTTGCTATTCTAACAAAACAAATAAATAGGGAACGGTGTGGAGAATTAAATTACTAAAACTTGAAATGTAAAATTAACCAAAGACTAAGATTGTTGCAAGCTTGTTTGTACTTCAAAATGATGATGAAAATCAAGGAATTGGCACTTTCATATCAGGTTGAGTTTTCAAGACGTGATTACACTAGATTGATTCCTCCTAAGGTTGCTAGTTTCAAGTTACTATCCCATTTATTGCCACTCTGCCGAGTATCCAAAAACAATGTAATGAACCTTAACGCCTATATCCCTATAGTCGCATGAGAAACATGAAACGATGATTATGCCTACTTGTATTTCAACTAAACAAGGTTGAAGGGTATATCCCTATTCTCAACAACAACTTCTAACCTCTAATGGGCCAAAGGATCTTTCAATTCCTGCTTTACATTTACTTTTAACCCTTTTGGCTCCCTTTCCGAAGTTCAAGCCAAAGCCAACAGATTTACTCACAAGATGACCAGTCTAGTGAATAAGCAATTAAAACAAGTAAATATAAACAACCTTTAATGAAGAATCAAACAAGCATTAATCAGTCTTTCAAACGCCAACCATCAACTATGGCCAAAATCCTAGAAGGGAATTTAGCCACTCATAGACAAGCGAAAAAACAATGATAACATCATCATTCTTAGTAAAACAATAAATAAAAGAATAAACCTAAGTAGAACTTGTCTCTCCTCCAAAATTGTGTTTACAACCTTCAAAAAATGATGAAGTCCCTGCTAAAAATACCCTAGATGTTATTAAAGGTGAGCCTTTAAATGATGTTTTACCCCCAAAATATTTGGCTTAAAAATCAGCAAAATCCTATCCAGGAGGGTTTGGCGCGCCACCCCATGCATAGCCCCAAGGAGTTAGTCAAATTTCATCTGAAGAATGGGTCTGGGCGCCCCATTCCCGTCATAGCACCATGGAGTTAGCCAGATTTCTACACTTCTAAACACCTCTGGCGCCCTAATCAATCCATAGCACCAGAGTGTTAGTCAAATTTCTGAGCTTGAAGACCCTTCTAGCGCCCCACTTCATCCTTAGCCCCAGAATGTCAGGAAAAATTTCCCAAGTCTGGAATGCTTTTGGGGCTCTACGTCATCCATCTCGCCAAGGTGTTAGTCAAATTCTAATTTCTAAAGCTAAGGAACTGGTGCCCCGTGGAATCCATAGCACCAATTTGGTGCATTTTTCTCTGAAACACAACTATTGGGGGCACGGCGCCACGCTAGCCATAGCCCTAGGTCAACTTTCGCGAACTCTTTCTTCACACCTTGAGTCATTTTGTGTCCTTTTTCCTTGGTTTCCTACTCAAAATATCTAGAAACATTCATTAGATCACAATACATATGAAAACAGGAATTACATAAGCATTATGAACTCAAAATAAGGCAAAATATGGGCAAAAACATGGCAAATGGGTAGAAGAATATCCCCAACATCAATCAATAGTGATGAACATCAACTTTTATGCTCTATAATTCACATTGTTCACAAGTATGAACCATCTCAACATCCAACCGATACTTAGAATTCCACAAAAGATCTACCCGCATATCATTCAACAATCTAGACTATTTGGACCACTCAACAATTTTTCTTAAGACGGATGTTACCCCATCTATTACGGGAAATGTCATGTGACCAAACCAACTCACATTTATGAAATCAATTTCACATTTCACCCTACTCACCCACATTAACACATTTTCATCTATATTCAAGCACAAAAGAAGAGATGACAATTTTCCCTCAAGAAAGACGTCAACCTATCCATCATTGGGAAATATCATGCATTTCAAGCACATGGGTTACTTAGATTTCACCCCCAACTAATATTTTGAAGCACAACAACACCTCCAACGGATCTAGCATTATGAATCAAAAATTCCTACCCACATAGTTTTTGCAATTTTGAATTCCCCCACAATACCCACAAAAATCACTTTTATTAAGAGCTTGAAACAAACTAATAAGAAATGAGGGAAACATGGGTCAAGAAAAAAATTTGAAATGCTAGAATGGTTTTTGTGCTACAACCATGACTAACTCCAAGAAGAAAGATAAAAGCAAGCACATACCAAATAAGGTGAGAAGAGGAATGAAATTTGAAATTTGAAAATTTTCTTTGCAATAGCCAACCCAAGCTTTTTCTGCTTTTGTTAGGTGAGAGAGGCGGGCAGTGATGGTAAAAAGATGGTTAAGAAGGTTGGAATTTATAGAAGGGGAGAATGTGAAGGGATTGGTGGAATTAAAGGTGGGTTTAATGATGGAGTGTGAGAAGTTGTAGTGGTGGTTGTGGGGTTATGAAAATGGGAATATGGTGCAAACAATGGGGGTTTTGGGGAGTGGGGAGAAGTTTAAAAGGCATGGGCAGACCATGGGTTGGGTTTGGTCAATGGTCAGTCAACATTTTAAAATTTCTTCATACCTGCACCTGCGCCAGACCTACGGCCATAGGTGTGAAAATGCGAACCACAGTTCAAGTGAAGGTAGCTCTTTATTCTTCCCAGTTCACAACTTTGATTTTGCGGCAGACCTACATTTCACGGATCTGCACCTGCATTTCGTAGGTAAGATGCAGGTCTCCTTCATTTTTTTTCAAAATTCTCCCAGGTGTACTAGTGTGGACCAGCACAGACCTGCATTCTGCGGATCCACACCTATGTTTCACATGTGAGTCACAGACTCCCTTCACTTCACCAAGCTTTCTAGATATAGTCTGCGTCTAGCCTGCGCATCATGCGCTGGTACCTGTATTTCGTACGCAGGTGCTCTTCCCCTATTTTCTTTCACTTTGTTTTCAATCCAATCAACCTATAAAAAAAACATGTGAAGCAAAAAAATAAATTTAAAAATACTTGGGTTGCCTCCCAAGAAGCTCTTTATTAATGTCGTGGCATGATGAATATCCCTCATGCTAAGGCTCATCGAGGTAGGTGACTCCAATCAAATTGATTTCCTTAGGAACACCCAAATATTTCTTAACATGTTGCCTATTGACCTTAAACTTGAGTTCATCTTCCCCTTCAAGCTCAATAACTCCATTTGCAAAGACTTGAAACACTTTAAAGGGAGCAAACCAGTTTTATTTCAACTTTTCTAGAAATAATCGCAATCTAGAGTTGAACAAAAGTACCCAATCACCTGGAGAAAATTCCTATTTTTTAAATTCTGATCATGGAAGTATTTCATTTGGGATTTATTTATGGAGGCATTCTCATAAGCCCTCATCTAAAACTCATCCATTTCATTAATTTCACAACTCTTGTGCAGACGACCCTTCCTCAATCAAGATTTAAACGTTTCAAGGACCATATTTCTTTGTGTTCTAGATCTACCAGTAGATGAAAAGCTTTTATAAATACCAAATGGTAAGGGGACATTCCGATGGGTGTTTTATAAGCCATTTAGTATGCCCATAGGGCATCATCTAGCTTTCTCGCCCAATCGGTTCTGTTGGCATTCACTATTGTTTAAAGATAGCTTTGATCTCCCTATTGGATACCTCTACTTGGACACTTGTTTAAGGATGATAAGGTGTGTCCACTTTGTGCTTCACTCCATACTTCGCGGGCAATGCTCCAAACAACCTGTTATAGAAGTGCGACCCCATATCACTAATTATGGCACGTGGAGTGTCAAACCTTGAGAAAATGTGTTTCTTCAAGAAATGGGTTACACTTCTTCCCTTATTGTTTGGTAAAGCAGTCGCCTCAACCCACTTGGACACATAATAAACAGCTACAACATTTAGACTACTTAGTTATTTCAAGAGATTAAGATCATAAGGACTTTTCTTGGTTATAATGCCAGCTTAGGGATGGGTAGGAATGATTTTTCTTTGATAGTGACTACCAATCTTGAGCACTTTTAAGACAATTTTTTATATTTCAAGTCCCACACCTTTTCCTTGTTGTTCACCCCTCATTTTACTCGCCATTTTTCTTTTCTTTTCATGCTCTTTTTTCACTACATGACTGCTAGCTTTTGTTTATAGAATCACTTAGAATTTTCACTCTTAAAACTCTTTCTTTTATTTTCCTAGAAGTAAACAACTAATATATTTTATGGGTAACCCTTCTTCCTATTTTCTCTACATACTTTCCACACTATTTCTTTCTTTCTTTCCCTTGTCATTCATACATTGGTGGACCTTTACTTTCAAGTCTCAAAGTGTATAAGAATTCTTTGGATTAACAATTTTGTAGGTCACACAACAACAAGGAATAAGCTACTTTTGTGTCTAAGAAAAGAATAAGGCTTAAAGCTTAAGGGGGTTAACTCGGAAAAATGTTCAGGAAGGTAAAAGAACATAGGAAAACATGGCTTTTTCAAAGAAATGCCTTGATCATCTCTTAACTCTTTAACAACTAGCTATCCAACATGCACTAACGCAAGGTCTAGATGCTACAACATGTACAAAACAAGACAATTAATCTCACCTCACATGGCATTAAGACTCTAGTCAGCTTCCTATAGCTACACATCCATATAATCACATTGAATGGCATTCTTCATTATTAAGCCCTACAGGTATATTGAGTTGAATTAAAGAACTTTGTGTGTCTCTCATGGAATTCTCACTTAAGATGACCACTTTATTACGTCTAGCTTAGCGTCTAAATGGAATCTCAAAGAGCACACAAGTGACTTATGTTTGACTCGAACACAAAAAATAAAACAAAATAAACATGACCAAATTCTCTTAAGACGGTCATCATCCATGTATCATAGGAAAGGGCCACTACTCTATGACAACACGAATCCTAAAAATAAAAAAACTATCTGGTTCAAAGGTCTTCCCTTCGGAAAAGAGCCGAGGCCATAAGAAAAATCGAAGGGTGGGTGAGACATGCCATTTTGAAAAAATTTCAAATAATAACTTGATGGCTTACTCACCCTTAATTTTGAAAATTTTGAATCTAAACTTAAACTAACAAACTCAACTACCAGAGATGAAACAGAATATCCAACATCACAGGTATCATCCGGGTTATCAGTCACTATCATCAATACTATCTATTACAAAATATGACCTAACAAATCATAGAGATACTACCATGGGAAATGAAACTATGCTACGACCTACTACAAATATAGCAAAGAAATAGAAAAAAGGAATATTTCCTCCACCCCACATTTAAACGATGCACACACAATTATATCAAATAAGTAGAAACAAGGAACTTCTTGGGCCGCTATGCATCATCATCAGGATTGTACTCCTAATCATCATAATTCCCATCATCATCCTCGCCATCAATCTACATGGCTCCCGTGGTAGCATCATCCTTATTATCATTATTGTCTAATCCATCTCCTCATCATCATCCCGCGGATCCTCAAAGGAAGGTCCTACTCTACACATTTGCATAACACTCTTTGTGAGTGGCTATCTATCCTATAGAGCTGCCATCTCATCATCTGTGGCAGGTAGGCCTTCGATCCTCAACTGCAAATCAAGCATGCCGAACATACGGCCTCTCCAACTATCATCTCAGGCGTGGCTATCAGTTATAGTGAGAGGTGGAGCTCTGGAAGTGATGGGCTCATTAACTTTCGTAACATCCATCATCTTCCCTGCTAGGGGCCCTGATCGCAGTAGATGAAGGTCTGCCTTCTCTTCCTCAATGCTTTTGCCTCTCAAAAATTGAGTTAAGAGACTACCATAACAATATTTCCACATGCAGTTGTTCCTCACTCTCCTTATATTTCCTCTAAGAATTGCATTAAAATTGAGTGGTAGCCCTTTCATTAGCATGTATAAAAACACCACCCCCTCTCTATTGATGTCAGTGATGTGTGTCAGGGAGAAGTGTGGCACAAATAATTTTTACCAACACTTTTGCCTCCTTTTTTAGGCAGGAGAATGAAAGTGTTCAATGAATACCCTAATGATCCCTTGCCCAACATGCGGCTGAATGCTTACCACAAAGAATATGGTGGATGTCGTTATATGGAGGATTCTCTAACATAATGAAGTACTCAGATGGGTCTGTCGCTCTTGTGCCGAGGAAGGAATTGAATGTTTTAGTAGTGACCTGCATCACTTGTCCCCATATTTTAACCTTATTGCTCTCCCCAAAATTGTCCCAATTTTCATAAAATTCCCTCACCAAAGTGAGGATGCACTCCTCCAACTTGGCAAAGATGTAGCCTAATCCTAGATAACGAACCTTGTCCCGAATAGTGGGAAACTCAAGCACGAGGCGGCCTTCGTCAATCCAATTTTCAGGAGCATATTTGACCTCCTTTTGTATTTTGAACTTGATAGTCCTTGAGGCTCCACTGCTCTTTCTCAAAACCTCCTAGCAAGGGGCTTCCCTGGCTGATGAAGAACTTGACCCTTTTGTGCCTTTCCGGAGCTGTTTTAGACCCTTGTTAGCTACCTCTATCTCCTTTACTTTGCTACTTTTGATGCCATGAAACCTATCAATGAAACATCAAGAACTACACAAGATAAGTTAGTGAAAAAAAACAACTAGCTAATTAGTTGTAACGGATGTAAAGTGACCCCACACTTAATTTGCTAGCATACTTGTGAGAATTTGTCAAATAGGGTACCCAGGACTTTCCCCATTATCATCCCAAATCTCAACCTCCAAAATATTCACTAACTTCCTATTACAACCAAGTTCATGAATTTTTCACATCTCTCCTTTATTAATTTTTTTCAAGAATGCCTCGCTTTTGCCATTCTTTCACCTTCCCTCCATTAATTATTCAAGCAACCCATACATGGAAGTAGCTTTACTCAATTCATTCAACAACCAACATGTAATTTAATACACTCCATACTGAGTTAACATGAATTTTCAATAACTCAAGATTCTTCATATTCAAGATTTTAAGAACAAAGTACTTTCTCTTTCTACAATCAATGTTCTACCCACCAAAATCATGAAATTCAAATCATCTACCCCCCTTCATCCCCAAAAATTCAAATCACTATATTCAACCGAAAATAAGCAACCCAACATGGATAACACATTATCATGGAAGAACATAAGAGATTGAAGCTCATGACACCCACATTATGAAACTTAAAGTTTTCATCAATACTGGTGATTTTAGGTCTTTAATTTGGGGAAGAAGGATATGGGGGCATGCTTTTCACACTAAATAATCAAGAGAGAAGAGAATTACTTATTTGAGTTGAACAGACAAGCTTCACCAAGCTTCTTGGAGAAGAAAACAATGGGGGAATAGGAGAGGGAAAGTTACGACCTACTTGAGAGAGAGAGAGAGAATTTTATTTGCTTTTTGTTTTGACCTTTAGTGAGAAGGGATGGATAAGAATTTAAAATAAAGGTGTGGGGAATGAGTTTTTGGTAATTTTAAGGTCCTTGGGTCAATATTAACACATTGGACCAAAAAAGGTGTTAGACCACATCACCCTAGCACGGTGCGCCAGTCACCTCACCATGTACTTAGAAAAATATTTCTTCATGGACAGGGCTTGGCGCGGTGCGCCACCCATAGCACCAACCTAAATTGTTTTTTGGACTTAACAACTGGCACCCCGCACCAGGTTTCTCACCTCATACTTAACCTTTTTCAGCTCATTTTCCCCGCTCTTTGTGCCTTTAAAGCCCTGTTCATCTCTGCAAAAACAAAAATGTTAGAAAGATGGGTTGCCTCCCACCAAGCACCTTAGTTATAGTCGGGGCATGACATTCACGGGTTACCTCTTGTGCAGTACCCGATTTAACATCGCGGCACGATAAAAGTCACTTTTACTAATGAATTGGATCCTCCATTGCACTTGCTAAATTCTCATGCAGCACATCCTACTCCACTGCCCGCTTACATCCTCTGGGCTCTACTATTGGCTTCACTGTGAAGTTCTCATAATGAGGTGGCCACCTTGCCACTCTAAACACATCAAAGACTGCCTCCTGACCATCCACAATCATCGACATCTTACCTGACTTTACCTTTACAACCGTGTCTGCAGTGGCTAAGAATACTCTCCCCAGAATGAAGCATCTGCTTCATAATCCAAGATTATGAAGCCCATTGGTAAGATGAAAGGCCCAACCTTAATCAAGACATCCTCTATGATTATGTCAGGATAAGCAAGAGACCTGTCGGCAAGCTGCAAGGTTAGTGTGGTCGGACGTTGTTCACCTAAGCACAAGGTTCTAAATAAAGATGCAGGCATCAAATTAATGCTTGCACCCAAGTCACACAATGCAGAATCTACTTCTTTATTTCCAATCACCACTAGAAGGGTGAAGCTCCGGGGGTCTTTTAACCTCTTAGGAATTTTGTTTTGAACCCGAGAACTGCATTCTTCTGTAAGGGCCACAGTTTCAAACTATGTTAGCCTCCTCTTATTTTCCAAAATGTTCTTCAGATACTTGGCATACTTCAGAACTTCCTACAAAAGCTCCACCAATGGTAAGTTAACATGTACCTGCTTCAATACCTCAAGAAATTTCTAGCATGCTAAGTCTTCCTTCTGCTTCTTAAATCTTTGTGGAAAAGGAGGGGTTGGACTAGTTTCTACCAAATTTAGCTTTGAATTGCTTGACTCACTAACCTCCTTTCTGGACATCACAACCTGCTCTTCATCAATTTTCTTTTCTCTAGGGATCACCTCAGCTAGCTCTTTATCATTGCGCAAAGAGATTGCGTTCATATTTTTTTTACGGTTCTTCTTGGTGTTACTCAAATGTGCCCCTTGTGGTCTGTTAGTCTACTGCAGGGCCAACTGCCCCATCTGTCTCGCTAGCATGCGGATGGATTTCTGCATCTCATTAACCACATGAGTCTACTAAACCATCTACTACTTCATAGTCTCCTCTAGTGAACTGCCAGGCTGCTGACCTTGAGGTGTTGGATAGGTGTTCTGGGCCCTTTGGAAATTCTATTCCCTCCCTATGAGGGATTGGTTTCATTCTTGTACCCCTGGCCATACCTGTTACCTACAAAACCTCCACCATGACCTAGTTGTCACACAAAATATATGATTCTGGGTTTAGTGGACAACCTAAATAAGTGTGGTCCTCTCCACACACCTCACATGATGGTGGTGGAGTTTGGACTTGATGGACCTAATGAACCTGGCTTCCTGTTTGTGTGGTCACAAGCTTGCTAATCACATTCACCGGCTGACCTATATCTGCTCAGATTTCCATCACACCATCTCCTTCGAGCTTTCCAGACACCTTGGCTACTGTGAATCCTCTACTTGGGTCCTGATAGTCTTGGCTCCATGCTGACATGAGGTTCAAAAGAGATTCTATCTCATCATAGCTCTTGGATAAAAATATTCCCTATATGATGGCATCAAGCAAGATTTTGAACTCTGGCTTCAACCCTTCTATAAAGTTATGCCCGATAATCTCCTTCAGCTTCATATGGTGCGGACAATCTCTCAAGTAGCCCTTGTGTTGTTCCCAAGCCCATGCCAAGGTTTCACCATCTCTTTGGACAAAATTAGAGATCTTCCCTCTCAACTCTTTCGTCCTCCTTGAAGAGAAGAACCTGTTGATGAACTTGTTGGAAAGAACCTCCCAAGTAGTGATAGAACCTGCAAGCTCATTTTGAAGCCACTCCTTCGCCTCACCAATTAACGAGAATGGAAACAACATGAGCTTAATATACTTATCTTACACATTTTGATAGTGAAAGTTCTCATTCGGCTCACGAACGTCATCAGATACCTGTGGGGATTCTCATGAGGCTTGCCCTGATATTGGTAAGTGTTATGGACCAACTGCACAATCCCTTCTTTCAACTCGAAGTTCCTGGTGATGGTCGGCTTGATGATCTCTTCAGAAGAATTCTCCAAGTTCGGCCTAGAAAAACTCAACACTGGAACCCTCTCCTGGTTGTTGCCCTGTGCTTGCTTGTTATTCTTCATAGTTAACCTTCGAAAGATTCTGTCAATTTCAGGATCAAGAGAAGCCAAAAGTGGTTCGTGACTTCTTGTATTTGGCATACAATGAGCACACAACACCTGTAACTACACAAACAGACAAACAGACAAACAAACAAACAAACACATAAAATACAAAATAGCAAAATAAAAATCCTAACCGAAAAATGATAAATCAATCTTCAAGTCAACGCCAACGGCGCCAAAAACATGATGTCACCCAAGTGCACGCAAGTGCACGTGGTCATCATGTAATGCAGGATGGTGAAGTCCCGATTATCGATCCCTTAAATACTTGTTAGATCAATCATTTTAAGGTTATTAATTTATTTTTCTATTTGAACAAAACAAATATAATGGTGAATGGTTTGGAGAATTAAACTACTAAAACTTGAAATGTAAAATTAACTAAAGACTAAGATTGTTGCAAACTTGTTTGTACTTTAGATGATGATGAAAATCGAGGGAATTGACACTTTCATATCAGGTTGACTTTTCAAGACGTGATTACACTGGATTGATTCCTCCTATGGTTTCTAGTTGCAAGTTACTATCCCATTTCTTGCCACTATCCCGAGCATCCAAGAACTATCTCATGAACCATAACGCCTATATCCCTATGGTCGCGGGAGAAACATGGAACGATGGTTATGCCTACTTGTATTTCAACTAAACATGGTTGAATGGTATATTCCTATCCTCAACAACAACTCCTAACCTCTAACCAATGGGCCAAAGGATCTTCGAATTTATGTTTTACATTTACTTTTAACCCTTTCGATTTCCTTTCCCAAGTTCAACCAAAAGCCAACAGATTTATTCACAACGTGATAGATCTAGTGAATAAGCAATTAAAACAAGTAAATACAAACAACATTTAATGAAGAATCAAACCAGCATTAATCAGTCTTTGAAATGTCAACCATCAACTATGGCCAAAACCCTAGGAGAGCATTTAGCCTCGCATAGACAAGCCGAAAAACAAAGATAATATCATCATTCTCAGTAAAACAATAAAGAGTACAAAAAACCTAAGTAGAACTTGTCTCTCATCTAAATCTGCATTTACAACCTTCAAAAATGATGAATATGATGAATTCCTTGCTAAAAATGCCCTAGATATTATATATAGGAGAGCCATAAATTGACACTTTCCCCCCCAAATATTTGGCTAAAAAATCAGCAAAATCCCATCCAGGAGGGTCTAGCTCGCCACCCCAATGCATATCCTCAAGGAGTTAGTCAAATTTCCTCTAAAGAATGGCTCCGGGCGCCCCACTCCGCCATAACACCAAGGAGTTAGCCAAATTTTTGCACTTTTAAACACCTCTGACGTTCCACTCAATCCATAGCACCAAAGTGTTGGTCAAATTTTTGAGCTTGAAAGCTCTTCTAGCGCCCCACTTCATCTATAGCCTCAGAATTTTAGGAAAATTTTCCAAGTATGAAATGCTTTTAGGGCTCCACGCTATCCATCTCACGAAGGTGTTAGTCAAATTCTTATCTCCGAAGCTAGGGATCTAGTTCCTCACGCCATCCATAGCCTCTACTTTGATGCATTTTTCTTTGAACCACAAGTTTTGGACGTGCCACGCTAGCCATAGCCTCAGGTCGACTTTCACAAACACTTCTTTTTCACACCTTGAGTAATTTTTAGGTCCTTTTTCCTTAGTTTCCTGCTCAAAATATCTAGAAACATTCATTATCTCACAAGACACATAGAAACATGAATTCATACATTTTATAAGGATTATGAACTCAAAACAAGGAAAAATATGGGTAAAAGCTTGGCAAATGGGCATAAGAATATGCCCGACATCACTCAGCAGTGATGAACATCAACTTTTATGCTCAATAAGTCACAATTTTCATAGGTGCGAATCATCTCAACATATAATGGGTATTTAGACTTCTCTTAAAGATCTACTAACATATCATTCAACAATCCAAACCATTTGGACCACTCAACAATTTCCCTTAAGATGGATGTTACCCTATTTATCATTGGGAAATGTCAAGTGACCAAACCAACGCAAATTTATCAAATCATTTCACTTTGCACTCCACTCACCATAATTAACACATTTTCATCTATATTCAAGCAAAAAAGAAGAGATGATGATTTTTCCTTAAGAAAGACGTCACCATATCCATCATAAAAAAATCATGCATTTCAAGCACATGGTTTACTCAAATTTCACCACCAACTAATATTTTGAAGCACAAGACCACATCCAATAGATCTAGCATTATGAAACAACAATTTCCTACCCACATAGTTTTTGTAATTTCTAATTCCTCCATAATACCCAGAAAAATTACTTCTATTAAGAGCATGAAGAACACTTGATGGGAATTGGGGAAAACATGGGTCAAAAAAATAAAATACTAGCATGATTTTTGTGCTATAGCCATCATTAATTCAAAGAACAAAGATGAAAAGAATGAACATACTAAATAAGGTGAGAAGAGGAATGAAATTTGAAACTTTAAATTTTTCATCACAATAACCAACCCAAGCTTTTTCTTCTTTTCTTAGGTGAGAGGGGTGGGTAGTGATGGTAGAAAATGGTGAAGAAGGGTGGAATTTATAAAGGGGAAAATGTGAAGGAATTGGTGGAATTAAATATGGGTTTAATGATGGAGTGTGAGAAGTTATAGTGGTGGTTGAGGGGTTATGGAAATGGGAAACTGGTGTAAAAAATGGGGGTTTTGGGAAGTGGGAGAAGTTTAAAAGGCATGGGCGGACCATGGGTTGGGTTTGGTCAATGGGTCAATCAATATTTTATAATTTCTTCAAACCTACGTCTACGGCTGTAGGTGTGAAAATGTGAACTGTAGTTCCAGCGCAGGTAGCCCTTCATTCTTCCCAGTTCACTGCTTTGATTCTGTGGCCGACCTACATTCCACAGATCTGCGCATGCATTTCGTAGGTGAGATGCAGGTCTCCTCCGATTTTTTTCAAAATTCTCCCAGGTGTATTGGTTAGGACTTGCGGCAGACCTGATGTTCGGTCTTTGTTATATGGGTATATAACTACACGCAAGTGCACGTGGTCGAACAAGTAGTAAAGTGTCTTAAGTAAGCCAAGTATCGATCCCACAGGGACTGGGATAAGGTAACAATCTGCTCAAGTGTACTATAATTTAATTCTAACAATGAAGACAACAGTGTAACCAAGAGTTAGATATTTTGGGTTCTAATTTTTATGCTAAGTCTAAAACAACTATCTAATGTGAGTCTGAACTATGAATGTGAGCATGCTGAGGTTAAATGAACATGTAAAGAAATTAATTATCAATATAATTTGGTTAGTCTTTTCCTCCGGTTGCTAGTCAAGAACTAATGCCAATGGATTAAAACTCTCGTATTTAACCCAACTTAAGAATCATGAACCGTCCACCTATATTTCTGTGATTAAATGAAATTCATGTTCTAGCCATACAAACCTGGTTCCTAAATTGACTAATATGACTTTCAGGTATATTTCTATCCTAAAGGTAAATCAATTCTCAATTTTCCCAAACTAAGAAAAGATCATATCCTATTAATTCGCAATTTTCCAATTTCTTGCTCTCTCGAATGAAACCGGACTTTTTTGATGTACATTAACGTAGGCCACACATTAATGCAGTAAGAACAAGAATCAATAGAACAACCATGGAAGAAAAGATGAAAAACCAACTTAATCAACAATCACATTTCAATACAATTGTTCTTAACCTCAGCAAGAAGAGGAATTAGCCACTCATTTGAGGATTAAACATCGTTAAATGAGTGTTAAACATACAAGAAATTGAAATAAGAAGGAGATAGAGAAAAACCCTGATAATTTCGTCCCCTCAACTGCCTGTAACCCACGTTCTTGCTCCACCAAGTCAGAATTATTAAAAATGAACCTAAGTGTTCTATTTATACTAGTGGGAATTTTTCCCGGAATAACAAGCAACGTGTCACGGAGTGCATCGCGGAGCACTGCCTCCGTGACACGCCACTAACGCGGACCTTCACTGGAAACTATGTGTCCAGGTAAGAAGGCCCAATGTGGCACGATGTGCAACGTGGAGCTAGGCCACCGTGCCACGGACCCAACGCGCACCCTCACTGGAAATTGCTAAAAATTCCCTAGCCAGGCAGAAGGCCTCCGCGATGGCAGCGTGACACGGCTCCATCGCGGAGCCTCTTTATTTTGTGTCTTCCAATGCCTTGTCCTTTGCTAACATCTGAGTCCAACCCCGATCTCTCCCAACATGCATTTTAGATTCCCAAAATTACATTTTACCTGCAAAACAATGCTAATCATGTTGGTTAGTATAAATTCACATTTTATTAACAATCACATGAGAATGAATCAACATTGCTAGATAAACAAGGCTAAAATGACATATTTAAGTATCACTTGGGAATATAAATTTTCCCAAGATCACTTACCCCACACTTAATCCTTGTTCGTCCTCGAACAACAATCTTACACCTCATGCAATTTACACCCCAACCTCGCTACTTTGGTTTGATAATACAGGCTACGGTCATACCGATTATTCAATACAACAAATCATCAAGAAAACACGCATTGTCCTATCAATGCAATGACTTTCAATACATCAATACCTCCTAGACTTAAGAATCGACTTTCGATATCGCAAACTCATGCTAATCAGCTGATCAAGACATCCGACACCAAAATTTATCTCTCATTAAGCATGTGCCCTCACAACACGAGAGAATTTTCCCCTTTTGATCGTACAACCTCAAACAATTACATGCAGGGGCATATAGAAACAATTTCACCCTCTCTCCCAAAAGAATTCACATGCATCATGTCACGAACCATAAGCTGGCCTTTAGTGTATTACTCCACTAATATAAAGAAGTGTGATGTAAGATCACGTAGGACTTTAATGGGTTGTAATGTAAGCTACGGAACTAGTAAATATTGGGCTAGCCAATAATAACCACTAGCATCCTTAAGCGCCTTTTCAATACATCCCATCAAACTCATGGGCATTGTTTCTTTCTTCATCCTCCCATTGTTGAAGTTTTTCTTTAGTTTGGCCCATCTTATTAAGCACACTTGACACCACAACAAAGATTATTCATACACCTTCATTATAGTTTATTTATAACAAGTGCACCTTCAACCTTTTCTTTCCCTTTATCACTCTGCTTTTCTTTTCTTTTCACCATTCTCACTCTTTGACACTTTGGGAAAATTATTTTCTGTTCTTAAGCGCTTAAGAGTTTTGGATCAAATTTACGGCTAATGAAAAGAAGGGATTAAGCTCGGTTTACACTTTTTGACAGAAGAAAAAAATAATAAGCTAAAGGCTCAGCGGGCTAACTAGGGTGTACAATCAAGGTGGGTACAATAATGAAAAAGAGAAACTTTCGGTTAAAACAAAGAAATGCCTACATCCTTTCCTACAATACACCTCCTTCATTTTGTTTTGTACACACACCAGGCAAGTTCTAGACACTTCACAATAGCACGGAATAACAAAACCTCACTTTACACTTATTGCACATGCTCAATTCAAGACGTATTCACAGACTCTTCAATCAGTTAATTACAAGAATTCAAAATTAAGCCTCAATCACACTGAATCGACTCTATGGCCTAGGTATCTCAACATATTTACAAAGTTGCATGCTTTCATACGAATCACCTTTGCATTTCAAATATCATGTACAACCCGCAACCAGAATTCCGCAACCATAAAGTAACTACAGGTTTTGGGATGCAACCCACAAAAGAAAAACAACTAAAAATTAAATTAAAAAAATCTACTCCTAACGACTACATTTCCCTTAAGATGGCCGTCATCCATCCATCATAGGGATTGGTCACTAACTAAGACTTTGGTTCAATGGGACCATTCTCGATAAAAGAATTGAAAACAAATGTCGAGAAACCCAAGAATTGAAGAAAAAAAGAAAAATTTTAAAAATATCGATCATTTTGATAAACAAAAATATGTACAAAATCAGCTAGCAACATTCAACAACGCACAATAGTTTCACATATAATTACAATACAGAACAACAACTTCACAATCACAAATAACAGGGTCACAAAAAAATTTTTTCCACAGGCACAACAACAGATTAGAACATAAAAAACAGCACAACCAGCACCTAACTACTCCCACCCCACACTCATCTCGAACACTGTCCCCAGTGTTCACAAAAATTAGGTGGTGGAACTCCCTGATCAATCAAAATACTCCACTTCTTCATCAGGTGCTGCTGCTTCCTCTCCCACGTCTGAATCACCCCCATCGTCTTCATCGGACTCCACATCGGAGTCCTCCCGACGTGTCTCCTCATCTATGGGGACATCATCATCCATGGGCTCCACAAAAGCTGGCCCCACTCGACATAGAGCCCTGGCATTTTCGCCAAAAGGGTAGTCTAGCTCGAGCTGCCATAGCTCCTCCTTTGTTGCCGGCCTCCCGCCTATCCTCAGCTGGAGCATCTGCATCCCGTACATGCGAGCCATGTACTGATCATCCCGAGCATGTCGCTCGGCAAGTGTAAGAACAGGCCCGTGGGTGGTGTCGGGTGCCTTAGTTTTAGTGACATCTAAGGCTCGCCGCCCCATCTGCGGGATGTAGTCAAGGGCCTCTTCCTCAACATCTAGGCCCCTAAGGAATGTGGTGAGTAGTCCACCAAATCCGTATCTGTGCCCCTGATGCAACCGCGCTCTCTTCATGGCGGAGATAATCACCGCCCCCACGTTGATCTCCAGCCCTTTCATTAGGGCGTACACCAAGCATACACGATCCCGGGTTACATCCGTCATATGTACCCCCGGGATTAGGCAGGAACACACGATCTTAAGCTATATCCTGGCTTCCCTGTTCATCTGTGAGTAGGGCAAAGTCTGATGGTAGCCCCTCTCCTTGTGTCTGCTCCACCTAGCCGTCGATCGGGTTCCACACAAAGTGCGTCTGATGTATGCATATGGTGGAGTGATGTTCAGCTGTTGAAGAACGTGGGCATCTGTGTCCCGCACGCCTAGGATAGCATTGAGGTGATGGGGTTCAAAGGTGACTATTTGCCCTCTTATTTTGACGGTGTGACTTTTGAGTGTCGGGTTCCAATTGGCATAGAATTCCTGAATCAAGTGCAAGTTGCATTTCTTGGGCTCTTCAAAGATGAAGTTGAGCCCAGCTGCCTTGATCCTGTGGACGATCCTAGGGAACTCTTGTGCCAACGGTTCCCGTGCTATGTGTTCCTCGGGGAAGTACTTGCTCTCCTTGTGCTTTGCATACCACTTCTTCCCCTCTTCTGTCACCCACCTGGTTCCGTATTGGTGGCGTTGGCCGCGTGGAACCGCTGGTGCTACTGGGACCGCTGTGCCCAATCTGATTCTTTTTCTGCCGGCGCCAGATGTTGATGCGCCTTTTCCCTTGTCCTGCCTGCTTGCCATTTTTCCTGTCAACCCAAACAGACAAGTTCAATGTTAAGCCAATGAATATTAGCTTCGACTAAGGTTGGGTTAATCTAGGCTACCCCAGACTTAGTTCTTAGCTAAACTACAACATTACGGCAAGATCATACTTATTTACACAAACAAACAACCAAATATAACAAACATGCTTAGTGCATTCGAATAATCGACGGTATATATTCTATGTACTACTCAGACTTCATACAGCTAACCACAACCATTACCATCGACAACATTTTATCTCATAGCACATAGCAAGGAGAAATAAAACAAAATAAAAAAAGAAAAAATTAACTACGTGATCCTATACAATTCAACCAATTCTTGCAATTTTCGATATTACCCTAACCCGAGAATCTGTCGGTTTTTGAGCATAGTAGCAGTTAGCACAATCGACTCATCTCACTCAACATGTACAACCCAAAATGAATTTCACTAGTTCAACTAAATTTTTCCATTTCAAATTCAATGGCAAGCCCTAGCTATGATTTTATCACAAATTCGATTAAACTATGTCATTATCGCGTTCAAGCAATCACAATGATACTCTGAACATCAATCAACAATAATTCAATAGAATTTAAGCTCAATTTCTACTTAGGGCAAGTTTAGCTCATATCACTAGTTCAATATCGAAAAATTTTGACAAGAATTGAAATAGAGTTGAAGAACATACCTTGAATTCAAAGAATTGATGAAAACTCGATGAAATTATTGTCCTAAGTCCGTGTCACGTCGAGGGGGGATGGGTTTTTGGGAGGTTGGTCGCGAAGTGTGTGAGAAATGAGGGAAACATAGGGGTAATCAGGGTTAAAAAGGGGTTAAATCCCGCGGGTCACCCGGCGACCCAGTGTGACCCGTCGCGATATAAAGATCAATGTGTCACGGAGGGTAGTGCGGAGCATGCCCTCTGTGACACGGAGCTATCGCGAGGGCATTCTGGAATTTTTTTAAAATTCCAGATTTACACCTCAACGTGTCATGGAGGGTAACACGGAGGTCCTCCTCCGTGACACGGAGCTATCGCCCTAGCTCACTGTTTTGCCACTTTTTATTGATTTTCATACCTCGAATTTTCCTTTGCGATTCCTTGCACATTTATGCTCCGTTCAACCTGAAATTCATCTTACGACAAGAAATTGGTTAGAATTATAGGTTTCACTCAAAATAAAACTAACAATAAAAATATAAAACTAAAAATTTTGTTGATAATCAAGGAAAAAAAAGCAAAAAAAGAAAAATCTAATCACAATTTACAAAGAAACATTTCACGGGTTGCCTCCCGTGCAGCGCCTGGTTTACCATCACGGCTCAACGTCATTCAGCTCAGTTGTCCTCTAGGGTGATGGACGTTTTCTCTCGACCACAGTCCTCCCCCCAGTAGTGCTTACATCACTCCGCTGGTTTTCCCATGAACTCTCGTGATTCCACTATCTGCGCATCATCAACTCGACCAATCACATTGATCACCGAGAGTTTCTCGTACACAGTCGGGAGCTTGGTGGCCTTGTATACATCGAACACTTCCACCTTGTTGTGTGCTCGCATGGTTAGCTGCCCTGCAGCTACATCAATCAGTGCCTTCCCAGTCGCCAAGAAAGGACATCCAAAAATAAATGGGACTTCCACGTCTGGCTCAAAATCCAGCACGACAAAATCTACCGGGAAGATCAGGGAGCCAACTTGCACCAGAACGTCCTCCACAATGCCATCAGGTCTGGCTAAGGACCGATCTGCTAATTGCAAGATCACTGTTGTGGGTCTAGGACTCCCTAGACCCAGCTTTTTGAATACCGATGATGGCATCAAATTAATGCTCGCTCCCAAATCACATAATCCACGAGCTCAGATACTCTGCCCAATAGTAATTTGTATAGTAAAGCTCCCAGGATCTTTGAGCTTTGTGGGCAGTCGGTTTTGTATCCGGGAAGTGCACTCCTCCGTGAGAGCCACCGAAGCATACTCAGTCAACCGACTTTTGTTTGCCACGATGTCCTTTATGTACTTTGCATATTTCGGCACTCCCTGCAAAACATCAACAAGAGGTAAGTTAATATGTACCTATTTCAGCACCTCCATGAATTTCTTGAAACATGCCTCCTCCTTGTGTTTCTTTAATCTTTGAGGGAACGGGGGTGGTGGTCTTTCTGATTCAGCTTCCTTTTTCTTCCCTCTCTCATCGCTTTGATCCCTCTCAACTTCTGCTGCTCCCGATTATTGAGGTGGTCTTTCTGGTTCCACCTCTTTAAGCTGCAAACCACTCCTTGTGGTCACCACATTCACCTGCTTGGGGTTGGGATCTGTGTCATTCGAAAGTCCTCCTCTAGGTCTAGTGGTTTGGGCTCCAACAAATTGCCCAAATTGATATTCAAGTGCCTTAGTAGCTAACTGGTTGTTTTTCACCTCGGCTGCCAATTTTACATAGTCAGCCTGCAATTGAGCTTGGTTAGCTATCATCGTCTTGAACATCTCCTCAATGCTGGGTGATGGTGGTGGAGGAGGTGCATTGTTGTTTCTATATTGTGCCTGATAGTTCTGCCGCCCTACTTGATTCCTTTGCGCCCCCTGACTTGAACTTTGCCCCTGATAGTTGTTGCTACCCCAAGAGAAATTCGGGTGATTCCTCCAGTTGGAATTGTAGCTGTTGCCATACTGTTGGTGGTTGTTCCTCTGTACATTTCCCACAAAGTTCACCGCGTCAGGATTTGCTCCACAACACTCAGCTGAGTGTTCACTGCTCCCGCACACTTCACACCAATCTGTTGCACTGCATTCACTGGGGCTTGAGGCTGGTTCATTGTCATGATATTGAAGTGGGTGTTGAGTTGATTCTATAAGGCAGCTATCTGTGCAGCAATAGCTGTAAAACCATCCACTTCTAGAACTCCTGCTGCTTTCCTTGTCCCTCCTTTTGATGAATCAGCATTCCACTCCGGATTGCCCTGTGAAATATGGTTCAATAAGGTATACAGCTCCTCATAAGTTTTCTCCAGCGCTTGTCCCCCAGCTGCTGAGTCTAGCAATATTTTTGTTTGGGGTTCCAAACCCTCTATAAAAGTGTGCACCAGCACAACATTGGATTGATGATGATGAGGACAATCCCGCAACATGGACTTGAATGTCTCCCAAGCCTGATATAGATTCTCTCCCTCTCTCTATTTGAAACTTAGAATTTGACTTCTAAGTCTTGTTGTTTTACCGGAGGGAAAAAATCGTATCAAGAATTTCCTTGCAAGATCATCCCACGTAGAAATAGAATTGGGTGGCTCAGCTTTCAACCACCGCTTGGCTTCTCCCAATAGTGAAAATGGGAACAATGTAAGCCTGACATAATCTGATGACACTCCAGCGGGGATGTAAGTGTCACTTATCTCCAAAATATTTTGGAGATGCTACTGTGCATCCTCATGAGGGAGACTTGTAAACTGCCCGCTGGTGTGCAGCAATTGCACCATGTTTTGTTCAAGCTCGAACCTCCCTCCTGGCTTAGGTTTGCGGATGCTAGATGTGACATTATTAGCATGTGGGATTGCCACCTCGCGAACCGGCCGAGCTGCTACTTCCTCGGGCACTAACATTGCCCGTACTACTGGTGGATTCTGTTGTTGCTCCATGAGTGTTTGTCTGAGCAACTGCAGCTTTCTTTCTAGAGCTTCTCTCCGCTGACGATGAAATAATCTTTCTGGCTCTAAATACGAGTCCACCAGCTCCTTGTCTCTTGCCAGTGTTCAACAGAGATTAAATCTGCGAAATACAGGCTAAGACCAAGTTGTCAACACTAAGAAAATAAAAATATAGTAAATTAACACTTAAGAAAAATTCACCAATTGCCAGTCCCCGGCAACGGTGCCAAAAACTTGTTCGGTCTTTGTTATATGGGTATATAACTACACGCAAGCACGTGGTCGAACAAGTAGTAAAGTGGCTTAAGTAAGCCAAGTATAGATCCCACAGGGACTGGGATAAGGTAACAATCTGCTCAAGTGTACTATATTTTAATTCTAACAATGAAGACAACAGTGTAACCAAGAGTTAGATATTTTGGGTTCTAATTTTTATGCTAAGTCTAAAACAACTATCTAATGTGAGTCTGAACTATGAATATGAGCATGCTGAGGTTAAACGAACATGTAAAGAAATTAATTATCAATATAATTTGGTTAGTCTTTTCCTCCGGTTGGTAGTCAAGAACTAATGCCAATGGATTAAAACTCTTGTATTTAACCCAACTTAAGAATCATGAACCGCCCACCTACATTTCTATGATTAAACGAAATTCATGTTCTAGCCATACAAACCTGGTTCCTAAATTGACTAATACGACTTTCAGGTATATTTCTATCCTGAAGGTAAATCAATTTTCAATTTTCCCAAACTAAGAAAAGATCATATCCTATTAATTCACAACTTTCCAATTTCTTGCTCTCTCGAGTGAAACCGGACTTTTTAGATGTACATTAACGTAGGCCACACATTAATGCAGTAAGAACAAGAATCAATAGAACAACCATGGAAGAAAAGATGAAAAACCAACTTAATCAACAATCACATTTCAATACAATTGTTCTTAACCTCAGCAAGAAGAGGAATTAGCCACTCATTTGAGGATTAAACATTGTTAAATGAGTGTTAAACATACAAGCAATTGAATTGAAGAAGAAGGAGATAGAGAAAAACCCTGATAATTTCGTCCGCTCAACTGCCTGTAACCCACGTTCTTTCTCCACCAAGTCAGAATTATAAAAAATGAACCTAAGTGTTCTATTTATACTAGTGGGAATTTTTCCCGGAATAACAAGTAACGTGTCACGGAGTGCATCGCGGAGCACTGCCTCTGTGACACGCCACTAACGCGGACCCTCACTGGAAACTGGGTGTCCAGGTAAGAAGGCCCAACGTGGCACGGCATGCAACGCGGAGCTAGGCCACCGTGCCACGGACCCAACACGCACCCTCACTGGAAATTGCCAAAAATTCCCTAGCCAGGCAGAAGGCCTCCGCGATGGCAGCGTGACACGGCTCCATCGCGGAGCCTCTTTATTTTGTGCCTTCTAATGCCTTGTCCTTTGCTAACATCCGAGTCCAACCCCGATCTCTCCCAACACGCATTTTAGCTTCCCAAAATTACATTTTACCTGCAAAACAATGCTAATCATGTTGGTTAGTATAAATTCACATTGCTAGAGAATGTATCAACATTGCTAGATAAACAAGGCTAAAATGACATATTTAAGTATCACTTCGGTATATAAATTTGTCCAAGATCACCTGCATTCCACAAATCTGCACCTGTGTTTCATAGGTGAGTCGTAGACTCCCTTCACTTCACTAAGCTTTTTGGATATAGCTTGCATCTTCGTGCATTGGTACTTGCATTTTGTAGGTCCCATGTAGGTGCTCTTCCCCTATTTTCATTCACTTTATTTTCAATGCAATCAACTTACAAAACAAACACAATGATGTGCCCGATTTGCGCGTCCGCAAGTGTACGGGTCGTGCAAGTAATATAGTGGCTCTTTTTAAGAATCGGATTGTCGAACCCACAGGGACTAGACCCATTACTCGAACTATCCATTTCTAGTGTGATCTCAAATACCTCAAGTGTTGGTTATAGACATTTTCGATCGAGATTAATTAAGTCTAAGTTTGGGTCAACGAAGTATTCTGAAATTACTCTAGGAGCAACATAGAGTTAAAACCAATTAATCATGCGATACTACGATTTGCAATGGGTTAAGCATGGAACTATCAATTGTTATTTCACATAATTAGAATTGCATGTTTATGGTCTTTCGAGCCTCTAAACATGGCAATCTAGCCTCACTGCATCATTGTGAGCGAGGAGTTTAATTTCTAGTCACGGGCAATCAATTATGTTGTGGTTTACGGGGAAACGATTAGGGACTTTCGTGCGTCTAACCATTTAACTCAACTTAGCCTCACAACTACTTCTTCGAGTGGTGATGTGACATCCCAAGTTGGTCTTTCATAACCCCTATGTCTCAACCAAGCACGGTGTTAGGTATATTTCTATCATGACACAAAAATCTCTCCCGAGATACAAACGTGCTCCTCACATTCTCATGTCCTGACCTAGGTGATGCTTTCTCAAGCTATTACTCAAGCTAACAAATATGCTTTCATGGTGATCAATCATAAAAACAACCAACAATCCAGAATGCAAGACAAAAACAACAATCAATAACTTAATTCCAAAACAATTTCATAAAATCACAATCATAATTCATGGCTTCAACCCTAGAGGAAGGGTTCTTGCCATTCATGTTCGTAAAACTACACTAACTACTACTAAACTAACATACTTACATGAATTTGGTAGATGAGAAGGGAATTTGACAAACCCTAGATGAGTTCTCCCACTTCTCCCTTCACTCCTAGGCAGTTTTCCAGAATAAAATCGTGACCCCATGATTTTAGGAGCTAAGGGTTCAATTTATACTATGCTGAAAAATTGCAAAATTTGGCTTGTGGTGGAACAGCAACGTGTCACGGAGCTGAACGCCCTACTTGACCTCCGTGACATGTTGCTAACGCGTACCCTCACTTGAATGTGCCAAAAAATGCAATTTTTGGCCAAGTGTTGCCGCATTGGCAGCGTGCCACGGCCCCTATCGCGCAGAGTGCCAGTTATTGCATGTTTTCTTGTTGACTTTCACGTTTTTCTCTTGATTCCATTCCTCCACTTAACCAAATCATGAATTAGTTCCTCAAATGCATTATAAACCTTCAAAAACAAGGACTAATCATGTTGGTTAGTATATATTCACATTTACATAAAATCACATGAAAATGTATAAAATAACTTAGATAAACAAGACTAAATTAAGGTATAAAGCATCACTCGGGCATGCTATTTTAGGCCATGATCACACAACATGTGAAGAAAAAAATAACTTCAAAAATACTTGTATTGCCTTTCAAGAATTGATTGATTTAACGTCGCGCAACGATGGATATCCCTCATGCTAAGGCTCATCAAGTTAGGTGACTCCAATCAAATTGATTTCCTCAGGAACACCCAAATATTTCTTAACACATTTCCCATTGACCTTAAACTTGAGTCCATCATCCCCTTCAAGCTCAATAGCTCCATTTTCAAAGACTTGAAACATTTTAAAGGGACCAGACCACTTTGATTTCAACTTTCTTGGAAACAATCGCAACCTAGAGTCGAACAAAAGTACCAAATCACTCGGAGAAAATTTCCTTTTCAAATTTTTTTATCATGGAAGTATTTCATTTGGGCTTTGTATATCGAGGAAATCCCATAAGCAGTCATCCGAAACTCATCCATTTCATTAAGATTCCTAATTCTTGCACAGAAGACCCTTCCCCAATCAAGATTTAAACTTTTCAAGGCTCACATTGCTTTGTGTTCTAGATCTACTAGTAGATGGAAAGCTTTGTAAAATACCATCTGGTAATGGGACATGCTAATGGGTGTTTTATAAGCCATTTGGTGTACCCAGAGGGCATCATCTAGCTTCGTCACTCAATCTGGCATTCACAATTTTTTCAAGATATCTTTGATCTCCCTATTAGATACCTCTGCTTGGCCATTTGTTTGAGGATGATAAGTCGTGACTACTTGTACTTCACTCAATACTTTGCGAGCAATGCTCCAAACAACCTGTTACAAAAGTGCGACCCGCCATCACTAATTATGGAATGTGGAGTGCCAAACCTTGAGAAAATATGTTTCTTTAAGAAATGGGTCAGGCTCCTTCCCTTATTGTTTAGCAAAGCCGCCACCGGAACCCATTTGGACACATAATCAACAGCTACAAGAATGTAAGTATTCCCATAGGAGTTTATAAATGGTCCCGTGAAGTATATTCCCCAAATATCAAATAACTCCACCTCTAAGATTGGTGTTAAAATAAACTCATGACGTCTTGAGATACCACCGGAATGCTGACATTAATCATATTTCTTGACAAGATCATGAGCATCATGATAAAGAGTGGGCCAATAGAATCCACATTGACATACTTTTGTTGTTTTCCTAACACTTCCATAATGTCCTCTGACTGGTGAAGAATAACATGCTTTCAGGATAGGTATCATTTCTACTTTTGGGACACACCGACAAATCACGTCGTCAGCATACATGCGGAAAAGATATGGTTTGTCCCAATAAAACATGCGAACATCATACATGAACTTTTATTCTGGAATTATGTTGCTTACAAAAAAGTTGGCAAAGTCAGCAAACCAAGATACAAAATCATGAGAAGCAAACAGAATGCATTCATCGAGAAAGGCATCATCTATATCATTGTCTCCAACCATCCAACCATCTTCCCCTAATCAAGAGAGGTGATCAGCAACCTAGTTTTCATGTCCTCTCCTATCCTTAACCTCGAAGTCAAATTCTTGTAATAAAAGCACCCATCTGATGAGTCTGGGCTTTGCATCCTTTTTTCTTTCATGAGGTACAGCAGTGTTGCTTGATTGGTGTGCACCACAACTTTAGTCCTAAACAGATATGATTGAAGTTTCTCAAAGGAAAATACTATCGCACGCATCTCTTGCTCTGTCATAGTGTAGTTGGCTTAGGCATCATTCAGGGCCTTATCTAGCGCAGTATATAGGATGAAAGATCTTTTCTCTCCTTTGCCTAAGAACCGCCCCTAAGGCAAAACCGCTTGCATCACACATTAGCTCAAATGTCTTAGACCAATCCGGTGCAATGATGATAGGGGTTGATATAAGCTTCTCCTTCAAATCAATGAATGTCTTCATGCATGCATCATCAAAATAAAACTTGGAATCCTTCTCTAATAGCCAAAACAATAGGTGAGCAACTTTCCAAAAATCCTTGATGAACCAGCAATAAAAGCCTCCATGAGCCAAGAAACTTCTTATGCCTTTCATAGTCTTCGGAGGAGGTAGATGAGAGACGGTCTTAATCTTTGTTTGGTCCACTTCTATTCCCTTTTCAGAAATTTTATGCCCTAACATAATGCCTACCTTCACCATGAAATGGCACTTCTCCCAGTTGAGGATCAAATTTGTTTCTTCAAACCTTTTCAATCTATCATTCAAGTGACCCAAGAAATCATCGAACGAATTTCCGACAATATAAAAATCATCCATGAAAACCTCCATGGTATCCTCCACCATGTATAATAAAATTGACAAATGTATTTTTGGAAAGTATTTGGAGCGTTATAAAGCCTAAAGGGCATTCCCTTAAATGCAAACATCCTACAGGGACATGTGAAGTTTGTCTTCTCTTGGTCTATGGGGGAAATTGGAATTTGATTGAACCCCGAATACCCATCCAAATAATAGTAGTATTCTCTTCCGTCTAGTCGGTCTTTCATTTGATCAATAAATAGGATCGGGAAGTGCTCCTTCTTTGTCACGACCCAAATGTACACCCAGATCGTAGATACGGGACAAGGAGCCTCGAGAGACCCCATATCGACCCAATGGCATGAGAATACATCTAATCCAATCATATTAGCGGAAGACTTAACATATAAGAATGTATCATAACATAGCCAAAGGGAAAATCAGTACAAGACATATACAATATGGTTGAACACAACTTGCAGCCTGATAAGCCTCTAAACATGAAGGCGGATTGATGGGACAACTCCCCAACTAATCCAACATCCAGAAACTAAAAGAACAACATAGAGTATGAACACACAACCCTCAAAACATGAGGACTCACAAAGAGCGCTGAGAGAAAATCTAAAACTATCTACGGGTGAGGATGAGCCTGAGAACTGGGACCTGTATCATTAAACGATAGAGCATAGAAGGTATGCGGTAAGTATGTGGAATGTACTGAGTATGCAGGGTAAGTAAAAAGGACATTTAAAACATGTATAAAGTTCATAAATGATCATAAGAGTAGGACATCATGCTCGTATCATAAATCATTATAACATGTCATACGACTCAAGGTTTTTCAAAACATTCGTGACATAAACATAATCATATCATAATAGAAGAGATTTACTTGACATGTTGATCCAACATACATAATCATAACATGCATAAATCATGAGGAACAGTGGGAGATTCTCTTAACTGACATACCCCATATGAGCACACATGAAGTCTGACTTGTAACCCTAGTCGAGAGGGTGTTCATACCTTGTCAAGGGTAGAACCATGAAAGTGTGATATAACCATGAAAAGGGCCATTTGGGCTAGAGACTAACATGAAAGGAATCCCAACATACCTTCAGTGGCACGTAGTTCCTAAGATTCGAGGCTTAACTTGAGCCCCGAACCTACTCGGTGTTCGCTACTACTACCGAAGCATATATAGTGCTCATAATAATACATACATGAGTTCAAGGGCTAGTTAAATCATGATAATCATAAACATGCTTGAACATATGTGATCTAGCCATGACATAAGGCCCGCGGGTTGGCCAAAAACATAATTCATGATTAATAAGATTCATACACACTTGTAGATCATGCATATAGCTTGAATTTCATAAAATCATAATGGATAACATAATAAATTCATAATTTAAAACATAATTCATGTTGGCCTTGTAAAGAACATCAATGTCACGACCCAAGAGTAGAACCAGATCGTAGACACGGGACAAAGAACCCCGAGAGACTCCAAGTCGACCCATGGAATAACCATAGCATGCACTTAACATAAAAGTCAACTAACAACATGGTTAAGCAGAATTGACAATAAGAATCTAGTATAGCCTATAATAGAAATATTAACAACACTTAAATACAATGCTGAAATCTATCTAACAAGTCTGAAAGCGTTCTACTAACTGATGAGTTGCTGGGACAAGCCCCCAGCTAACTCCAAAAATCTAAAAACTAAAACACAATAAAATATGAACATAATTATGTCCTCAAGAGATGAGGACTCACCGATAGCAGCTGGAATGGAGAGAAGCGTATCTAGTCACGCGGCTGGATCTAGAGACCTGAATCTATATCATAAAATAACATAGCACAAGAGGCGTGTGGTCAGTACTTAGAATGTACTGAGTATGTAGGAATGTAATTAAATAACCCGTAAGTATATATGTACAAGCAGGGAGTACAATAAATCACAGGATTAGTAACGTAATCGAAATGAGATACGACAACCTTGTTTGAGATTCACATATTCATATAATCATAATCACATTATAAGTACATGCATTATTATAAGTTCAACTGAAAAGTAGTAGTCAAAAATGATACAGAGATGTAATGTCGTGACTGATATCATAAGGGTCCATGACTGTCGAAGGGAGTGAAGGCTCTGATATAGAGAGTCACTGACTAGCTAGGGATGTTAGTCCTGACTGAAAGAGGAGAAACATGCATGGCTAGTAGCTAGGGATGTGAGTCCCGAAAGACTACGGAAATACTCTTACTAACGAGAATCCCAACTGACTTGGGAAACATTCTTGCTAACAAGAATCCCAAACTAACTAGGGAATCATTCTTGCTAACGAGAATCCCGACTGACTAGGGAATCATTCTTGCTAACGAGAATCCCGACTGACTAACGCTAATCTAAATTTCAACAGCTAATTAGAGACAGGGACGTTTACTGATTTTTCAATCATACAACATTCTCATCAACAGGATGGGGATGCAATCTTTCCATGCCCAATCAATTAAATCTAGAACATGGTGAGAATACATGATTTACCTTCAATTACCCAAACTACAACTCCAATTTATCCAATATAGTTATTAATGATATCATTGGGTTATTAGGGTCAATCATATAACCTTTTTTTCACAATTTCATCATATTCATGCATGACTACAATAATCAAGTGAACAATAAGCAAAACCCATTCATTACTCAAGCCAATTCGTGAAGAACATGGCACCATCATGCAATCCAGACATATGATCCATATTCCAAAGCAACCCATTAATTAACATTCCAATTAATTCAATAATTCTAGTAAATATTAGCATTTAAGAAAAAGGAATAAGGAAGAAATTACCTACTACTCAAACCCTAGATCATGATACTCTAAGTAAATTTAAAATCGGATTCTTATTGAAAATAGTTTGGGGAACAAGGATGGAAGAATATCCTTGTTGAAGTCCCGCATACCTGGTAGACAAAAATCCCACTTGATATGCACCTTGAAGCCTTGAAGAAATCCCTTGAATCTTGAAAGAAGGGAGGTAGAAGGATTTGGGAGAGTGTTTTTGAGAGAAAGAAAAATTAGGTCTAGAAAAGCCCTTAAAAACATCCCCAAACTTTCCTAAAATGACATCACTTAAGAACTAAGAGCATAGGATTTTACCCAAACACCCCTGAGAAAACTTTAAAATCTGGCTGAACTGGAACCCACGACTCACCTGACGAGTCGTTGTCACACCAAACGACTCGTTAGGTGCACTCATCAAGTACACTGGAAACTCCTTTAAAACCAAAGCTTCTCCCTGCTAACGACTGACTTGACGAGTCGTCACCACCCTAAACGACTCGTCACATCCATCCGTCATGAACATTACCTAAGGCTTCCCCGGCCTCCACCCAATGACCAACCTGACGAGTCATTTCCAAGCCAAATGACTCGTTAGGTCGTCTGTTGCCACAACCTCCCTGACCCCCATACCATGACAGCACACGACGACTCGTGGTATCCAACCACGAGTCGTTAAGCCCCCCATTTTGAGATATTCTATCCAGTTTTCTAAGCTTTTCAAATTAAACTCCCGGGTCTTATTCTTAGCCCTTTCTGGGGTATTACAATCAATGGGAAAATAGATCATAAATAGATTCATCATGGGGCATGCATAATTAAGCTTAATTGCTTAGAAATCAAAATCAACAATATTATAATCAATTTAAATCTAAAAAGATGATCAAAATCCGTAGATAATGATGAGATTTCAAAATCACAAAACCCATAATTAAATCATTAGATTTATTTATATATCAAATACAAAACCCCCATGAGTTTTTGATAAATTTTAAGTAAAATCATAGAGAAGGAGCATGGGTGTGGAAGAATTCACCCATTGATGACCTTATGTACCTGGGATTATCAGATTCTAACTCTCCTTAGAAGCCCAAGAATGAAATTGGAAGAATTGAAGAGAAGAACTTAAAATCTCCTTAGATCACCTTTCAATATTCTTGCATGAATGAATGAGAGTTTAGAATAGGTCATTTTCTTAAAAACCCATCCTTCCCAAGACAAAATGACGTAGTTTAGGGCCTTATATCATGAAAAAGTTGAAATTACCCTTAATGAACCTGCACTGAAATCTTGTCATATGGAACCCAAAAATAGCACTAATGGGTCGTTGGAACCAACGACGACCCGTCATGTCCATCATCATATGCACTGCTGAAAGTCTACATACGGAACCAACCAACGGACAGTCAGAAAAACTCATCCTATCAACCCATGATCCGTTACATCGTCCGTGGTTTGCTCATGGACCTTGGAATCTTATCTTCTAATGGGCCACACCATGACTCGTCACAACCAACGACGAGTCGTTGTTTCCCTTCTGTAAAGCCCACTAGAAACCCTATCCTCCAAAAACAACCCCTACCAATGACTCATTGTATCTCATGACGGGTCATTGGGAGACCCGTTATAACCCACCTGAAGAACCCAGCTTCTTCTAGCGACTGCTAACAATGACTCGTTGTATCCCACAATGAGTCATCATGTCGTCCGTTGTCTGCACTGTCACCCAGCCTAATCTCAACCAATGACTCATTATAATGACTCGTGATTTGATATCACAAGTTGTACCTTGGCTCATCTTGCAACCTTTATCCCAAATTTCGGCAGTTTTCAACCTTTCACCCCCTAGTTTATTCCTATGCACTTCTGGGGTATTACAATATCTCCCTCGTGGGAACATTCGTCCTCAAATGTTAGAAACAAGTAGAAAATAGAGACATATAATTATCATATACAAACACTAATCATTTTAACCGAAATTTTTACAGAATGACTAGCTCCGATTCGTAACACATAGATGAACTGATTGCATGCTTCAAATACACATTCATACACATAAAAGAAACTTGAACACATGAACAGAACATGAAAACTAAATAGAATCATAGAGTAAAACTGATACCTCAAGTCAGAACTGAGCCAGTAGAGAATAAATACGGGTATTTAGCCATCATATATGCTTCAACTTCCACGTAGCTCTCTCAACATGCTGATTCCTCCATAAAACCTTAACCGAGGGTAATTCCTTGTTCCTTATCTTACGGACTTGATGATCTAATATTTCCACTGGAACTTCCTCATAGCTAAGGCTGTCTTTTACACCACCGATGTCCACCAAAACTACCAGAGATGGATCTCCCAAACATTTCTTCAAAAGTGACACATGAAACACGGGATGTATAGAAGACAACTTTGTGGGCAAGTCCAACTCATACGACACCTTAACAACTCTTCTCATAATCTGGTAGGGACAAACATATCGGGGACTGAGTTTCCCTTTCTTCCTAAACCGTATGACTCCCTTCATGGGAGATACCTTGAGAAATATGCAATCACCCACATCAAACTCTAGGTCCCTTCTCCTCACATCGACATATGATTTTTGACGACTCTGAACAGTTTTCAACTAGTCCCTTATTAATTGGACCTTTACCATGGCCTCATAAACCGAATCAGGTCCTATCATGGCTGCCTCACCAACCTCAAACCATCTGATGGGCGATCTACACCTTCGCCCATAAAGAGCCTTGAATGGTGTCATATGGATACTAGAGTGATAGTTGTTACTATCAGCAAACTCGATTAAGGGAAAATGATCATCCCAACTACCTTTAAAATCAATAACACATGCCCTCAACATGTCCTCAAGAGTTTGTATTGTTCGCTCGGCTTGGCCATCCATTTGCGGATGAAAGGCCATGCTGAGCTTCACTTGAGTCCCAAGTCCCTTCTGAAAAGACCTCCAGAACTGGGAGGTAAACTGAGTTCCACGGTCTTAAATAATAGACAAGGGCACTCCATGAAGTCGAACCAATTCCCGAATATACAGTTTGGCATAATCATCCGCTGAATTCATGGTCTTGACCGGTAGAAAGTGTGCACCCTTGGTTAACCTGTCTACCACCACCTAAATGGAATCATAGTGTCTTCGAGTACGAGGTAGGCCTGTAATGATATCTATGTTAATCTCTTCCCACTTCCATGTGGGAGTGCGGATATCCTGAAGTACGCCTCCCGGCCTTTGATGCTCAACTTTCACTTGCTGACAGTTTTGACATTTGGCTATGAACTCTACAATATCCTTCTTCATACTATCCCACCAATAGAATTCTCGCAAGTCCCAATACATCTTTGTGGATCCCGAATGGATAGAATACTTGGTACCATGTGCCTCATGCAATATCTGAACTCTCAAATCATCAACGTCTAGGACACATAGGCGACCCTAGTATCGTAGCACACTATCTCCCCCTTGGAAGAAAACCTCCACCTTTTGACTCCGCACCACTTCCCTCAACTTCCTCAAAATCGAATCCTAATCTTGCTTAGATTTGACATCAACCACTAGGGACAATTCTGACCCATTCTGCATAACAATGTCACCATCGATCAAGTCGAACAATCTAACTCCCAACCTTGCAAGCCAGAGGGAATCTTTCCAAATCCTTCTTTCCCTCATCCATGTGGGACACACTCTCCATAGACAGCCTACTAAGTGCATCCTCTACCACATTAGCCTTGCTCGGGTGGTAAAGAACACTTATATCGTAGTCCTTTAATAGCTCCAACCACCTCCCTTGCCAAAGATTGAGATCTTTCTGTGTGAATACATATTGCAAGATCTTGTGATCCGTGAACATGTCCACGTGGACCCTATACAAGTAATGCTGCCACATCTTTAATGCAAACACCACCCCGGCCTGTAATTCTTTTCGTGAACTTTCAGCTGTCGAGAGGCATATGCTATTACTTTCCCATGCTGTATCAACACACATCCCAGTACGACTCTCGAAGCATCACAATATATGACAAAGCCATCCGTACCCTCGGGTAAAGTCAACACCGGTGCTGAAGTGAGTCGGGTCTTCAATTCCTAGAAGGTTTCCTCACAAGCCTTCGACCATTAGAACTTTATCTTTTTATGAGTCAACCTAGTCAATGAGGCTACAATTGATGAAAATCCCTCAAAAATTCTTCGGTAGTAGCCTGCTAGGCCCAAGAAACTCTGAATTTTTGAAGGATTCACCGATCTGGGCCAATTCTTCACTACTTCGATTTTCTAATAGTCTACCTTTATGCCCTCACTTGATATTATGTGGCCCAGAATGCCACCGACTCTAGCCAAAATTAACACTTGCTAAAATTTGCATACAACTGACGATCCTTGAGAGTTTGCAGCACTATCCGGTCGTGAGAGGTCGTGCAGTTGTATAGCTGTTAGTATTCCTTCTTTATATTGTGATGGTCGTGTGGGGCCATAGTTATCAGTAGTGGTGACCTTGCCGGTCACGTAGCTTTTTAATACTTTATGATTGAGTTGCAGATAACTAGACAGCATGGTGGCCTTGTCGGCCCGCATAGGTTCCCCTGAATTGAGATGTTTCTGGTCAGCTGTTAGTACAGGTACAGAAGGCTATAGGCCAATGGGCCGGGGGCTGTGTTTACAGCCGTTATATAGCCCTTTGTTTCCAAAAATGTGAGTCAGAGCCAGCCAAGCACCAGATGTGCCCAAGCTTAACAGTCCAGCAGGTCAGGTCCTAGTAGGGCACCAGGTGCCAGTCATACCCCCCAAGGCGGGGTGTGACAAACTTGGTATCAGAGCAGGTCGTATCCCAGGGAGTCTACAAGCCGTGCTAAGGAGAGTCTTATCCATGGATGTGTTGTGCACCACATACTATGGATAGGAGGCTGCAAGGCATGATAGGATGGTTGTCTTTTATTCTTATTCAGTCGTGCTGTATAGCGGTACAGTATAGGGTTGAGTCCTTAAAATCTTACCATATTCTTTGGTTACAGATAATGTCAGACCAGCGCCATCCTATCACAGGTCGGAACTTAGACATTGCAGCAGGAGAAGGCACCAGCAGGATGCCTCCCCCTCATTTGGAGACAGCCCGACCAGAGGGCACTACAGAGGCATCATCCCAGCCTCCTCAGCAGTCTCCACCACGTCAGGAGCCACTTGGGGCGACACTACCTTCAGCAGCCCCTATATTGACTCCTTCTGACCAGGAGGTTAGGAGTGCTGTAGTTATGTTAGCACGGATGATGGCTGCTCAGCGTCAGCCAATGCCATCTACAGTTGTAGAATCATCAGGAGGGCCCGGTAGTTCGAGGGTCCGAGAGTTCTTAGCTTTGAATCCCCCAGAATTTACAGGTACGGATCGGACAGAGGACCCTCAGGATTTTCTGGACCAAATGCAGAGGATCTTCAGGGTTATGCATGCCACGTCTACCGAGTCAGTTGAGTTGGCAGCATTCCGGTTACGGGATATTGCAGTGTTATGGTATGAAAGCTGGGATAGGTCCCGGGGGAGAGATGTTTCCCCTCCCACCTAGTCCAGCTTTTTAGGAGCCTTTCTGGATCATTATTTGCTGCGGGAGATTCGACAGGCCCGGGTAGACCAGTTCCTACATCTAGAACAGGGGGCCATGAGTGTTCGGGAATATTCTTTGCAGTTTGATTCCTTAGCCCGATATGCACCGGCCTTCGTTGATACCATGGCATCCAGGGTGCATCGCTTTATTACGGGGTTGAATCCAGAATATGTTGAGATTTGCACGACAGCCACACTGCGAGAGGATATGGACATTGCCCGAATTCAGGCATTTGCCCAGAATATTGAGGGCATCAGACAGCAACAACGAGAGGTCAGAAGGGTTAATCAGGAACAGCGTCGCCGGGACAGGCCAGTTGAGTTACAGAGAGAGGCCCGGGGAGGACCCAGGCCCCGATTGTCAGACAGGCCGCCCAGGCCCTCGCCTCCGGCACAGTCACAGGGGGGTAGATTCAGTCGCAGGGGGCAGTCAGGGATTGGTAGTGGCTCGCAGATTGCAGATTCACCATCACAGAGGAGGGCAGAGCAGAGCAGGTATACCCTACCACTTTGCCCTATATGCAGTTGACGCCGTCTTGGAGCATGCAGATATGGCTCCACCGCATGTTATATTTGTGGCCAAGAAGGCCATTTGATGAAAGATTGCCCAGCCAGAGGTCGAGAGGACCGTGACAGACAGGATGGGGCATCAGCAGGGTCATGAGCCACATCATCCTCGACTGGGCGCAGGCCCTCAGTTTTAGCAGGCAGGGGTCGGGGCAGATCAGGGGCCTCCAGTACAGGTGCGGGCCCAAGCCGCACATATGCCTTACCAGGGAGGCAAGATTCAAAAGCGTCGCCTGATGTTGTGACAGGTACGCTAACTATCTGCTCACACCCTGCTTATGTGTTAATTGATCCAGGGTCTACTTTGTCCTATATTACTCCATTTGTGGCACGGAAGTTTAGTATTGTACCAGAATCATTACAGCAGCCCTTCTTAGTATCTACGCCCGTCGGTGACTCTATCACAGCTAGCCGAATCTACCGCGGGTGTACAGTAGAGATTGCTGACCGTCAGACCACAGTAGATCTGGTCGAGTTAGAAATGATAGACTTCGATGCCATAATGGGTATGGACTGGTTAGTACCATGCTTTGCCAATGTTAAATGTTGGACCAAAACGGTCTGATTCCACTTCCCAGGAGAAGCAGTACGGGAGTGGAAGGGCATCATCGCTATGCCAAAAGGTAGGTTTATTTCCTACCTTCAGGCGAGGAAGTTGATATCCAAGGGATGCATTTATCATCTGGTCAGAGTTCAGGATATCCAAGCAGAATCTCCGACACTCCAGTCTATCCCAGTGGTGAATGAATTCCCAGATGTATTTCCTGATGAGTTACCTGGTATTCCCCCAGAAAGGGAAATAGACTTTGCTATCGACTTATTACCAGGCACACAGCCAATATCAATACCTCCTTATCGTATGGCTCCTGCAGAACTCAGAGAATTAAAGGAGCAGTTGAAAGATTTGTTAGATAAAGGTTTTATCAGGCCGAGTACTTCACCATGGGGTGCGCCAGTTTTATTCGTAAGGAAGAAAGACGGCTCGCTCCGAATGTGCATAGATTATCGGCAGCTAAATAAAGTTACAGTAAAGAACAAGTATCCGCTCCCCAGAATTGATGACTTATTTGATCAGTTGCAGGGAGCCAGATACTTTTCAAAGATTGACTTGCGGTCCGGATATCACCAGGTCCGAGTACGTGAGAGAGATATTCCTAAGACAGCGTTCAGGACCCGATATGGACATTTTGAATTTCTAGTTATGTCCTTCGGGTTAACGAATTCCCCAACAGTCTTTATGGACCTGATGAATAGTATTTTCAGACCTTTCCTGGACTTGTTCGTGATAGTATTCATTGATGATATTCTAGTGTATTCACGCTCTGAAGCAGATCACCGGACTCATTTGTGGACAGTGCTCCAGATTCTCAGGGACCGCCAGTTGTATGCTAAATTTTCGAAGTGTGAATTCTGGCTTAACTCAGTGGCCTTTTTAGGGCATATTGTCTCAGATGCCGGTATACAGGTAGACAAGCAGAAGATAGAAGCAGTTAAGTCATGGCCTAGGCCTACCACCCCGACTGAAGTTCGTAGCTTTCTAGGGTTGGCAGGATATTACAGGAGATTCGTTGAAGGGTTCTCGACTATTGCGGCACCTCTGACCAAATTAACACAGAAAGCAGCAAAATTTCAGTGGACAGAGGCATGCGAGCAGAGTTTTCAGGAACTGAAAGACAGATTAACCTCCGCTCCAGTGTTAGCATTGCCGGAAGGCACAGAAGGTTATTCAGTCTATTGCGATGCGTCAGGTGTTGGATTGGGTTGTCTGTTGATGCAGCATGGTAGAGTAATTGCATATGCCTCCAGACAGCTGAGGAAACATGAAAAGAATTATCCTACCCATGACCTGGAATTGGCCGCAGTAATCCAAGCGTTAAAAATGTGGAGGCATTACCTGTACGGAGTTCATGTCGATATTTATACCGATCACAAGAGCTTACAGTACATTTTCACTCAGAGGGAGTTAAATCTACGGCAACGCCGCTGGTTGGAGCTGCTAAAAGATTATGATGTGAATATTCTATACCACCCCGGAAAAGCTAATGTTGTAGCAGATGCCCTGAGCCGTAAGTCAATGGGGATTTTAACGTATTTACGACCTGAGAAATAGAAATTAGCTAAAGAAATTCATCAGTTAGCTGGTCTAGCCGTTCGAATAATGGAAACAGGAAATGATGGAGCAGTAATTCAGAATTCTGCGGTGTCATCATTGGTTACAGAGGTAAAAGAATGACAGTACGAGGATCCCGATTTAGTCCAGCTCAGAGATAGAGTTCAGAAGGGTAAGGAGCCAGATTTTCAGATAACCGAGGATAATGTGCTACGTTGTAAGGGCCGCCTCTGTGTCCCAAATGTTTCAGGGCTTCGTGGACGAATCATGCATGAGGTACATTATGCTCGCTATTCCCTTCATCCAGGAGCGACGAAAATGTACCACGATATCAGAGACATTTATTGGTGGCCAGGTATGAAAGCTGATATAGCTGAATTTGTGTCTAGATGTTCTAATTGTCAGCAGGTAAAAGCCGAGCACCAGAAACCGGACGGTTTGACGCAAGAGATAACGATACCTATGTGGAAATGGGAAGCAATAAACATGGATTTTGTAATAGGGTTACCCCATACTAGACGCAGAAATGATTCCATTTGGGTAATAGTTGATAGGCTGACAAAATCAGCTCATTTCCTGCCAGTGAGGGCTACCTTCTTAGCTGAGGATTATGCCGAATTATATATCAGAGAAATAGTTAGATTGCATGGGGTGTCGGTATCTATTATTTCAGATAGGGGAGCACAGTTTACAGCTAGATTCTGGCAGTCGTTTCAGAAAGGTTTGGGGATGCAGGTTAACTTGAGCACAGCATTCCATCCTCAAACAGATGGGCAAACGGAACGTACAATTCAGATGCTTGAAGATATGCTACGAGCGTGTGTGTTAGATTTTGGGGGTAGCTGGGATGAAAATCTCTCGTTAATTGAATTTGCTTATAATAACAGCTACCATTCAGCTATTCAGATGGTGCCTTTCGAGGCATTATACGGGTGAAAGTGTAGATCGCCGGTGGGCTGGTTTGAGATAGGAGAATCAGCACTAGTTGGCCCAGACATTGTTCGGCAGTCCGAGGAAAAGATAAAGCTTATCCGAGAACGTTTACTAACCGCTCAGAGCCACCAGAAGTCTTATGCAGATAGGCGGCGTAGAAATCTAGAATTTTTAGTAAATGACTGGGCATACCTGAAAGTGTCCCCGATGAAAGAGGTAATGAGGTTTGGTAAGAAAGGCAAGCTTAGCCCGAGATTTATTGGGCCATATCAGATTCGGCGAAGAATAGGCCGAGTTGCATACGAGTTGAACTTGCCTCCGGAGCTAGCATCTGTTCACCCAGTGTTCCACGTCTCTATGTTAAGGAAGTTCGTAGGGGACCCTTCTACAGTAGTTCCAGTTCAGGAGGTTCAGGTCACAGAAGAGTTAGCCTATGAAGAGGTTCCCGTAGCCATTTTAGATAGACAGATTCGCAGACTGAGAACTAAAGATGTGGCATCTGTCAAAGTATTGTGGCGTAACAGAAATCGGGAGGAAATGACATGGGAGGCTGAAGAAGATATGAAAACCAGATACCCTCATCTATTTCAGGCCTAATCAGGCGACAGGTATGTCCGTATTATTATTTATGCTGTACCTTACGGTTGTATGTTGTAAATGATAAAGAAAGAAGTGATATTTAGTTGTCCAGTGGATCTTAGAATATTGTGCGCAGTGCCTGTGTTGGACTTTTCTGCATTTCAGGTTTTTGCGATAGTCCATATTACAGGGGAAACTCTGCCGAAATTTTTCTAGAAAGTAAAGTAAGTAGTCCTCTAGATGACAGTGTACATTCGAGGATGAATGTTCTTAAGGGGGGGAGAATGTTATACCCCGTAGAATTCCTGGCACCTAGACGACCTATTCGCACGTTGGTTAAGCATATTTGAAGGCCATACATGCTGGAGAAAGGCCCGGGAAAAGATCGGACGAGAAGCCCGTCGAACCATCGCGGAAGGAGCCGAGGCAGAGCCCCTCCGCGATGGCAGCGTGTCACGGAGGAGAGGCCTCCACGATGGCTCCGTGACACGTTGGCCTTGTCCAGGCCCAAGTATATAAAGCCCCACTTCGGTTTTAAATGATAAAATCCTTAAAAATTTCTAGAGAAACAGAGGCAAACGCAGGGGGAAAAGAAAGGAACGAAGGAAATTATATATTTTCGTCCGATTACGCTGCCAAACGCTGCCCAAACTCAAATTAATCCTAGATACCAAAGTATTTAGCAGGAGAGAGCATTTCTACGGATTTAGTTTCGTGAAATACGGCCGACGAATCGGCGAGCCACTGAACTAAGGTAAGTGGAATTGCTCTAAATTAGTGTCTATGTGTTCCTAGCTGAGAAGTAAATATTTCTCCCTTCTGGGTCACTGAAAAATAGCGAGTTTTCGACCGTCTTTCGATAAGCCTAAGTTTAGGCTATAAACTATATCGAAAGTGACGTTGCTCTTTACAATAAAGTTGTATTTAGTATTAATTGACGTATTTATGAATGCAATTGGGAGAAAATAGTTGAAGTACCGGCCGAGCCTCGTCCAACGGACGAATAATTCAAAGATAAGGTATGTAAAGTTAGTTTCCTTCGGCAATTTAAGTAATATCAGTATAGAGTAATAAATTACAGACCAGTAGAATGTTCAGAAGTCGAGTATTGCGTTATTATGAATATTGGCACAATGTGAGAAACATTGGGTTGTAATGTGTATGAAACCTATCAGTATGATATAGATTCTAATGCAAGTGTTAGAGATTGCCCAGTATACTCAGTATGTGATGTGATATGCCATGTTAAGATATTGTTGTGTTCAGTTGGAACCCCGTGAAGTAGTACAGTATCCGTAAAGCATTTTAGAAATAGAATAACAGACTAGAATAAAGTTTAGAAAGCATGTTAGAAATAGGAGATCATGTTGATACAGAAACTCAGTAGACAGTATAGTTTTCAGCAGAAACACTATCTCGTATAGCATTTGCCCCAGTACAGCCCGGCAGGAGACTATATTCGTATTTATATATATTTACCTGCCTCAGCACGTATTAAATACGTACAGCTTACTATCAGTAGCTCAGCATGTAATATATACGATACCTTACCCCTATTAGCCTCAGTATGTGAGATATACAGGCAGTATTACTAGTTGAGACCGTTGTATTGTTTGGGGTTAGACTACCTAGCATCCATGACCACCCAGGGTTAATAGCTGTATCGACTCGTCCGCCAGAGGACAAGGATACATCGCTCCACGGAGTGGCATGCCGTCCCACAGGGGACGAAGATGGGATGCCAGTTTTCCCCACATTTGTGCCTTGATCGGCCCTTACACACCCCAGTCGAGCGGATACGCCCGGGTGCAGATTCAGGAGTCCTCTGGACTCAGATGCAGTTATAGTCAGGGGCTCAGCGAGCCCAAGTGCATACCCAGGGGACCGGCGGGATGCTTACAGCTAGTATAGGAGATGGGATGACCGGGGTAGGGGTATAGATTCTGTGTTGATTGTACCTCCCGGCTTATGGGGGCCGGGTAAGGTTGTGTATGCCATGTTATGTTATGTATGTTATGCCATATTACATTAGATACGAGCAGATTAGTAGTAGAATGATACGTCTCTAGGTATGATTCCTACTCCCTTCAGTATGATTAAGAACAGGTACGATCTACACCATCAGATAGTTAATTTAGTTCTTCCTACTTCAGTTTCGTCAGTTATGCTATTGGTTTCAGATATCTTTTTCAGTTATTGCTTTACATACTCAGTACCAGCGGTACTGACACCCAGTGGGGCGCTGCATTACTTGCCTGCAGGTACCCATAGACGAGAAGGCGATACTACGTGATCCCCATCAGCGGTCGAGTATTCAGCTCCTGTCATCCGGAGACTGAATTTCTAGAGGTGTAGTTCAGTTCCTTTTTGCTATACAGTACGGGTAGATCGGGGCCCTGTCCCGATCATTTCTATTATTCTTCTTAGAGGCTTGCAGTCTGTATATATTCCCTGTGGTCAGATGAGCCGGTCGTGAGAGGCCGTGCAGTTGTATAGCTGTTAGTATTCCTTCTTTCTATTGTGATGGTCGTGTGGGGCCATAGTTGTCAGTAGTGGTGACCTTGCCGGTCATGTAGCTTTTTAATACTTTATGATTGAATTGCAGATAACTAGACAGCATGGTGGCCTTGTCGGCCCGCATAGGTTCCCCTGAATTGAGATGTTTCTGGTCAGCTGTTAGTACAGGTACAGAAGGCTATAGGCCAATGGGCCGGGGGCTGTGTTTACAGCCGTTATATAGCCCTTTGTTTCCATAAATGTGAGTCAGAGCCAGCCAGGCACCAGATGTGCCGAGGCTTAACAGTCCAGCAGGTCAGGTCCTAGTAGGGCACCAGGTGCCAGTCATACCCCCCAAGGCGGGGTGTGACATAAAATTAATTGAATGTCTGGATGTATATGTTAAAGGGTGAAAACGTATGATGTCAAAATGATCTTCATGAAAGGGCTTGAATGACAATTGGGGTTTTATTATTTTTCAATCAATTGAATCCATGACTCGCATCCATGTATGAAATATGTGAAGATTGTAAGAATTCCCTAACAATTAGAATACTCTATTTTCTAAATATGTCGAGATGAGATTAGAGCGTATGGGATTTGATTAATTGAAAGTAAAATATGTATGTTCCTTATGCTTTCAATTGAACTGATTGGGTATGAGGTATATTTATGATAATTGCCTAATTAATACATCCTTCTCATGAATTGGAGTAAATCTCGAAATGGGTCTTATGAAGTGAAAATGTATGCTTCCATCATGATCTCGTTGTAAATGTTTAAGTTATGAGTTAAGTATATGGTTTTACTTAAACCTTGACTATATGAATCAATATATGCATGTTAAGGTACAAATTGGACCTATTGATCGTGAATAACTCTATGATACATGTTAAATGATATGAATCCGAAACTTAAATGTTATGGAAGTATAATGCATGATGTGAATCTATTGATGCTCACTAATGTAAGACGTTTGAAGAAATACTGATATGGCTCCATGATGATATGAATTGTGATGATAAAGCATGAGAATGATATTTTAGGATGTTGGGCTTGTTTTTAGTAGAAAGTAGCCCCAATCCCTTCGAAGTGATTGTTGTATGATTAAAGGAGTGTATGTTTATATTTCTGACTAGTTGTAGTAGCATAAACCATATATATATTATCAGATCAATACTCCTTATGTTCTAGTCAGCTAGGGACTCTCCATAGTCGAGAATGTTTCCCTTGGTCAGCTCGGGATCCTCCATAGCATAGAGTGATTCCCTAGTTCAGTCGGGATCCTCCATAGCAGAGAGTGACTCCCTAGTTCAGTCTGGATCCTCCATAGCAGAGAGTGACTTCGTAGTCCATTCGGGATCCTCCATAGAAGAGAGTGACTCCCTAGTTCAGTTAGATTCCTCCATAGTAGAGAATGACTTCCTTAGTTCAGCTGGGACTCCATGTAGAGGATGACTCCCTTAGTTATGTTATCAACATGATTCAGTTCAGTATGATTCATATTTCAGATTATAACAAATTTAATATAATGAGAATCAGACTCAGTTACCAGCAGTGATCCAGTATAGTGTGTGATGCTAGTTTCAAATTTAGCTCTTATTAAACATTCAGAACATGACCCTTATGCATGAGTTCGGTGATGTTTCATAATATGAGATCCAAGGGAAAGTGTCATATATATATATATGTGTATGTAAATCATAAGAGGATTGTTGCATGTTAAATCAATCATGTTTATGTACTTCGTTATTTCCTTATCATATATTTGTATACTTAATTATCTATGTTATCCCACATGCTCAGTATATTCTAAGTACTGACCGCACGCCTTTTTATGCTATATCGTTTCATGATATAGATTCAGGTCTCCAGACTCAGCCTCGTGGTTAGATACGCTTCATTCCCTCTCAGCTGCTAGTGGTGAGTCCTCATCCCCCGAGGACGTGACTTATGCTTATATTTTCTTTATGTTTTAGTTTTCAGATTTTAGTAGTTAGCTGGGGGATTGTCCCAGCAACTCATCAGTTTAGTAGAGCGCTTTCAGCATTGTCTAGATAGATTCAGCGTTGTATCAAAGTGTTGTTACAATTGTTCTAATGATTCTGTATTCGAATCTTTCTGTTAGCTTCTGGTCATTTATGTTAACAGCTATTTCTATTATTAAGTGATATGTTATGATTATGCCATCAGTTGACTTAGATCCTTTTGGGGTTCCTTGTCCCGTGTTATAGCTAGGGTGTAAACTTGGGTAGTGACATGAAGGTATCTCTAACTTACCTCCCCCGAAAAACATGAAAGGATTAGGAAGTTTCTTGGGTCACGCCGGTTTTTATCGGCAGTTCATCAACGACTTCTCAAAAGTCTATTAGAGAAGGATGTTATGTTCCATTTCAATGACACTTGCATGAAGGCATTCCTTAAATTTGAAGGAAAAGATCATATCATCTCCTATATTTATAGCACCTGATTGGTCTAAACCATTCAAGTTAATATGTGATGCCAATGGTGTTGCTTTAGGGGCGGTTCTTGGGCGAATGAAGGATAAGATCTTCCATACTATATACTACTCCAATAAGTCCTTGAATGAAGCTCAAGCAAACTATACGGTTACGGAGCAAGAGTTGTTTGTGGTGGTGTTTTCTTTTGAAAAAATTCAAGATTATCTGTTGGGTACGAAGGTGGTGGTTCATACGGATCATGCAACACTATGATACTGTATGACAAAGAAGGATGCAAAACCCAAACTCATTCGATGGGTTCTCTTGTTGCAAGAGTTTGACTTCGAGGTAATGGATAGGCAAGGGTGTGAAAATCAGGTGGTTGATCATCTTTCTTGTTTAGAGGAAGATGGTAGACTAGTTGGAAACCATGACATAATTGATGCATTTCTTGATGAATGTATCTTGGCTTCTTCTTATGATTTAGTCCCATGGTTTGCCGACTTTGTCAATTTCTTGGCTAGTGATATAGGGCCTGCAGACTTGAACTTACACCAGAAGAAGAAGTTCCTACATGATGTCCAAAAATTTCATTGGGATGAGCCATACCTTCTCCGCATATGCTCTAATGGCATAATTTTCCGGTGTGTCCCAAAAGCGAAAGTGATGCCTATTCTTGAAGCGTGCCATTCTTCACCCATCGAGGGGCATTATGGGAGTGTGCGGATAGCTACAGAAGTCTTTCAATGCAGATTCTATTGGCGTACTCTCCACCATAATGCTCATGATCTTGTCAAGAATTGTGAATAATGCCAACGTTTCGATGGCATTTTAAGACGTCATGAGCTTCCTTTAACTCTTATCTTGGAAGTTGAGCTATTTGATGTATGGAGAATTGACTTCATGGGACCTTTTGTAAGTTCTTATGGGAACACTTACATTCTTGTAGTTGTAGACTATGTGTCTAAATGGGTGGAAGCAGTGTCTTTAGTAACAATGAGGGGAGAAGTGTGACGACATTCTTAATAAATATATCTTCTCAAGGTTTGGCACCCCTCGTGCCATCATCAGTGGAGGGTCTCATTTTTGCAATTGGTTATTCAGTACATTGTTTGCTAAATATGAGGTGAAACATAAAGTCGATACTCCTTACCATCCTCAAACAAATGGCCAAATGGAGGTGTCTAATAGGGAGATCAAATCCATCCTAACAAAGACAGTCAATGTCAATAGAACCGACTAGGCTAGGAAGTTATATGAAGCACTTTGGGCATACCGAACGGCTTTTAAAATGCCCATAGGTATGTCCCCCTATCATTAGGTTTATGGCAAAGCTTGTCATTTACTTGTAGAATTGGAATGTGGGCATTGAAAAGCTTGAATCTTGATTGGGGGAAGCCACTCATGCAAGGGTTGAGAATCTTAAAGAAATTGATGAATTCAAAATGCGAGCTTACGAGAATGCTACTCTGTATAAAGCTCAAATGAAATACCTTCATTATCAGAGGATATTGAAATGGGAGTTTATTCTGAGATAATGGGTGCTTCTGTTTAACTTGAGGCTCCATTTATTCTAGGGAAAATTGAATTCCAAGTGGTTAGGTCCATTCAAAGTGTCCCAAGCTTTGTAAAATGGAGCAATTGAGCTTGAGGGGGAAGACGGTTGAACTCCAAGGTGAACGGGCAATGAGTCATGAAATATTTGGGAACTCCTAAAAAGATCAACCTGATTGGGGTCAATTACCTCGATGAGCCTTAACATAAGGTCTTTTCATCGTGTCGAGATGTTAAATTAAATACTTATTGGGAGGCAACAGTGTTTATTTTTCTCATTTATTAGTTGTTATTTTTGTTCTTATCTAGGAAATATAGAGCACAATTCAAGCCATCTCAGGAAAAGACTGGAGGTCACCTGTGAAACATCCGCAAGCCGCATATGGGGTTCTATGGCATGCAGGTGCCACACATACAATGAGCTAGAAAGTCCTTATTTGGAATTTAAAACTTGAGAGTGTTTATGCTGGGCATGCGATCCGTAGAAGCCCATATGCAGCACTCAGGTCTGGCGCAGGTGCTGATTAGAATACCTAGAAGAAAACCTCACAAAATTCATGAATTGGAGCTTCATTTGTGAAATGCAAGTTCAGTTGGTGCAGCTCGTAGATCCAATGCAAGTCCTCAGGCAGATCACCTAAGCTTGCAGGGTGTAATTTTTCCCTGCGTGCCTACGTTAAACATGCGGCCGCAGGAATAAATCTTCGCCACGTATTTCTCCATTTGCCCAGGGAGTTATTTTACCCATTCTTCACTTATTTAATTAACCTTGCGCATTGAGGACAATGCATTGTTTCTTTTAAGGGTGAAATCTGAGTAACCCACTTGTTGGTGATGCATGATTTGGCCTTATGAAAAATTGGGTGACGTCATTCTTAAGGGTAAATCGCTATTTCTTCACATTATCGGGTCGGTCTACACTCCAACTGTCTTACTACCCGCATATTGTAATTGCCTTTGTAGATAATAGCTAGTGAATAAACTCTGAGAATTTTACTTAAACCACGCTTTTCTCCTGGGGAGAAAATTTTTATTTTATTTTATTTTTGTGTCAAACCGGGTGACATTTTGATAATACTCAATACAACTCTCCCTTTAAAAGGATATGGTTGCAGTTGTTGTCAAAAATAAATTTCCCAATGAGTGTCCGGGGTTGAATCCCATTAGGAATGAGAAAGATTATCCAAGAGTCATTGTCAAGACCCAAACGTACACCCGGATCATACACACAGGACGAGAAGCCCCGAGAGACTCCATGTCGACCCATGGCATGAGCATACATCTACTCCAATCACATGAACGGAAGACTTAACATATAAGAACTTAATCATAACATAGCCAAAGGGGAAAATCAGTACAAGACTTATACAATACGGCTGAATACAACTTGTTGTCTAATAAGCCTCTAAACATGAAGGACGGAATGATGGGACAACTCCGCAACTAATCCAACATCCAGAAACTGAAAGAACAACATAGAGTATGAACATACAACCCTTGAAACATGCGGACTCACCAAGAGAGCTAAGAGCAAATCTGAAACTATCTACGGGTGAGGATGAGCCTAAGAACTGGGACCTGTATCATGGAACGATAAGAATAGAAGGTATGCAATCAGTACATGGAATGTACTGAGTATGCAAGGTAAGTAAAAAGGACACTTAAAACATGTATAAAGTTCATAAATGATCATAAGAGTAGGACATCATGCTCATATCGTAAATTATAATAACATTTCATACGGCTCAAGGTTTTTCAAAACATTCGTGACATAAACATAATCATATCATAATAGAAGAGATTTATTTAACATGACTTGAGACAACATACATAATCACAACATGCATAAATCATGCGGAACAGTGGGAGATTCCCTTAACCGAAATACCCCATATGAGCACACATGAAGCCCGACTTATAACCTTAGTCGGGAAGGTGTTCGTCCTTGACTAGGGTAGAACCATGAAAGTGTTATATAACCATGAAAAGGGCCATTTGGGCCAAGGACTAACATGAAAGGCATTCCAACATACCTGATCCCCGAACCACTCGGTGTTCGATACTACTCTCAAAACATATATGGTGCTTATAATAATACATACATGAGTTCATGGGCTAGTTAAATCACGATAATCATAAACATGCTTGAACATATGTGATTTAGCATGACATGAGACCCGCGAGTCGCCCAAAAGCACAATCCATGATTAATAAGATTCATACATACTTGTAGATCATGCATATAGCTTGAATTGCATAAAATCATAATGAATAACATAATAAAATCATAATTTGAAACATAATTCATGTTGGGCTTGTAAAGAAAATCAATGGGAAAATAAATCATAAATCGATTCGTCATGTTACATGCATAATCAAGCTTAATTGCTTAGAAATCACAATCAACAATATTAAAATCAATTTAAATCTGAAAAGATGATCAAAATCCATAGATTATGATAAGATTTCAAAATCACAAAACCCATAATTAAATCATTAGATTTTATATAAATCAAATACAAAACCCCATGAGTTTTTGATAAATTTTAAGCAAAATCATAGAGTATGAGCATGGGTGTGGAAGAATTCACCCATTGATGAACTTAAATACCTGGAATTATCAGATTCTAACTCTCCTTAGAAGCCCAAGAATGAATTGGAAGAATTGAAGTGAGAAGCTTAAAATATACTTACATCACCTTTCAATATTCTTGCATGCATGAATAAGAGTTTACAATAGGCCATTTTCTTAAAAACCCATCTTTCCCAAGCCAAAACGACGTAGTTTAGGGCCTCATATCGTGAAAAAGTCAGAATTACCCTTAATAAACCTGCCCTAAAATCTAGCCGGATGGAACCCACGGACAGCACTAACAGGTCATTAGAACCAACAACGACCCGTCATGTCACTAGTCATATGCACTGCTGAAAATCTACTTTCGGGACCAACCAATGGACGGTCTAAATGACTCGTCATATCAATCCATGATCCGTTACATCGTCCGTGGTTCTCTCATGAACCTTGGCATCTCATCTTCTAATGGGCCATACCACGACTCATCACAACCAATGACGAGTCATTATTTCCCTTCCGTCAAGCCCACTGGAAACCTTATCCTCCAACAACGACCACAACCAACGATTCATTGTATCTTCTGACGGGTCGTTTGGAGACCCGTTATAACCCACCTAAAGAACCCAGCTTCTTCTAATGACTACTAACAACAAATATTTGTATCCCACAATGAGTCGTCATGTCGCCCGTTGTCAACACTGTCACCCAGCCTAATCTCGACCAACGACTCATTACAACGACTCGTGGTTTGATACTGCGAGTCGTACCTTGGCTCGTCCTGCAACCTTTTTCCCAAATTTCTGCAGTTTTCAACCTTTCACTCTCGGGTTTATTCCTACGCACTTCCGGGGTATTACAATATCTCCCTCTTGGGAACATCATCCTCGAATGTTAGAAGAAAGTAGAAAACAGAGACATGCAATTATCATGGACAAACACTGATCATTTTAACCAAAATTTTTACAAAATGACTATCTCCAATTCATAACACATAGCTGTACTGACCGCATGCTTCACATACACATAGAAGAAAACTGATACATCAAGTCGGAACTGAGACGGTAGAGAATAAATGCAGGTATTTAGCCATCATATCTGCTTTGACTTCCCACGTAGCTCCCTCAACATGTTGATTTCTCCATAAAATCTTAACTGAGGCTACTTCCTTGTTCCTTAGCTTACGAACTTGATGATATAATATTTCCACAGGAACTTCTTCATAGTTGAGGTTGTCTCTTACACCGATATTGTCAACCGGAACCATTAAAGCTGGATCTCGCAAGAACTTCTTCAAAAGAGACACATGAAACATAGGATGTACTAAAGATAACTCTGATGGCAAATCTAACTCATAAACCACCTTACCAACTCTTCTCACCACTCGTAGGGGCCTACATATCGGGGACTAAGTTCCCTTTCTTTCCAAACCGCATCACTCTGTTCATGGGAGATAGCTTGAGAAATACCCAATCGTCCACATCAAACTCCAGATCCCTTCTCCTCACATCAACATATGATTTCTGATGACTCTTAATGGTTTTCAACCGGTCCCTCATCAAATGTACCATTACCATGGCCTCATAAACTGAATCAGGTCCTATCATGGCTACCTAACCAACCTCAAACCATCCGATGGTCGATCTACACCTTCGCCCGTAAAGAGCCTAAAACAGTGCCATCTGGATACTGGAGTGAGCTGTTATTATAAGCAAACTTGATAAAGGAAAAATGATCATCCCAACTACCTTTAAAATCCATAACACATGCCCTCAACATGTCCTCAAGAGTCTGGATTGTTCGCTCGGCTTGGCCATCCATTTGCGGATAAAAGGTTGAGCTGAGCTTGACTTGAGTCCCAAGTCCCTTCTGAAAAGACCGCCAGAACTGGGAGGTAAACTGAGTATCTTGGTCTGAAATAATTGACAAGGGAACTCCATGAATTCGAACCAATTCCCGAATATATAATTTGGCATAATCATCCGCTGAATCCGTGGTCTTGACCGGTAGAAAGTGTGCAGCCTTGGTTAACCTGTCTACCACCACCCAAATGGAATCATAGTGTCGTCCAGTACGAGGTAGGCCTGTATTGAAATCCATATTAATCTCTTCCCACTTCCATGTGGGAATGCTAATATCCTGAAGTACGCCTCCCGGCCTTTCATGCTCGACTTTCACTTGCTGATAGTTTAGACATTTGGCTACGAACTCTACAATATCCTTCTCCATACCATCCCACCAATAGATTTCTCACAAGTTCTTATACATCTTTGTGGATCTCGGATGGATAGAATATATGGTATCATGTGCCTCATGCAATATCCAAACTCTCAAATTATCAACTTCTGGGACACATAGACTGTTACATCCCGTAGGTTTCTAGTGTTTAGTTGGCCTATTTGTATGTTGGTTGAGAGTTTTAGAGTGTCATACGTGCGAGGAAAGGGCCCGGGGAAAGGCCGAATGAGTGCCAAGTCGGGATTTCGTGAGAGGAGGCAGAACCAAGCTGCCCAGAGGGGCAAAGTGGAACGGAGCTGCTCCTCTGCGTCAGCCAATGTGTCATGGAGCAGAATCGGCATGTTGGCCAGCGTTCCATGTTGCTTTGTATGCTGCTTCAAGTATATATAGGCCTCACCCTTAGATTTCATGTTATTTTTCATATATAACATGACCAGCAGAGAATAAAGACGAAGGAGACATATAATTTTCATCTGATTACGCCGCTAAACGCCGTCCAAATCCAAATTAACTTCGGGTATTGAAGTATAAGGCTGCAAGGAGCATTTTTACGAAGTTAGTTTTGTGAAATTCGCCCGGTGAATCGTTGTCCCACCGAGCCAAAGTTGTTGGAATTGTTCCAAACTAGTGTCAATACGATCCCAAGCTTAAAAGTAAGTATTTCTCCCTTCTAGACTTTTGAGAAATAATAAGGTTTCAACCGTGTTCTGTTAAGTTGGAATATAGTCAATATTTATATATAAAGTTTTCCTTTTTGCCGAATTTAGTGTTAAAACTAGTCCTATCTTTCCAGTAACACGATTTCAGTTGGGAAGAGCTATTGAATACTAATTGGAACTCGGCAGTTAATTGGTAAACAGCGATCGAGGTATGTTAAGGCATTTTGTTTCGGCAAGTTAGTTTCTTCAGCATAATAATCCAGTATAAATCCCAATAAAGTATGTCAGGAGAATGTTATCATGTCTAGTTGTTATTTTCAGTCGAGACCCGTAATTATATTATTTTGGGCTGGATTATACATGCACAGCTTCCGTGACCTCCCTAGGGTTAATAGCTGTGTCGACTCTCCTGCTAGGGGCGAGGATACATAGCTCTACGGAGCAGCATGTCGTCCGCATGGGACGAAGATGGGGATAAATATCCTCATATTTGCCTTGGTTGGCCTTATACACACCCCCGCCTAGCGTTTACGCCCGGGGTGTAGATATCAGGAGTCCTCCGGACTCAGGCACAGCATAGTCAGGGGCCGAGCGGGCCCAGCTACAGACCCAAGGGACTGGCAGGACGCTTATAGCTGGTAGTTGATTCAATATGACCTGGATAGGGGTTTATAGATTGAGGTGTGCTCAATAGGGCTAATGGGGGCCCAAGTGGGTTATTCTATGATGATTGTATCTTCCGGCTTACGGGGGCCAGGTATGGTTTATGCTTGCTTTAGTTACTGATAGTTAGACAGTAAGACGCCTCATTTGCCAGGTATGAACCATACCTTCCTTATTACAGTTATGTTTAGTCTGGATTTCACTACTTCAGTCAGCTTCAGTCAGCCCACATATTATGGTTTGTGTCTGGTTAGCTGTTTGTTTTCACAGGTGGCTATAGGCCTCGTCGACTGGGGGTTGTATTTACAGCCGCTATATAGCCCGTTGTTTTCTTGATTCTAGAGTTAGAGCTAGCCCTGCATCAGAGGTGCTTAGGCTCAGTCAGCTTAGCAGTTCAGGTCCTAGTAGGGCACAAGGTGCTAGTCATGCCTCCCAAGGCGGGGCGTGACATAGATGACCCTGGTATCGTAGCACACCATCTCCCCCATTGGAGAAAACCTCTACCTTTGACTCTGCACCACTTCCTTCAGCTTCCTCAAAATCGAATCCTTATCTTGTTTAGATTTAACATAAACCACCAAGGACGATTTTGACCTATTCTACACAATAATGCCGCCATCGGTCGCATCGTTAATCAAACTCCTAACCTTTCAAGTTGGTGCACATATATCACCAACTCCTTCTTTCCCCCATCCACGTGTGACATGCTCTCCATAGAGAGCCTACTGAGTGCATCCACAACCCCATTAGCCTTGCCTGGGTGGTAAAGAACACTCATATCATAGTCCTTGAATAACTCCAACCACCTTCTTTGCCGAAGATTGAGATCCTTCTTCATAAACATATATTGCAAGCTCTTGTGATCCATGAACACGTCCATGTGGACCCCATACAAGTAATGCCGCTATATCTTCAATGCAAACACCACTGCAGCCAACTCAAAATCATGGGTCGGATTATTCTTTGTGTGAACTTTCAATAGTCGACAGGAATATGCTATTACTTTCCCATGCTGCATTAACACACATCCCAGTCCGACCCTCGAAGCGTCACAATATACAACAAAGCCACCTATACCCTCGGGTAAAGTCAATACTGGTGCTGAACTGGAAGCTTTTCTCACAAGCCTCCGACCATGGGAACTTTATATATTTCTGAGTCAGCCTAGTTAATGGGGCTGCAATTGATGAAAATCTATCAACAAATCTTTGGTAGTAGCCTGATAGGCCCAAGAAACTCCGAATTTCTGAAGGATTCACCAGTCTGGGCCAATTCTTCACCGCTTCGATCTTCTGAGAATCTGCCTTTATGCCCTCAATCGATACCACATGACCCAGAAATACCACCGAGCCAAGTCAAAATTTACACTTGCTAAACTTTGCATACAACTAACATAATTGAGAGTCTGCAGCATTATCCTCAAATGAGCGGCATGCTCCTCCTCGCACCGGGAGTATATAAGAATATTATCGATGAACACGATCATGAACATGTCCAAATATTGCTTGAACACCCTATTCATCAGGTCCATAAAAGTTGCAGGAGCATTGGTTAGTCCAAATGACATAACTACAAACTCATAATGGCCATACCGGGTTCTGAAGGCTGCTTTGGGATATCACTCTCCCGAACTTTGAGATGGTGATACCCGGACCTGAGATCTATCTTTGAGAAACACCTGGTACCCTGGAGCTGGTCAAATAAATCATCAATCCTAGGCAAGGGGTACCTGTTCTTGAAAGTGACCTTATGCAGCTGCAGATAATCAATACACATCTGAAGGGATCCATCCTTCTTTCGAACAAAGAGAATCGGTACACCCCATGGAGACTTGCTCGGTCTAATGAAGCCCTTATCCTACAAGTCCTTCAACTGTTCTTTTAACTCTTTTAGCTAGGTTGGAGCCATCCTACAAGGAGGAATGGAGATAGGCTGCATATCGGGGCAATAGATTAATACTAAAATCAATTTCCCTCTCCGAAGGAACACCTGGCAAATTATCAGGGAAAACCTCCGAATACTCACACACCACTTGAACTTATAGAATAATCGGGGTCTTGGACTCTACATCCTTAACCCTAACACGGTGGTACATGCAAGCCTTGGAGATCATTTTCCTAGCCTTAAGATATGAAATAAACTGACCGGCTGGTATAACAAAATTACCCTTCCATTCCAGAACTGACTCACTTGGAAATCGAAATTCCACCGCACGAGTCCTACAATTAATCGAAGCATAACATGAAAACAACCAGTCCATACCCAAGATGATATCGAAGTCATTCATGGCCAACTCCAGTAATTCTGCGGAGGTAACCTTATGCAACACTATAATGGGGCAACCTCTATATACCTGCCTAGCTACAACTGATTCACCAATTGGAGTAGATATGAGAATGGCTCTGATAGAATTTCAGGGCTAACTCCAGAACTACTAGAAATATAAGGGGTCACAAAAGACAAAGTAGTTCCTGGATATAACAAGGCATAAGCATCTATATGGAAGACTTGCAACATACCCGTGACCACATTTGGTGAAGCCTCCTACTCCTGGATAGGCACTAGGGCATAAAACCTGTTTTGGCACTGACCACCTACTGAACTAGTGGAGCCACCCTACAGAGGGGGTCGTGCTACTGGAGCGAAAGAACTGGTGGAAGGGCAATCTCTAATCCTGTGTCCTTGTTTACCACACTCGAAGAAAGCATCTGCACCGACCAGGCACCTCCCAGGATGATTCTTGTTGCACTTCACACAAACTGGAAAAATGCACTCCATTTACATACCACCTTGATCCCTCGAGCCTGTAGCCCTACTCCTCTGGTCATCCCTGAACCTGGATGGCGTGCTGGCCGAATATGGAGCTGGAGTGATAGACCTAAGCTGAGACTGCTGATGTGGTCCCCCCCTGTCCTGGCCTGAGAGACTCCATAACTATCGGTCCTGGCCCTCTTGTCCTCTCTCTACCTCCAATAGACGGACTCCATCAGACCGACTCCATCTTCTGCGCATGCAATACAATACGGGGATAATCAATGTCCCGGTGAAGCATAGAGATCCAGCAATCCTTGTCCAAGTAATCTACTACCCCAAGTAAAAAACAGCTCACCCCAGCCCGCTGATCAGCCACTAACTTCGGAGCATATTTAGATAACTGGGTGAACTAAAATGCATACTCCTGGATCGACATATTACCCTGCTTTAGATTAACAAACTCAGCCACCTTGAGCTCCCTCATCTCTCGAGGGAAGAACCAATCCATGCATGGCGTTGACCGCCTGCTGAACTAGTGGAGGCACCCTACCGAGGGGGTCGTGCTGCTGGAGTGGTAGAACTGTCTGCAGGGCAATCTCTAATCCTATGTCCGGGTTTTCCACACCCAAAATAAGAATCTGCGCCGACCAAGAACCTTTGGGGATGATTTTTATTGTACTTCGCACAAACTGGAAAAGTTCTCTCCACATGAATGCTACCATGATCCCTCGAGCCTGTAGCCCTGCTCCTCTAGTCTCCCCTGAACCTGGATGGTGTGTTGGCCGATGATGGAGCTGGAGCAATAGACCTGTGCTGGGTCTGCTGAAGTGGTCCACCCCCTGACCTAGCTTGAGAAACCCCGTAGCTGTCGGTCTTGGCCCTCTCGTCCTCTCTTTGCCTCCTGTAGACTAACTTCATCTGCTGCACATGCAATACAATACAGGGAAAATCAATGTCCCGGTGAAGCATGGTGATCCGGCAATCCTTGTCCAAGTTATCTGCTACTCCATGCACAAAATGGCTCACCCGAGCCTGCTGATCCACCACCAAATCTGGAGCATATTTAGATAATCGGGCGAACTCCAATGCATACTCCTGGACAGATTTGTTACCCTACTTCAGATTCACAAACTTGGCCACCTTGAGCTCCCTCATCTCCCGAGGGAAGAACCGATCCATGAATACAATGTGAAACTCCTCCCAACCTATCGGGCCTGTGCCCGCCGCCCTGGCATCTCTCCATTGCTTAAACCATATATGTGCTACCCCCTTTAGCTGATAGGAGGTCAATTCAATGCATTCCCTATTGTCCATCCCCATAACCCAAGTGATCTTCAAAATCTCCTCAATAAAATCATGTGGGTCCTCATCTACCTTAGACCCCATGAACTCCGGAGGGCTCATCCTCAAGAAATACGTCACCTTTTCTGTTGTCGCGTTCCCATTCTATGGGTAATGTGCCACAGTCTGATTCTGAAGCTAAGCTGTCATGGCCTGTGCTAGCATCTGAATCACTGCCCTAAGCTCAGCATGGGCAGCTGGCTCTGGTACGTGCTCCTAGTGAACGGGTGGAGTAGGCTTATGCTCACCATCATGGGCACCCTCATGATCATTTCCATTTCCGTTTCTCCTGGAATTTACTCGACATGGAGGCATTATTCTGCAAACGCAAATAGTATGAATTAGAAGAGTAAAGAACGTTCATCGCATAACATAGATCATGAAAAAAGGGAACATTTCCTAAACGTCTAGTAGCCTCTTCGTCATAAGTATGGTGCGCTTCACACCCATGAAAAAGACTCTACTTAACGCGGCTTTCAGACTCCCTAGGACATATAAAATCTATGTCTATGATACCAAGTTTGTCACGACCCAAACGTAAACCCAAATCGTAGATACGGGACAAAGAGCCTCGAGAGACTCCATGTCGACACATGGCATGAGCATACAACTACTCCAATCACATGAGCGGAAGACTTAACATAAAAGAACGTAAGCATAGCCAAAGGGGAAAATCAGTACAAGACTTATACAATATGGCTGAATACAACTTGTATTCTGATAAGCCTCTAAACATGAAGGACGGATTGATGGGACAATTCCCCAACTAATCCAACATCCAGAAACTGGAAGAACAACATAAAGTATGAACATACAACCCTCGAAACATGAGGACTCACCAAGAGCGCTGAGAGAAAATCTAAAACTATCTACGGGTGAGGATGAACTTAAGAATTGGGACCTGTATCATGAAACGATTCAACATAGAGTGTATGCGGTCAGTACGTGAAATGTACTGAGTATACAAGGTAAGTAAAACGAACATTTAAAACATGTATAAAGTTCATAAATGATCATAATAGTAGGAAATCATGCTCGTATCATAAATTATAATAACATATCATACGACTCAAGGTTTTCCAAAACATTCGTGATATAAATATAATCATATCATAATAGAAGAGATTTACTTAACATGACTGGAGCCAACATACATAATCATAACATTCATAAATCATGAGGAATAGTGGGAGATTCTCTTAACCGACATACCCAAAAGAGCACACATGAAGCCCGACTTGTAACCCTGGTTGGGATGGTGTCCGTACCTTGCCAAGGGTAGAACCATGAAAGCATGATATCACCATGAAAAGGGCTATTTGGTCTAGGGATAACATGAATGGGGTCCCAACACACCTACGGTGGCACGTAGTTCATGAGATCCGGGGCTTAACTTGAGCCCTGAACCTACTTGGTGTACGATACTACTCTCAAAACATATATAGTGCTCATAATAATACATATATGAGTTTATGGAATAGTTAAATCATTGTCTAACAATTGAAAGGTAAAAATTGGGGGAAAAAGGGAACAAGTACTGGATTCAAATTTGGAAGCAAAACAAGGGCAAATAACGTTGTTTCAACCAATGAGAGGGAACTAGGGATGTGCAATTGATAGAGTTTCGACTAGATTGGAGTTGATTAAAATGTCTTAATTTCAATTATAGCATGGAGATCAATGGATAAAGCTACACTCTCTGCTTCTCAACCACTAGAATTGTGATTGCTTTGGGTTTTCTCAAACCCCAAAGCCATAATAACAAATCAGCCACGAGGATCGAGGAAGAATTAAGTTATCTCTAGCCTTAATCCTTTTATGGGGTATGAATATGGGTCTTGACTATCTCTAGCTCAAGCCCAAGCATAACACACCCAATTCCTCACTATTGAATCTTCACCCAAATCTCACTCTCTCTCTCAAGCAAAAGCAAGATAAGAAAATTAAATCAATGCTTGCAATAATTAATTTTTCAATTAAAACTCGGAGGAAATAATAGATCCATTCTTGTTAATTGAATTTAAGAATAAATTATCAATACCCGATCAAGTTTAAATAGTCATCATGCACACATCCATAGAAAGAGATTTAGCTACTCATAAGTGAAGAAAGAGAAATTATTCCCATGGAGAATTCCTCTAAAATCATCATACTATGTAATCCAAATTAAGCTTTATGTTCTACAATAATGGAGGTCTTTTTCCCAATGAGAAAATTGAAGAAGACAATGAAAAGTACTCTTTTTCTCACACTATTATTCTTCTCTCTATAATTTCAAGGACATGAAAATCAATGACATCCTGAAGTGTGTACAAATTAGGGTAAATTTTGAAAATTCCTTGTGCACAGCTATCCAAAAATTCCCTCAGAAGCTTCTAGGTACATGGATGCTTTTTTGGACATTTTTACCCTAGAATCAGTAAAGAGGGTCACTCGTTTTTCATCTGTTTCGCAGATCAAAATCTATAGCTCATAGATGAAAAGAATGTCCAAAATAGTCTTCTACAATGTTTTCTATAAAAACATGTGCAAATCTATAGCAAGCAGATGAAAAGCATGTCCAAGGCAGTCTCATCTGCTTTACATTTGCATTTAGCATATGCAAATCTACGACAAGCAGATGAAAAGCATGTTCAAGGTGAATTGCTAAGTTCAAATCCTCCATTATCTTTGTTTTCTTCAAAATGCCTGCACAAAGAAGAAAAAGGTATAAAAACCTTTCTAAATTGTGTGAAAACAAAGCAATAACTCATGCTTAAAAGCCAAATGAGTTGGTAAATTACCAACTTATCAAACCCCAAACTTAAGTTATTGCTTGTCATCAAGAAAAGCATTCACTCACAAGAAGAATTGACTTAAGCTTATTTGGGATCTGCACACAAAACCATTAAGACTCAAGACAACCCTAAAATCACACATATACTCAAAAATTAAAAAGACTCAAACAAGTGCATAAACTTCAATTGGCACTACCGCAAGGACTTAGCAAATATCCTTATCATTCTTTCTATTCAAAACAAGGGCATTTTCATTCAAATCAAAATCAACAACATCTTAAGTCATTGACATTCAACATTTAAGGTTTGCCTAGAAATTCATTACACAACGTTTCGCATTTATACCTCTCAATTGAAATCAAGACTTGCACGTTTGACTCCAAGGATGTAATGTCACTCATCACAAGAGATAATCCCACTCACATTCATACAATTCATAAAAATATGGATTATAATATGATGCTAATACTCTCAATCTCTCAAAGATATTCAAGTGTACACACATCAAATCATAGACTTGCCCTTCATGTAACTCGCCACTAATATAGAATCGCCAAACTTGGAGTCAATAAGGACTTGCAGGTCATAATGAAGACTAGGGGTAAGGATAGGAAAACTTGTAGTTTTAGTGATTAGAACCTCCCTAATGCCTTTGTGATACACATCAACTATCCCGCTCATACATAGCGAGTTAACTCCACCTTATCTCTCCTTTGCACAATCCACATTTCCCAAAAGAGCCATTAACACCTTTAATTTTTTTTATCAAGCCTCATCTATACAAGAGGTAGCACCATTCAATCCTTTCTTTCTTATTTTGATCAAACGTTTCTCAATAAACCATTTCATTTTCACATCAAGCAATTGGTGCTACCTCACCTTGAAGCTCACTTCTCTTCTTCCCTTTTGTGCATACCCCCAAACTTAGGCTTTTGCCTACATCACATTTTATTTTTTCATCCCCAACTCTTGGGCTTCATGCCCCCGTTTTTCTTTATCACCATAGGGAGGAATGGGTTCCAAAGTAGAAGATTCATAAAGGATTTAAGGCTTGTAATGGGGTTTTCAAAGGAAAGGCTTAAGGTTATTTTAGGTGACGTGACTATCCAAGAAGGGCCTAAGGTCATCCCCCAGTTCGGCTACATCTAGGATTTCGCCTTGAATCACATTCAGAGCAAGTTCTTAACAATATGCGCACACAAGAATCAAACAAAGCATTTTCACACAAGGCATCACTCCAAGGAGTCTAGCTATTCTCAATGTCAATTCAAAGGCATGACTTTTGACAAATTATTTTGACTTTTTCACAGTCATTTTATAAATCAAAAAGTGAAAAAAAAAAGAATCTAGAAATCATGACAAGAGAATGCTCTTCCTTGTTTTTCTTAAAAATTCACATTGGCACAAAAATTTGGTGGTGTCACTCAAAATGAGTGCAACAAGGACTCACAAATACAACTAAAATATGGCATTTTCCCTTAAGAAAGCCGTCTTTCAATTCATCATCAGGAAATGTCACCCCATACAACACAAAAATAAAATAAGAAAAATTTTCTCCTTGGAAAAGAACTGTGGTATATAAAAAACCCTTGAAGTTTATTCACTACCTACTATCTACAAGACGATTCTAAATAGCAAGAAATGATGATTTTCCCTTAAGAATAACGTCACCCGATCTATCATAGGGCCAAATCATGCATCACTAACGAGTGAGTTACTCAGATTTCACCCCCAACAAAAATAATGCATTGTCCTCAATGCACAAGGTTGAACAAAATAAGGAAAGAGTGGGTAAAAGAACTCCATGGACCGATAGAGGCATTTGGGCGCCGAAGGTTGGGACTTCCAGTTGTATGTTCAATGCATGTGTCTAGGGTTGCCTCCAAATAATCACTCGATTTAATGTCGCGGCTTAACGCCATTAATTTTTACCATTTTTCTTTCCACTTTAAACTTGTTAATTTCACCCATAATTTCTTTTCCACATTTCTATTTTCCACATATACCAAGAAATATATGTCACATCTTGCATTTCTTATCCCTTAAAGGAGGGATGTTCTTTGGCCTTATTGGCATTTCGAACTTTAAGATGAAGTCTCTTTGATCTTCCTCTTCAAAGTCCTTCATAGACTTGGTTGCCTCAATTTCCATATCATAAACCTAAATGTTGAAAAATGATTGGAGTGAGGTCCTCGTCGCTCCATTCTCAAGAATGCTTCTATCTTGACATCCTCCCTCTCAAATGCACTAGAGTCCTCAGAAAGGATTTGATGGATCTTTCCTTGCAACTCTAGGGTCACTTCTTTACTTTTGGCATCTTGTTGGGTTGGTATGTTGGCAAATTGCCCTTACCTCTTTAAAGTCTACCTTCACCTCTTCTTCACTTGGGGCTGACTCAAAACTGCCACCCATGACCAATTGATGTTGAGCATTCCTATAATGTCCCAGAAACTCAAAGACTAGCCCTAGGAGTTAAAATGGAGAAAATTGAAAAATCTGCACTAGGTCACAGAATGAGTCATTCTGTGATCCGTAGGGGTGACCACGAGTCATTAAGTGACTCGTGGTGAGGACTTTGGACTTGGTTGAAAATTTTGGAAAAGGAGGTTACCACGGGTGTGACCAGGAGTCGTGGTCACCACGACTCATGGGTGACCCGTGGTCAGGGTTTGACTAGAAGTTGGAGAAGGCAGGCAGTGTACATGACGGGTCCTCACCATGACTCGTTTGGGACCCCACAGGTCGTGGTGTCATCCATGGTATCTCTAGGAGAATTTTAGGTAGTGTACCTAACGAGTAGGTCACCACGAGTCGTAGGGTACACCACGACTCGTTGTGTCCCCCGTGGTGACCAGTATGAGATTTTTGGCAGTGCACTTGATGATTGTAACCATGAGTCGTGGTCACGGGGCACGACCAATTAGGTCCCTTGTGGGGGACTGGTAGTCAGTTTTTCCTGCGATTTTCTTGAGGGTGTTTTTATAATTTTCTCACCTCCTAGACTCTAAACTACGTCGTTTTGGGTTTTATTCATAGGTTTTAGAGGGGGTAACCAATGGTTTTCTCTCATTTTTCCTCATATCTCATTAATTAAGCGTAAACTCTCTCTCAGAAAGGTTTAGAGTAGAAGTTAGGGTGATTGATTCTTCTCAATTTTTTCAAGGATTTATCATTGGGATTTCTAGATCTAGGTATGTGGGAATTCAACAAGCAAATAGTTCTTACCTTGTATCCCCAAAATCCTTCTTTGTTTTCTCTATCAGTTCTAGCCCTGAGATTTTCGAATGTGATGAAATTATCTATCGTACCTCGCTTAAATCATGTGAAATACTATTTATGTTAATTGTTGATGTTTTCCCACCATTTGTGACTATGTTGTTGCTTATTCCTATAATGTGAAATTTATCCCTAGTCTTGAATATGGAGAAACTAGAGTCTTGCGATAGTTTTTACATATTGAATTTTTTCTTGATTTTATCAGTGTTGTGAACTCCCATGTTGTTGATTGTATTTAAAATCATTCAGACTATTGTCAGTTCGATATCAGTCAAAGTGCTAGAATATCCAGTGTTAGTGTCACGCCCCATAACTGGGGGAGGGCACGACTGGCTCCCCATACCTGACTGACTGGAAAGCCGGCTATATGACATCTGTCACTGTAACAATTAGGCCGTCCAGGCCACCTGTCAGAATCAACTGGAGAACAAACTAGACCCATAATGTCTCAATAATACAGGGTAAACAACTGAAATGCAAACAAGGCTATGAGTATGCTAAACTAAACAACAAAAAGCTGACAAGGCCACAAACTGAATACCATTGTACAAACTAAGTCCACAAATCCTCTAAAGAATAAACTGACTGATGGTCAGAACAGGGCTCCGACCTACCCATAACTACATCTCAAAACTCTAATTGAAACAAAACCAGTCTTAGCTCCAGAAAGAAAGGAGCATATAAACATATCCACTAATCTCACGAACTGCTACTGCAACTAGCAATCCCGACCTCTACCTGCACCTGCGGCACAAACGCAGGTCCCCAGGCGAAGGGACGTCAATACGAATGAAATGTACTAGTATGTAAGGAAGAAAACTGTAAACATGTAAGATAGCAATGATAACTGAGCCAGAAATAAGGAATAACGACAACCTAGAATCCTGGAAACTGAAACCTGGAAATAAGTCAATAGTGAAGTGCAAATGCAACCAAGTAACGCACAAGAAAAACTATAACTGTAATGCCAACAACCAACCAACCACAAATCCATATATAAAATTCGTCCAGTCGGTGTACCATACCAAGGAAAAATAAAAGTATCTTCAGTTGATGTATCACACTAGGGTAAAATAAAAATGCTCCGGCCGATGTACCACACCGGGGTAAAATAAAAATATCTCCAGCCGATGTACCACACCGGGGTAAAATAAAAATATCTCCAGCCGATGTACCACACCGGCGTAAAATAAAAATATCTCCAGTCGATGTACCACACAGGGGTAACATAAAAACATCTCCAGTCGATGTACCACATTGGGGTAAAATAAAAATATCTCCAGCACATGTACCACACTGGGGTAAAATATAAATATCTCCAGCCGATGTACAACACCGGGGTAAAATAAAAATAATTCTCAATCATAATCGTAAATAGGGTTGATATGGCTTATATTAACTCAATTTAACACGTATGGCATATAAATGACAAATGTTAAATCTGTAGCCGGAATAGGCCTCTTTCTTAACCCATAAATGCAAGTGAGCACCCATATCATGTAAAGCTAGAAAATATGTATATATATCACGTAAAGTTGTCAAATTATACATGAACATGTCGACTCAGTTACTTGAAGGACCTTCAAGAGGTTTAGACAACATAAGAACTTTTGCAGGCTTACAAACAATGTCCTACAAATAATCCTACCAATTTAACATATTACTTGGATAGAAACACATAGAGCTCATTTCTACACAATTCTTTAACATCTGGGAACTACAAATATATACTGCCTACCAGGTGGTTCCTTTAACCTGTATCGGCAACTATACATTGGAATTTCATTGCCAAATTTATCATGTAGATAAGCACATATAGTTCTTAACTCATTTGACTTATTTGCAGGAAAACATGAAAATTATATCTAGGAACTTGGAGTTATTTTTCATATACATAGAGCTTAAAACTGAACTACAAACATACAACATATAAGACTTTTATATAATGTATAACTTGTATTTAGTTAACTAGGTGACCTCTAGGAGACTTCCTGGTATTCAAAGTTCTGAGCTTAACTGATCATTATCATAGCCTGCACTTATACTTACTTAGACATTAGGAACATTGGTACCTGGAGAATCTCTCCTCTGAATTTAGGAAATTCAACTGATAACTCAACAAGAGCTAAACATAAAGATACATGACTTGAATATAACTGAAAAAATTCAACTGTATGTTATAACATGAAAATCATACACATTAAGACTTCTTACTAGGAAGACAAATAAAGACTTGAGTTCTTCGACTTGTATACAACATCAGATACTTGACCGAGACATTAGCATAATTCTCAAAATATGATCTGTCAAAAACGTTTTAGATCAGGTAGCACATTTCAACATAAATTAGGGACGTAAAGACATAACTTAAGGATCTGAGACTTGGAGCTCTATAACTTAGGAACTCGTGAGTAACTCTCTAAGTGATTCCTTATAGGCAAATAAAGATATATAGAAGTAATTCGAGTGATGCTGGATTGACTTACATAACTTTACAATTATCTGCGGAGCTTAAGAAAGCTTACATAATCATAAGTGACTTGAAGATCCTAGGATTACCCTTTTCAGACATGGTAGAAAATTTCAACACTTAGAATAGATAACTTAACATAATCCTTCAGGGGTATAGCAGAGAGCTTCTCAACTTAAGTTACTATTTTTGCAGACATTCAACTCTAATTATTTCGTAGAAGGTTAACACTTTAGTGGTTATTCATCAACGTAATACATATTGAACATAAACAACTTAATTTATAACTCTTTTGCTGAACATCTTTAGAACAGGGTTAATCTTCCTAGTTGTTGCCTACCTCGTTCACCATCGTAAGCCGTATCGTCTAATTTAACAATATTTAGCTCTACTTTCCTTATTCATCTTAACTTCTTTGCCAAAAATTATTCACTCTACACTCAAGTTTTTACCCTCGTGTTCACTATTCTATCAATTCTTATACACACTTACCTCTTTGCCTAATTGACAACTTAGCCACGCTTTCCCCGTTAACCTGTATCGATTTAGCTTATTCGCTACGTGCCGCTTGCTTAGCTTTATAGAGGAAAAACATAAAATCTACTTTTTATCTTAAGCACTTTAAAACATAAACATATAGGAGGGATTAACAATATTATTAAAACATCATTTCAATAATCTCATTTACCCTCAATCGTCTTAGCGTCATCTTCTTAACTTAAGTTCAATTACATGTCGTCGTCTTAGCATTTCGTACTAATGTCACTAAGTGACCAGATCTTAACATATATTCAACATCACATATACAGTATACTAAAAAGGACCAGCTCACGGTGCCCACGTTAAGGGGACTTCAGACTCGATTTAGAACTACGGCAACAATTGTATAAAAATTACGCCTTTCGCTTCACGTTTGTTTGCTTCAACCATTCTTAATGATTCAAGCTTTATGCCAAGTAGTTCCAACCCTTTGGAAAGGATCATACATGCCTCAATATGATTTTAAGAACATAGGAATATTGATCCTTTCAATAACTTAGTTTCGTGCTTGAAAAATAAGGAAAGGGATGCCTTTACATACCTTGGCACGTCGAGTCTAATTTCGCTGAAAATCTTCCTTTCAAGCTTACTCCTTAAGGCTCCTTCTAAGTACAATTTACAAACCCAAAATGCAGCAACTTCACTTCACCAAAGTTCTATAAAAATTGGTCAGCAACATGCCACAAAGACACACAAAGAAACAACAACACATACTACAACATTCTCCAAGTTATAACCTCATAAACTTAAAGAAATCAAAAAGGGAATTACTTACCCTTTCTTGGAGATGTTATCAGCTAAAGTAGGAGTAAACCCCTACTGTTTCCTCTGCCTAGAATCATCTAAAAACACAGCAATACCACAATCAACCACAAGACAACAACAAGTCATGACTTCCTTCCAAGTTTCTCCTTTCAAAGCCCAAAAGAGACAAGAGTGAAGTTTATTACCCGAGATATCTTTTCACCATGTGATAAGGCTTTGAATTATCTGAATTCTGAAAAAAAAATCAACTAAAACGGAGTAAAAATGAGCTTTCTAGCTCAATTTTACTTCATATAGGCAGGCTGTAGGGTTTGGGTGGCACCCGCGTGTGGTGCCCGTACGGCATGCCCTCGTGCGTGCTCCTGCTGCCTGCTTGTCTCGGCGCCCGCGTGCCTGGGCGCTTTCCCAGCCGACAATGCTGTAAACAAGCATAACTTTTTACTTCGAACTCCGATTGACGAGCAGTTTTATTCACTGTAAACTAGACTCAAATAACTTTCATTTGACATATTATGGGACTTCTGGATCATTATATGTTTGTAGATATGACCATTTAAAGTTGATCCTTATTTACAAACTTCACATACTCTTCGCTTTTCCCTTTGCACATGTTTCCCTCCTCACCTATGGACAATATACGACCCATAATTCCCTTAATATGACATATAACCATCAAATAATCATCAAAAAATATTCCGGGATGTAACAGTTAGTTAGAAATGTTAGCTGATTAGTTTAACTACATAAATTCCCAAGGTGTCAGTAGTACCTCCCAATTATCAAAATCAGATTTAGAACTTAGTTTTAGTGGTTCACTAAGCGGTCATGACACTGTTAGCTAAACAGCTCTGACCAACCTTAGGACCCTAGTTATAGATTACAGCTTTTTCTTTAGACGGTTACGACGCTTCTAGATAAGTAGCTCTGACCAGTCTTAAAACCCAGTTCCAGAATCCAGTCCTATAAGACTCTCAGGGTGCTTCCAGATAGATATTCCTGACTAGTGTTGGGCCCCAGTTTTGAGCTATCAGCTTAGTATCTAATCTAGGACTATCCAATGGGAGTAGGACTTAGAATCGAGCGGACCAGGGTTCCAGCGCACTCAGGCTCCTAGAACTACGTTACCACCCACAGGTTACAATTTTATTGGCCTCATTGCCCCAGACTCTTGTGATCACTCAGTTCATGCCTCTATACCCTGACAAGGTATATTGGGTCCTATCAATAGGGTGTATACATCAGACTCCACATCTAGCTCACGTAGTTATATATCGGTTATAGACTCTCCCACTAGTCAGTTCAGTATCAGTTTAGTCCAGTTCAGCTCAGTCTCATCTTAGCTCAATTTAGAATAGTTTCAAAATACTCAGTACAGCTCTGAGTTCAGTATAGTCTTATAGACCAGTATCTCAGATTCAGAGCATGTCTTTGACCATCAGATAGGGTCTTTCAGACGATATCAGTTATTTCAGTTATTCAGTTTAGTAGCTTCAGTTGGTCATTGCATGTCTCTTAAGTTTAGCACTTTTTATTTCTTGTGTATGGTTTCTCTCACTTACTCAGTACATTTAAAGTACTGATGGATACTTTTATGTTGTATCATTTTATGATAGAGCTGAAGGATCTCAGTCTCAGCCTCGCTAGCCAATCGCTCCCAGAAGACTTTCGCTGTCCTATTTGGTGAGTCCTCATCTTTCGAGGAAGAAGATTATTTTATTCAGTTTTGCTTTCTTCTATTATAGTTGGAGTGAGCTGGGGGCATGTCCCAACAACTCATCAATTGTAGTGGCTTTCAGACACATATATGGATTTTCGGACTTATAGTTCTACTCAGATGTTTCTTAAAACTTTATGATCCAGCTCTATTTCCTAAATGTTTCATGTTTTAATCTTACGCTATATTTTATATTTACTCAGAATGCTAGTGTATAATAAACCAGGGGTTGACTTGGGCTTACTTGTGACTCCAAGTACGCTGTCCAGTCTAGGGTGTAAGCTCGGGGTGTGACAAACTTGGTATTAGAGCACTAGGTTTAGAGTATCCTCGGATGTCTAAAAGCCGCATCGAGTAGAGTCCTATTCATGGGTGTGAAGTGATCTTGGGCAGATTTATATGCCCAAGTGATACTCAAAAGTACCATTTTCGCCTTGTTTATCTAGCAATGCGTATACATTTTCATATAATTGGTAATAAAATGTGAATTTATACTAACCAACATGATTAGCATTGTTTTGTAGGTAAAATGTGATTTCGAGGAGCTAAAATGCATGTTGGATGATATCGGAGTTGGACTTGGAATCGAGCTAGGAAAAAGGCATTGGACTGCACAAATTAAAGGGGCTCCGCGATAGAGCCGTGTCACGCTGCCATCGCGGAGGCATTCTGCCTGGAGGGTGAAAATTCATCAATATCCAGTGGAGGTTCGCGACTGCTCCGTGGCACGGTGCCTAGCCTCTGCGTTGCACGTCGTGCCACGTTGGTGTTTGATTTCCCGGACCCCCAGTTCTAGTGAGGGTCCGCGTTCATGGCGTGTCACGGAGGCAGTGCTCCGCGATGCACTCCGTGACACGTTGCTCATTATTTCGGGAAAAATTCCCTCTAGTATAAATAGAACACTTAAGTGTATTTTTCATAATTCAGACTTGGTGGAGCAAGGACGTGGGTTACAGGCAGTTGAGGGATGAAAGTTCAGGGTTTTTTCTCTCTTTCTTTCTTCTCTAATTCAATTGTTTGTATGATTAACACTTGTTTTAGGATGATTAATCCACAAATGAGTGGCTAATTCCCTTCCTTGCTGAGGTTATGAATACTTGTGATGAATTTTGATTATTGATTATATGGTTTTTCATCTTTTTCTTCCATGTTGTTCTATTAATTCTTGTTCTTACTGCATTGGTGTGTGGCCTACATTAATGTACATCTAAAAAGTCCGATTTCACTCGAGAGAGCACGAAATTGGAAAGTTGTGAATTAATAGGATATTGTTCTTTACTTGATTTGGGAAAATTGAGTTTTGATGTGCTTTCCTGATAGAAATATACTTGAAAGCCGTATTAGTCAATTTAGGAACCGGAATTGTATAGCTAGAACATGAATTGCATTTGATCACAGAAATGTAGACGGATGGTTCATGATTCTTAAGTGAGATTAAATACGAGAGTTTTAATCTCTTGGCAATTGTTCTTGGCTAGCAACAGGAAGAAAAGATTAATCAATCTATGATGATAATCAGTTTCATTACATGTTCTTTAGCCTCGGCATGCTTTTATCCATAGTCCAAATTCAAAGTAGATAATTGTTTGTAGTTTAGTATAAAATTTATAAAACAAATTATTCAATTTTTGGTTATTTAGTTGTCAGCATATTTAGAAGTAAAAATATAGTATACTTGAGCAAATTGCACTTATCCCAAGTCTCTGTGGAATCGATACTTGGCTTACTAAAGCCACTTACTACTTGTTCGACCACGTGCACTTGCGTGTCGGTTTTATAATACCCATACTACGCACCGAACATGAAGCGCGCGACATTTATGACCGGGAGGCCATGAGATGTTATTAGGAAAACTCCCTTTTATTCATATTCTTTATCGTGCGTCGAAATTCAATTCCAGAATCATTCTCCTAACTCATGCTCTATTTCATTTCTGTGAATCATGCCTCTGCGACGTGGTAACGGGAGAAGCGCCGGTAATGCTCACCGACCTGCCCCACCAGCCCAGCAGCCCCTTAGGATGACTCAGTGTCTACCACAGAGTTCAGGGTGGCCACTCAGCTGCTCACTCAAACTGTTACCAACCAGGGGAACCAGTAGGTGGTTCCAATCAACAACAATGGGTCCGTAGCAGCTGCCTGAGTGCGGGACTTCACTCGTATTAACCCTCTGGATTGTCACGAACCTAACGTAGGAGAGGACCCACAAGGGTTTGTGGATGAGATTAGGAAGATCATCCGAATTATGGGTGTCAGTCCCTCAGAGAGTGCCGACTTGGCTGCCTACCAACTGAAAGGGGTAGCCCAAGTCTGGTATGATCAGTGGAAGTTAGGAGGCCAGCAGGAGCAGGAACGGTAGAATGGAAGGAGTTCATTATAGCCTTTCTGGACAGATTCTTCCCTCTGGAGCTCAAGGAGGCAAAAGTAGTGGAGTTCATGAATCTGAGATAGGGAAACCAGACAGTAGAGGAATATGCTCTGGAGTTCACCAGGTTGTCCAAATATGCTCCAGAGATGGTTGTCGAGCCCAGGGTTTTCATGCTGAAGTTTGTTAATGGGGTGTTGCACCTGGTCCTCAAAGAGTGCAGGACAGCGATGCGGACTAAGAATATTGACCTCTCCAACCTTATTGTCTCTGCCCAAAAGATTCAGGCAGAAAAACTGAGGGACATGGAGCGAAAGAACAAGCGGGTAAGGACTGGTCAATCAGATTATGGCCACCAGAGGTTTGGCAATAGTAGTCGCGCACAGCAGCAGCAGAGGGCTCCAAAACCTAGCTCAGCCAGCACCCCTACCTTTTGGTCCTGTTAGGATAGGACGGGCGGAGCATCTGGCTATCAGTCCCAGAGCCACAGTATCGGAAATAGGTATCCAGCTTGCCTAAGTGTGGCAAGAACGACCCAAGAGAGTATCTTCAGGGTCTAGAGGGTTGTTTTGGTTATGGACAGCTTGGTCATCGGCTTAAGGAGTGTCCGTAAGCAGGACGGGGAAGGTCACAATCCACTACCTCAGCAGCTCCATCAGGCTGACCAGCTCAGCAGGCCAACCCTTTAGGTATGGATGGCGGCCAGCGCCAAAACCGTTTTTATGCATTGTCTTCTCGTTAGGATCAGGAGAGCTCACCTGATGTGATCACGGGTATGTTATGTATTTTTCACCTAGATGTGTATACCCTACTTGATCTTGGGGCCACAATATCATTCGTGACTCCCTACGTAGCATTCCAGTTTGAGATCAGTCCAGAGGTCCTCTCAGAACCATTTTTAGTTTCCATCCTAGTTGGCGAGTCAGTTAAAGCCAATCGGGTGTATAGAACTGCCCAGTCTTAGTCTTCAATAAGGTCATTCTAGCTGATCTTGTAGAATTATACATGGTCGATTTTGACCTCATCCTTAGCATGGATTGGTTACACTCCAGTTATGCCTCAATCGATTGTAGAACTAGAATTATCAAATTTCAGTTTCCAAATGAGCTAGTGTTGGAGTGGACAGGCAGTAGAACAGCGCCTAATGGCCGGTTTGTGTCCTACCTTAGGGCCCAGAAGCTTATTTCTAAGGGATGTATCTACCATCTAGTTTGGGTCAAAGATTCCAACTCTAAGACGCCAACTATCTAGTCAGTCCCTGTTGTCAGCGAATTTCCTGATGTGTTCCTCGAAGATCTTCCCGGAGTTCTTTCTGAACGGGAAATCGACTTCGGTATAGACCTTCTCCCAGATACTCAGCCCATCTCCATCCCTCCTTACAGAATGCCTCCAGCGAGATTAAAAAGTTGAAGAAGCAGCTAAAAGACCTTCTTGATAAGGGTTTTATCAGACCCAACATCTCTCCCTAGGGTTCTCCAGTACTATTCATGTGAAACAAAGACGATACTCTCAAAATGTGCATCGATTACCGTTAATGAATAAGGTCACAGTAAAAAATAGGTATCCCCTACCCAGAATTGACGACTTATTCGACCAACTTCAGGGATCCAGTTGTTTCTCCAAAATAGATCTTAGGTCGGGGTATCATCAGCTAAGAGTTAGAGAGTGTGACATACCGAAAATAGCTTTTAGGACTTGGTATGGTCACTATGAGTTAGTGGTTATGCCATTCGGACTAACAAATGCCTCTGCAGCCTTTATGGACCTGATGAATAGAGTCTTAAAGAAGTATCTAAATATGTTCATCATTGTATTTATCGACGACATTCTGGTATACTCCAGAAATGAGGAAGAGAATGATAATCACTTGAGGATAGTGCTTTAGACACTCAGAGACTGTAGTTGTTCGCCAAGTTCAGCAAATGCGAATTCTGGTTGAAGTCCGTGACTTTCCTGGGTCATATGGTCTCGGGTGAGGGTATTCAGGTTGATCCTAAAAAGATAGCAGCAGTGAAATATTGGCACAAACCTACCTCCCTAACCGAAATCAGGAGTTTCTTAGGTCTAGCCGGGTGTTACTGACGTTTTGTGGAAGGTTTTTCTTTTATAGCTGTCACGATCGGAACGTAGACCCCGATCGTAACATGGGACAAGGAACCCTAAAAGGTACCAAGTCAACCCATGGCATAAGCATACATCTAATTCAATCAAGAACTGAATAACCAACAATACAATTATAGCGGAAGTCTAACTTGAATATAACATACAAATATAAAATCCGAAGCTGAATAAATACATATGTCTGAATAGCCTCTAAACATGATGAGTTGATGGGACAAGATCCCAACTAACTCGACAAGCAAAAACTGAAATACATAAATAAAATTGAATAGTCTAGTCCTCGGAAGATGAGGACTCACCAACAAAGCAATGCTAACTCTGGCAAGCTGACTAAGAGCAGGGCTGAACCTGAGAGTCGAATCCTGTATCATGAAACGAAATAGCATAGAAGTATGCGGTCAGTACGTGGAATGTACTGAGTATGCAAGGTAAGTAAAACCTCTAATGTAAATAAAATCATTTAAAGACAATGCATAATATAAGCGTAAACATAAGAATCTGAGAGTAGGGCTTGCATGCATTCTATATGAAACCATGATCTCTTCATAACATAACATAACATAACTTCATAACATCATAACTGAATTGATTGACTCAAAGCTGAATACTAACGTTTATAAGTAAAGTTGAACATTGAGTCAAACCTGTTTTAGAACATGCAATTACATAAATGTCATAAGTAATGAACATACATATCTGAAATCATGAGGAACAATGGGAGACTCGTCTTTTAACCGACATACCACTAAAGAGCTTACGTGGTCCCGAATATTACACTCAAGTGGGTAGATCCGTCCAAAGTCTTGCTAGGGCTAAGGATGCTACCATGATATCGATATCAAGCTGAAGGCCCATTCAGGAAAGGGAAGCTCACAAGGGAGGTCCCAAATCATATAATATAGTATAAACCTACGTTAGCGCGTAGTACTGAGGCATAGGGTGATCGACCCATAGCCTACTCGGTGTTAGACCATACTCCCAAAAACATGCATATGCTCTACATCGTTTATAATGATGCTCAACATAGTCTATTGACTAAGCTCAATGATTAAATACATCTCAAGTATGAATTCATGCATATGAGAGCTTTTAGTTCAAAACATACCACAAGCTGAAAACATAGTGGGAGCCTTTGCTCCAAAACCATGTGGTAAGCTATGCATAGGAAGGCTTAACTCAAAACATACCACAAGCTAAGAGTATAGAATTAGGAGTCTTCGCTATAAAACAATGTGGTAAGCTCAATTCGGGAAAATCATCATTTATACTCAACATGTAGGACTTGTCCAAAGCTTTATCATACTAGAAAAATGCTAAATTCTTATCAAAAGTATCAATCATAACATGGGTAGCTTTAAAACATTCTTGTATACATAGTATCTCATCATCATCACTTATTCATTACAAATCTCACTTTTCATGAACATTTCATCAATAGGCTTTTGATTTACAAAACTAGAATCATGATTTTTAAATTGAAAACATTATAAAATTTGTCCATTCTTCATAATTCAATAGTAGAATTATAATCAATTCATACCCATGTGTAGAAATAGATAATTCATGTATTTGGGTGAAAACCATATATACATCATAGAGTTTCATGTTTTTGAGAAGGATTGAGCATGGGTGTGGAAGAAACCACTCATTCATGACCCTACATACCTATTGGAGGCTGAATCTTACTCTCCCTTGAATGCCCAAAAAAATTTGAAGTAGAAAACCTTGAATCACCCTTGATCACCTCTCTATCACTCTTCTATTCTTTTGCATGCATGAATGAAGACTTTAGGATAGTTTTCCCCTCTTAAACCCACCTTTCATAGCCTAAAACGATGTAGTTTAGGACCTTAGAGCATAGAAATTATGAAAAGACCCCTACTTAAGTCGCAAGGTTTTGCTGACTGCCAGTTCCCACGAGGGACTAGACGACTCATCCCCAGATGCCACGACTCATGGCCTCAAACTGTCAAGTACACTGTCAAAATCCATCAGGGAACCCCATGAGGGGCCCCACGAATTGTGGTGGCTGAACACGACTCGTGGTCCCCACCCATGATCCTCACTGCTCAACACTTCCTTGCCAACTCTCCAGTCCAGGCCTCGGGTGGCCCAATGAAGTGTGGCCTGACCACGACTCATGGTCATGTCCATAGAGACCCCTCCATACCACAATCCTCTTTCCTTGACCTCAAGTCACCCCACAACTCATAGTCCCTCCTCACGGATCACCTTACGACTTGTCCTATGATCTGGTGCCACATTTCAGTTTTTCTCCGTTTCAACTCCTGGGTCTGATATTTGGGCTTTCGAGGTATAACAATATCTCCCCCTTCGGAACATTCATCCTTGAATGTTGGAAAACACACAGAAAAACAGAGATATGCAATTATCATAATCAAATGTTGATCATTTAAATAGGAAACTGACAGAATGACTACCTCTGATTCAAAATCCATAGCTGAACTGAATTCAGGAATCATACATACATCCACATACATAAAAGAAACTTGCGTGCATGAACTGAACATGAAACTAAACAGAGCTTTAGGTCCAAACTGATACCTCAAGCTGTCACTGAGCCGGTACAGAATAAATGTGGGTATCTAGCCATCATATTCTCTTCGGCCTCCCACGTAGCTCCTTCAACATGCGGATTCCTCCATAACACTTTAACTGAAGCTACTTTCTTGTTCCTTAGCCTTCGAACCTGTCGATCCAATATTTCCACCAGAACCTCCTCATAGCTAAGACTATCCTTCACCCCAACACTGTCCACCGGGACAACTAGAGCTGCATCACCCAAACACTTCTTCAAAAGCGATACGTGAAGCACAGGATGCACGAAAAATAACTCGGAGTGGCAACTCCAACTCGCATGCCACCTTACCAACCCGTCTAAACATCTGGTAGGGGCCAACATAATGAGGGCTAAGTTTCCCTTTCTTTCCAAACTGCATCACTCCCTTCATGGGAGATACCTTCAAAAACACCCAGTCATCAACTTCAAATTCTAATTCCCTTCTTCTTATGTCCGCATAGGACTTTTGACGACTCTGGGTATTTTTCAACCTGTCTCTTATCAACTGAACCTTCTCCATTGCCTCATTAACCGAGTTCGGCCCTATCATTGCCGCCTCACTAGCCTCAAACCATCCGATGGGAGACCTATATCTCCGCCCGTAGAGAGCCTCGAATGGCGCCATCTGAATACTAGAGTAATAGCTGCTATTGTAGGCAAACTCCATCAGGGGCAGTAATCATCCCAACAACCTCTGAAGTCAATCACACATGCCCTCAACATGTCCTTGAGGGTCTGAATTGTCCGCTCCACTTGACCATCTGTTTGCGGGTGAAATGTTGTGCTGAATTTCACCTGAGTACCAAGCCCTTTTTGGAACGACCTCCAGAACTGAGAGGTAAATTGAGTACCTCGATCTGAAATGATAGATAAGGGCACCCCATGCAATCGGACCAACTCCCGGACATACAGTTTGGCATAATCCTCCACTGATTCCGTAGTTTGACCGGTAGAAAATGTGCAACCTTGGTCAACCTGTCTACCACAACCCAAATTGAATCATAGTATCGACGAGTATGAGGAAAACCTGTTATGAAATCCATATTAATCTCTACTCACTTCCAAATGTGAATGCTAATATCCTGAAGTACACCTCTCGACCTTTCATGCTCGACCTTCACTTGCTGACAGTTCGGGCTCTTGGCTAAGAATTCTACAATATCCCTCTTCATGCCATTCCACTAATATATTTCCCGCAAATCGTGATACATCTTGGTGGCACCTGGATGAATAGAGTACCAAGATCCATGAGCCTCATTCATTATCCAACTCCTCAAATCATCGACATCCGGAACACATAGGCGACCCTGGTACCGAAGCACACCATCTCCCCCTTGGGAGAAGACTTCCACCTTCTGACTTCGAATGGCTTCTTTCAGTTTTACCAAGATCGGATCCTCATCTTGTCTAGCTTTCACATCAGTCACAAAGGAAGATTCTGATCCATTCTGCACAACAACACCGCTATCGGTCGAGTCGACTAACCTAACTCCCAACCTTGAAAGTCGATGGATATCTTTCACCAGCTCCTTCTTCCCCTCATCCACATGGGACACACTCTCCATAGAGAGTCTACTAAGTGCGTCTGCCACCACATTAGCCTTACCTGAATGGAAAAGGATGCTCATATAGTAGTCCTTGAGTAGCTCTAACCACCTCTTTTGTCGTAGATTGAGGTCCTTATGTGTGAACACATATTGTAAGCTCTTGTGGTCCATAAATACATCCACGTGGACCCCATACAAATAGTGTCGCCATATCTTCAATGCGAACATCGCCGCGGCTATTTCGAGATTATGGGTCGGGTAATTCTTCTCATGGACTTTCAACTATCTAGAGGCATATGCTATCACTTTCCCATGCTGAATTAACACACACCCAAGTCCGATCCTTGAAGAATCACAATACACTACAAACCCATCAGTACCCTCAGGTAGGGTCAACACTGGTGCTGAAGTGAGTCGGATCTTCAACTCTTGGAAGCTTTTCTCACAAGCCTCCGATCATTGGAATTTCACCTTTTTCTTTCTCAATTTTGTCAAAGGTGCTTCAACGGATGAGAACCCTCGACAAACCTCCGATAGTATCCAGCTAAGCCCAAGAAACTCTGAATATCTGAAGGGTTCACCAGTCTGGGCCAATTCTTCACCGCCTCGATTTTTGGAAAATCTACCTTTATGCCCTCACTTGATACCATGTGGCCCAAAAATGCTATGGAGTCCAACCAAAACTCGCACTTGCTGAACATGGAATACAATTGGCGATCCTTGAGAGTTAGAAGCACTACACTCAAATGAGTGGCATGCTCCTCCTCTCTCCGAGAGTATATAAGGATGTCATCAATGAACACAATCACGAACATTTCTAGATATTGCTTGAACACCCTATTCATCAAGTCCATGAAAGCTGTAGGAGCATTCATTAGTCCCAAAGACATAACTACAAACTCATAATGGCCATATCGCATCCTGAAGGCTGTCTTCGGGATATCACTCTCCCGAACTCTAAGCTGATGATACTCGGACCTGAGGTCTATCTTTGAGAAACAATTGTCACCCTGAAGCTGGTCAAATAAATCATCGATCCTAGGTAAAGGATACCTATTATTGACGGTAACTTTGTTCAATTGTCGATAGTCAATACACAAGCGAAAACTGTCCTTTTTTTAGACAAAGAGAAATGGTGCACCCCATGGGGACTTGCTCGGTCTAATGAAACCCTTATCTAACAAATCCTTCAACTACTCTTTCAACTCTTTTAGCTCAACTAGAACCATTCTATAGGGGGAATAGATATAGGTTGCGCATTAGGAAGAAGGTCAATACCAAAATCAATCTCCCACTTGGGAGGAACACCTGGTAAATCATCCGAAAACACCTCTGGATACTCACGTACTACTAGGACTGACTGGATAGTCGGGGTCTCGGACTCAACATCCTTAACCTTAACTAAATGATACATGCAACCCTTAGAAATCATCTTCCTGGCCTTAAGGTGGGAAATGAAATGACCTATAGGCACAGCTAAACTACCCTTCCACTCTAAGACTGGTTCACCCGGAAATCTGAACTCTACGCCAGGGTTCTACAATTAAATGAAGCATAACATGCAAATAACCAATCCATGCCAAGAATAACATCAAAATATGTCATGGCTAACTCTATCAAATCTGCTGAGGTGACCTTATGAAGGACTAAGACTGGGTAACCTCTATACAACCGTCTAGCTATAACTGAGTCACCTACTGAAGTAGAAAAGGAGAAGGGTTCTGACAAGACTTTGGGACTGACTCCGAACATACTGGCCACATAAGGTGTCACAAAAGACAAGATAGCCCCCGGATCTAGCAAAGCATAAACATCAATATGGAAAACTCGCAACATACCAGTGACCACATCTGGGTAGACCTCCTGCTCCTAACAGGATGCTAAAGCATAGAATCTGTTCTAGCGCTGAACGCCTGCTGTGCTAGTAGATGCCCCCTGATGTGTCTTGCATGTGGGAGGGGCTACTGAACTAGAATCTGGACCTTAGGCCCCAACCTGATCCTATCTCACTGCTGGAAAATCTCTAAGCATGTGTCCGGGCTGCCCACACCCGAAACAAGCACCTGAACCTACCAAGCACTGGCCTGTGTGCCTCCAACCACATCTGCAACAAGATGGGATGCCAAAATCTACGAGTCTGCTGCTTTGACCCCTCGATCCTGATGCTCCCCCTCTCTAATCATGTCTAGGACTGGATGGCATGCTCAATGTTGGTGATGCTAGGGCTGATGATCTCTTGTGTGTCTGCTGTCGGTGACCACCATCGGACCGTGCTGAGAGAACTTGTGGTCCTCAGTCCTATCCCTCTTGGCCTTCCTCTCTCTCGAATGCGCCGCCTCTATCTGCTGAGCGTACAGCACTATCCATGGGAAATCCATATCCTGATGGAGCATAGCGGTCCTACAATCCTTGTCCAAGTAGCCCGCTACTCCATAGACGAATCTACTCACCTGCATCCTTTGATCAGCTACCAACTCTAGGGCATATTTTAATAGACAAAATAACTCAAGGGCATACTCTTGTACAGTCATTCTCACTTGTTTCAAATTAACGAACTCAGTTGTCTTCATCTCTCTCATCTCACGAGGGAAGAACCAGTCCAGAAATGCAACATGGAACTCTTCCTAAGTGACCGGACCTGCTCCTGCGACCCTGCAATCCTTCCATTGGAGAAACCAGATATGCACAACCCCTTTTAACTGATAAGAGGCCAACTCAGCACACTCAACCCCATTCACCCCCATGACTTGGGTGATCTTGACAATCTCGTCTATGAACTCATGTGGGTCTTCATCCACCTTGGACCCAAGGAACTCCGGCGGTTTCATCCTCAAGAAGTATCTGACTCGAGATGCCGATGCATTGCCATTTTGCAGAACATGCACAACGGCCTGCTGATTGACCTGAGCAATCAAGGCCTGTGTAAGCATCTGAATAGCGGCTTGGAACTCAGCATGGGCAGCTGGCTCCGGCTCCTGGAGCTCCTGAACTGGTAGGGCTTACTGATGCCCATGACCATTGCCATACTAGTGGCCTTCACCATCTCCATTCCTCCTTCTGTTCATCCTTCTAGGAGCCATGATTCTGCAATCGTGAATAGCATGAATTAGGAGGATAGAAAAGACTTTTTATCACACGACATAGATCATGAAAGAAGGGAACATTTCCTAAACGTCTTGTAGCCTCTTTGTCAAAAGTGTGGCGCGCTTCACACCCATGAAAAAGACTCTACTTAACGCGGCTTTCAGACACCCTAGGATACTTCAAACCTATGGCTCTGATGTCAAGTTTGTCACAATCCAAACTTAGAATAGGATCATAACATGGGACAAGGAAACCCGAAAGGCACCGAGCCAACCCATGGAATAAGCATACATATAATTCAGTCAAGAACTGAATAACCAACAATATAATCATAGCGGAAGTCTAACTTGAATATAGCATCCGTATACAAAATTCGTAGCTGAATACATACATATGTCTAAATATCCTCTAAACATGATGAGTTGACGGGACAAGACCCCAACTAACTCGACAAGCGAAAACTGAAATACATAGTGAAAATTGAATAGTCTAGTCCTCGAAAGACGAGGACTCACCAACAAAGCAATGCTAACTCTGGCTAGCTGACTAAGCGCGGGGATGAATTTGAGAGTTGGATCCTTTATCATGAAATGATACACATAGAAGTATGTGGTCAGTACATGGAATGTACCGAATATGCAAGGTAAGTAAAACCGCTAATGTAAATAAAATCATTTAGAGACAATGCATAATGTAAGTGTAAACATAAGAATGTGAGAGTAGGGCTTGCATGCATTCTATGTGAAATCATGATCTCTTCATAACATAACATAACATAACTTCATAACATCATAACAGAACCGATTGACTCAAAGAATTCTGACGTTTATAAATAAAGATGAACATTGAGTCAAACCTGCTTTAGAACATGCAATTACATAAATCTCATAAGTAATGAACATGCATATCTAAAATCGTGAGGAACAATGGGAGACTCGTGACATACCACGATAGAGCTTATGTGGTCCCGACTATTACACTCAAGTGGGCAGAGCCGTCCAAAGCCTTGCCAGGGCTAAGGACGCTGCCATGATATTGATATCAAGCTGAAGGCCCATTCTTCCAAGAGAAGCTCACAAGGGAAGTCCCAAATCATATAATATAGTATGAACCTACGTTGACGCGTAGTTCTGAAGCATAGGGTGATCGACCTATAGCATACTCGATGTTAGACCATACTCCCAAAAACATGCATATGCTCTACATCATTTATAACAAAGCTCAACATCGTCTATTGACGAAGCTCAATGATTAAATACATCTCAAGTATGAATTCATGCATATGAGAGCTTTTAGTTCAAAATATACCACAAGATAAAAACATAGTGGGAGCCTACGCTCCAAAACCATGTGGTAAGTTATGCATAGGAAGTCTTAACTCAAAACATACCACAAGCTAAGAGTATAGAATTGGGAGTCTTCACTCCAAAACAATGTGGTAAGCTCATCAAGAAAATCATCATTTATACTCAATATGTGGGCCTTGCCCAAAGCTTTATCATACTAGACAAATGCTAAATTCATATCAAAAATATCAATCATAACATAGGTAGCTTTAAAACATGCTTTTCTACATAGTATCTCATCATCATTACTTATTCATTACATGTTTCACTTTTCATGAACATCTCATCAATGGGATTTTTATTTACAAAACCAGAATCATTGTTCGGTGGTTTTGCTTTGGTATAAAACTACACGCAAGTGCACGTGGTCGAACAAGTAGTAAAGTGGATTAAGTAAGCCAAGTATCGATCCCACAGGGACTGAGATAAGGTAACGAACTACTCAAGTGTTACTATATTTTAATTTTAACAATGCAGACAACAGTGTGACCAATAGTTTGATATTTTTGGGTTCTAATTTTTATGCTAAGTCTAAAACGATTATCTAATGTGAGTCTGAACTATGAATGTGAGCATGCTGAGGTTAAATGAACATGTAATGAAATTAATTATCGATATAATTTGGTTAACCTTTCATCCGGTTGCTAGTCAAGAACTATTGACAATGGATTAAAACTCTCGTATTTAACCCAACTTAAGAATCATGAACCGTCCACCTACATTTCTGTGACTAAACGAAATTCATGTTCTAGCCATACAAACCCGGTTCCCAAATTGACTAATACGACTTTCAGGTATATTTCTATCCTGAAGGTAAATCAATTCTCAATTTTCCCAAACTAAGAAAAGATCATATCCTATTAATTCACAACATTCCAATTTCTTGCTCTCTCGAGTGAAACCGGACTTTTTAGATGTACATTAACGTAGGCCACACATTAATGCAGTAAGAACAAGAATCAATAGAACAAGCATGGAAGAAAAGATGAAAAACCAATTTAATCAACAATCACATTTCAATACAATTATTCTTAACCTCAGCAAGAAGAGGAATTAGCCACTCATTTGTGGATTAAACATCGTTAAATGAGTGTTAAACATATAAGAAATTGAATTCAAAGAGAAGGAAAGAGAGAAAAACTTTGATAATTTCGTCCCCTCAACTGCCTGTAACCCACGTTCTTGCTCCACCAAGTCAGAATATTGAAAAATGAACCTAAGTGTTCTATTTATACTAGTGGGAATTTTTCCCGGAATAACAAGCAACATGTCACGGAGTGCATCGCGGAGCACTGCCTCCATGACACGCCACCGACGCGGACCCTCACTGGAAATTGGGGGTCCAGGTAATAAGGCCCAACGTGGCACAGCGTGCAACGCGGAGCTGGGCCACCGTGCCACGGACCAAACGCGAACCCTTACTGGAATTAGGCCGAAAATTCCCTATCCAGGCAGAAGGCCTCCGCGATGGCAGCGTGACACGGCTCCATCGTGGAGCCTCTTTATTTTGTGCCTTCCAATGCCTTATCCTTTGCTCACATCCGAGTCTAACCCCGATCTCTTCCAACACGCATTTTAGCTTCCCAAAATTACATTTTACCTGCAAACAATGCTAATCATGTTGGTTAGTATAAATTCACATTTTATTACCAATCACATGAGAATGTATAAACATTGATAGATAAACAAGGATAAAATGACACATTTGAGTATCACTTGGGCATATAAATTTGCCCAAGATCACTTACCCCACACTTAAATCCTTGTTCGTCCTCGAACAACAATCTTACACCTCATGCAATTTACACCCAAACCTCGCTACTTTGGTTCGACAATTTAGGCTACGGTCATACCGATTATTCAATACAGCAAATCATCAAGAAAACACGCATGGTCCAATCAATGCAATGACCTTCAATACATCAAGACCTCCTAGACTTAAGAATCGACTCTCGATATTGGAAAACTCATGCAAATCAGCTGATCAAGACGTCCGACACGAAAATTAATCTCTCATCAAGCATGTGCCCTCACAACACAAGAGAATTTTCCCCTTTTTGATCATATGAACTCACAAAATTTCAAGCAGGGGCATATAAACACAATTTCGCTCTCTCCCCCAAAAGAATTCACATGCATCATGTCATGACCCATAAGCTTGCCTTTAGTGTATTACTCCACTAATATAAAGAAGTGTGATGTAAGATCACGTAGGACTTTAATAATGTAAGCTATGGAACTAGTAAATATTAGGCTGGCCAATAATAGCCACTAGCATCCTTAAGCGCCTTTTCCATACATCCCATCAAACTCATGGGCAGTGTTTCTTTCTTCATCCTCCCATTCTTGAAGTTTTTCTTTAGTTTGGACCATCTTATTAAGCACACTTGACACAACAACAAAGATTATTCGTACACCTTCATTATAGTTTATTTATAACAAGTGCACCTTCAACCTTTTCTTTCCCTTTATCACTCTGCTTTTCTTTTCTTTTCACCATTCTCACTCTTTGACACTTTGGGAAAATTATTTTCTCTTCTTAAGGGCTTAAGAGTTTTGGATCGACTTTATGGCTAATGAAAAGAAGGGATTAATCTTAGTTTACACTTTTTGACAAAAGAAAAAAATAATAGGCTAAAGGCTCAATGGGCTGACTAGGGTATACAATCAAGGTGGGTACGATAATGAAAAATAGAAACTTTCGGTTAAAGACAAAGAAATGCCTACATCCTTTCCTACAATACACCTCCTTCATTTCGTTTTGTGCACACACCAGGCATGTTCTAGACACTTCACAATAGCATGGAATAACAAAACCTCACTTCACACTTATTGCACATGTTCAATTCAAGACGTATTCACAGACTCTTCAATCAGCTAATTACACGAATTCAAACATTAAGCCTTAATCACACTGAATCGACTCTATGGCCTAGGTATCTCAACATATTACAAAGTTGCATGCTTTCATATGAATCACCTTTGCATTTCAAATATCATGTACAACACGCAACCAGAATTCCGAAACCATAAAGTAACTACAGGTTTTGGGATGCAACCCACAAAAGAAAAACAACTAAAAAAATATATAAATGAAAAAGAATCTACTCCTAACGACTACATTTCCCTTAAGATGGTCGTCATCCATCCATCATAGGGAACGGTCACTAACTAGGACTTCGGTTCAATGGGACCATTCTCGGTAAAAGAACCAAAAACAAATGCCGAGAAACCCAAGAATTGACAAGAAATTTAAAAATATCGATCATTTTGATAAACAAAAATATGTACAATATCAGCTTAGCAACATTCAACAACACACAACAGTTTCACATTTAATTGCAATACAGAACAACAACTTCACAATCACAAATCATAGGGTCACAAAAAAGAATTTGTTCACAGGCACAACAACAGATTAGAACATACATAACAGCACAACCAGCACCTAACTACTCCCACCCCACACTTATCTCGAACACTGTCCCCAGTGTTCACAAAAATTAAAATAGCACAAAAATTGGGTGGTGGAACTCCCTGGTCAATCAAAATACTCAACTTCTTTATCAGGTGCTGCTGCTTCATCTCCCATGTCTGAATCACCCCCATCGTCATCTTCGGACTCCACATCGGAGTCCTCCCGACGTGTATCCTCGTCTGTGGGGACATCATCATTCGTGGGCTCCACAAAAGCTGGCCCCACTCGGCATAGAGCCCTGGCATTTTTGCCAAAAGGGTAGTCTAGCTCGAGCTGCCATAGCTCCTCCTCTGTTGCCGGCCTCCCGTCTATCCTCAGCTGGAGCATCTACATCCCGTACATGTGAGCCATGTACTGATCGTCCCGAGCATGTCGCTCGGCAAGTGTAAGAACAGGCCTGTGGGTGGTGTCGGGTGCCTTAGTTTTAGTAACATCTAAGGCCCGCCGCTCCATCTGCGGGATATAGTCAAGGGCCTCTTCCTCAACATCCAGACCCCTCAGGAATGTGGTGAGTAGTCCACCAAATCCGTATCTGTGCCCCTGATGCAACTGGGCTCTCTTCATGGCGGAGATAATCACCACCCCCACATTGATCTCCAGCCCTTTCATCAGGGTGTACACCAGGCATACACGATCCCGGGTTACATCTGTCATATGTACCCCCTAGATTAGGCAGGAACAGACGATCTTAAGCCATATCCTGGCTTCCCTGTTCATCTGTGAATAGGGCAAAGTCTGATGGTAGCCCCTCTCCTTGTGTCTGCTCCATCTAGCTGTCGATCTGGTTCCACACAAAGTGCTTCTGATGTCTGCATATGGTGGAGTGATGTTCAGCTGTCGAAACATGTGGGCGTCTGTGTCCCGCGCCCCTAGGATAGCATTGAGGTGGTGGGGTTCAAAGGTGACTATTTGCCCTCTTATTTTGATGGTGTGACTTCTGAGAATCGGGTTCCAATTGGCATAGAATTCCCGAATCAAGTGCAAGTTGCATTCCTTGGGCTCTTCAAAGATGAAATTGAGCCCAGCTGCCTCGATCCTGTGGACAATCCTAGGGAACTCCTATGCCAACAATTCCCGTGCTATGTGTTCCTCGGGGAAGTACTTGCTCTCCTTGTGCTTTGCATACCACTTCTTCCCCTCTTCTGTCACCCACCTAGTTCCGTATTGGCGGCGTTGGCCGCGTGGAACCACTGGTGCTGCTGGGGCTGCTGTGCCCAGTCTGATTCTCTTTCTTCCGGCGCCAGATGTTGATGCGCCTTTCCCTTTGTCCTGCCTGCTTGCCATTGTTCCTATCAACCCAAACAGACATGTTCAATGTTAAGCCCATGAAAATTTGCTTCGACTAAGGTTGGGTTAAGCTAGGCTACCCCACACTTAGTCCTTAGCTAAAATTACAACATTACAGCAAGATCATACCTATTTACACAAACAAACAACCAAATATACAAACATGCTTAGTGTATTTGAAGAATTTGACGGTATATATTCTATGTACTACTCAGACTTTGTACAGCTAACCACAATCATTACCATCGATAACAATTTAATCCCACCGCACGTAGCAAGGAGAAACAAAGAAACGAAAACAACAAGAATATATCTACATGAACCTATACAACTCACCCACTTCTTGCAAATTTCACTATTCCCCTAACCCGAGAATCCGTCGGTCTTTTAGCATAATAACAATTACCACATTGACTCATCTCACTCAACATGTACAACCCAGCATGAATTTCACGAGTTCACTACATTTTTCCACTTCAAATTCAAAAGCAAGCCCTAGCTATGATTGTATCAAAAATTCGATTAAATTATGCAATTAATGAGTTCAAGCAATCACAATGATACCCGAACATCAATCAACAATAATTCAATTGAATTTACGCTTAATTTCTACTTAGGGCAAGTTTAGCTCATATCACAAGTTCAATATCAATGAAAATCAACGAGAAATGAGATGGAATTGAAGAACATACCTTGAATTCAAAGAATTGCAGAAAACTCAATGAAATCCTTGGCCTATTCCGTGTCACGTTGAAGGGGGGAGGGGTTTTTTGGGAGGTTGGTCGCGGAGTGTATGATAAATAAGGAAAATTGAGGGAGATTCGGGGTTTAAAAGTGGGAAATTCGCGCGGGTCACCCGGCGACCCGGGGTGACCCGTCGCGATATACACAGCAACGTGTCACGGAGTGCATCGCGGTGCACTGCCTCCGTGACACGGAGCTGACACGACGGTGTTCTGGAATTCTTTTAAAATTCCGGATTTACACCTCAACGTGTCACAGAGGGTAACGCAGAGGCCCTCCTCCGTGACACGGAGCTATCGCCCTAGCTCACTGTTTTGCCACTTTTACTTGATTTTCATACCTCAAATTTTCCTTTGCGATTCGCTGCATATTTTCCCTCCGTTCGACCTGAAATTCATTTTACTACAAGAAATTGGTTAGAATTATAGGTTTCACTCAAAATAAAAATAAAAACAAAAATGAAAACTAAAAATTTTATTGTTAATCAAGAAAATAAAAAAAAAAGAAAAATCTATTCACATTTTACAAAGAAAAATTTCACGGGTTGCCTCTCGTGCAACGCCTGGTTTACCGTCGCGGCTCAACGTCATTCAGCTCAGTTGTCCTCTAGGGTGATGGACGTTTTCTCTCGACCACCATCCTCCCCCCAGTAGTGCTTACATCGTTCTGGTGGTTTTCCCAATAACTCTTGTGAATCCTTTATCTGCGCATCATCAACTCGATCAATCACATTGATCACCGAGAGTTTCTCGTACACAGTCGGGAGTTTGGTGGCCTTGTACACATCGAACACTTCCACCTTGTCGTGTGCTCACATGGTTAGCTGCCCTGCAGCTACGTCAATCAGTGCTTTCCCGGTCGCCAAGAAAGGACATCCCAAAATAAATGGGACTTCCGCGTCTAGTTCAAAATCCAGCACGACGAAATCTACCGGGAAGATCAGGGAGCCAACTTGCACCAGAACGTCCTCCACAATGCCATCAGGTCTGGCTAAGGATCAATTTGCTAATTGCAAGATCACTGTTGTGGGTCTAGGACTTCCTAGACACAGCTTTTTGAATACCGATGACGGCATCAAATTAATGCTCGCTCCCAAATCACATAATCCACGAGCTCGGATACTCTTCCTAATAGTAATCTGTATAGTAAAGCTCCCAGGATCTTTGAGCTTTGTGGGCAGTCGATTTTGTATCCGGGAAGTGCACTCCTCCGTGAGAGCCACCGTAGCATACTCAGTCAACCGACTTTTGTTTGCCACGATGTCCTTTATATACTTAGCATACTTCGGCACTCCCTGCAAAACATCAACAAGAGGTAAGTTAATATGTACCTGTTTCAGCACCTCCATGAATTTCTTGAAACACGCCTCCTCCTTGTGTTTCTTTAATCGTTGAGAGAACGAGGGTCGTGGTCTTTCTGAGTCAGCTTCCTTTGTCTTCCCCCTCTCATCACTTTGCTCCCTCTCAACTTCTGCTGCTCCCGATTGTTGAGGTGGTCTTTCTGGTTCCACCTCTTTCAGCTGCAAACCACTCCTTGTGGTCACCGCATTCACCTGCTTGGGGTTGGGATCTGTGTCACTCGGAAGTCCTCCTCTAGGCCTGGTGTTTTGGGCTCCAGCAAATTGCCCAAATTGATATTCAAGTTCCTTAGTAGCTAACTGGTTGTTCTTCACCTCGGCTGCCAATTTCACATAGTCAGCCTGCAATTGAGCTTGGTTAGCTATCATCATCTTGAACATCTCCTCAATGCTGGGTGATGGTGGTGGAGGAGGTGCATTGTTGTTTCTATATTGTGCCTGATAGTTCTGCTGCCCTCCTTGATTCCTCTGCGCCCTCTGACTTGAACTTTGCCCCTGATGGTTGTTGCTACCCCAAGAGAAATTCGGTTGATTCCTCCAGTTGAAATTATTGTTGTTGCCACATTGTTGGTGGTTGTTCCTCTGTACATTTCCCACAAAGTTCACTGAGTCAGGATTTGCTCCACAACACTTAGCAGCTCACTGCTCCCGCACACTTCACACCAAATCTGTTGCACTGCATTCACTGGGGCTTGAGGCTGGTTCATAATTCAATAGTAGAATTATAATCAATTCATACCCATGTGTAGAAATAGATAATTCATGTATTTAGGTGAAAACCCTATAGATACATCATAGAGTTTCATGCTTTCTAGAGAAGGATTGGGCATAGGTGTGGAAGAAACCACCCATTCATTACCCTACATACCTGTTGGAGGATGAATCTTACTCTCCCTTGAACGCCCAAAAATATTTGAAGGAGAAAACCTTGAATCACCCTTGATCACCTCTCTATCACTATTCTATTCTTTTGCATGCATGAATGAACACTTTAGGATAGTTTTCCCCTCTTAAACCCACCTTTCCTATCCTAAAATGACGTAGTTTAGGACCCTAGAGCATAGGAATTATGAAAAGACCTTTACTTAAGTCGCAGGGTTTTGCTGACTGTTAGTCCCCATGAGGGATTGGATGACTCATCCCCAGATGCCATGACTCGTGGCCTCAAACTATCAAGTACATTGACAAAATCCATTAGGAAACCCCACGAGGGGCCCCATGAATCGTGGTGGCTGACCACGACTCGTGGTGTCCACCCGTGATCCTCACTGCTCAACACTTCCTTGACAACCCTTCAGTCCAGGCCACGGGTAACCCCACGAGTCGTGTGGATTGACCACGACTCGTGGTGATGCCCGTGGTAACCCCTCCATACCACACTCCTCTTTCCTTGACCACGAGTCGCCCCACGACTCGTGGTCCCTCCTCACGGGTCACCTACAACCCGTCCTATGATCTGGTGCTAAATTTTAGTTTTTCTCCGTTTCAACTCCCAAGTCTGATCTTTGGGCTTCCAATGTATAACAATATCATCTCCTCTAACTAGGCTGACTCAAAAGAAGGTGGAATTTCATCATATGCATGTAAAAAAGAGCTTCCAGGAGTTAAAAACTCGACGCACTACTGCTCCAGTGTTGACCTTATCAGAAGGATCAGATAGGTTTGTAGTATATTGCGACACTTCCATAGTTGGACTCAGTTACGTTCTGGTATAGCGGGGCAAGGTGATAGCATACGCCTCCAGACAGCTCAAAGTTCATGAGAAGAATTATCCAACTGATGACTTAGAGTTTGCAGCAGTGGTGGTTGCGTTGAAAATATGGAGAAGCCATCTGTACGGGGCTCACGTGGATGTTTTCACTGATCACAAGAGCCTTTAGTATGTATTCAGTTAGAAGGACCTAAATCTTTGTTAGAGAAGGTGGTTAGAGCTCCTAAAGGACTATGACATGAGCGTGCTATATCACCCGGGCAAGGCCAACGTGGTGGATGATGCCCTGAGTAAAGTATCCATGGGGAGTGTGACTCATGTTGAGGAAGGCAAAAAGGAAATGACGAAGGATATTCACCGACTAGCTCGATTAGGGGTGCAGTTGGTTGATTCAGCTAAGGGTAGAGTGGTAATGCAAAGTGGGTTAGATTCCTCATTGGTTGTTGAAGTTTAGTCCAGACAGGATGAAGATCCCATCTTACTTAAGCTGAAGGAAGCGGTCCTCAGAAAAGAGGTTGAGGCTTTTTCCCAAGAGGGAGATGGTGTGCTCCGTTACAGGGCTGATTGTGTGTACCGAACGTCGGTGAGTTGAGATAGAAAATACTGGCTGAAGCACACAGCTCGAGATACTCCATCCACTCTGGTGCTACTAAAATGTACCGCAATTTTTGGGATATTTACTGGTGGAACAGCATGAAGAGAGATATCGCTTACTTTTGTAGCTAAGTGCCCAAACTGCTAGTGAGTCAAAGTAGAGCACCAGAGACTGGGAGGTATGACTCAGGATATCAGCATACCCACATGGAAGTGGGAAGAAGTGAATATGAATTTTATTACGGTTCTGTCTCGAACTCGACGTCAACATGATTCTTTTTGGGTAGTAGTAGATCGGATGACTAAGTCAGCACACTTCCTCCCAGTTAAAACTACAAATGCAGCTGAGGACTATGCTAGGATTTATATCCGGGAGTTAGTTAGAATTCATGTGGTGCCATTATCCATTATCTTAGATAGAGGTACCCAGTTCACCTCGCACTTCGAAAATCTTTTCAGAAGGGACTCGATACCGAGGTCAAGCTCAGCACAGCTTTTCACCCACAAACAGGTGGACAAGCTGAGTGGATGATTTAGACCCTAGAAGATATGATGAGAGCATGTGTGATCGATTTCAAGGGCAGTTGGGATGACCACTTGCCTCTTATCGAGTTTGTGTACACAACAGCTACTACTCCAGTATCAAGATGGCCCCATTTGATGCATTGTATGGCAGGAGGTGTAGATCTCCTATCGAGTGGTTTAAGTTTGGTGAAGCTACTTTAATCGGGGCAGACTTGGTTCATGAAGCTATATAGAAGGTACAGCTCATCAGAGAAAGATTAAAAACAGCTCAGAGCCATCAAAAATCTTATGTTGATGTGAGGAGAAGAGAATTGGAGTTTGCTGTGGATGACTGGGTTTATCTGAAAATAGGGGTGATAAGATGTAGGAAGAAGGGAAAGCTCAGTCCGAGATATGTGGGACCCTATAGAATTCTAAGGTTAATTGGCAAGGTAGCTATGATTTGGAATTACCTTCAGAGTTGGCATCTATACACCCATTATTCCATGTGTCAATATTGAAGAAGTGCATCGGTGATCCAACATAAATTGTGCCATTGGACAGTGTTGGAGTAAAGATAGTCTCTCATACGAGAAAGTGCCAATCCAGATCCTTGATCGTCTGGTTCGTAAGCTAAGGAACAAGGAGGTAGCTTTGGCCAAAGTCTTGTGGAGGAATCAGCAAGTTGAGGGAGTTACATGGGAGGCCGAAGCGGATATGATGGCTAGATACCCCATTTGTTCCCCTCCGACTCAGTTTCATTTTAAGGTATCAATTTTCTCCCCAAATTTTGCTTTCAGTTCGTTTGTGTCAGTTTCTTTCACGTAAATGAATATGTGTATGATTAGGGAATTCAGTTCAAACTTGTGATTCAGTTCAGAGGTAGTCATTGTGCTAGTTTTCAGCTTTCATGATCAGTATTTGTGTATAAAGATTGCCATTCTCTGCTTTCCTCCGTGTTTTCCAACATTCGAGGACGAATGTTCCCAAGGGGGAGATACTGAAATGCCCCAAAAACACAAAGACTAGCCCCAGGAGTTAAAATGGAGAAACTGAAAGATCTACACTAGGTCACAGAACGAGTCATTTTGTGACCCGTGGGGGTGACCACGAGTCGTTAAGTGACTCGTGGTGAGGACTTTGGACTTGGTTGAAAATTTTGGAAAAGGGGGTGACCACGGGTGTGACCACGAGTCATGGTACACCAGGGGTCGTGGGGTGACCCGTGGTCAGGTTTGACTGGGAGTTGGAGAAGGTAGGCCCACGACTCATTTGGGATCCCACGAGTCGTGGTGTCACCCGTGCTGTCTCGAAGAGAATTTTAGGCAGTGTACCTAACGAGTGGGTCACCACGAGTCGTTAGGTACACCACGACTCGTGGTGTCCCCCGTGGTGACCAGTATGAGATTTTTGGCAGTGCACTTGATGATTGTGACGACAAGTCGTGGTCACGGGGCACGAACCATTAGGTCCCTTGTGGGGGACTGGCAGTCAGTTTTTCCTGCGATTTTCCTGAGGGTGTCTCAAAAAATTCCTAACCTCCGAGAATATAAACTACATCATTTTGGGTTTTAGTCAAATGTTTTAGAGGGGGTAACCAAGGGTTTTCTCTCATTTTTCCTCATCTCTCATTAGTTAAGCGTAAAGTCTCTCTCAAAAAGGTTTAGAGCAGAAGTTAGGGTGATTGATTCTTCTCAGATTTTTCAAGGATTTATCGTTGGGATTTCTATCTCTAGGTATGAAGGAATTCAACAAGGGAATAGTTCTTCCCTTATGTCCCGAAAATCCTTCTTTCTTTTCTCTATTAGCTCTAGCCCTGAGATTTTCGAATGTGATGAAATTATCTGTCAGGCCTCGTTTAAATCATGTGAAATACCATTTATGTTATTTGTTGATGTTTTTCCACTAGTTGTGACTATGTTGTTGCTTATTCCTGTGACATGAAATCTAGCCCTAGTCTTGAATACGGAGAAACTAGAATCTTCTGATAGTGTTTACATATTGAATTTTTGCTTGATTTTATCAGTGTTGGGAACTCCCATGTTGTTGATTGTATTTAAAATCAGTTAGACTATTGTCAGTTTGGTTTCAGTTAAAGTGCTAGAATATCCAGTATTAGTTAGAAATGTTAGCTAATCAGTTTGACTACAGAAATTCCCGAGGTGTCAGTAGTACCTCCCAGTTATTAGAATATGATTCAGAACTCAGTTTTAGTGGTTCACTAGGCATTCATGCAACTGTTAGATAAGCAGCTCTGACCAGCCTTAGGACCCTAGTTATAGATTACAGCTTGTTCTTTAGACGGTTACAACACTTGTAGATAAGCAGTTCTGACTAGTCTTAGAACCCAGTTCCAGAATCCGGTCTGATAAGACTCTCAGGGTGCTTCCATATAGGTATTCCTGACTAGTCTTAGGCCCCAGTTTTGAGCTATCAGTTTAGTTTTCAGTCTAGACTATCCAGTGGGAGTAGAACTTAGCACTGAGCAGACTGGGGTTCCAGCGCACCCACGCTCCCAATGTTGTCACCATAGGTTACAATTTTATTGGCCTCATGGCTCCAGACTCTTGTGATCACCCAGTTCATGCCTTTATACCCTGGCAAGATATACTTGATCCTACCGATAGGTTGTATACATTAGACTCCACGTCTAGCTCATGTGATCATATGTTGGTTACAGACTCTTCTACTAGTCGGTTCAATATCAGTTTAGTCCGGTTCAGCTCAGTCTCAGCTTAGCTCAGTTTAGAACAGTTTCAAACTACTCAGTATAGTTATAAGTTTTGTGTAGTCTTAGACCAGTATCTCAGATTCAGAGCATGTCTTTGACCATCAGATAGGGTCTTTCAGACCATCTCAGTTATTTCAGTTATTCAGTTCAGTAGCTTCGGTTGGTCATTGCATGTTTCTTCAATTCAGCACTTTTTATTTCTTGTGTATGGTTTCTATCACTTACTCGGTACATTCAAAGTACTGGCACATACTTTTGTATTGTATCATTTTATGATACAGCTGCAGGATCTCAGTCTCAGCCTTGCTAGTTGATCGCTCCCAAAAGACTTCAGTTGTCCTATTTGGTGAGTCCTCGTCTTTCGAGGATGAAAATTATTTTTTTTTAGTTTTGCTTTCTTCTATTAGAGTTGGAGTGAGCTAGGGGATTGTCCCAGCAACTCATCAGTTATAGTGTCTTTCAGACATAGATATGGATTTTCAGACTTGTAGTTCTGCTCTTAGATGTTTTTTTAAACTTTATGATCCATCTCTATTTCCTAAATGTTTTATAGTTTACTTTTAAGCTTCCGCTATATTTTATGTTTACTCAGCATACCAGTGCATGATAGATCAGGGGTTGACTTGGGGTTACTTGTGACTCCAAGTACCATGTCCCGTCCAGGTTGTAAGCTCGGGGCGTGACAATTGCATGCCTTCATCATAGCATTGTTTAGGTTGGTCTCTAATTTTTTAGTAGCAATTTCTAATAGCACAATTTCTTGACTTTGCTCAGCCTAGTCAATTTGTGCTTCATGATGGAAATTTTGTAAGGCTTATGAACATCCTTTATGGAAAAATTCATATTTTGGACAACTTCCTCATCATCATGTTGAGCTTCTTCCCACCAGTCAGTCAGGACTAGGCCCCATCGTTCACTCCTCCTTGTTATGCTTCTTAATGTCTCCTCAGCTTCTTCTTTTTTTGAACTAGAGATTTCTTCTTGAGGGGTAGACAATTGCATGGGCATTGAAGCATTAGCATCCTTATCTGAGTTAGATTCATGCTCCAAAAAAACTTAGAGCATGGATTTCATCCGGTTATAAGTATTGCTTCACCTCTCACATGTCATAGCATCATTCCTATCAAACTCAAGAGCAAAATTAACATTTTTGTCATTACAACTGTATTGAGAAGTGAAATAATTTGGACAATCACCCCAATGTCTACCATGACCACCATATAAAGTGCAATTATACCCATCATAGAAGAAAGAAGGTGCACATATCTCTCTTCTAAGGGTATATTTGTAATCTTTTCAAAGATGGGGTCCTTCACAATAGGGACATGGGTCATCAAGACATGGGTTGAAACCACCAAATCTCCTTTCATTCCACAATGACATAGCACAAATAAAAACAAACTAAATAAAAACAAAACAAGATACAATACAAGTTTGAATAAGTAAATGACGCTTGGCAATCTAATGTCAACTCCCCAACAATGGTGCCATTTTTTATAACGCTCAATACAACTCTCCCATCTAAAGGAGGTGGCTACACTCGTTATCAGAAATAAATTTCTCAACGAGTGTTGGGGTCGAATTCCACAGGGAATTAGAAAGATTATCTAAGAGTCATAAACTAATTCAAACTAGCAAACATCATTATCTAATAATTGAAAGGTAAAAATTAAGGGAAAAGGGTAACAAATATTGGATTCCAATTTAGAAGCAAAACAAGGGAAAATAACATTGTTGAAATCAATGAGAGGGAACTAAGGATGTGCAATTAATTGGGTGTCGACTAGATTGGGGTTGATTAAAATTCCTTACACTCAATTATAGCATGGATAAAGTTACACCCTCTGTTTTTTCAACCACAAGGATGTGATTGCTTTGGGTTTTCTCAAACTCCAAAGCCATAATCACAAATCTGCCACAAGGATTGAGAAGGAATTAAGCTATCTCTAGCCTTAATCCTTTTATAGGTATGAATATGGGTCTTGACTATCTTTAGCTCAAGCCTAAGAATCACACACCCAATTCCTCACTGTTGAATCCTCACCCAAATCTCACTTCTCTCTCTCAAGCAAAAGCAAGATAAGAAAACTAAATCAATGTTTGCAACCATTAATTTTTCAATTAAAACTCAAAGTAAATAATAGATCCATGCTTATTAATTGAATTTAAGAATAAATTATCAACACCCAATCAAGTTTAAACACCCATCATGCACACATCCCTAGAAAGAGATTTAGCTACTTATAAGTGAAGAGACAGAAATTATACCCATGGATAATTCCTCTAAAATCATCATATTAAGTAATCAAAATTAAGCTTTAAATTCTGCAATGATGGAGGTCTTTTTCCCAATGAGAAATTTGAAGAAGACAATGAAAAGTTCTCTATTTATCACTCTATTATTCTTCTCTTTGCAATTTCAAGGATATTAAAATCAATGACATCTTGAAGCGTGTACAAATTACGGTAAAAATCTCTAAAAATTCCTTATGCACAGCTATCCCAAAATACCCTTGGAAGCTTCTAGATACGTGGATGCTCAGGATGTTTTTACCCTTGAATCAGTGAAGAGGGTCACTTGCTTTTCATCTATGTTTCATAGATGAAAATCTACAGCTAGCAGATGAAAAGCATGTCAAAATAGTCTTCTCTAATGCAGTCTGTGGGGGCAAATCTACAGCAAGTAGATGAAAATTATATCCAAGGCTGTCCCATCTGCTTTACATCTGTGGTTAACAGATCCAAATCTATGGAAAGCAAATAAAAGCATGTTCAAAGAAGGTTGCTTTAAGTTCAAATCCTCCATTATCTTTGTTTCCTTCAAATGCCTGCACAAAGAAGAAAAACAAAGGCATCAAACCTCTCTAAATTGTGTGAAAACAAAGCAATAACTCATGCTTAAAAGCTAAATAATTTGGTAAATTACCAACTTGTCACATTTCTGATGATGGATTGAGAAGCGACATTCTTAAGAAAAATGTCATGTTTTAGTTATCATTTTGAGTTTTTGTACACCTATTTTGAGAGGCACCACCAAAAGGAATTTGCTTTCTTGGCAATAAAATTGAGATTTGGAGAAAAAAGTGAAAATGAGCTTCAAAAGAAGTATTCTCTTGTCATGATGCCTACACTCTTTGTTTGGATTTTTGATTCACAAATGAGTTTTGTGGAACTCGAAATAACTTGTTAAAAGTGATTCTTTTCAATTGATTTTGAGAACAAATGGACTACTTTGAATAGTGATGCCTTGTGTGGTAAGGTTGTTGTTTGATTCTTATTTATTCATATCATGTAATACTTGCTCTGAATATGATTCAAGGTGAAATTCTAGATGTGGCTGAGCTTGAAAAATGCCCTTAGGCTCTTTTTGGATAGTCACTTCATAGAAAACAAGGCCCTCCTTTAACATCAGTCCTAGTTAATCAATCTTTGAATCTTAACCAGTTTTCTTGAAAACCACATGTCACGCCCCGCCTTGGGAGGCATGACTGGCACCTGGTACCCTACTAGGACCTGGACTGCTGGACTACTGAGCCTAAGCACTTTTAGTGCCAGGCTGGCTCTAATTCTGGATTTATGAAAATAACGGGCTATATAACGATTGTAAATACAGCCTCCGGCCGACTAGGCCTATAGCCACCTGTAGGAATATAACAGCCACCCAGAACAACTGAATATAAGGGAATCTATGCGGGCCGACAAGGCCACCATGCTGACTAGTTATCACTGAAAAGTAGAATCAAGTGCTAAACTGATCTGTGACCGACAAGGTCACCAACTGACAACTGAACAAGGCCCCACACGGCCATCACATGCAAACTAAAAACATACACACGGACCCACACGACCGGTACAACTTACCACAGGGAATATACAATCCGCAAGCCTCTAAGAATAATAAGATGGTTGGGACAGAGCCCCGGCCTACCCATACTGTACAAACAAAAAGGGAAGTAAACCTTTAGCTTCAAGCTCCGGATGACAGGAGCTGAAGACTCTATACGCTGGCTAGAACTATGAGGGATCTGCTCCTCGTCTATGAGTACCTGCAAGCAAGTAATGCAGCGCCCCAAAACAGGCGTCAGTACCACTGGGTACTGAGTATGCAAGCAATAACTGAAAATAACTGAGAGCAAACAGTAATACTGATAGATACTGAAGTAATAGGAGACGGGCTGAGACTGACGGAAAAGAGCGTCACTTTACTGAAGAGAGTAAAAGTCATACCTGATAACATGGCGGTCTACTTTCTATCTATTAATAACTATCTCAACATAGCATACAAGAACCTTACCAGCCCCCATAAGCCGTAAGGTACCAACCAGCACACAATCTATATACCCCTACCCAGGTCATACCATCCACCTAGTAACTATGAGCATCCAGCCAGTCCCCTAGGTATGCAACTTGGGCTCGCTGGGCCCCTGACTATAGTTGTATCTGAGTTCAGAGGACTCCTAAAATCTGAAATATGCAATCTAAAAACTGTAATTTGCACCCCGGGCGCAAGCGCTCGACAGGGGGTGTGGTATAGCGTTGATCAGCCTGCTATGGGGAATCTGCATCCCATCTTCGTCCACTGGCGGATGGCATTCCACTTCGTAGAACGATGTATCCTCACCCTCTGGCGGGCGAGTCGACACAGCTATTAACCCTGGGGCAGTCAAGGAAGCTCTAAGGGTGCCCAACAAAGAACAATCATGTCTCTACAGATAGCAAGAGGCACATGTAATATATATACTGGATCTGATAATAATATTTATGTTCTGGTATTCTGTTCTGAATCTCATTTTGAAATGTACTGAATCTGATACTGAAATATACTAAATCTGTAATAATATTTCTGGAATATTCTGTTGGGACTTATACTGTTTTACTAAATTTCATGTTGAACACTGTATTATATTTCTAACATGCTTACTAATTTTCATACTAAACATAATATACAACTTCTAAAACAGTCTACTGAAATTCGTACTATTTTTCTATACTAGAACTACTAGCTTGCCGAAAGAAACTGGTTTTACATACCTCAACTGCAGACTTTCTGATTAACTGGCGTAGCTCGGCTAGTATTCAGCTATTTCTCCCAACTATATTCATATTCACGAAAGAATAGAATTAATTCTACTATTATTTTGGAAAGAAATCATATTATGGCTATACCTACTGCCTATTTTTGACTTATTGAAGAACGGTCGAAAACTCGCTATTTCTCAGGGGTCTAGAAGGGAGAAATACTCACTTTAATGTTTGGAGTATATTAACACTAGTTTGGATCAATTCCACTTACCTTAGCTCGGCGTGACGACGATTCGCCGGCTAAATTTCGCGAAACTAACTCTGCAGGAATGCTCCCGGTAGCTTTATACTTTGCTACCCAAAGTTAATTCGAGTTTGGACTACGTTTGACTGTGTAAACGGAAGGAAATTTAATCAAACCCTTCATTCCCCTCTGTTTCTGTTCGTTTACTGGAAATTATATGAAGGGAAAATGATTTAAAACGAAGTGGGAGCCTTATATACTTGGGGCCTTTAAGTCGCATTTGTCGAATGCGATTTATAAGTCGCATTTGTCGAATGCGATTTGTAAGTCACATTGGCCTTGCGACTCTCCGACTCGGCGCTTGTCTGGTCTCTCCCCGGGCCCTTTTCTCGCACATATGGCATTCTAAAACTCTTAACGAACATGCGAATAGGCCAACTAAGTGTCAAGAACTTACGGGGTGTAACACCACATTACAAGCCTTAAACCCTTTTTGACTCCTCTTCTTTGGCACTCGTTCCTCCCTAATTGCTAGTTCTGTAAGAAAAATGGGGGCTTAAAGCGCAAGATTTGGGGGAGACTGAGAGAATGAAATGTTGATATAGGCAAAATCCTAAGTTTGGGAGTGTGCTCTACTGCGTTTGGCCTGCATTTCGCAGCTGTTATCCTGCGAAATGCATGTTTTTTTTCCAACACCATGTTTTTTGTGCAACTACTTGAATTCTCTATTTAAAATTGTATACCTACAAAAAACTAAAGACAAAAGGCATAAAATCTTCCTAAATAACTTTAAAACCAAGCAAAAGCTCATGTATAAAAGCCTAATGAGTTGGTAAATTACCAACTCATCAGGGTGCACATATATGGAAAAAGTGGAATGAGCTTCAATGCAAGGTAGCAGTGATTGCTTTATGTAAAACCAAAATTGGTTGGTTGAAAAACCTTTTATCAAAAGAAGAAAGAAAATAATTGAGTGGTACTATCTCTTGTATAGAGGAGGCTTGATGGAGAGATCTAAGGTGTCAAAAAGGTGGCCCTTTGAAAACATTAAGATTGTGAATAGGAGTGATAAGGTGTAGTTAAATTCATATTGTAAGCGAGATGTTGATTCGTATCACAAGAGCGTTAGGGAGGTTCTAGTCACTTGAACTGCATGATGTCCTACCCCTTATCCCTAGCCTTCATTATGATGCGCAAGTCCTTAGTGATTTCAAGCTTGGTGACTCTACATTAGTGGTAAGTTATATGAAGGGCACGCCTATGGGTCAATGTGCATGCACTTGAATATCTTTGAGAGAGTGAGCATTTTTAGATCATCATATAATCCATATTATGTGAATTACATATTTGTGAATGGGATTCTCTCTTCTAGTGAGTAGCATCGCATCCTTGAAGTAAATGTGAAAGTATTCATTTCAACTGAAAAGTATGAATGCAACAAGTTGTGCAGTGAGCTTTTAGGAAAATCTTGAAGGATAGATGTCAATGATTTAAGATGCTTATTTATTTTGATTGAAATGAAAATTCCCCTAACTTGAATTGAAAGAATTATGTTGATTTTTTCCAAATATTTCTAGTGGTACAAATTGAAATTTGTGCACTTGTTTGAGTCTTTTTAATTTTTGAGTTTGTTTCTGATTTTCGAGTTGTGTTGAGTCTTAGTGGTTCTGTGTGCAGCCCTTATGATGCAATAAGCCTAAGTCAATTCCATTTGTGAGTGAAGTGATTTTCTTAAGGACAAGAAATAGTTCAAGTTTGAGGGTTTGATGAGTTGGTAATTACCAACTCATTTGGCTCTTAAGCAAAGCTTGTATCTTATTTTCATACAATTTAGAAAGGTTTTATGCCTTTTCTCTTCTTTTGTACAGGCATTTGACTAAAACCAAGAAAATGAAGGAATTGAACTAAAAGCAATTTGCTGAAAGAAGAAGAGGACATGCGTGCTGCACAATGGCACCTACAGAACACAGGTGCCACGTAGAAGAATCTGGAGATTGGCTGAATCTAACCTACGCGCCGCAGACTGGCATCTTGGTGCCGCATATGCCATAGCAGATGACATGAAAAGGACACTACTTAGGCCTAAAAAAAAGGATATGTGTATGCACAATGGCACTTGTGAAACACCAATGCCACGCAAGTGACCCGTGTCAATGCTGAAGGGAAAAATTATTTAGAAAAGGTACAAGTGTACCTGAGAAGCTTTCAAGGGTTTTTTTAGATAGCTATGCATAGAATATATTTTGATTTTATCCCAATTGTACATATCAAAAAATCACACTAGAGATAATATTGTAGAAAGTTATAGGAATAGTACATTCTACATTCTTCTTCACTTTGATTGGGAGAAAAACTCCATTGTTGCAGACCTTGAGCTGAGAATTGAATTTTATTTTCTAGTGATGAATGGAATTGATGAATTTTCCCTTGGTATAATTTCTCTTTCCTCAATCATAAGTAGCTAAATTCTCTTCTAGGGTATGTGTGGATGATGGGTTTATAGACCCAAGTGGGTATTGACTAATTGGTCTTAGATTTAAGTAGAAGGCATGGATCTATTGAATTCTTCAAGTTTTAATCTAATAATTGATGGTTGCAACAATTGATTGAGCTTTCTAACTTCAATTTTGCTTGAGAAAGGAAATTGAAGTTGGGTAAGACTTTAATAGTGAGGAATTGGAGTTTAATTCATTGGTGGAAGCTAGAGATAGTCCACACCTTAGTCAAATTCCATTAAAGGGTTAGATCTAGAGATAGTTTACACCCTTCCTCGAGCATTGTTTGGTTGATTTGTGATTTGGCTTTGGGGTTTGAGAAAACACAAGATAAACGCACTCTCTTGGTTGAGAAACTAAGAGTGTATCTCAAGGCTAAGGCTATCCATGCACTAATTAAATCTAAAGCTCTTAGCCAATACCTACCAAGTTGAAGCCCCATCAAATGCACACCCCTAGTCTCTCCTCTTGATTGAAATAATCGTTTTCCCCTTGCTCAATTTTACAGTTTGAATTGTTACTTGTTACACCTTTTCTCCCAACATTTATTTTATGTGCATACCTAATGCATGACTTTTGTGAATTTATTTGCGACATTTGGTGAATCCCATCCTCAATCTTCATGGGATTTGACCCTGATACTTGTCGGAAAAAAAAATTTGTCAGCAATCATAGCCACCTTCTTAATCAGAGAAGTATTTTTGGATGTTATCAATGATTCTTACCACACTTAGGACATTCTAGAAAAGTGCAACTTCTAGAAACATTTCCCTGAGACTTAGAGCCAAATGACCTACTTTTCTAATCAACATAGGGCCTGGGGGAAGGAGCACTAGCCGAAGAAGGTGATGGAGTTGAAGATTTCTATTAATACTATGAGCGATTTCCCTCGCCCAACCTCTACTAAGAGTAGTCAAAATTTCCTGTTCTACCCCTCTTGTTCTCCCTTTCCTTTCCCTTCAACTTCTCTTCCTCAATCTGAAAAGCATGGATCATAAGTCGGAAGATATCCATGTCACTAATAAGCATAGCGGTCTTGTAGTCCTTGATCACCAAATCTGAGACACCCGAAATAAATTTTCTCATTTGGGCCCTTGGCTCACTAACCATCTCTAGAGAATACCTGGAGAGTTGAGTGAAATTTACGATATACTCATAAATTGTTATAGAGTTCTACTTCAGGTTGATGAACTCCTCTACCTTCACTTTCCTCAACTCGCTGGGAAAGAACCTATCCAAGAACGCCATCACAAACTTACCCCAATTAACTGAACCTGCACTAACACACCTACCCTCCTTCTACTATTTGTACCAAGTCTGGGCCACTCCCTTCAACTAATATGTGGCCAAGTTTGCGCTCTCAACTGAGCTAATGCCCGTGATTCAAGTGTGATCTTTTGAATCTCATCAATGAAGTAGTGTGGATCCTCAACCACCTTAGAACCATGGAAACATGAAGGATTTGTCTGAGTAAAGTTCGAGACTTTAGCGGGAGCTGCATTTTCATCCAAATTAGCAGGTGCAACTGCCTACTGATTAACCTAATTGGTCATAGCATTAAAAAGCATCTGGAATGCATCCCTAAACTCGGAATGAGTAACCTGTTCATTCAGAGGGTTTGCTGGAGCCGGTGGGGCCTGCTAGTTTCCATTCCCATTTCTCCTTCCATTTCCTCTTTTGAGAGGCATTGTCTATAAACGTATAGAGTATGAGTTAGAAGGGTATTTAAATTTTACACTCTATTACATAATAGGTATCATGGAATAAGGGAAATTTTCTAAGACATTTCATAGCCTCTTCCTCATAAGTGTGACGCGCTTCACACCCATAAATAAGACACTACTTAACATGGCTTCTAGACACCCTAGGACACTCCTAAACCTGATACTCTGATACCAAGTTTGTCATGATCCGAGTCTACACCCTATACCTGACACGATTCCTAGAGCCACAGGTGACCCCAAGCTAACCCATGGCATGGCATATCACTAAAATAATTTGAGTTATAGAGAAACTGAGTGGAAGCTAACTTAGTTCGTAAAAAAATTATTTATACATAATGAAATAGACTGAGCTTAAATAGATAGATAAATACTGAGTATAACAACCTTCAAAAGTCCCTAAGGTTTGATCCTAGACTTGAAGTAGAAATTAGTAAAAAACTGACAAAATCCCACAGAAAAAGCCACATCATGACTCGTGATGAGATGTCACGAATCATGACATGACCCATGGTGAGCAGTGCCAAGTTTCCTAGTCTAGATCCAATGATTCAAGTCACGACTCGTTAGGTCCAAACATGGTGTGAGATTCAGAAAAAGTCCAGGACACTATCAGTGACCAAGAGTCACTATACAACTCGTGGTGACACTTGATGGGTCGTGACAAGGAGTCATGGTGAAAAGATCAGAAAGTGACCAACCAAACTCTAGTGACTACGAGTGGTCACAACGATTTATGGTCAGTCACTACGAGTGGTATGACGACTCATCGTCACTGGATGTACAAAATTTCCAAGAAAGTTTCAAAGGGTAAATTAGTAACTTTGCATATCTTAATCACCTAATCTGAAATGTTTTGGGATTCCTAAGAAATATATTTAAGGGTATAATTTTCCTAAACTCTAATTCCCATTCATTACAACATGAATTCAAGATCATTAGCTCTCAAGTTCATCAAGAAGCTAGGAAATTATCTTCTTCAACCTAGGGTTCTTCAAACATGAGTTAAGTTCTTCATTCTAAGTACGTAAGGCTAACCTAAGTAACAATTCTTATTCATCCTTATTCCCTACATATATACAAGAATTCATTGAGATTAAAGCTAGGGTTTTTGCACAATTCTTGAATTGCATTCTATCCTATCTATATATGTTAAATTGTCATTGTTGAATTCTTCATATAGAGTTGATTATTTATTATAATCTTATTCTCTTGATTGTTGATTATTGATTATTGATTATTGAGTTTAGTTCAAGTCTATTATCCCATGAACCCAATTTGCATAAAGTCATAATTTTGAAAGCATTGTGTTTTGAAGTAAAATCACTGTTTTCATAAAGATAAGCATATTTTAAAGAGAGCATGCATAAAGAGATTTTGAGAAGGAAAGTATGATTTTTACATGATTTTCAAAAGCTTAAGTAAAATTTTATTTTTGAAACTAATGAGATGATTTTGAATATAGAGCTCACAAGTTTTTAAGGAGATCATGTTTCGAGCATAGAGGCTCCCAAGCTTTAAAATAATATTTAGAGAAAAAGGTTCGTAAGCTAAGTTTAAAGAGATTTTTGAGAGAAAGGACCAAAAAGAGTTTTAAACATCTATTATGATTACAACTAAAGTGCTTTATAATGGTGTTTTCAAAGTTTGCCTTAGATAGGCATATTTACATGAACAGATGTTTTTGGGAGGATTATTTAGCATCGAGTTGGGTGAAGAGTTCAGATAACTCGTAAGCCCCAGAACTACGTAACAACATAGGTTAGGATCATGCCGTTGATTTAGGTGACTCCTCAAGATAGTCTCTGGTAAGGACGTTGATGTTATAGATCCACATATTGTGATCATTCTCTACCCTGCAAAGCTTTGGATGGTTCTGCCAACTTGAGCGAGATAGTTGGGCATTATGTGCTCATTCATGATGGTGTCAGTTATGATAAACTCTGACCTAAGTTAAAGTAATGCATTTTATGATATATATATATATATATATATATATATGTGTGTATGTATGTATGTATGTATGTATGTATGTATGTATGTATGTATGTATTTTCATAGACTGATTTGATGCATGAGTTTTATTGTGTAAATGGTTTTACACCTTGATCATATTATCATATTGTGCTCTATGCATCATTTAGAGCTTTAGTTTTAGTCATGTTTATTCAGTCAAGTTTATTGTACACAGTTATTTTCTTTAGTTGAGATATTCTTGCTAACCGTATTTTATTCAGCTATATTGTATACCGTACATTCTATGTACTGACGCCATTTGGCGTTGCATCTTATTATGATGCAGATTCATGTAGACAGGATCAGCAGCAGATTTAGGTAGACAGGATCTCACATTTTATCAGCTCTTGGCGAGACCTCCTACATTGGGAGAGTCCCAGTCATTTGAGTATTTTATTTTATAGAGCTTGAGATAGCCATGGGAGCTCTGTCCCATCATCTATTCTTCAGTTACAGAGGATTGATAGATAGAGTTAGAGTTAAGTCAATAATGTTACTTTATAACATTCTTTTCAGTTGCAATTAATAAATATTAGTTATTTATTTAGCCCATTGTAGTTATTATTTTCGATATGTTTTATTGAGATCTAAGCTAATAGTAAGCCAAGCCAAGGATTCGCTTAGATCAATATATGATCTAAGTGCCAATCATCATCCAGGGTCTAGACTCGAGTGTGACACTGAGTCATAAAGCTAAAAACACTCACTCTTTGTCTAAAAGCCTCTAGTAACTGATGAGTTGTCGGGATAAGTCCCCAGCTAAATCTACAAGTCTGAAACTGAAAATAGGAACAAAATAACTAAAAAGAACACAACTCCAATCCTAGAATGAAGAGGACTCATCACTGATCACTGATCAATTTCTGAAATGTGTCTACCTATGGGGTCAAGTCTGAGTATCTAAATCTATATCGTAGAATGATATAGCATAAGGAGTGTCACGCCCCACCTTGGGGGGTATGACTGGCACCTGGTGCCCTACTAGGACCTGAACTGCTAGACTACTGGGCCTAAGCACATCTGGTGCCTGGCTGGCTCTAACTCAGATTCAGGAAAACAACGGGCTATATAACGGCTGTAAACACAGCCTCCGGCCGACTAGGCCTGTAGCCACCTGTATGAACTTCAGCTAACCAGAAACATACTTACAAGGGGGAAACCTATGCGGGCTGACAAGGCCACCATGCTGTCTAGTTCTCTGTAACTCAACAATAGCATGCTAAATAATTACGTGACCGACAAGGTCACTACTACTGACTGGTTATGGCCACACACGGCCAACAGGAACTGAAATACTAACTAACTATAACAAACTGCACGGCCTCACACGACCGGCTTAACTGACCACAGGGAAATATATACAGACTGCAAGCCTCTAGGAATGACAATAGAAATGATCGGGACAGGGCCCCGACCTACCCGTACTGTACAACAAAAGAAAATGAAATACACCTCTGAATATCAAACTCCGGATGACAGGAGTTGATAACTCTGCGCTGGCTAGGATCACGAGGGATCGGCTCCTCGTCTGTAAGTACCTGCAGGCAAGTAATGCAGCGCCCCACGGGCATCAGTACCACAGGTACTGAGCATGTAAAGCAACTGAAATACACAACTGAAATGAATAACAACAGTAACATGACATATAAGCAGGAAGTAGCTGAGTCTATCTAGCTGAGGATAACTGGGGAGAGTTTATTTATTCTGTAACTAAACTGAGCGTACCTGAAGACGTGTCGTCCTACTGTTTATCAGTATCTAATTGCACATATATATATATACATATAAATACACACATAACCTGACCGACCCCCATAAGCCAGAAGGTGCCAACCAACAGAACAATCTATTTACCCCTACCCGGGTCTAAACCAACCAAAAATAAGTCACTCCACTCATCTGATAACTGTGAGCTCCTCCTACCGGCCCCCTTGGGTATGTAGCTCAGGCCTTGGCCTCTGACAATAAACTATGTCTGAGTCCGAAGACTCCTGCCTCTGGGCGCAAGTGCACACGGGGTAGTCTGCTACTGTATCTGTAACTGAAACTGCCCCTGGGTGCAAGCACGCAACAGGGTAATTTTATAAAAATCTGTATCTGAAACTGCCCCCGGCCACAAGCGCACACAGAGTAATCTGCCCCTGTAAACAGGGTAATCTGGCTTTGCGCAGAGTAAACTGAACTGCCCTTGCAAGCAGGGTAATCTGGATCGTATTATCATGGTGGTCGGCCATCATCGTCTTCTAGGCGGACGGCATCGCCCAGCTGGTGGCAGTATCTGAATCTGTTTTCGACACACCTATAACCCAGGGGCGGTGGGAATGCTAAGGGACACCCACATGCCATAGCAAGTCTCAACACGCAAAACACATACACAGCAAGCATGCTCAAATGAAAAATACTAATCCTATTCTCTTCTTTTATTTCAAGGTCAGTCCATATTAAACAACTGATGCTATATTCTATTTTACGCTGTTTCTGATTGCTGGGCTAACTGCTACCTGGCCTTTATCTGTTTATCTGATTATTGTTACCCGTGATCTGAAGCTATATTAGTTTCTAGAACCATATCTACTTCTGGAGCTACATCTGTATCTAGAGCTATTTCTATATCTAATTACTAATCTGATTACATCTGGATATAACTCAATAACATAGGACATGCCATCTGTATCTGGATATAGCTCAATAACATAAGATGTGCCATTTATTATCGGATATAGTCTCAACAAATGTAATACATATTATCTTGTAATCTTGCTAACTCATTATACTTCTTTTACAACTTCCATTCTGGGTATTACGTAAGAACATGCTGAGCTACTAGCTGATACCACATTATTATCTAAAATCATCCGACTATCCGCTATTCTGATTATCGCATGATACGTAATGATGTACTAGCATGCTTGCTGAAAATTATACTAAAATCGTTCCTGTACGCTGGGTATCTATTAATAGCCTTTATTCTATTTATTTTCTAGACTGTATTTCCTAGCTTGCCGAAAGAATAACTTTACATACCTTAACCTCGAGTTATCCGTCTATCAGACGAGGCTCGGTCAATACTCCAGCTATTTCTCCCAACTACATTCATGTATACGCTAATTAATACTAAATATAGCTTTATTCTAAAGAACGATGTCACTTTCGATGTAATTGTAGCCTAAACTTAGGCTTATCGAAAGACGGTCGAAAACTCGCTATTTTTCAGAAGTCCAGAAGGGAGAAGTATTCACTTCACAGCTAGGAGCGCATAGACACTAGTTTGGAGCAATTCTACTTACCTTAGCTCGGTAGCTCGACGATTCGTCGGCCGTATTTCACGAAACAAAATCCGTAGGAATGCTCCCTGCTGCTAAATACCTCGGTACCTGAGGTTAATTCGAGTTTGGACCACGTTTGATAGCGTAATCGGAAGGAAATTATCAAATAATCCTCGTTCCTCTTTCTCTCTGCTTACCCTCTGTTTTTCACTGGAAATTATAAGAAACTTTAATGAAAAATCGAAGTTGGAGGCTTTATATAATTGGGATTTATAAGTCGCATTCAGGGAATGCGATTTATAAGTCGCATTTTGCCTTGCGACGCGCCGACTTGGCGCTTGTCCGATCTTTCCCCAGGCCTTTTTCTAGCATGTATGGTTTTCAAATACTCTTAACCAACACGCGAATAGGCCATCTATATGCCGGGAATTTACGGGTGTAACATTTAGGTTAGTACTTTAAATGTACTATGTTTGTGGGATAATGCACTGAAATATAAAACATGCTAATAATCTGAAAGGTTGTACTAAATGCATAACTGAGTGCATAAACTGAACTAAAGTACAATGAACCTATCTGAAATGCATAGATACCTCTATGATACGGTATTCTAAAAATACCTACTGAAAGTACAAGTAAAACTGATTTAAGGGTTATGTACATGCACTGAAAGTTGAATCTGTAACTATTACTGAAACTATAATTGAACTTAACTATATTGTACTATGGGAGAGTCTATTAACTGATATATAACCACGTGAGCGAAATGTGGAGTTTTACATATATGCCCCATCGATAGGACCTAATATACCATGCCAGGATATAAAGGCATGGCTAGTGTGATCACTAATTGAACCGATGCCTATTTAGGCTAATAACCTATGGTGGCATGTAGTTTTTTGAGACTTGGGTGCATTCACCCCGGCCTACTCGGTGCTAAGTACTAATCCCAACTGAATACATATATTGATAACTAGAAATCTGATGCCCTAAGACTAAGTCAGAACTACTTTGTATGAAAGAGCTTCGAGAGTCTACAAGACCTGATAATACTGATTGTACTGTGAAAACATTTACACTAAAATCATGATAAGATCATATACTCATAATAAGATAACTTTTTTAAAGCAATGTTAATCATACAGACTGAACTTGAAATCATGCTAAAATCATGGTCATGAAAGTACATATGTAATTGAATATAAAATTATAAATTCTATGTAATAACAATCATGTGAGTCTTAAAACATTGAGGTAATCAGAGAAATCATAAACTAACTAAAACCCCTAAGACATGATTTTCTATAGGGCTGAGAATTTTAGGTTCTTGAAAGTATTAGGGACACAAAGGGTAAAAGGATACCCTTGTTGAAATTCTACATATCTAGAGTAGGAGAATTCCTTGTTAGAACTTGAATCTTGGAGCTTTTGGAGAGGAACCCTAACCTTAGACTTGAGAGAATTTGATGCCTTCAACGTACTGCTTCTGAGAGTTAAGGAGAGAATAAGAGGCGAGCATGACTAATTCCCTTCTAAAGGAACCCAAAACAACGTAGTCTAGGAGTTAAAAACTTAGGAAGTTATGAAAATATCCTTGAAAAAACGTACTGAAAATTAGTCGTCCGGTCTTAACGATTCATACCACGACTTATGGTGTCCTACCACGGCTCGTGGTACCCATTCATGGTTAGTGAGGCCAACTTGACCAGTTTCTAAAACTCATATCATGGTTGTTCAGGATGAGTCATCCTAGGTGACCAAAACTCGTGGTCTCTGTCCGTGATCACAGGGGAGGTTTTGAACAATTTTTAATTCTCTTACCACGACCCCTCAGAATGACTCATCCTATGTCACCACGAGTCATCCTTTGACTTGTGGTATCTGGACTTGACTTGGGTCCTGGGCTGCTTGGTTGTGACCAAGACTCCAACCTACGGGTCATCCTTCCTCACCACGACTCTTAGTGTAGGTCATCCTGTGGGAAATTTGTTCACTTCCTACTAGTTTTCTGCTTCGTGTCTAGGATCTGATCTTAGTGACTTTTGGGGTGTTACAAATTGTGAGGGTCTATTTTACCATTCTTACCTTCATAATTCTCAATAATCATATCAATGACAGATATAAACAATCCAAAGTAAATCAACAAAATATCTACAATTCTAAAGAATAACCATAAATCAGCATGTTAAGCAAGTAGTTTCTAATTATTTAAACCAAACAGGTAAGAATCGATATAATGTATGTTAACTAATCCTTCTAAATATAATTAAATTCAATTACTACGCGATGAGATGAAATGACCAATGATTTAGTATTCACACGCTCCTACATTAGGTAATTTTGACCCATGGAGGACTCACAAGGTCTGTTTATTTGTCATACCCCAACCCTGGGCCTAGTTAAGACCAGCATTCAATGCCATTGTTGGTTCGAGGGAACCTTATAACATGATATAAAATATAGAGCATTTATTTAACATCAACATAACATACGTAAATCAAAACTTTAAAGAGGAAAATCATTATGCATAAGGAAAGTAACTCCTTTTCATAAAATCATCACTTGAGTACATAAGTGAATCTAAGGTCAAAACGGAATGTATGATGTGAGAAAATACTTGTCTGACTAATATATGAAGCCTCTAATATGATATGAACAGCTGTTTTGATGAAACAAAGCCCCTGACATACCTCTAGCAAAACTAAGCAAGCTGAATAAAGACATTTCCTTAAGAACAAGTAGGACTTACCAGAAGCTAAAGGTGTATAGAACCTAGCTCGACCGTTTGACTCTATATTATTAAACAATGCAGCACCCCAACAAAAGGGACTCAGTACATATAAATTTGTACTATACATAATATAGTAGAATGAAATATGAAACATAACTAAAGTAGAAGGATAGATCAAGAATCATGGTCAAATCATGTGAAAGTAAAAATAGTTTTAAAATCATGTTAGGTTTCCCTCAATGTTTGTACTTCATTATAAAATTGTTCACTGTAAGAAACCTAAGTAAACTTTTGATATAAAGTTGTCTTTAAGTAAAAAAGTTTAAATGACTCAAGTGCACATGAAAATATCTGAGTAAATATAATTACATAAGTCTTTAACAGAAAACCTTAGCTTTTAGTGGGAGATTCTCAATACTGATATACACATATAATAAGTCACCATGTATACTTCATGCCATTCGATTAATGCCCGATCGATTAAGTATCTAACCACAATTATTGTGTGGGTTGATTTTTTATGTATATAACAGCATGAAAATATGATCCCGACTAAGGGAATCCCAGTGGGGGAAAACTAACTGTTATTTATTTGAAACAGTCGTAGTCTTACACTGAAAATTGTGTAGTTTTGGGTAATGGGCTCTTATTGACTCATACCGTCTCAGTTTCTTGAATACTTCCAACAATATTTAAATCATTACTGTGGAACTTGTTGGCCATTTATAAAGTTGGTACCTATTGCCTTTTCATAAAGTTATCATGTTGGCTTTTTATCCCCTTTGGAACCTTTGAAATTGTTTCATAAATCATAGTATAAGAAATGAGGGATACCCTTGAAATTATCTTGTGAACACATTAAGAAAATCATAATCTTTGTCATAAGGTTAAGATCATGAGAGATTTTAAAAGGCTTGTAGTGAATCATAAACCGTGTGGCTTAATAGCCTATCATATACCTTTAATATCATGTTATAAACCTTATAGTAAATACTGGAGCCTTTTGAGATATTATGAAAACATTTGAGGAAAAATCATAAACTTCATCTATGTAAATGAGTAGTAAAACATCATGAGAGAATTCTTAAGGCTTATTAAAATATTGGACATTTAGAATAATGTAGGTGATCTAATAAGTATTTGACTGTAAGAGTTGTTATCCAGAAGATTTTGACCTTAGGAGTACATAAACAATGAGAGTACACAGGATTTCCTAAGTAGGGATACGTACAAACAATGACCATATTAGAAAAGGAGTTTTCATAATCAGGAGTATTATTCGTACAAAGTACTTGAATCTTTTATGTTATAAGGGTTAGTTTAAGAGTTCATAATCATAGTAGGTTCGTCTTCATGTTCATCATGTCGTAAATCATGGTTTATGGTCATAGGAGTCATATCATAAGTAAAATCCTTAAGAGGATTCATCAAAATTTATATTTTGAAGAAAAAATATATGTTTCATATTTTCATAATTTCATGATAACAATCATAGAATTCATGGAATAAGATCATGGAAGGAAATCAAGTTATTATAGCATTAGCTTCATATCTTGACCAAAAGCGCATATCGTAATTTATATAAGATTCGCCAGAAAGACCACGAAAAAATCATGGGGTGGAGCATTATGGAGTTTCTAGTAAATTCATGACTCATAACCATGGTGGAAAATCATCAAAAGCATTTCATAATAGTGCAAAGTTCATATTTTTGACAAAAAGAGCAAAAACATAATTTAAACAAAATTCCTCGGATAACCATAGAACATTTGTAGACCGAGACATAATAGAATTCATAGGAGTTTGTAAGGATTCATGATGTTCCTATTAATTTATCATGAGAAAATTATCATTACATCAATACGAACCCTAACTATTCATGCAACCAATTTTCATGGGTATGAAGAAACAATTGTTGGAAAAAATAATGATATTTCACACATAGAGATAGCCTTATATAATGTGTTCTTTTCCTCATAATTATCACCATGAAGCAATAATCCCCTTATAAGATCAATCTACAATAATTATAAGGATAGGAACTATAATCAATATCTTAGAAATGAATTTTGAGACATAGAGGTGTTTCATCGGATACTCGGAGAGCATAGGAAATTTTGAGCCTTTTATGGGTGGGATGTACTTACACCCGCTTCCTTCTACAGTCCCTTATCAACATGCATAACCATCATAAGTCCAACCAAAACCACCACATCCATCCTCAATATCAGAACAGTCCCATATCCCTTAACCATAGTTATCACATCAACTCATGGTTTTGTAGAACCATCCCATGAGTTCCGACATTAGCACATACCTAAGGAGTAGGAAATAATACCCATGAAAGGGTTTAGGAAGGATACATACCTTGGAGGAAAAAGAATAACTCACAAGTTCAAGTCTTGAACTTCAAGAGTTGTTATTGACCTTGCTAGAGGAGAGAAGAATATTTGATGTCCAATTCTTGAAGGATTTCGTGGTTTGATGTTGTAAGATCATGAAAGATGTCATCGATGATTAGAAGGATTTTGGAAAGCACTTGTTGTTGGTGTCGAGATAGATAGAAGGAATAAGGAATAGAACCCAAAAATATGCTTAAGAGGAAAGCTGAAAACCGAATTTACACCCCAAAAATGCTCACTTACCAATTGTAGATTTAATCTGCAGTCTGCAAGTGAGCTTCATAAGTCGACCCCTGCAATGGCCAGTCACTGTTTAGTGACTTACGACTGAAATGTGCGAGTTATGGGCTGCAGAATCATTCTATGGTCCATACAATTCATTTATGATTCATAAGTCGCCTACCATAACTGCTTGATACTGCCTCAGTAAAAAATGCACATAACTTTTTACTCCGAACTTCGATTGATAAATGGTTGAATGTGTTGGAAACTAGATTCATAGAGATTTAGTTTGGTGGATAGAACACCCAAAAACTCTATATGAATTGGGAGATATGATCATTTAAAATTGGATCTTGACCGAAAATTTAATGAATTCTTTATATTTTTCACCGTACCTTCTCACATAATGTAGCTCCGTAACAAGTAACCAGTAAATCCTTCATTTCCCAGTCCAGTTACGACCCAATATGCGGTCTATAGATTAATTCTACAATCTGTAATTTTACCATTCTTGGTGAAAGTCACAAAAATTCAATCATTTCCCTCCTTAATCACCTCCAAACTTTCATAACACATCATAACTCATGATCAACTCTTCCAAATACTAAAAATTCATCAAAAATTTTCCGCTTTGGTTCTACTCACATTCATATAATAGTTCAAATCTTAGCACGACAATACCAGGTGTTATAGTATTTCTCTTGAAATTTAGATCGTAGACTCATCAGGTAAAATAGTTTCATAACTCTATCCAAAATCCAGTCTCTCAGACCCAATGGATAATCATCATGTCCTCTTTCCATTTGAAATCTGGTGTTCACACCAGAAAACCAGCAAGAATGATTTGCGTTAAGAAGATCATTACTTCCTCAACAGCAGTTTTATATCCTAGATCTGTCTCTGTTTTCTTGATTGTATGGGCCGAGATGCGCACATTAGAAATTACACTCTATCAGTGGCGGAAATGCACATCGTAGAAATTGCACTCTTTAACTTTATTAACTTGATTTTTATTGGGCATGCTATTAATTGCTAATCATATAACATGATTGCGCTGGGATAAAATCAATGATGCATTTTCTTCGTGGACATTGTATCCCTAACTATTAACCTACTCTATGATGACCGGAATTTCATATCTCAATAAAATTAAAACAACATTTAATAATGATTACTTGCCAATATAATCCAAGTCAACCAGTGCCAAAACACGATCTCATATTAAATACATTATGTCTTTTAATGACCCCCAAAAAAAGGAAAACAAACCTTTATTTGTGCTATTAAATATTTGTCATGTATTGGATTAGCTTTAGCATATAGAAAAGGGCCATTGCAGTTTGAAATATTAAACTGCATTTGCAAATTTTAATTGGAATTATTAGTTGAGAGGTTACGTTGAAAATTTCATATATAGTGGTCTACTGAAGATATGGTAAATTTTTTTTTTTAGAAAAGGGCTAAAATTTCTCCTGAATTATGTGAAATGGATCACATATACCCTCCGCTACATTTTAGTATCAAAAATATCCTTTTCGTTCAATTATAAGACCACAAATGCCCTTACTTTTAACAGATTGTCATTAGATCCTACTAGGCAGCTGATTTGGACTAAAGTTCGCTGACATGGCTATCCTTATAGACAGTCAACGTGGATAAAACACTCCACCCTTTAAATCATGCTTTTTTTCCCACTTAGAACCCTAATTTCATATTTCTTCCCCCAATTCTTAAAAAAGATTTCTTCTCCACTAAATATATGTAATTTTCTTAGTTACTGCATTACAACTAAATATATGTAATTTCTCCATCTTTTTTGTAGTAACAACACTAGGTACCCGCTTATAAATTTACCATATTTAATACATAATCAATGTTTAAACATTATTTAAATTTTTATTAATATTAACAAATTTAAATCTGCACTCATCCTCCTCCTTTTTTTTCCTGCAACTTCATACGTACATTTGTCTGATTACATATCAGAAATCAAACTAGAAATACTAATCTAACTCATTTTCATTTATGTGTTCATAAAATTATGATAATTTTTCTGGTTAAAAATTTAAAATTTTTGATGTTATTGTTGGTTAAATTAGTAAGTATTTATGTATGGTTAAATTTAGTAGGGAAGAAATCTTTTTAAGAAATAGGGGAAGAAATCTGAATTTAGGGTTCCAAGTGGGAGAAGAAGTATGATTTAAAGGGTGGAATGTCATGTCAGCGAATTTTGGTCCAAATCAGCTGCCTTGTAGGATCTAATGGCAATCTGTTAAAAGTGAGGGAATTTGTGGTCTTATAATTGGACGGGAAGGGTATTTTTCATACCAAAATATAACGAATGGTATATGTGGTCCATTTCATATAGTTCAGGAGAAATTTTAGCCCTTTTTCGTTTTGTTTTTAATAATAGCATGAAAAAAGGAATATTTAGTTCTAGAAAAGACCAGAACCATACCTATTAGCGGGTTGATAGTACTTGGAGTCGTCTCCAAATAATGAGATTACAGTGATTTTCATTTATTTCTCCATTAGTCTGATTGATAGGTGATGAGTATTTTATTAGAAATTTTATATATTCATATAAATCTGAATTTTCATAAAAATAGTGTTATAATCATTATGATATTCATTAACTTGAAATTAAAGGTCCCATGAATGAATCATTTACCAATGGATCGTAAAGCATACAGAGGTAAAATGTATGTGTACTAGTGTTACATCTCCCTAGATAGTCATGCAACAGATGGAAAGCATATTTGCTAACTTTCTATGAGGAAAAAACAAACACCATTGGATTTCATGAAGCAAACTTAGCAGACCAACATCAGAAGGAGGAATTGGATCAGGTCATTGTAGAATGTCTCTGCAGTTTGGGTGCTAAACTTTGATGGCAATTCAGAACCAAAACCTCTCTTTGGTCTGACTAACGAGAAGAAAATATTCAAGAGAAGTACATCCAATAGCCAGCAAATAAAGTTTATATTCTTTTTTCAAAAAAAAAATCAATAAATAAAGTTATATTCAGTCTCACAATTAGAGGATTGTAGACGGTTAAATTTTATATTAAATCCATAAGATATTTGAATTATCTTAAATTCAAAATATATTAATCCATATAAATATTATGAATTAATATAATTGGATTAATCATTTGAGTCCAATAAATATGGATTTAATTAATGGTCCAATTTTATTGGGTTAGTCCATCAAATTGGGCTACAATGAGTCCATTTTAAGGAGCCCAAGATGTCATCTTCCTAGAGGCTCAAATTGGTGCCACGTGTCAAATGACGTGTAATGCCAAGTCAAATAAAAGAGCCAATGGGATCATGCCACATGTCAAAAATGACACAGCATGCCTAGTCAAATCAAAGGCCAATGAAAATGCGCCACGTGTATAAGTGACATGTTCTGACTAAGCAAATATCGTCATGTCAACTTAAATCTGATTGGTTGAAAGAAGTTCGTCCTTATCGCAACTCTTCCATCCTACAACTATAAATAGGGGTCTCATAATTCAGAAAAGGGACCTGAATTCCAACAATAAGCCAGAGAGAGCTCGTGGATCAAACACTGCAGATTTCACTACAAGCTACAAGCATTCAAACACTCCAGTTTTTCTCTACAAGTTTCAGAGATCAAGACGAAGGTTCAAGAACAAGCTTCAAGCTCTTGAATTTAAACACGAATCAAGATCGAGACCACCAGATTCAAGATCAAGCTCAAAAGCCCTTGAATTCAAGTACAAGTTAAGATCAAATTCATCAAGTTCAAGATCAAGCTCAAAAGCCCTTGAATTTATATTTGAAAGGAAGAATCAGAGGATTTTGTAGAGATTGTAACACTCATATCCATAATAAATAGTACAATTGTTGCGATATTTTCCCGTCCTGATTATTATTTTCTCGACGCGAGATTTTATTGTCTACAAATTGACACGCCCCGTGGGACAATTTCTACCTCTCATCTCATCTTTTCAATCTTTAAAGATCAAGAACATCGAAACATTGATATGGTTTCCAAGAATACCAACTCCAATTCAATTTCCCCCAAGATTTCTGACTCCAAGTTCTCTGCTGAGGTGGAAAGCATCCTCGGTGTTACTTTTGAAAGTTTTGGACCCATCACAAGAAGCAAAGTGATCATGCTAAGACAACAAGCACTCCAAGTATCGTCCGCATCAACTCTAGTCTTTGGATCTTCATCCCCAAAAGGAGCAAGATCCTCTACCAACACATCAAAAGAAGAAGGCAATGTTGCTGAGAGAATCAAGAAGACTCTGGCTCTACTTGACCTCTCTGGATCTAAAAACTCTGCTACGAAGGGAGATGATAATACTTAGAGCGGTGGGTCTTCTCCACTCACACCATATACGGTGAGCCCGTCGAAGATCAATTTATGTGATAATCCATGCTATTCTCCAACATCTCCAACAATCATGATAGCGATGGTAACCGACGCTTCATCTATGGAGGAGAAACTAGCAAACTTGACGAAGGTGAAGTCCTGACCAAGTATGTGCAAAATCAAGATGCTTGGATTGAGAAGTTAATGAACAAAATGGATGGCCTAGTGGAAGGATAATCTAGTCATGCACCTGGAAAGTCTCAAGAAGTTCAAGAGGCTGAAGCTCCCACGAAACATGCATCACCCACTAAGGAAATTCCAGTTTCTTCTGAAGGGATGATTCCGTTGGACCAGTTGAAGGAGTTCATTGAAGGGACTATCAACAACAAGTATGAAGTTACTTCTAGGTCCTCTCTCATGTATGCAAAACCGTACACAACAAGAATTGATAACCTCAAGATGCCCACTGGTTATCAGTCTCCCAAATTTCAGCAATTTGAAGGCAAAGTGAACCCAAAGTAGCATATTGCACACTTTATCGAAACATGTAACAATGCAGGAACCTATGGGGATTACCTTGTTAAAAATTTTGTCCGCTCCATCAAAGGGAATGCTTTCGATTAGTACACAGATCTTTAGCCTAATTCTATCGATTGTTGGGGGCAACTGGAGCATGAGTTCCTTAATCGCTTCTACAGCACAAGGCATACGGTGAGCATGGTGGAACTCATAAATATTTGCCAAATTAAGGATGAACCATTCATTGATTTCATCAATAGTGGAGAAATACAAGCTTAAACTGCAAAGATAGACTCAGTGAAGCTTCTACAATAGAGATGTGTATCCCAGGAATGCATTGGGGACTTCTCTACATCTTGCAGGGAATTAAACCAAGGTCTTTTGAAGATTTAGCCACTCGTGCTCATGACATGGAATTGCGTATGTCTTCTGCTAGGAATGGAGTAATGTCTGCTTTTGACCCTCGTAAAGGGAAGGACAAGTAAGAACCCAAGAGGTGGAGCAAGTTTGTACCCAAGAGTGAAAATAAAGAATCCATGAACGCCGATGTATCATCTGTGAAGTTTACTACAAAGCTGAGCAAAAAGACGAGTATGAAAACAACTTCTTCTCGAGGTAACCAAAATCAAAAAATTAACCTTGAGGTAAATGCAAGAAAGGGAATACCCTTTCCTTGATTCTGATGTCCCTAAAATTTTTGATGAACTACTTGAGTTAAAGCTCATTGAATTGCCAGAGATGAAGCGACCCAATGAAGCTGGAAGAACAAATGATCCAAATTATTGCAAGTATCATCGGCTTGTGGGTCACCCTCTTGAGAAGTATTTTATTTTCAGGGAAAAAATTATGCGGGTAGCTAATGAGAAGAAGATTGTGCTTGAGGAATGTAAGGCAAGCTCTAATCAAACATCTATCACCTTTGGTTGCTCTTGATCCGGTCCAAATATGCAACTATGAAGAGCGTAAAGAAAGATCATTAAAGCAAGGTAAAACCCAAGTTGATGAAGATGATGATGAGGGTTGGATTCTGGTGATTAGACAGAGACACTCTAAAGCATGCCCACAGAAGGAATCGTGTAAACAACTAACAAGAAAGAAGATAGTGAGAAGACCAAGGAATCAAAAACATGTTGAGCAGTCAAAGAAACCAAAGGTGGAGGTGCGATACCACCAGAAACCTCGACGTCCTGTGACTTTGGAGGAATTCCTACAAAGTGGGTTCTACATGAACATTGCTCGAAACAACATCAAGGCATCATGCTTTAATACCAACGAAGAGGTGAAGAATGAAAGCCTATCAACGTTGTCTTCATTATCAGCGGAAAAGATTTATGAGCCTTCCCTTCAAGAAGTTCACACATGTGATACAAAAATCACATTTACAGATGACAATCTTCTACTTGGAGAAATACTGCAAAATTATCCTTTATATATGGTGGGTCACGCGCTAGAGAAGAGGATAAATAGAATCTTGATAGATGATGGATCTTGAGTTAACATTCTTCCTATTCACACCATGAAGGAACTCGACATCTCACCTGAGGAATTTTCTGAGAGTCGCTTGATGATTCAAGGATTCAATCAAGGGGTCAAAGGTCCATAGGTGCTATCAAGCTAGATAACAACATTGAAGATCTGCAATCGAGCGCATGGATGCATGTAATCGATGCAAAGACTTCATATCATATGTTGCTTGGAAGGCCTTGGATACATGAGAATAAAATAGGTCCATCCTACTACTATCAATATTTGAAGTATCTTGAAGGTGGAGTTGAGAAGAAGATAGTTGCTGATGATAAGCCATTTGCAGAAGCTGAATCACACTTCGCCGATGCAAATTTCTACTTAAATAACTACAGTATGAAAGAAGTGAAAGTTGATAAAGTCACAACTAAAAGATCTTATGCGACTGCTGAAAAAGGCTAAAGTTGGCAATGAGGAGCTGCACTCCCTTTAAAATAAAGGGAATATTGTGCCTTTGAAAAAGAAAAGAACACATGTACTCCGCTACGTACCGAAGGTGAAGAAAGAGGAAGGTCAATCATTTGATACCCAAACAAGTGTACAAAATACCTATAAGTTATTTGCAAAGGCTGGGTACAACCCTTTCAGATAGATTGACGCGATTAATTTCCCTTTCAGATAGATTGACGCGATTAATTTATCCTCTAAGCTACCTAGAGAGATCGTGGTTCAAAATACTCCGCAAAATGTGGCACTCCCTACAAAACGCACAAATGAAGGTTTTGATCCAAATGCCTATAAGTTATTTGCAAAGGCTGGGTACAACCCCAACGAACCATTGAAGTTAGGAAAACTCCCATCAGAAGCTTCCACCAGGAAATTACGTTAGGGTTTAGGGTATAAGCAACCACTGCCAATTCGCATCTCCATAAGAAGAGCGACTACCAATCACATCACTATCGTAGATGAATCTGGTGCGCCTGACAAAAGACCTTCTGTCTTTGACCGATTGGGAAAATCAATTGTGAGAACTTTCGTGTTTGAAAGGTTAGGCCCATTGAAGAAGAAGAGCAAGTTCCAAAGAAACTATTAGATCATGAGAATGCCCACTTCGTTCAAAACCCAGAAAGATTTTCAAAGTTTGATTCCCTCTAGAATGAGACGACGAACAAAACTAGTTGTTTCTTGTGGGGAGGTGTTGAAGGCGAAGAATTGCACTTAGTTTATACCAAGGAACGCGATGAAGATGAAGAAAGTGTAGGCTCTTCATGTACACAAAGTGAGAATGATACCTTATCTCAAATGGAGGCTAACGAGAAGCTAGAGGATGTCATCTGGTGTTATCACATAGAGGTCAATGATAGCGATCCTCAGGAGGATGAAGATGCTGGGGATGCTCCTCCAGAACTTGAAGAAAGAGTGAAGGCCACAGTAGACTCTCTGAAGGAAGTTAATCTTGGCACCGATGAAGATCCAAGGCTGACCTATTTAAATTCTTCCCTCACAATTGATGAAGAAATCGCTTACATGGATATACTCAGAGAATATAAGGATGTGTTTGCTTGGAGTTATAGGGAGATTCCTGGATTGGATCTGAAAGTAACGGTTCATCAACTTGGAGTCAAGAACGGTGATCATCTTGTTAAGTAGGCTCAAAGACATTTCAGAGCAGACTTGGTTCCATTAATTGAAAACAAAGTTAACAAACTCATTAAAGCTGGATTTTTTTGGGAAGTTAAATACCCCACATGGATTTCAAGTATCACTCCCGTGAGAAAGAAGAATGGAAAAATTCGAGTCTGCGTAGACTTTAGGGATCTCAATAACGCATTCCCTAAGGATGAGTTTTTGATCCCCATACCAGAGTTGATGATTGATGCTACCACTGGTTACGAGGCGATGTCTTTCATGGATGGTTCATCAGGCTATAACCAGATCCGCATGGCACCAAAGGATGAAGAACTCACTACATTTTGTACACCCAAGGGGATTTATTGCTACAAAGTAATGCCTTTTGGTTTGAAGAATGTTGGTGCCACATATTAAAGGGCTATGCAGAATATCTTTGACGACTTGCTCCACAAAAATATTGAATGTTATGTTGATGACTTGGTGGTAAAGTCAAGAAAGCAAAACGACCACTTGCAAGACTTGAGAATGGTGTTCAAGTTGCTTTGAAGATATGAACATAGAATGAACCCATTGAAATGTGCCTTTGGGGTTAGTTCTGGAAAGTTTATGGGCTTCATTGTGCGACATAGGAGAATCAAAATTGATCAAGCCAAGGTTGAAGCAATTTTGAAGATGCTCGAGCCTCGAAAAATTCATGAATTAAAAAGCCTTCAAGGAAAGCGAGCGTATCTTAGGAGATTCATCTTGAACCTAGCTAGGAGATGCCAACCATTTATCCATATCATGAAGAAGGGTGCTCTTTTCAAGTGGGATCAAGCTTATGCTAACGCCTTTGAGAGAATCAAATCATATTTGATGAAACCTCCAATTCTAGCGGCCCCTGTACCTGGAAAGTCGTTGATATTGTATATTTCAGCACAAGAAAAGTCTGTTGGAGCGCTACTGGACCAAGAGAATGACGAAGGGAAGGAAAATTCCTTTATTACTTAAGTAGAATGATGATACCAAATGAGTTGAATTATTCACCAATTGAAAACTTATGTTTGGCGTTAGTCTTCTCAATTCAAAAATTGAAGCACTACTTTCAAGCTCACATTGTTCATCTCATCTATAGAGAAAATAATCAAATTTGTGATGTCAAAACCAGTCCTCAGTGATCGATTAGCAAGGTGGTACCTCCAGTTTCAACAATTGAGATTGTGTACATCCCTCAAAAGGACGTAATAGGACAAGAGTTAGAAGATTTCCTGGCAGATCATCCAATACCTGATGATTGGAAACTAACCGATGAACTGTCTAATGAAGATGCAATGGTCATTGAAGTTCAACCTCCATGGAAGATGTACTTTGACAGTGCTGCACGTCGTGGCGGAGATGGGGCTGGCGTAGTATTTGTCACTTCGCAAGGAGAAGTTCTACCATACTCATTACCTTTGATGCAATATTGCTCCAATAATGTCGTTGAATATCAGTCGTTAATACTTGGGCTGGAAATGGCCGTCGACATGAAGCAATTGTGATTGCAAGTCTTTGGTGACTCTCAATTGGTAATCAATCAACTCTTGAGAAGCTATGAGGTCAAGAAACCTGAATTGTGCCCCTATCATGATTATGCTCAAAAGTTGATAGGATGGATTGGGGATGTGACCCTCTAACATGTACCAAGGAAGGAAAATAAGAACGCTAATGCATTGGCTACTCTAGCTTCAACACTAACTCTGTCGGATCAAGCACAAGTTACTATCTTCCAAAAATGGGTAGTACCGCCACCAAATGAGGATGAATATATGGAAAATAAGTTCAAGAATATCGCTGTCTCTGAAGGGGTGAAGGAGGACTGGCAACAATCCATTATTGACTATTTGTGTTATGGAATTTTGCCAGAAAATTCAAGAAAAAGGACTGAAATCCGTCGTCGTGCACCGCACTTCCTTTACTACAAGGATACATTATACAGAAGATCATTTGAGGAGTACTCTTGTGATGTTTGGGGGAGGAAGAAGTGTCCCAAGCTTTACAAGAGGCACATTCAGGAGTACGTGGGTCACATCAATCTGGACCGAAGCTTCACTTCCACATAAAAAGAATGGGATATTGCTGGCCAACAATGGTAAAATATTGCTTGGAATACGCCTGAAGGTGCAAGGCTTGCTAGTTTCATGAAAATTTCATACATCAGCCACCCGAAGTATTACACCCAACCGTCACATCTTGGCCATTTGATGCATGGGGATTAGATGTCGTTGGTCCGTTGCCGAAATCTTCTGGTGGACACTTGTACATCTTGGCTGCAATAGATTACTTCTCCAAATGGGCTGAAGTTGTTGCTCTTAAAGAGGTAAAGAAAGAGAATGTTGTAAACTTCATCAGAGTCAATATCATCTATCGTTTTGGCATTCCTCGTTATATAATAATAGACAACAGAAAGCCATTTGATAACTAGTTGATGAATAAAATTTGTGAGCTTTGTAGTTTCGAGCAGCGTAAATCATCCATGTATCATGCTTCCGGGAATGGTCTAGCTAAAGCATTTAATAAGTCTTTGTGCAACTTGTTTAAAAAGGTCGTCTCCAAGTCCAGACGGGATTGGCATGAACAGATGGAGGAATCTTTGTGGGAATATAGGATGATTCACCGCACACTGACACAAGCGATGCCATACTCGCTTACTTATGGAGTTGAAGCAGTCCTACCACTCGAGCGCCAAATACCTTCTTTAAGGCTTTCTATTCAAGAAGGGTTCACTGGAGATTAAAATGCTCGATTATGGCTTGCAGAGTTAGAAGCACTTGATGAGAAGAGACTGGAGGCTCAACAAAATTTGAAATGCTATCAAGCTCGTCTATCTCGTGCTTTCAACAAAAAGGTTCGCTTGAGATGCTTTCAAGTAGGTGATCAAGTCCTGGCAGTAAGAAGGCCTATCATCACTTCTCATAAGTCTGGGGGCAAATTCACCTCAGAGTGGGATGGATCTTATGTCATACAAGAAGCATATTCAAGTGGCGCTTACAAGCTTGTTGACACAGATGTCGTGAGGATTGGTCCTATTACTGCAAAGTTCTTGAAAAGATACTATCCTTGAAGCGAGACAACGCTCCTTAAGGCACGAGCATAAACTGCATGTCACTTATGTTCCGCAAGAGTATAAACTGTGCACATCTTTATTAAAAAAATTATTAAAAAAAAAGAAGTCCGCTAGGTTGAAAATCTCGCGAGAGACAGCCTAGGAAAAAGTTAGGACACAAAAGGTCCGCAAGATTGAAAACCTCGTAAGAGGCGATCTAGGCAAAAATTAGGACATCAAAAAAAAACTCACTCTATATGAACTACAGAATGACTTGATCCTCTTCACCGAGGTACGTAGGTAGCTTAGAGTTTTATTCTAAGTTCAGTCGCATGAGTTTAAAAAGATATATCACTTCCAAGGGATGTTCAAGAGAAAGGTGATGAGATAAAGTTCATCTGACTAACACATGGAGATTATATCTACAGGGGTTCTTTTATTTGAGATTCAGACCTTCATCAAACCTTGGGGACAAATCACCGTGGAGAATCAATTTCCTCAATGATACAACTATATCTTTTTATTCAAATTATCAAATCAGCTAGTCGGGGTCTTCAAATTGGTAAAGCCTTTGAGTGCGAAGTTCAAATTCACTATGTAGGCATATTTGGAGCTGTCAGCTTGCCAACATTCAAAATCGATTTCAAAAAAAATTATCATCCAACTCAAAGGCGCAAGAATGAATATAGAGATCATGACAGGTAAATTCATAATCAAAATCCTAAAGCATGGATGAAATCCATCCTGTACTATGCCTTAGGCTTGGTCTCTTCAAGAACATAACCAAAATTCTAAAGCGCAGATAACATCCATCATGTACTACGCCTTAGGCTTGGTTTCTTCAAGAGAATGAACAAAATCCTAAAGTGCAGATGAAATTCATCCTGTACTACGCCTTACGCCGGTTTCTTCAAAAGAATAACCAAAATTCTAAAGTGTGGATTAAATTTATCCTGTACTACGCCTTAGGCTCGATTTCTTCAAGAGAATGACCAAAATCCTAAAGCGCAGATGAAATTCATCATGTACTATGCCTTAGGCCTAATCTCATCAAGAACATAACCAAAATCCTAAAGCGCAGATGAAATCCATCCTGTACTATGCCTTAGGCTTGGTTTCTTAAAGAGAATGACCAAAATCCTAAAGCGCAGATGAAATTCATCCTCTACTACTCCTTAGGTCAGTTTCATCAAAAGAATAACCAAAATCCTAAAGCGTGGATGAAATCCATCCTATACTACGCCTTAGGCTCGGTTTCTTCAAGAGAATGACCAAAATCCTAAAGCATGGATGAAATTCATCCTGTACTATGCCTTAGGTAGGTTTCTTCAAAAGAATAACCAAAATCCTAAAGTGTGGATGAAATTCATCCTGTACTACGCCTTAGGCCGGTATCTTCAAAGTAGCAACCAAAATCCTAAAGCACGAATAAAATCCATCCTGTATTACGCCTTAGGCAGGTTTATTCAAAGAAATAACCAAAGTCTTAAAGCACGGATGAAAACTCATCCTGTACTATGCCTTAGCCAGTTTCTTCAAAAGAATAACTAAAATCTTAAAGCGCGGATGAAATTCATCTTGTACTACGCCTTAAGTCTGATCTCTTTTAAAAGAAAAATATGAAACTCCATCAATAATGAATATTCTGTCGATATTAATCCGCATCAAACTATAACTAGTTTTTCTAATTTGTAAACAAAGAAAACAAAGGGGAGATAGAAAGGCAATACAAGAAAACACAAGTAGAAGAAAGCTTATTACCTGTTAAGACATTTCAGATTTGAAAGTCAAGTTCAAAATGGAGCCTAGACCAACTCGACTAGATTTGAGATATGAGTTTTGGTGAGAATGAAGCCCTTGAATCTGAATTCTAGCAATTAAAATGTTTTTCTATTTCGTCGTTCCGACATCAATATATAGAAGTTTTAGTGTAACCTCGCAAATCTGAAATTTTCAGCATGACGGAATTTTAAGCTAACTTCAAAAAATTTGTATAGACTAATATTGAAGGGTTTTAATTCTGAAATTCAGCTATATTGTAGATATTGAAATCTAGTTTCTGGAACATCAAACAGATCATAATTTTGATATTCCTACAATAAGATATAAATTTTCTACCGTAGACATGCTAAGCTATGAAAAAGTGACGATTCAGGCATGACAGAATTTTAAGTCAACATTAAAAAAATTATGCAGAATAATATTGAAGGAGTTTAATTCTGAAAAATGACTTATTTGTAGATATAGAAGTCTAGTTTCTGAAAATTTAAATAGATCATGATTTTGATATTTCTACAATAAGATATGAATTTTTTACCACAGACATGCTAAGCTGTGAAAAAAGTGATGCGAATCAGCATGACAGAATTTTAAGCTTACTTCAAAATACTCTATAGAATGATATTGAAGGAGTTTAATTCTGAAATTTGGTTATATTGTAGATCTTTAAGTCTAGTTTTCGGAACATTAAATGGATCATGATTTCGATATTCCTACAATAATATATGAATTTTTAACCACACATGTGTTAGGCTGTAGAAAAAGTGACGAAAATTAAAAAGGAACAGAGAAGAAAATTGTCTGGTATTATGATTAACTTGCAACACTGCAACTGATGCAAAATAATGAAGAGCACATCTCTTTATATGAGAAAAAAATTATCTGGTATTATGATTAACTTGCAACACTGCAACTGATGCAAAATAATGAAGACCACATCTCTTTATATATATAGTTTCAAGGAGGTAAAGAAGAAGTAGTATGCCAGTTGGATTGGAGTTAAAGTATCCTAATAAAATTCAAACTGAAAAAGTTTAAGGCTCTGTACAATTCTTCTTGGATACAATTTTATGAAAGTTAGGAGTGACAATCCTTCTTGGATACAAATTTAATCCATATCACTTTTAGAAAGTGACAATCCTTCTTGGATACAAATTTAATCCATATCATTTTTAGAAAGTGACAATCCTTCCTGGATACAAAATCAATCCGCATTACTTCTAGAAAGTGGCAATTCTTCTTGGATAAAAATCCAATCCATATCAATTCTAAAATTTTAATGACTAAATCTACAGTGATGGAGAGAGTTACTAAATTTTGCTCATTTTATCATGATATGACGTCTACAAATAATTCAATGTAAATACATTGAACATATGATGATTAATCTCAAAAGTATGCTATAGTGATACTTCAAGTCTAGTCTTTCAAATAAATATTTTAGATAAGTCTTGAAGTGGGGGCATTTGTAGATGGTTAAATTTTATCAAATTTAAATCCGTAAGAAATTTGGATTATCTTAAATTCAAAATATATTAATCCATATAAATATTATGAATTAATATAATTGGATTAATCATTTGTGGACACAATGCCGGCCAGGGTACACCGTTTTATTATAGGGCTGAACCCATAATATGTTGAGACCTGCATCACAGCTACACTACGAGAGGATGTGGATATTGCCCATGTGCAGGATTTTGCTCAGAATATTGAGGGTATCAGACAATGGCAACGGGAGATTAGGAGGACAAATCAGGAGCAGCGCCGCAGGGACAGACTGGATGAATTACAGGAGGAGTCCCGGGGAGGACTTAGGCTACGGTTATCAGATAGGCCGCCTAGACCCCCGCCTCCATCACAGTGGCAGAGGAGTGGGTCTAGTAGCCGAGGGCAGCCAGAGCCCGGCGAAGGTTCGCGAGCAGTAAGTTCACAGCAGCAGAGGGGAGTGGAGCAGAGTGGGTTTACAGTACCACTTTGCCCTATTTGCAGTCGACGCCACTCTGGAGCTTGCAGGTATGGCTCCACAGCATGCTACATTTGTGGACAGGAGGGTCATCAGATGAAGAATTGTCCAGCTAAGGGTCAGGGTGACCGGGATCGACAGGATAGGTCCTTGGCAGGATCACGAGCTCCAGCATCCCCGACAAGGCGTAGGCCCTCAGTTTCAGCTGGCAGAGGCCGAGGTTGATCAGAGGCCTCCAGTTCAGGTGCCGGATCAAACCGTACTTATGCATTACCGGGGTGACAGGAGTCAGAGTCATCACCAGATGTTGTGACAGGAATGCTGAACATTTTCTCTCATCCTGCTTATGTGTTGATAGATTCGGCATCCACTTTGTCCTATGTTACACCGTTACTGGCTCGGAAGTTTAGTATTATGTCGGAATTGCTTCGGTGACCTTTTTCAGTATCTACACCCATTGGTGAATCTATTATATCCAAAAGGGTCTATCGGGGGTGTACAGTAGAGATTGCCGGTCGTCAGACTACAGCAGACTTGATAGAACTAGAAATGGTTGATTTTGATGCTATTATGGGTATGGATTGGCTAGCTCCATGTTATGCCAATATCGAATGTTGGACCAAGATTGTCCGATTCCACTTTTCGGGGGAGGCAGTACGGGAGTGGAAAGATAGAACAGCCATGCCAAAAGGTAGGTTTATTTCCTATCTTCGGACGAGAAAATTGATAGAAAAATGGTGCATTTATCATATTGTCAGAGTTCCGGATGTTTAGGCAGAGCCTCCGACCCTTCAGTCTATTCCAGTGGTTAATGAATTTCTCGACGTATTTCTAGGTAAGCTTACTGGTATTCCCCTAGAAAGGAAAATTTATTTTGCAATCGGTCTATTACCAGGCACTCAGCCTATATCTATTCCTCCATATCGGATGGCTCCAGCTGAACTCAGAGAATTAAAGGATTTGCTAGACAAAGGCTTTATCAGGCCGAGTACCTCACCATGGGGTGCGCTAGTTATGTTCGTGAGGAAGAAGGACGGCTCCCTCCATATGTGTATAGATTATCTGCAACTGAATAAAGTCACTATCAAGAATAAGTACCCGCTTTCCAGAATAGATGATTTGTTTGATCAGCTACAGGGAGCGAGGTATTTCTCAAAGATCGACTTAAGATCAGGATATCATCAGGTCCGGATTCGTGAAAGAGATATTCCAAAGATTTCCTTCAGGACCAGATATGGCCACTTTGAATTTCTAGTCATGTCCTTCTGACTGACAAATGCCCCAGCAGTGTTCATGGACCTGATGAATAACATTTTCAGACCATACCTAGACTAGTTCGTAATAGTATTTATCGATGATATTCTGGTGTATTCCCTCTCGAGGCAGATCACCAGGATCACCTACGGATAGTGCTCCAGATTCTCAGAGATCGCCAGCTATATGCAAAATTTTCTATGTGTGAATTTTGGCTGAATTCAGTAGCCTTCTTGGGCCATATTGTGTCAGATGTTGGTATACAGGTAGATACGCAGAAGATAGAGGTAGTGAAAACATGTCCTAGTCCTACCACTCCGACCGAAGTACGTAGTTTCCTGGGGTTAGCCGGGTATTACAGAAGGTTCGTGGAAGGATTTTCCACTTTAGCAGCACCTTTAACCAAACTGACGCAGAAGGCAGCAAAATTCCATTGGACTGAGGCATGTGAGCAGAGCTTTCAGGAACTGAAAGATAGATTGACATCGGCACTAGTGCTAGCGTTGCCAGAAGGAACAGAGGGTTATGAAGTCTATTATGACGCTTTGGGTGTTGGGTTAGAATGTGTTTTGATGCAGCACGGTAAGGTGATTGCCTATGCTTCCAGGCAGCTGAGGAAGCATGAGAAGAACTACCCTACCCATGACTTGGAATTAGTCGTGGTAATTCATGCCTTGAAAATATGGAGACATTACCTGTGTGGCGTCCACGTAGATATTTTCACTGATCACAAAAGCCAGCAATATATTTTCACCCAGAAGGAGTTGAATTTGCGGCAGCGTCGCTGGTTGGAGCTGTTAAAGGATTATGATGTGAATATTTTATATCACCCAGGAAGGGCCAATGTTGTAGCAAATTCCATTAGCCGCAAATCCATGGGAAGCCTGGCATATATACATCCCGAGCAGCAGGAATTGGCCCGAGAATTGCATCAGCTAGCCAGTTTAGTCGTTCGTATAGTAGAATCAGGAGACAATGGAGCAGTAATCCAGAATGCCGCAGTGTCATCATTGGTTGTGGAAGTGAAAGGACGGCAGTATGAAGATCCTAGCCTGGTTCACTCAGAAATAGGGTCCAGCGAGTGGAAGTGATAGATTTCCAGGTAACTGAGGACGGAGTTTTGAGATATAGGGATCGCCTCTGCGTCCCAGACGTGGCAGGGCTTCGCTAGCAAATTATGGGCGAGGTACACTATGCCCGTTATACTCTCCATCCAGGTTCAACAAAGATGTACCATGATGTAAAAGAGATTTACTGGTGGCCGGGAATGAAAAAGGGGATAGCAGAATTCATAGCTCAATGTCCCAATTGCCAACAGGTGAAAGCTAAATATCATAAACCACGCGGACTGACACAGGATATAGCCATGCCTTTATGGAAATGGGAGTCAGCTAATATGGATTTCGTAGTAGGGTTACCTCGTACCAGGCGTAAATATGATTCTATCTAGGTAATTGTTGACAGGTTGACAAAATCAACTCACTTTCTGCCAGTAAGGGCTACCTTTTCAGCTGAAGATTATGTTGAGTTGTATATTAGAGAAATAGTCCGATTGCATAGTGTTCCGATGTCGATTATCTCTGACAGAGGGGCACAGTTTACAGCTAAATTTTGGCAATCTTTTCAGAGAGTCTTGGGGATGCAGGTTAACCTGAGCACAGCCTTCCATCCTCAGACAGACGGGCAGGCAGAACGTACAATCCAGACGCTCGAGGATATGTTATGGGCATGTGTGCTAGATTTTGGAGGCAGTTGGGATAAACATCTACCACTTATTGAATTTGGCTATAATAACAGTTATCATTCAGCAATTCAGATGGCGCCTTATGAAGCGTTATATGGGCGGAAGAGCAGATCGCCAGCTGGTTGGTTTGAGTTAGAAGAATCAACATTGATTGGGCCAGATATTATTCATTAGTCAGAAGAGAAAGTAAAGCTTATCAGGGAACATCTGCTGACAGCTCAGAGCCGCCAGAAATCTTATGCTGATGTACGGTGAAGAAACCTAGAATTTAATGTCGGTGATTGGGTATTCCTGAAGGTTTCACCGATGAAAGGTGTGATGAGATTTGGTAAGAAAGGCAAGCTCAGCCCGAGGTTTATTGGGCCTTATCAGATTTGCCGAAGGATAGGCCAGGTGGCTTATGAGTTGGATTTACCCCCAGAATTAGAATCCGTTCACCCAATTTTTCATGTATCAATGCTGAGAAGTGCATAGGAGATCCCTCCATGATTGTCCCAGTCAAAGACGTCCAAATCACCGAGAAGTTAGCCTATGAAGAAGCTCCAGTAGCCATACTAGATCGACAGATCCACAGATTGAGAACTAACGATGTTGCTTATATTAAGGTGTTATGGCAAAATAAGAACCGCGAGGAGATGACCTGGGAAGCAAAAGATGATATGAAAACTAGATATCCTCAGTTATTCCAAACTTAGTCATATTGTGCATCCAGAGGTACGTTGTTATTGTTGTTTCATAAGTTGCATTATACACATGTATATGTGAGATAATTGACTTCAGTCTATTGTGAAATGAATACCATAGTATTGTGTGGAGTACCTGTCTTGGACTTTTTTGCGTTTCAGGGTTTTTAGATAGTCCATATTACAGGGGAGACTATACCGAAATTTTTCCAGAATAAGTATTTGCAAGGTTAAGGTTCTTGCAAGTAGAAGTTCACATTCGAGGATGAATGTTTTTAAGGGGGGGAGGATGTTACACCCCGTAAGTTTTTAAAGTTTAATCGGTCTATTCGTATGTTGGTTAAGTGTTTTAAAGTGTCATACGTACGAGGAAAGGGCCCGGGGAGAGGCCGAATGAGTGCCAAGTTGGGATTTCGCGAGAGGAGGCCGAACCAAGCTGTCCAGAGGGGCAAAGTGGCACGGAGCAGAATCAGCGTGTTAGCCAATGTGGCACGGAGTAGAATCAGCGCGTTGAGCAACGTGCCACGTTGACTTGTCTGCTGCCTCAAGTATATAAGGGTCTCACACTTAGAAGTTAAGTTATAATTTATAAACCACGACCAGCAGAGGATAGGGACGAAGGAAAACATATAATTTTCATCCAATTACGCTACTAAACACTGTCCAAATCCTAATTAACCTCGAGTATCGAAGTATAAGGCTGTAGGGAGCATTTCTAAGGAGTTAGTGTTGTGAAATTCGCTCGGCGAATCGTCGTCCCACTGAGCCAAATTTGTTGGAATTGTTCCAAACTAGTGTCAATAAGATCCCAGGCTTAAATTAAGCAATTCTCTCTTCTATACTTTCGAGAAATAACGAGGTTTCAACCGTGTTCTATTTAATTAGAAATATAGTTAATATTTATATATAAAGTTTTCCTTTTTGCCGAATTTAGTGTTTAAACTAGTCTTATCTTTCCAGTAACTCAATTTCAGTTGAGAAGGGCAATTGAACACGAGCCGAAACTCTCTAGTTATGTTAAGGCATTTTCTTTCGGGAAGGTAGTTTCTTCAGCATAGTAATCCAGTATGAATCCCATTAAAGCATGTCAGGAGTAGGTTATCATGTGTAGTTGTTGTTATGAGTTGAGACTTGTAATTGTATTGTTTTGGGATGGATTACCTGTATAGCTTCCACGACCGCCCCAGGGTTAATAGCTGTGTCAACTCGTCCGCCAGGGGCGAGGATACGTCGCTCTATGGAGTGGCATGTCGTCCGCAAGGGACGAAGATGGGGAGCCAGATCCTCATATTTGTCGTGGTTGGCCTTATACACACCCCCGCCGAGCACTTACGCCTGAGGTGTAGATATCAAGAGTCTTCCAGACTCAGGTACAGCTATAGTCAGGGGCCCAGCAGGCCCAGTTGCAGACCCATGGGATTGGCAGGATGCTTATAGCTGCTAGTTGACTCATATTGACCTGGATAGGGGTATATAGATTGAGGTGTACTCACTAAGGCTAATGGGGGACCAGGTGGGTTGTTCTGTGCTAATTGTTCCTTCCAGCTTATGGGGTCCAAGTAAGGTTTATGTTGCTTTAGTTGCTGATAGTTAGACAGTAGGATGCCTCGTTTGTCAGGTATGACCCCTACCCTCCTCATCACAGTTATGTTTAGTCCTGATTTCACTACTTCAGTCATTTTTAGTCTGTTTCCTTTACTTCAGTCATTGTTAGTTCTATTCCTTACTTTCAGTCATTTACAGTTATCGCTTTACATACTCAGTACCTGTGGTACAGACGCCATCTTCTGGGGCGCTGCATTACTTGCCTGCAGGTACACATAGACAAGGAGCAGGTCCCTCGTAGTTCCAGCCAGCCGCACAGAGCCATCAACTCCTTTCTTTTGGAGCTTGTGTGATAGAGGTTTACTTCTTTTTGTTTGTACAATATGGGTAGGTCGGGGCCCTATCCCGACCATCTTATTACTCCTAGAGGCTTGCAGATTGCATTATTTCCTTGTGGTTAGATGATATCGATCGTGTGGGGCCTATATGTGTTTTAGATTATGTGTGTTGGCCGTGTGGGGCCCTATTTAGCTGTTGATTGATGACCTTGTCGGTCATAGCTCAATTTAGCATCTGATTTTACTTTTCAGTTATAACTAAATACCATGGTGGCCTTGTCGGCCCGCATAGGACTCCCTATGTTCGTTCGTCTCTGGTTAGCTGTTTATTTTCACAAGTGGCTATAGGCCTTATCGGCCGAGGGTTGTATTTACAGCCACTATATAGCCCGTTGTTTTCTTGATTCTAGAGTTAGAGCCAGTCCTGCACCAGAGGTGCTTAGGCTCAGTCAGCTCAGTAGCTTAGGTCCTAGTAGGGCACCAGGTACCAGTCATGCCTCCCAAGGTGGGACGTGACAAATTGTAGCGATATTTTTTCATCTTGATTATTATCTCGGCGCGAGATTTTATTTTCTACGAGGATGATGATAAATATAAGGGACAAAATGGAACATATTATTCACTGGAAAATCAACAATGGTAACTCAAGCTTTTGGAACAGTATGAGGGAACATCACACTTTTTCCTCCATCAACAAAATGACTTGGAGAAAATACGTGCCTCTTAAAGTCTCTTTCTTTCTCTGGATGAATTGGGATGATTTGGGATTAATCTTCCCTCTAAGTGCTCATGCTGCTCGAATAATCATCGGGATCATCTATTTTATGGAAGTATGACAAAGTCAAAGGGTGTGGCGCTACAACCAAATGGTTTGGAATACAATCAACATCATAGATATGTTATTTTACTATCCACAAAATAATATAACAAATTGTGGACATGAGGAATTGAGCTTAGCCATCCTACAACATAGTGCACGTTCTTACCATTGAGCTACAACTTTCAAATGTCAAAAATCTATGTTTTCTATCTTTTTATTTCAGTAGCTTAGGGCCAGGCAATAAAATAATAAATTAAATAATGTTGATGCTAGAAACTGAACCTGAGACGTCTTACAATTTTGTGCACACCATTGCATTGAGCTGCAACTCTCTATTATTTCAAATGGTGTTTAACATATTATAGACACGAATATAAAGTAATATTTAACCTATATATCATTTAATTTTTCGACTGAAAGATGTTGGGCACAAATTTAGCTTCGCCCCTATAATAACAGTATGGGGCATCATATTGTGAAGTGGTGGAGGAGCAGAGGAAAAAATCCACTTCATAATCTGAGTTACAAGGTCATGCCCAACATCATAATTTAGAGCATCTGAAAGGCGAGATGCAAATATAGATTTGAAAAATATTCCACTAAACCATAAAAGAATCATCCTTCATCATCATTTTGACCTTACTACGGTGGCTCACAAGCAAATACTCCTAATTCCTCCTTTCATTTGTTGGAAAGTGGTTCAAAAGTTAATGAACAATGCTACATACTATAAATCTGTTAAAGATGTCAAATGGATTCCACCTAAGTCTGGTTATATAGATGGCTGTTCTAAAGGTAATTCAAATCCTAGTGGGGTAGGAGGGATTATCAGAGGTGAGCACGGTCAGATGATAGGTGCTTTAATTTTCTCTGTCCTTGGAGGAAATGTCTAATAATATGGCTGAAGCATAATAGCATTAAAAATTGGGATCGATTGTATATTCTAAAAGAAATTAGTAATATAGAAATTGAAAGTAATTCTAAGATGCTGACAGAATAAATTATACAGATACACAGCCCACCTAGAAAATTATGGGAGATTCAAAAATGAAGTATCCGTCACTGTTTTAGGGAAGATGATATAGTGACTGACATATGGGCCTATTGGGGATTATGTTGTAAAGAGAGAACTGTTGTGACTCTATTTAACAATCTTCCTAAGGAGGCTAAAGGGGAAATTAATATGGACAAAACTAACTTCCCTTTCTTTTGAAGGAAAAAGCAAAGCATATGAATACTCTCTCTGTTCAGAGAGGCGTAAATAAATTGTATATTTTTTTATGTTCCATGATTATGATCTTGGCTATATGAGGATTTGTACTTATAAGGCCAATTCTCTCTTTTTGAGAGCTTATCTGAAATCCCGCTTGTATTATATAATAGAGGGTGCTCCATTTTAAGTAGATCCAAAGAGATATATTATACTCCGCTGAGTGGTACATTTTGCTTTATATACATAACACATATTTCACATACATTTTTATTGTTTAACTTTAATTAATTAACATATAATTATAACCTTAATTGTTTTATTAACTAAAATAAAATAGTAGGATTTAATATAAATATTGAGAGGACAAAATTTTACCGCTCATAGCACTCTATACCCTACCACCATAGTAAAAGGTCCCATTATCTTGTTCGAGTAGAATTCATACATATCTATATATACATATAAAGGAGGGACCTAGACCTGGTGATGTGGCACCTCCCAATGAGCAGGAATTATATTTTCCCATTTTCTCCTTTTCTAACCAAAAAATCAAAAATAAATAAATATCTAATTTGTAAAAAAAAATAACAACAGCCGCCTTCTTTAAACATAAGTTACGGATGCCAACAGTCGCTTCCTTTCAATATAACTTACGCGTATACTGTAACCGGCCTTTTGTCAAATTTACGCCTCATTGCCTTGAATATTCTCCCTCATGTCTTCCTCTTTCATGATCATCAACTTCATCTCTGATTCTCATTAATCTCTCTAATGGACTTCAAAAATAGTCTATAAGAAGCCAACACCAATATATGGACAAGGCAATGGAGGAATCACATGTAAGAAATTTCTTTTTGATTTTTGTTTGTGATGGTATAAGAATTAAAACTCAAATTAATGGAATGAAAGATGTCATGAATATAAAATGTAAATGAAATATAATTTTCTTCTATTTCTTTTAATAGGACTTTGTTGGTATGAGAAAAGATTTTCTTTATCATGAATGTGATTGATAATTGTTTAAACAAAAATAAAATATCGGTTGATCTCTAACTATGAATTTTTACATCGTTTTCACATTGTCATTTGATGTTGTCTTTGTGTAACATTCTCAAGGTATTAGCCAATCCATTATAAGTTTCTAACATTTTAGTTCTAAACTGCATTACTCACTATTTTTTATTTTTTTTAATGACTTACATATAATTTAAATCAGTAAATGATAATCACTTCATCAGTGGTTTAATAGATGGACATAAAAGACACTATGACTGGTATTCCCTATCGTCCTGATGAGAATGTCCACGAATTTGTATCTTCTTCCTTGTTACAAATTTTCCTTATAGATTCAGAAATTCAAGCAGTTCATTAAACAAGTTATTTATTTCTCATGCAGGATGAGATTGTTGGTTCTATAGCAGGTGCATGTTGCTTCTATAGTTTAATTGGTAATGTTTTCTCTTTTCTTTATAGATACCAAAAATGGCATTGATCACCTGCGGTTGGTATTCCTATTTTATTTAAGAACTTATAGCTATGTTGTTGTTTTGTTTTAGTTGATTGACTATCAAGATGATTTTAGGTAGATAGCCATGCACAATGTTATTATCATTTCCTTATTTCTTTGTTATGGGTAAGGTTAGAGCATTTTTCATTTTTATTTCTGGCTTTTGATTTGCCAGAGTTGTTCCAACCCATGAATTATTTTTTTTTGTTTCTCAAAGGTTTATCATAGTAGTATTACTATTATCGGATTAAAATTTTAGTTTGTATGGGCATCATATGTTAGTCACTTGTCAATTCCTAATGCACATTGTATAATTTCTTATAGAATGAAAAATAAAAGAATAGCCACTGCTAATTCAATTATTAATGCCGAAGATAGTCCTAGATAACATCCAACTTAAATTTGCACCTATTGTAAATAAAATTTTGTCTACCTGATTGTTAGACTAAATTTAAATGTATATAATTATCATAACATAATGTACGATTAGTACTTTTTTTTAATTAATTGGTCTTCAATTTAATCAAAATTTATTTTTTTCTGCTTTTCTGAAAGTCTAAAACTAATTAACTTGATTCAAGACACTCAGATTCGCTTATGGACTACTAAATGTTGAATTATCATGACATGACATATGAGAAGTTAGATAATATGAGAGTATTTTAGACAAAAGATTTTTATTATTTAAGGAAAGTTGTATCTGTTTATATTCTCATTGTTAATTGAAATTTATTTCCTTAGTTCAATAACTACTAAAAGCATATCAATTTGTGAACAGTGATTGGTATAGAGGATATGTAGGTTATGTCAGTTGAGTTCTAAGATTTTCCTGAGAAGATGAGAGGTTTGGTTGAAGCCAAACAAGAAGCACAACTGAAATGATGAAGGAGAAATGAAGCAAAATTCCTTAAAGCTTTCACTGGTGTAGTACCTATTTTTAAAATTTAATTTTATTAAGTTGTGACTTATAGTGTCTTGTATCTTAAACAAGGGTAGTATAATATCAATAGTACTCTAATTTCTAACATTTTTTCTCTTTTGTACTAAGAGATTCCGTAGAAAATCAATTTTGAAGAGGTCAATGATGTTATTAGACTCATAGGTACTTCTATATATTTTCTGTTGTTAAAATTAATGTCCAACGTGATCTTTTTGCTAATAAGATGGAAAACTCGTAGAGGTGTTATATTTAAAGTTTTGGCTTTTATTTTCAAGTCCTTAAAGATGACGTTTTTTCTTATGTATACTAAATCCTTAGGGGTTGTACGGCTGGAAAATAAGTTATCTTGAAATAATTATTCTAGGATTAGTTATGTCAGGATTGCGATCCCACCCTCAATATGGGATAAAGATCACACTGTAACTTTGAAATAAGTTATTCCGAGATTTATCTCATCTAAACATGAAATAAACCCATTTAAAAAATAATCTTGAGACTATTTATCCCTTATTCCTCGTACCAAAAGAGACCTAAATGTAAAAAAGATGGATGTCTTACCATATGGAAAAAAAAAAGATGTAAGGCAAAATTATCTAAGAAAAATATACATATATTTTCACCAATCCATGAGTTTTTCTCAAGTCAAGATCTATTCTTACTCATGATGATGTCTGGTAGGGTGACACAGAAAGATAGTTGGGATAGTAATTATGAGTTCGAAGGTTATATTCTGATTCTTTTTCATGACTGTGTGACGCGCAGGCTAACTCATTATTGACTTTTGGATAACACAGTATTCACAAATGTAGCTCCTACAAAACTTATCTTTTCGCTTTTTTCCTTATATAGCAATTTGTTTCTCAAAGAGACTAAATCTTAAAGTTTTGGTCTAAGCTCTTATAGATTATTTGTCTCAATTGTATGTTAAATTTATATGAGAAACTTTCAAAAGTAATGAACATATTATATTTTGAATTTTTCTAATTTAGTATAATTTGATGATTTTGAGGAAGGAGAGAATTTATTATGTAGCGAAGAATGGCGGGTTAGTATGAACAGCAAGAGAAGTCAAAGAAGAAGAAATAAATGGAATATAGACATTTCTGAAAGATAAAAATGAATTAGAGAAGTATGAGAGCTATAAAAAAAGAAGAAAATGAAAATATAAAGGTAAAATTGTTATTAGTATATTATATTAGGTGGATATTCATTGTATAAGTCTGCAACTGGATAAATACGATTGGATTAGCTTGCAATCAAATAAGCTCTTAATGTGTATTTATATTATAGTGAATATCTAAGTTAGGATTAATCTTTCCCTATAAATAGAGGATTTTTCATTCATTGTAATTCATCTCTTTATCCCTCAAGATAAATAAGTAGTACTCTTTTTCTCTATAATATTCTTGTTCTTCCTTTGTTATTTCATAACACGTTATCAGCACGAGTCTCTGCATTGAACACTCACTTTTAAAAGATCTGAGGTAAGAAAAATCAAAATTTCTTTTCAAAAGAACAGGAATTATATCTCTTTGGTGATATTGTTTCTCTATGATTCTACCGTCTCAAAATTTGAAGGCTAAGGTATTATATTTTTTTCCTCTTCCTTTCATATGGCTAATCTTATGAAACTTGAGTTCGTTGCCCTTAAAAGTTCGGACAAGAGCTACCTTTCATGGGTGTTAGATGCTGAAATTCATATGTATGCAATGGGTCTTGGAGATATCATTAAAAATGAAAACAAAGCATCAAATTAAGATCGTGTTAAGGCTATGATATTCTTGCGTCATCATCTTGACGAAATTCTGAAAATTAAATATCTCACAATTAAGGATCCACTTGTTTTATGGAATAGCCTAAAAGAAAGGTATGACCACCTAAAGATGGTCATCCACCCAAAGGAACAATATGATTGGATCCATCAAGACGATAAGTCTATTCATGAGTACAACTCTTCAGCATTCAAAATTGTTTCTCAATTGAAACTATGTGGAGAGACTATTAATGATGTTGATATGATGAAATATGTGGTAGTACAAAAAATTAATTGAGAGCTCCAAAATAGTTAATGTGTTACTATTGTAGTAAGTGTCAAAAGAAAACTTATAAGTTTCAAAGACATCGAAAAAAATTGAGACTATAAATTATGGAAAGATCTAATATCTTTATATTACTACAATTGAAGCGGGCTATAAATATTTACGTAATAGATTACCTATCATTTTATTTTATTTGTAATACATAAATATAGGTATGATGACAAAATCACATGCCAAAGTAAATGAGAAGTTTACTGAAATAAAGATAAGTTGGCATAACCGGTTGGCTATCCTGGTTCAAATGTGATGTAAAATAATTGAGAATTCACGTGGTTATATGTTGAAGAAATAAAAGATTTTTTAAAAATTCTCTTGTGTTACTTGTTCTCATGATAGAATGATCATTATATCAACTAAGATTGGGATTATATTCCCTGAAATTTTAAAACTTATAAAAGATGAATATGGACCAATTCACCTGCCATGTGAACCGTTTGCTATTATATAATTTTAATAGATGCATCTATGGTATGATCACATGTGCTTTGATATCAACTTGCAATTGATTTTTGCAAGGTTGTTGCTCGAATTGTTAAATTAAGAGCACGGTTTCAAATTATAAAATCATGTTGATAATGTTGGTTTAGCAAAAATTATATGCCTCCAATTATAGCTAAATCATTGGTTATGAGAATGAAACTCCCAAATAGAATTTGGTATGAGATATGTATATTTAACATGTAGCAACACTTGAATGCATCAAGCCAATAAGGTTCCCCTATCACAATTGGTTCAGGGTCAGGAACTAAATAATTTCATACGAAAGTTTGAATGTAGCGTATATGATTCAATTGTTCCACTGTAACGCACAAAGATGTGTTCCCAAATGAGGTTGGGGGTAAATGTTAGTATTCCTAATATTATAGGGAGAAGTGATTAGCAGCTAAAAATTGTGTGTGGGATAAATTATTTTGATCCTAAAAAAAATGTGAACTTAAAGTTCAAGAGATAATTCACTTGTAAAATATTATAAATTAATTGCCAGATGTATTTGCTGACCCTATGTTATAATCCAGCTGTAAATACTCCAATAAAAATTAGAGTCGTTGAAGGACAAGTCTATGACACGCCTGAAGCATGATAGATCAATCGATTCTAGAAATAAAAACTCCTTGAAGAAGGAGAAGAGCAAATGATCAAGATGATCAGAATAATGAAGCAAGTACTTTAAAAGGAGCACCACGACATAATACTTCATAAAACCTTAGCAATGGTTCAGGCACATGAAATGATGAAAAAATGAAGAGATTTTGATAAGTTATGTCGTATTAGATCGATATCAAAATAATCATCGACGATACCTTTGGTATAATGTAGCGCTCAATATTATAAATGTTGACGAGGATCTTGAATTCAAATCTGTCAAGAAGTCCGGATAGATAAATTATTGGTTAAATAAAAATACGCAATTCAAGTATAATGTCAGTGGATATACATGGATTCTCGTGGCATAAGAATTTTTCACAGATCCTGATATTATTATATGGAGAGGTCCTCCTATGGTGGATGCAATTATTTTGAGGTTGCTCATAAGTTTGGCAATACATGAAAAACTTAATATGCGTATAATGAAATTATTTTCATGTCTAGATAGATAATGAAGAATATATGAAAATCCTTGAAGGATTTAAAAGTTTTAAAGAGATCCAATTAAATACCCCAGTAACTGTAAAATCACTTAATATAAATAAAGATCAATTTCGATCTCATGAAAATGGTTAGAAAGTACAGTATTTTAGTGCAATTGGTGTACTTATATAACCTGCTATTACTATTCATGAGATAATATTTTTATAATGTGCAGAAAAAATATAATTTTAATTTTATTAGTAGAGATACAAGTGAATGAAAATAATGATATAAGTTTATTATTTCTAACCAATATTGTCAAAGGATTATTGGTTATGTAATGCAGAAAAATTATTTAAATTTATATGAAGATAATGCAGCATGCATAACACAACTAAAGGGAGGATTCATAAAAAGAGATAAAACGAAACACATCTCGCCAAAGTTTTTCTACACACTTGAGCTCCAAAAAAATAGTGATATCAACGTGCAACAGATTCATCCAAGTGATAATGTGGCTGATTTGTTCACCAAACCTCTACCAATTGCAATTTTCAAGAAAATGGTGCACAAGATCGGGATGCAAAGATTCAAGGATGTTCTCATCAGGGAATTAATACGTACTGTACTCTTTTTCCCTTGCAGAGTCTTGTTCCACTAGATTTTTCTTGTAAGGTTTTTAATGAGGCAGCTACCAATGCATATTATAAAATATGTGCTCTTTTTTCTTCACTAGAATTTTTTTTTATCGGATATTTTTCTAGTATATATATATGTGAGAACCCATGTATCTCTTTCTATATCAGACTGGTAAACAAAACAAAACAAAACACAACCTATTAGGCAACTATCATCAAAGTGTGGGTAAGCCGTAATTCGAACGTGGACTCACCTGCATTATTTTCGTGAGTATAGTCTAAATTGCTTGATTCCAGATCATGCTCCTCACCATTCTGCCATCTGCTGCCCCAACCCACCTACTCACCCTAACAAGTTATTTACTACAAATATAAGGAAAAATATAGACCACTCAATTAACTATAAGAAAATTATTTTTAAATATATTTAATATGATGAAAGTTAATTTTTTATAAAACATATTTTCTATCAAGGGGATAATACCTTCCCACATTTATGGGCGGAAATTGTATTCGGGGCTTTGGTACAACAAATACCATTTTCTATTAAAGATTTCCTATCAAAAGCAAAATAACTTCAATCACTTGAAACCAGAAGTCATTTTTCTTATAACTTTCTTAACTTTTAATCTTATAACAGTTTTTCCAACTAACACTCAAATAATTACTACTCCTTATGTTTAATTACGTTTTTTCTTCATTCTATTAATATTAGTATTAATTTTTTATATAGCTTTTTTCTAAAAAGAAACAGTGTTCATTCACCAACTAAAAACCAGAAAATACTTGCCTAGAAAAATTTCTTTCATAAAAAACCTATGCCAAGCCCATCGTACAATCCTTAAACATTCAATGAAAATATCTTCCTATTTGCTGATACTATTATTAATCTTTAATATAATTTTTCCTGAAAAATGTTTACCTCATTAACGAGGCACCAAAAATCTTCCAGCAAAATAGTTTTCATAAAAAACATTATTGAAATGACTTCCTGGTATTTTTTTTCTAAAAAAAAAAGAAAGTACGAGGCAAATAAAGTAGAGACAAAAATTCCAATATAGATTGACCAGATAGCTTGGAGCACTACTCCAGTTTTAAGCAGAGCTCTTCCAAGAGGCGATCAAACGAAACTAAACAAAGCAGAAAAAAATCTCTGAGCTAAGAGAAAACAGGTAACAATTTCACATTCTAGATAAGATAAAATAAAATGATATCAACACCAAAATTGCATAAACGGCAATCTGTTTTTCCACAAGAAGCATTTTGTATCCTAAGCTTCAGTGCTGTTGTACTCGAACACAACATCTTTGCCTGATAGCTTCCTGTAGACAGCTGAAAAGGTCTCCAGCTTGTACTCGGTGTTGTTTCGTTCCTTTGGGTCCAAGAATACCTGGCCCACAACAGCACTTAAAACTATCAATAACTGTGGCAACTTCACATCAAAAAGCAATCAACTAAAACAACGTAATCTCTTAAACCTTCATAGAAAAAATAATTAACACTAATTTGAGATTAACAGGTTTCAGAAGCCATAATTTGAACTGCTCTTCCATATAACAAATTCTGGTTTTTACTTCCACAAGATTTTCCTATAAAGCATGAATAACAACCCATTAAACATTGAAACAGTGTGCCATAAACTTACCTTCATTATCTTGGATCCATCAAGGCGATACCTAACACGCTTTCCAACAATCTCAGCAGGTACAACCACGTCCTCCAATATGGCATCATGAACAGAAGTAAGAGTCCTGCTACGCGGCCGTTGAGCAGCAGAACCTCTCTTTGGAGGCCTCAATATTCTCCGGGTTGCAATGAAGACTAGATACTAAATGAAATAGCATTTTAGTACATACAGCGAAAAAAGAGAAAAAAAACAGCAGGATACACTGTCATACCAAAAAAAGGAATCAGAGAAGATACCTAACACATAAACATATCAAAAAGGTGCAAGTGTTTATGTGCATTATAATAACAGTTAAAGGAAAAAAGCAAAACTCTGTGGAAATCATATAGGATTATTTTCTCAAACTGCAAGCAACTGGCGTCCATTTGTTAAAGCAGGCAAGATGCTTTTGGATAATATAGAGAGAGCGCCTGGAGTAACATCAGTTGAAAAGGGTGAAGAGATAAAAGTTATAAAAATCAGCTTACTCATCTTAAGAAAGGTTATTTAAAAGAGATGCACTTAAAGTTGTGCCGGAGTTGATCTTCTTCATGGTGCCCTAAATGGGGCCAACAATAGGAGGTCCACCATAATTTATCCTTAATACAATAAGGTATCAACAAAAAGAAAAAACTATTTACCTTCAATATAATAAACATCCAACACAAACTGACAGAATGATTTCAGTCATGACTAGAAGATTTGCGTTAAAGTTGCAGAATAGATTAAGAAGGCCAATTACTGAAGATCTTCATTTCATGAGCATGACATCAAAGATTGGGCTCCAACTTCCCTAAATCAAAATAGCAGCAAGACAATGATCAAAGCACGGGTGTAAATAAGTCCCCCAACAATAATGTCAAAACCACTAGGCTCACAGAACCAACTCTTTCATACGCATCTCATAATGCACATCCCAAAAGGTAACAAACAAAAATTTCTCTCCTTTGCCCCAATAAAAGAATAATTTTGCCCCAACACAGAACATGAATCCATAGTAGAATCTTGAAGCACTGCCCCAGAATGAGAGGCTTAATATTTGACATCATTGCATGATTATGCGGAACATTTAATTCTAAATAAACACATTTGTCAATAATCATTTAATAAGATGTATTTTGCTCATTTTAGATAAAAAGATTATTGAACTCAATGATTGAATATATCCTCCAGAAACTACTAGGAGAAAAGTTCAATAGCTACCTTCCCACTGAATTTCTTCTCCAGCTCCCTAACAAGGCGGACATGGATCTTGCGGAAAGCTTTTCTCAGCCGGTAGGGGACACGGACAACAACAGCCTTCCTGTTTCCTGACAGGTCAATTTGTCTGCAGAAGCAGTCCACAAAAAACCAATCACCACAAGGAGATGTAAACTATATTTATTAACCATCGTAGTAGGCAGTTTTGTCAACTCTTACACTGCCGAATTGATGTATAGGTCCTTCAACTCACTTTTCAGCTCTTGGTTGGTGTTTTCCATATCAAATAAAGCCTGTTCAACAAACACTACAGTCATTTTACAGAAACTTTATATCAATAGCAATTGAGGTCTTAAATAACCAGTATCATAAGAAAAAAGAACAAAAGTAACCTGAGCAACAGACTCCTCAAATTCAGTAGGTTCAGCATCCTTATCTTTGTGAATCTTTTGCCTTGACGTATACATCTTCACAGGCCTGATAATCCAAACAATTTAACCACCCAGTCAATCAATTAATATTACAATCCCATACTAGTTAGGGTCGCCTATATAAATCATTTTCATCCCATTCAGGAGCATTTCATTAAAGCATAAATAAGTACTAGTAGAATAAAGCATAGATAAAACTAGTCCACAGAAAATAACAAAAAGTAATTTTTATTGAATAATTAACTGGTAATATCAACTAAATGTATTTGATATCAAACAAACGATAACTACAAAACTAACTACTGCCGCTAAACTATGTATTACTTCCTTCCAGACAATGGTTAAAGATTGGTTTTGAAGTCTACAAAAACAAAATATAGCAGTCTCATAGCAGGGGATGAAGGAGAACAGACCTATAAGAGAAAGGCAACGATCCAACAGTATCAGTTCCTGCGGTAAACCCTAGCTATGTTTAGTTTCAGAGATGAAGGACGAATGGTGTTAATGAACGGAACAATTTGGGCTTGAATTTGGGTCAGTTGCCATTTTGTATTGGGCTGTAACCTTCAGAAGCCCCAAATATGGCAGCACCAAAATTTCCTATAATTAAGCTAAATTTACAAGATTCTTTACACAAATGCCATTTTTAAAAATTATAATTTTTTAAATAAAATTATATAAATATAAATTATTTAAAATTTTATCTTTTTAATTACATTTTTTATAACTTTTACTTTCTTAAAATATCTATTTTAATGAAATATAAAAAAATTATGTACCTAATATAATCATTTAAATACACAAAATAACATAAAATTACTCTATTTGTCATCTTTCTTTTTTTTTCTGAAGAAATATAAAAAATCCTCCAAAGATCCCAACAATCCCTCTATCTTCTCCATATTTATTTTTTCAAAAAATCATATAATTCCTCTCTCTTACTTCATCTTTATTTTTTCAAAAATTCTTCTATCTTCTCCATATTTATTTTTTCAAATAATTTAAAAATCCCTCTTTCTTCTCCATTTTTATTTGATTTTTCAAGAATCCCTCTCTTCTTCATTTTTAATAAATAAGTTTTGATTTATTTTAAAAAAAAATTATCGAAATATTTTAAGATCCTTGAATAAATGGTGAACTCATCCAAAGGTTCAGCAAAGGTATTTTTGTATTAATAAAAATTATACATAATATAAAAAATATATGCACATATATGCTTCAATTAGTATAATATAACATATTGATACACATATGTCTAATATAATATATAATATATGATGTCTAATATATATTATATTCATAATCTTTATATGTGAAAGACTAAAGTAAAAGGAAAATTTATGAATGATGAATATGAGAATAATATGAACAATTTTTGTTTTAAAAAAATTAATACATATTTAGTGTATGTATGGTGTTAAATTTTTAGTATAAAAGTTATTAATAAAAATTGTGCATGATATAAAAAATAGATACACATATATCCTTCAATTATATATATAATATATTTATACACATATGCATAATATAATATATAGTATATAGTGTCTAATATATATTATATTCATATATGTGAAAGTCTAAAGTAAAAGGAAAATTTATGGATGATGGATATGATGATAATATGAACAATTTTTAATATACACACACACACACATACATATACATATATATACATATAACATATTTAGTATATGTATGGTGTTAAATATAATAGTGCATATTAAATTTTTACCATATTTAATCTAATTAAATAATGAAAGAAATTATTACTTATATCATTTATAGAAAATTACCATATTTATAATATTTATCCATTTAATAATGTATAAGGTATATATTATATATTATGTAATTAAGAAAATAATTATAACTTAAAAGTTGTATTTATGTAAGTTCTCCAAATTTATATGGAGATTGGAGAACCCTCAAATATTTAAAGGGAAAAAACATAAATATGAGCTTGCAGATTGTATATTTCCTGTGGTTAGCTGTACCGGCGTGTGAGGTCGTGTGTATGTTTTAGTTTGTTTATGATGGCCGTGTGGGGCCTTATTCAGTTGGTAGTGGTGATCTTGTTGGTCACATAGCAGTTTAGCACTTGTTTTCTTGATTCAGAAATAACTAGACAACATGGTGGCCTTGTCGGCCCGCATAGGTTCCCTATTGATTCAGTTGTTCTAGGTAGCTGTTGTTTTCTTATAGGTGGCTATAGGCCTAGTCAGCCGGAGGTTGTGTTTACAGCCGTTATATAGCCCATCGTTTTCTTGAATCTAGAGTTAGAGCCAGCCTGGCACCAGAAGTGCTTAGGCTCAGCTAGTCCAGCAGTCCAGGTCCTAGTAGGGCACCAGGTGCCAGTCATGCCTCCCAAGGCGGGGTGTGACAAACTTGGTATCAGAGCAGGTCGTGTCCCAGGGAGTCTGCAAGTCGTGCTAAGTAGAGTCTTGTCTATAGATGTGTTGTGCACCACATACAATAGGCAGGAGGCTGCAAGGCATGATAGGATGGTTACTCTTTCTTCATATTTAGTCGTGCGATAGAGAAGTACAGTATAGGGTTGAATCCCTAAAACTTATCATACTCTTTATTTACAGATTAAAATGGCAGACCAACGAACCCTGCCACAGGTACAAGACTGGATACCGCAGCAGGAGAAGGCACCAGCAGGATGCCTCAGCCTCATTTAGAATCAGCCCGATTTGAGGGCGATACAGAGGCATCATCTCGACCTTCTCAGCAGTCTCCACCTCATCAGGAGCCAATCGGGACGGCACCACCTCCGACAGTCCCTATACTTATGTTCGGGTTTTTCTGCTTTGGGTATAAAGCTACACGCAAGTGCACGTGATCGAACAAGTAGTAAAGTGGCTTAAGTAAGCCAAGTATCAATCCCACAGGGACTGGGATAAGGTAAAAACTACTTAAGTGTTACTATACTTTAACTCTAAAAATGAAGACAACAGTGCAGAGAAGAGTTTGATATATTTTGATTTCTAATTGTATGCTAAGTCTAAAACGAATATCTAATGTGATTCTGAACTATGAATGTGAGCATGCTGAGGTTAAATGAACATATAAAGAAATAAATTATCAATATAATGTGGTTAATCTTTCCTCCGGTTGCTAGTCAAGAACTATTGCCAATGGATAAAAACTCTAGTATTTAACCCAACTTAAGAATCATGAACCGTCCACCTACATTTTTGTGATTAAACGAAATTCATGCTCTAGCCCTACAAAACCGATTCCTTAATTGACTAATACGACTTTCAGGTATATTTCTATCCTGAAGGTAAATCAATTGTCAATTTTCCCAAACTAAGAAAAGATCATATCCTATTGATTCACAACTTTCCAATTTCTTGCTCTCTCGAGTGAAACCGGACTTTTTAGATATACATTAACATATGCCACACATTAATGCAGTAAGAATAAGAATCAATAGAACAACCATGGAAGAAAAGATGAAAAACCAACTTAATCAACAATCACATTTCAATACCATTGTTCTTAACCTCAGCAAGAAGAGGAATTAGCCACTCATTCGTGGATTAAACATCGTTAAATGAGTGTTAAACATACAAGCAATTGAATTAAAGAAGAAGGAGATAGAGAAAAACCCTGAGATTTTCGTCCCCTCAACTGCCTGTAACCCACGTTCTTGCTCCACCAAAGTCAGCATTATTAAAAATGAACCTAAGTGTTCTATTTATACTAGTGGGAATTTTTCCCGAAATAACAAGCAACGTGTCACGGAGTGCATCGCGGAGCACTGCCTCCGTGACATGCCATTGACGCGGACCCTTACTGGAAATTGAGTGTCCAGGTAATAAGGCCTAACGTGGCACAGCGTGCAACGCGGGGCTAGGCCAACGTGTCACGGCCCTAACGCGCACCTTCACTGAAATTTGGCCAAAAATTCCCTATCCAAGCAGAAGGCCTCCACGATGGCAGCGTGACACGGCTCCATCGCGGAGCCCCTTTAATTTGTGCCTTCCAATGCTTTGTCCTTTGCTAACATCCGAGTCCAAACCCGATCTCTCCCAACACGCGTTTTAGCTTCCCAAAATTATATTTCACCTGCAAAACAACGCTAATCATGTTGGTTAGTATAAATTCACATTTTATTATCAATCACATGAGAATGTATAAACATTGATAGATAAACAAGGCTAAAATAACACATTTAAGTATCAGTTGGGCATATAAATTTGCCCAAGTTCACTTACCCCACACTTAAATCCTTGTTCGTCCCCGAACAACAATCTTACACCTCATGCAATTTACACCCCAACCTGGCTACTTTGGTTCGACAATTCAGGCTACGGTCATACCGATTATTCAATACAGCAAATCATCAAGAAAACACGCATGGTCCTATCAATGCAATGACCTTCAACACATCAAGACCTCCTAGACTTAAGAATCGACTCTCAATATTGGCAAACTCATGCGAATCAGCTGATCAAGGTATCCGACACGGAACTTAGGCTCTCATCAAGCATGTGCCCTCACAACGCAAGAGAATTTCCCCCTTTTTAATCACATGAACTCAGACGATTACATGCAGGGGCATATAGACACAATTTCACTCTCTCTCCCAAAAGAATTCACATGCATCATGTCACGAACCATAAGCTTGCCTTTAGTGTATTACTCCACTAATATAAAGAAGTGTGATGTAAGATCATGTAGGACTTTAATGGGTTGTAATATAAGCTACGGAACTAGTAAATATTGGGCTAGCCAATAATAGCCACTAGCATCCTTAAGCGCCTTTTCGATACATCCCATCAAACACATAGGCATTGTTTCTTCCTTCATCCTCCCATTCTTGAAGTCTGTCTTTAGTTTGGCCCATCTTATTAAGCACACTTGACTCAATAACAAAGATTATTCATACACCTTCATTATATTTTATTTATAACAAGTGCACCATCAACCTTTTCTTTCCTTTCATCACTCTGCTTTTCTTTTCTTTTCACCATTCTCACTCTTTGACACTTTGGGAAAATTATTTTCTCTTCTTAAGCGCTTAAGAATTTTGGATCAAATTTACGGCTAATGAAAAAAAGGGATTAAGCTCGGTTTACAACTTTTTGACTAAAGAAAAAATAATAGGCTAAAGGCTCAACGGGCTGACTAGGGTGTACAATCAAGGTGGGTACGATAATGAAAAAGAGAAACTTTCGGTTAAAAACAAAAAAATGCCTACATCCTTTCCTACAATACACCTCCTTCATTTCATTTCGTACACACACCAGGAAAGTTCTAGACACTTCACAATAGCATGGAATAACAAAACCTCACTTCACACTTATTGCACATGCTCAATTCAAGACGTATTCACAGACTCTTCAATCAGCTAATTGCAAGAATTCAAACATTAAGCCTCAATCACACTGAATCGACTCCATGGCCTAGGTATCTCAACATATTTACAAAGTTGCATGCTTTCATCCAAATCACCTTTGCATTTCAAATATCATGTACAACACGCAACCAGGATTCCGCAACCATAAAGTAACTACAGGTTTTGGGATGCAACCCACAAAAGAAAACAACTGAAAAATAAATGAAAAAAATCTACTCCTAACGACTACATTTCCCTTAAGACGGTCGTCATCCATCCATCATAGGGAATGGTCACTAACTAAGACTTCAGTTCAATGGGATCATTCTCGGTAAAAGAACCGAAAACAAACGCTGAGAAACCCAAGAATTAAAAATAAATAATTTTTTTTTTAAAAATATCGATCATTTCGATGAAACAAAAATATGTACAAAATCAGCTAGCAACATTCAGCAACACACAACATTTTCACATTTAATTACAATACAGAACAAAAACTTCACCATCACAAATCACAAGGTCACAAAATTTTTCCACAGGCACAACAACAGAATATAACACACACAACAACACAACCAGCACCTAACTACTCCCACCCCACACTTATCTTGAACACTATCCCCAGTGTTCACAGAAATTAAAATAGCACAAAAAATTGGGTGGCGGAACTCCCTGATCAATCAAAATACTCCACTTCTTCATCAGGTGCTGCTGCCTCGTCTCCCATATCTGAATCACCCCCATCGTCATCCTCGGACTCCACATCGGAGTCCTCACGACGTGTCTCCTCATCTGTGGGGACATCATCATCCGTGGGCTCTACAAAAGCTGGTCCCACTCGGCATAGAGCCCTGGCATTTTCGCCAAAAGGGTAGTCTAGCTCGAGCTGCCATAGCTCCTCTTCTGTTGCCGGCCTCCCGCCTATCCGCAGCTGGAGCATCTGCATCCCGTACATGCGAGCCATGTACTGATCATCCCGAGCATGTCACTCGGCAAGTGTAAGAACGGGCTCGTGGGTGGTGTCGGGTGCCTTAGTTTTGGTGACATCTAAGGCCCGCCGCTCCATCTGCGGGATGTAGTCAAGGGCCTCTTCCTCAATATCCAGGCCCCTCAGGAATATGGTGAGTAATCCACCAAATCCGTATCTGTGCCCCTGATGCAACTGGGCTCTCTTCCTGGCGGAGATAATCACCGCCCCCACATTGATCTCCAGCCCTTTCATCAGGGCGTACACCAAGCATACACGATCCCGGGTTACATCCGTCATATGCACCCCCGGTATTAGGCAGGAACACACGATCTTAAGCCATATCCTGGCTTCCCTGTTCATCTGTGAGTAGGGCAAAGTCTGATGGTAGCCCCTCTCCTTATGTCTGCTCCACCTAGCCGTCGATCGGGTTCCACACAAAGTTCGTCTGATGTCCGCATATGGTGGAGTGATATTCAGCTATCGAAGCACATGGGCATCTGTGTCCCGCGCCCCTAAGATAGCATTGAGGTGGTGGGGCTCAAAAGTGACTATTTGCCCCTTATTTTGATGGTGTGACTTCTGAGAGTCGGGTTCCAATTGGCGTAGAATTCCCGAATCAAGTGCAAGTTGCATTCTTTGGGCTCTTCAAAGATGAAGTTCAGCCCAGCTGCCTCGATCCTATGGACAATCCTAGGGAACTCCTGTGCCAACGGTTCCCTTACTATGTGTTCCTCGGGGAAGTACTTTCTCTCCTTGTGCTTCGCATACCATTCTTCCCCTCTTCTGTCACCCACCTGGTTCCGTATTTATGGCGTTGGCCGCGTGGAACCGCTGTGCCTAGTCTCATTTTTTTTTTGCCAGCGCTAGATGTTGATGCGCCTTTTCCCTTATCTTGCCTGCTTGCCATTGTTCCTGTCAAACCAAACAGACAAGTTAAATGTTAAGCCAATGAACATTAGCTTCGACTAAGGGTGGGTTAAGCTAGGCTACCCCACACTTAGTCCTTAGCTAAAATTACAACATTACGGCAAGATCGTACTTATTTACACAGACAAACCACAAAACATAACCACTATGCTTAGTGCATTTGGATAATTCGACGGTATATATTCTATGTACTACTCGAACTTCGTACAGCTAACCACAATCCTTACCATCGCTAACATTTTATCCCATAGCACTTAGCAAGGAGAAACAAAAGAAAAATTTAACTACATGATCCTCTACAATTCACCCAATTCTTGCAAATTCCAATATTTCCTTCACCCGAGAATCCGTCGGTCTTTTAGCATAGTAACCGTTAGCACATCGACTCATCTCACTCAACATGTACAACCCAGCATGAATTTCACTAGTTCAACTAAATTTTTCCATTTCAAACTCAAAGGCAAGCCCTAGCTATGATTTTATCAAAAATTCGATCAAACTATGTAATTAACGAGTTCAAGCAATCACAATGATACTCCGAACATCAATCAACAATAATTCAATTGAATTTAAGCTTAATTTCTACTTAGGGCAAGTTTAGCTCATATCACATGTTCAATATCAAAAAAATTCGACAAGAATTGAAATAGAGTTGAAGAACATACCTTGAATTCGAAGAATTGATGAAAACTCGATGAAATTCTGGGCCTAAGTCCGTGTCACGTTGAGGGGGAGGAGTTTTTGGGAGGTTGGTCGCGGAGGGTATGAGAAATGAGGAAAATTGAGGGGGAATCGGGGTTAAAAAGTGGGAAATTCGCGCGGGTCACCCGGCGGCCCGGTGTGACCCGTCGCGATATACACTTCAACGTGTCATAGAGGGTAACGCGGAGCATGCCCTTCGTGACATGGAGCTGTCGCGTGGGTGTTCTGAAATTTTAAAAATTCCAGATTTACACCTCAACGTGTCACGGAGGGTAACACGGAGGCCCTCCTCCTTGACACGGAGCCATCGCCCTAGCTCATTGTTTTACCACTTTTTATTATTTTTCATACCTCAAATTTTCCTTTGCGATCCCTTGCACATTTATCCTCCGTTCAACCTAAAATTCATCTTACGGCAAGAAATTGGTTAGAATTATAGGTTTCACTCAAAATAAAAATAAAAACAAAAATAAAAACAAAAATAAAAACTAAAAATTTTGTTGTTAATCAAGAAAAAAAAAAGAAAAAAGAAATCTATTCACAATTTACAAAGAAAAATTTCACGGGTTGCCTCCCGTGCAGCGCCTGGTTTACCATCGCGGCTCGACGTCATTCAGCTCAGTCATCTTCTAGGGTGACAGACGTTTTCTCTCGACCACCGTCCTCACCCCAGTAGTGCTTACATCGCTCCGGTGGTTTTCCCAATAACTCTCATGATTCAACTATCCGCACATCATCAGCTCGATCAATCACGTTGATCACCGAGAGTTCCTCGTACACAGTCGGGAGCTTGGTGGCCTTGTATACATCGAACACTTCCACCTTGTCGTGTGCTCACATGGTTAGCTGCCCTGCAGCTACATCAATCAGTGCTTTCCCGGTCGCCAAGAAAGGACGTCCCAAAATAAATGGGACTTTCGCGTCTGGCTCAAAATCCAGCATAACGAAATCTACCAGGAAGATAAGGGAGCCCACTTGCACCAGCACATCCTCCACAATGCCATCAGGTCTGGCTAAGGACCGATCCGCTAGTTGCAAGATCACTGTTGTTGGTCTAGGACTCCCTAGACCCAACTTCTTGAATACCGATGATGACATCAAATTAATGCTCGCTCCCAAATCACATAATCCGCGAGCTCGGATACTCTGCCCAATTGTAATTTGTATAGTAAAGCTCCCAGGATCTTTGAGCTTTGTGGGCAGTCGGTTTTGTATCCGGGAAGTGCTCTCCTCCGTGAGAGCTACCGTAGCATACTCAGTCAACCGACTTTTGTTTGCCACGATGTCCTTAATTTACTTTGCATACTTTGGCACTCCCTGCAAAACATCAACAAGAGGTAAGTTAATATATACCTGTTTCAGCACCTCCATGAATTTCTTGAAACACGCCTCCTCCTTGTGTTTCTTTAATCTTTGAGGGAACGGGGGTGGTGGTCTTTCTGATTCGGCTTCCTTTTTCTTCCCCCTCTCATCACTTTGCTCCCTCTCAACTTCTGCTGCTCCCGATTGTTGAGGTGGTCTTTCTGGTTCCACCTCTTTAAGCTGCAAACCACTCCTTGTGGTCACCGCATTCACCTACTTGGGGTTGGGATCTGTGTCGCTTGGAAGTCCTCCTCTAGGCCTGGTGTTTTGGGCTCCAGCAAATTGCCCAAATTGATATTCAAGTGCCTTAGTAGCTAACTGGTTGTTCTTTACCTCGGCTGCCAATTTCACATAGTCAGCCTGCAATTGAGCTTGGTTAGCTATCATAGTCTTGAACATCTCCTCAATGCTGGGTGATGGTGGTGGAGGAGGTGCATTGTTGTTTCTATATTGTGCTTGATAGTTCTGCCGCCCTCCTTGATTCCTCTGCGCCCCCTGACTCGAACTTTGCCCTTGATGGTTGTTACTACCCCAAGAGAATTTTGGATGATTCCTCCAGTTGGAATTGTAGCTGTTGCCATACTGTTGGTGGTTGTTCCTCTGTACATTTCCCACAAAGTTCACCGAGTTAGGATTTGCTCCACAACACTCAGTTGAGTGCTCACTACTCCCGCACACTTCACACCAAATCTGCTGCACTGCATTCACTGGGGCTTGAGTCTGGTTCATTGTCATGTTACTGAAGTGGGTGTTGAGTTGATTCTGTAAAGCAGCTATCTGTGCAGCAATAGCTGTAAAACCATCCACTTCTAGAACTCCTGCTGCTTTCCTTGTTTCTCCTCTTGACGAATCAACATTCCACTCCGGATTGCCCTGCGAAATACGGTTTAACAAGGTATACAGCTCCTCATAAGTTTTCTCCAATGCTTGTCCCCCAGCTGCTGAGTCTAGCAAGATTTTTGTGTGGGGTTCCAAGCCCTCTATAAAGGTGTGCACCAGCACATCATTGGATTGATGATGATAAGGACAATCCCGCAACATGGACTTGAATCTCTCCCAAGCCTGATATAGATTCTCTCCCTCTCTATGTTTGAAACTTAGAATTTGACTTCTAAGTCTTGCTGTTTTACCGGATGGAAAAAATCATATCAAGAATTTCCTTGCAAGATCATCCCACGTAGTAATAGAATTAGGTGGCTCAGCTTTCAACCACCTCTTGGCTTCTCCCAATAGTGAGAATGGGAATAATGTAAGCCTGACATAATCTGATGACACTCCAGCGGGGATGTAAGTGTCACTTATCTCCAAAAAATTTTGGAGATGCTGCTGTGGATCCTCATGAGGGAGACCTGTGAACTGCCCGCTGGGGTGCAGCAATTGCACCATGTTTTGTTTGAGCTCGAACCTCCCTCCTGGCTCAGGTTTGCGGATGCTAGATGTGACATTGTTAGCATGTGGGATTGCCACCTCGTGAACCGGCCTAGCTGCTACTTCCTCGGGCACTAACATTGCCCGTACTACTGGTGGATTCTGTTGTTGCTCCATGATTGTTTGTTTGAGCAACTGCAGCTTTCTCTCTAGAGCTTCTCTCCGCTGACGATGAAATAGTCTTACAAGCTCTAAATATGAGTCCACCAGCTCCTTGTCTCTTGCCAGTGTTCAACAGAGATTATATCTGCAAAATACAGGCTAAGACCAAGTTGTCAACACTAAGAAAAAAAATATAGTACATTAACACTTAAGAAAAATTCACCAATTGCCAGTCCCCAGCAACGGCGCCAAAAACTTGTTCGGGTTTTTCTACTTTGGGTATAAAGCTACACGCAAGTGCACGTGGTTGAACAAGTAGTAAAGTGGCTTAAGTAAGCCAAATATCGATCCCAAAGGGACTGGGATAAGGTAAAAACTACTTAAGTGTTACTATACTTTAACTCTAAAAATGAAGACAACAGTGCAGAGAAGAGTTTGATATATTTTGATTTCTAATTGTATGCTAAGTCTAAAACGAATATCTAATGTGAGTCTGAACTATGAATGTGAGCATGCTGAGATTAAATGAACATGTAAAGAAATAAATTATCAATATAATGTGGTTAATCTTTCCTCCGGTTGCTAGTCAAGAACTATTGCCAATGGATTAAAACTCTCGTATTTAACCCAACTTAAGAATCATGAACCGTCCACCTACATTTCTGTGATTAAACGAAATTCATGTTCTAGCCCTACAAAACCGATTCCTTAATTGACTAATACGACTTTCAGGTATATTTCTATCCTGAAGGTAAATCAATTCTCAATTTTCCCAAACTAAGAAAAGATTATATCCTATTGATTCACAACTTTCCAATTTCTTGCTCTCTCGAGTGAAATCGGACTTTTTAGATATACATTAACATAGGCCACACATTAATGCAGTAAGAACAAGAATCAATAGAACAACCATGGAAGAAAAGATGAAAAACCAACTTAATCAACAATCACATTTCAATACCATTGTTCTTAACCTCAGCAAGAAGAGGAATTAGCCACTCATTCGTGGATTAAACATCGTTAAATGAGTGTTAAACATACAAGCAATTGAATTAAAGAAGAAGGAGATAGAGAAAAACCCTGAGATTTTCATCCCCTCAACTGCCTGTAACCCACGTTCTTGCTCCACCAAAGTCAGCATTATTAAAAATGAACCTAAGTGTTCTATTTATACTAGTGGGAATTTTTCCCGGAATAACAAGCAACGTGTCACGGAGTGCATCGCAGAGCACTGCCTCCGTGACACGCCACTGACGCAGACCCTTACTGGAAATTGAGTGTCCAGGTAATAAGGCCTAACGTGGCACGACGTGCAACGCGGGGCTAGGCCAACGTGCCACGGCCCCAACGTGCACCTCACTGGAATTTGGCCAAAAATTCCCTATCCAGGCAGAAGGCCTCCGCGATGGCAGCGTGACACGGCTTCATCGCGGAGCCCTTTTAATTTGTGCCTTCCAATGCTTTGTCCTTTTCTAACATCCGAGTCCAACCCCGATCTCTCCCAACACACGTTTTAGCTTCCCAAAATTATATTTCACCTGCAAAACAACGCTAATCATGTTGGTTAGTATAAATTTACATTTTATTATCAATCACATGAGAATTTATAAACATTGATAGTTAAACAAGGCTAAGATGACACATTTAAGTATCACTTGGGCATATAAATTTGCCCAAGATCACTTACCCCACACTTAAATCCTTGTTCGTCCCCGAACAACAATCTTACACCTCATGCAATTTACACCCCAACCTAGCTACTTTGGTTCGACAATTCAGGCTACGGTCATACCGATTATTCAATACATCAAATCATCAAGAAAACACGCATGGTCCTATCAATTGGGACTAAGTCCCCCGCAGTTCACAGGGTCGGATCAGGCCGAGGACCCCCAGGACTTCCTTGGTTAGATGCAGAGAATCTTTTGGGTCATGCATGTGACATCTACAGAATTGGTTGAGTTAGCAGTATTCTGGCTGTGGGATATTGCTGTGTTGTGGTACGAGAGTTGGGAAAGGTCTCGAGGGAGAGATGTTGCCCCTCCGACCTGGTCCAGCTTTTTAGAGGCCTTCCTGTACCGTTATCTGCCACGGGAAATCCGACAAGCCCAGATAGACCAGTTTTTACACTTGGAGTAGGGGGCGAGGAGTGTACCGGAATACGCCCTGCAGTTCGATACCTTGGCCCGCTATGCTCCAGCCTTTGTGGACACCATGCCATCTAGAGTCCACCGGTTTATTATGGGTCTGAACCCAGAGTATATTGAGGCATGTATGACAGCTACGCTGCGGGAAGATATGGATATTGCTTGGGTGCAGGCCTTTGCCCAGACTATTGAGGGTCTTAGACAGTGGAAACAGGATAGCAGATGAATAAATCAGGAACAGCGCCGCAGGGATAGATTAGATGAAGTACAGGGGGAGATTCGGAGAGGACCTAGGCCACGGTTGTTGGATAGGCCACCTAGAACCCCACCTCCATCACAACAGTAGAGGGGTAGATTCGGTCGCCGAGGACAGTCAGAGTCCGGCCGCAGTTCTCGAACGGTAGATTTACCTCAGCAGAGGAGGGCAGAGCAGAGCAGGTACACACCCCCACCTTGCCCTATTTGTAGTCGACCCCATACTGGAGCTTGCAGATATGGCTCCACAGGGTGTTATATATGCGGGCAGGAGGGTCATGTGATGAGAGACTATCCAGCCAAGGGTCAGGGTAGCCGAGATAGTCAGGACAGGGCGTCAGCAGGGCCGCGAGCTCCAGCAGCCTCGATAGGGCGTAGGCCCTCAGGTCCAGCAGGTAGAGGCCGAGGTAGATCAGGGGCCTCTAGTTCAGGTATGAGCCCAAGTCGTACCTATGCATTACCAGGGAGGCAGGACTCAGAGGCGTCTCCAGATGTGGTAACAGGTATGATGACTATCTGTTCACACGCTGCTTATGTATTGATTGATCCAAGATCTACTTTGTCCTACGTTACCCCATTTGTGGCTCGAAAGTTTAGTGTTGCACCAGAGTTGCTTCAGCAACCCTTTTCAGTATCTACACCTGTCGATGACTCTATCATAGCACGAAGGGTCTATCGAGGGTGTGCAGTAGAGGTTGCTGATTGTCAGACCACAGTAGGTCTGGTAGAATTAAAGATGATTGATTTCGATGCCATTATGGGTATGGATTGGTAGTACCGTGCTATGCCAATGTAGAATGCTGGACCAAGACAGTCCGATTCCACTTTCCAGGGGAGGCCGTACGAGAGTGGAAGGGCAGCAAAGCTACGCCAAAAGGTAGGTTTATTTCCTACCTTAAGTCGAGGAAGTTGATAGCTAAAGGATGTATCTACCACATAGCCAGAGTCCAGGATGTTCGGGTAGAGCCTCCGACTCTCCACTCTGTTCTAGTGGTTAATGAATTCCCTGACATATTTCCAAATGAGCTACCTAGTATTTCCTTAGAAAGGGAAATAGACTTTGCAATTGATTTTCTACCAGGAACTCAGCCCATATCAATTCCTCTGTATCGTATGGCTCTTGCTGAACTCAGAGAATTAAAGGAGCAGCTGAAAGATCTGTTAGATAAGGGCTTTATCAGGCCGAGTACTTCACCTTGGGGTGCGCCAGTTCTATTTATGAGAAAGAAGGACGGCTACTCCGCATGCGTATAGACTACTGCAGTTGAATAAGGTTACAGTCAAGAATAAGTATTCGCTTCCCAGAATAGATGATTTGTTTGATCAGTTACAAGGGGCCGGATATTTCTCCAAGATTGACTTAAGGTCCATATACCATTAGGTTCGAGTTCGTGAAAGGGACATTCCAAAGACTGCTTTCAAGACCAGATACAGCCATTTTGAATTCCTAGTCATGTCCTTTGGGCTGGCGAATGCTCCTGCAATATTCATGGACCCGATGAACAGCATCTTCAGACCATACCTGGACCTGTTCGTGATAGTGTTTATTGACGATATTCTGGTGTATTCTCGCTCAAAGGCAGACCACCAGGATCATTTGCGGATAGTCCTCCAGATTTTCAAGGACTGTCAGCTGTATGCCAAGTTCTCTAAATGTGAATTTTGGCTGAACTCAGTAGCTTTGTTGGGGCATATTGTGTCGGATGCTGGTATACAGGTGGACACATAGAAAATAGAAGTAGTAAAAACATGGCCGAGACCTACCACTCCGACCGAAGTCCGCAGTTTTCTAGGATTAGCCGGGTACTACAGAAGATTTGTTGAGGGATTCTCCACCATAGAGGCACCTCTGACTAAACTAACACAAAAAGCAGTAGAGTTTCAGTGGACGGAGGCATGTGAGCAGAGTTTCCAGGAATTGAAAGACGGGTTGACCTCCGCCCCAATGTTAGCATTGCCAGAAGGTACAGAGGGTTATGTAGTTTATTGCGATGCTTCGGGTATTGGGTTAGGATGCGTATTGATGCAGCATGATAAAGTAATTGCTTATGCTTCCAGACAGCTGAAGAAACACGAAAAGAACTATCCTACCCATGACCTGGAACTAGCCGCAGTGATCCACGCTCTAAAGATATGGAGACATTACTTGTGCGGCGTCCATGTGGATATTTTCACTGATCATAAGAGCCTATAGTATATCTTCACTCAGAGAGAGTTGAATTTGAGGCAGCGTCGCTGGTTGGAATTGCTGAAAGATTATGATGTAAATATTCTGTATCACCCAGGAAGAGCCAACGTAGTAGCAGATGCCCTCAGCCGTAAATCTATGGGGAGTTTAGCGTACTTGCATCCAAGCAGCAGGAGTTGGCCAGAAAAATACACCAGTTAGCTAGTTTATCCATTCGTTTAGCAGAAATAGAGGACAACAGAGCGGTAATTCAGAACTCCGTTGTGTCATCGTTAGTTGTGAAAGTAAAGGAATGACAGTATGAGGATCCTGACCTAGTTCATCTTAAGGACAGAGTTCGGCAAGGAAAAACTCCGGATTTTCAGGTAACTGAGGAAGAAGTGTTGCGATATAAAGGCCGCCTTTGTGTTCCAGATATTTTAGGGCTTCGCCAGTAGATTATGAGCAAGGCACATTACGCCCGCTATTCTCTCCACCCAGGCGCGATGAAAATGTATCACGATATTAAAGAAATCTACTGGTGGCCAGGTATGAAGAGGGAAATAGCAGAATTCGTAGCCTAGTGTCCTAACTTCCAGCAAGTAAAAACGGAACACCAGAAACCAGGCGGATTGACTCAAGACATAGCTATGCCTCTTTGGAAGTGGGAAGCAGTAAATATGGATTTTGTAGCCAGGATTACCCCGTACCAGACATAGAAATGACTCGATTTGGGTAATTGTTGACACCTGACAAAATCAACTCATTTTCTGCCAGTAAGGGCTACTTTCTCTGCCAAAGATTATGCTGAATTGTATATCATAGAAATAGTAAGACTGTACGGTGTTCTACTGTCCATTAGCTCTGACAGAGGGGCGCAATTTACAGCTAAATTTTGGCAATCATTTCAGAGAGGCCTGGGAACACAGATTAACCTGAGCATAGCTTTCCACCCTCAGACAGATGGACAGGCAGAACTCACTATTCAGACACTCGAGGATATGTTACGAGTGTGTGTATTAGACTTTGGAGGTAGCTGGGATGAGCACCTACCACTTATTGAGTTTTCTTATAACAATAGTTACCACTCAGCTATTTAGATGGCGCCTATGAGGCTTTGTATGGGTGAAAATGCAGATCGCCAGTTGGCTGGTTTGAAGTAGGAGAGTCAGCGCTGATTGGGCCGGATATTATTCATCAGTCAGAGGAAAAGGTAAAGCTTATCATCGAATGCCTACTGACTACTCTGAGCCGCCAGAAATCGTATGCTGATGTGCGGCACAAAAACTTGGAATTTGATGTGAATGACTGGGTATTCTTGAAAGTCTCTCCAATGAAAGGGGTGATGAGATTCGGCAAGAAAGTCAAGCTCAGCCCGAGATTTGTTGGGCCTTACCAGATTTGCCGAAGAATAGGCCAAGTGGCATACGAGTTGAACTTACCTCCTGAATTAGAGTCTATTCACCCAGTTTTCCACGTTTCCATGCTGAGGAAGTATATAGGAGACCCCTCCAGAGTTGTCCTAGTTCAAGATGTCCAGGTTATGGAGGAGCTATCTTATGAAGAGGTTTCGGTAGCCATACTAGACCGGCAAATTCGCAGATTAAGAACTAAAGATGTTGCTTCTGTCAAGGTGTTATGGCGTAACAGGAACCGAGAGGAAATGAGTTGGGAAGCAGAGGAAGATATGAAAGTCAGATATCCTCAGCTGTTTCAGACTTAATCAGCCAGAGGTACGTTAGTATTGTTGTTCTATGAATTACCTTATATACTGTGTATAAATGAAATAATTGGCTTTAGTCTATTGCGTGATGAATACTAGTATTGTGTGGAGTACTTGTATTGGGCTTTTTTTGTGTTTCAGGATTTTTGAGATAGTCCATATTACAGGGGAAACTCTGCCGAAATTTTTTTCTAGAATAAGTCAAGTAAGTTGAAATTCTTGCAAGTAGAAGTTTACATTCGAGGATGAATGTTCTTTAGGGGTATGCAATCTGTTACACCCCATAAATTCTTGACATTTAGATGTCCTATTCGCATGTTGGTTAAGAGTTTTAGAATGCCATACATGCTAGAAAAAGGCCCGGGGGAAGACAGGAAAAGCGTCGCATTGAACCATCGCAAGAGGAGGCCGGGCAGACCCCCTCCACGATGGCAACGTGCCACGGAGGAAGCCCCTCCGCGATGGCCAACGTGCCACGGAGAGGGGTGTCCAGGCCCAAGTATATAAAGCCCCAACTTCGGGTTTTTAAGGATAATTACCAGAATTTCCAGAGAACAAACTAGAAAACAGAGGGTACGAAGAGTTCCTTAGAGATTCCTTCCATTTACGCTGTTAAACGTGGTCCAAACTCAAATTAATCTTGGGTAGTGAAGTATTAAGCTACAGGGAGCATTCCTACGGAGTTAGTTTCGTGAAATTCAGTCGGCGAACCGTCCTACCGAGCTAAGGTAAGTGGAATTGCTCCAAATTAGTATCAATATACTCCTAGCCCTAAAGTGAGTATTTCTCGCTTCTGGACTTCCGAGAAATAGCGAGTTTTCGGCTGTTTTTCGATAAGTCAAAGTTTGGGCTATATATATATCTAAAGTAGTATTTTCTTCTAGAATATTGATGAATTTAGTTCTAATGGCTATGAATATGAATGAAGTTGGAAGAAATAGTTGGATATTGCCCGAGTTACGTCAGTTAGCCAAGAAGTCAGTAACTAAGGTATGTAAAGCTAGTTTCTTCGGCAAGTTAGTAATTCTAGCATAGTATAATAGAGTAAATTCTAGAAGAAAGTTTCAAAAGCTGAGTATTATGCCAGTGTGAATTCAATAAGCATGTCTGAGTTATTATACCATATGCAGAATAAAAGTCAGTAAATTAGTATTAGACAGCGAGATATTATTCTAAACTCAGTATCGGGTTCAGTTTAATTCAGCAAGAGATTCAGAATACAATATCAGATCATGGAAAGTATTATCAAATTTATTATACATGATTATATGTGATTATTATTGCTTGTAGAGACCTGATTGTTTTATGTGGGCACCCTTAGAGCTTTCTTGCCGCCCCAGGGTTAATAGTTGTGTTGTCTAGCCCGCTAGAGGGTGAGGATACGTCACTCCAAGGAGTGGCATGCCGTCCGCAGTAGGACGAAGATGGGATGCAGCATTCCCCATAGCAGGCTGATCATCATTATAGCATACCCTGTCGAGCACTTGCGTCCAGCACACAAATTATAGATTACAGATACAAATCTCATATTACAGTTACAAGAGTCCTCCGGACTCAGATACAGTTATAGTCAGGGGCCCAGAGAGCCCAAACTGCATACCCAGGGGGCCGGCGGGGTGCTCGTAGTTATTAGGTGAGTGGAGTGAATTTATTTTTGGATGGCGACCCGGGTAGGGGTATATAGATTGCATGTTGATTGGCACCTTCAGGCTTATGGGGGCTGGTATAGGTTCTTGTATGCTATATATATATGTTACTTATTAAATATATATATATGTATATGTTACTTATTAAATTGATAGATAGCAGGACGCCGCATCGACAGGTATGATTCTTATCTTCTTTCCAGTATGGTTAAGCTCGGTACAGATTCTGCTATTCCAGACAGTTTTAGCTATCCTCTGTCATTTCAGTAACTACCAGTATACTGTTAATCTTTAGTTATGTTCAGTTTTGCTTCGCATACTCGGTACCAGTGGTACTGACGCCGTTTGGGGGCGCTGCATTACTTGCCTTCAGGTACTTATAGACGAGGAGCCGATCCCTCGTAATTCTAGCCAGCACACAGAGTCATCAGCTCCTGTCATTCGGAGCTAGACAACTAGAGGTTTATTCCTTTTCTTTTGTTGTATAGTATAGGTAGGCCGGGACCCTGTCCCGACCATCCTATCAGTATTCTTAGAGGCTTGTAGATTGTATCTTCCCTGTGGTTAGCTGTATCGGTTGTGTGAGGTCGTGTGTATGTTTTAGTTTGTTTATGATGGCCGTGTGAGGCCTTATTCAGTTGGTAGTGGTGATCTTGTTGGTCATGTGCAGTTTAGCACTTGTTTTCTTGATTCAGAAATAACTAGACAGCATGGTGGCCTTGTCGGCCCGCATAGGTTCCCTATTGATTCAGTTGTTCTGGGTAGCTGTTGTTTTCTTATAGGTGGCTATAGGCCTAGTCGGCCGAAGGCTGTATTTACATCCGTTATATAGCCCGTCGTTTTGTTGAATCCAGAGTTAGAGCCAACCTGGCACCAGAAGTGCTTAGGCTCAGGTAGTCCAGCAGTGCAGGTCCTAGTAGGGCACCAGGTGCCAATCATGCCTCCCAAGGCGGGGCATGACACAATTAGTATGTGGAATGTACCGATTATGCAAGGTAAGTAAAATGGACATTTAAAAATACATAAAAGCTCATAAATGATCATAAGAGAAGGATATCATGCTCGTATCATAAGTATCATAAGATAACATAAGGCTCAAGGTTTTTAAATCATTCATATACCATTCATTATCATGATCATGAGAGAAAATTTATCAAATCATCACATAAGCCAATAACATAAACATAACAATGCATATAATATGCGGAACAATAGGAGGACTCATCATAACCAACACCATCATAATAGAACCTTACATGATGCCCCAATTCTCTCACTCAAGTGGGCAGAGTTGCCCCTGGCTTAGTAGACGGGACGTGCATAATGTGATATCACGAGCGAGGGTATCATTATCATTGTAATGTATCATTATAAAATCATGGTGGCACGTGGTTATGAGACACCATCATAGTCCTTTGAACGTCGGGCTGCTCAGTGCTAGACACGGCTCCCAAAAACATGCACATTAGGCTCATATATAAATCAATAACATCATTTATTAAGATTCATGGCTAAATAAACATTTATCATCATTGATCCCCATTAAAACATGATTATCCAAGAATCAAAGTCCCTTTAGTCAACCAACATCATAAATCGATAAATCATGAGATCCATTTCATAAATCGTAAGTTATTCTTGAGCATGTGGGCATTTACCAATACTTTAACATGCTTGAAAATTCTCAATTCATTCAAAAACATGCTTATAAATATGGGTAACTTGAAAACATGCTTTTCATCATAAATAATTCATAATACTTGAACATTCATCATAAACTTTGACTTTCATGAATTTTTCATAAATGGGCAATTTGATTTATAAAACTTGAAACATGATTTGTAATGAAAAACAACATAAAACATGCCCATAATTCGAAATTCAATGGTAGTAACTCAATCAGATCAAGCCCATGTAGAGAAGTCAAATTTTCATGCATTGGGTAAAAACCCCATAGATATTTGATAGGAATTTCATGAAATTGAAAGAGATTGGGCATGGGTGTGAAAGGATTCACCCATTCATAAACCTACATACCTGGGGAAAATCAATTCTCACCACTCCTTGAAAGCCCAATGAAATCAATGAAGAAAACCCTTGAAGACAAGCTTGATCACCTTCCAATGTTCTAACTTTGCATGCATGAGAATGAATAGGCTAGAGCAGCTTAACCTACTTAATACATTCAAAAAATAACTTAAAACGACGTAGTTTAGGAACTTAGAGCGTTGGAAAGACAAAAATACCCTTAATGAAAAACCCTGAAAAATCTGCACTGATGGACTAACGGACGAACTAACGGGTCGTTGGAGGATACCACCACTTGTGATATCCATATGTCATCTGGACTGCCAACATTCCTGATCTCAGGTTCGACCCCACGACTCGATAGGATGATTCGTCCTATCAAAAGACAGGTCGTCACATCGTCCGTTGTTTCCTCCTTTAGGTCCTATACTTCTCCTTCCGATGAGCCTCACCATGACTCATTACACCCTCGAACGAGTCATGGTTACCTTCCATTAGGTCCATTGGAAAATATTGACATCTCATATAACGATTGGTGACCACGACCCGTTGCTTCTCATGATGGGTCGTGTGATGACTCGTTACCTTCCTTTAAGCTGAGGTCCAGTCCTCACCACGATCCAAAATGATGACTCGTTGTCCCAACAATGATTCGTTACATTGCTCATCGTATCCACTGTCACCAGGCCTAGTCCTTTCCACGACTACTTCCCACGGGTCATTGGTTGGACCAACAATCCGTTGGGTCATCCGTCCTGTGGAATTTTTCCTAGTTTTCGGCCAACTTCCATTTTAAATACTGGGTCTAACCTTAGGCACTTTCGGGATATTATAATTCTCTCCCTTGGAAACATTTGTCCTCGAATGTTGGAATCAAGTAGGAAACAGAGACATGCAATCATTACACTCAAATACTGATCATTAAAATCGAAAACTAATGAAATGACTATCTCTGATTCAAATCGTATAGCTGAACGAATTTCATGATTCACATACACATCCATATACATAAAAGAAACTTGAACACATGAATTGAACATGAAAACTAAATAGAGTTTTAGGGAAAAACTGATATCTCAAGTTAGAGCTGAGCCGGTAGAAAATAAATGTGGGTATCTTGCCATCATATCTTCTTCGGCCTCCCACATATCTCCTTCAACATGCTGATTCCTCCATAACACTTTAACTGAAGCTACTTCCTTGTTCCTTAGCTTCGAACCTAACGATCCAATATTTCCACCGGAACTTCCTCACAGCTAAGGTTGTCTTTTACCCCAACACTGTCCTCTGGGACAACTAGGGCTGGATCACTCAAACACTTCTTCAAGTGCGATACATGAAACATAGGATGCACAGAAGATAACTCTGAGGGAAACTCCAATTCATATGCCACCTTGCCAATTCTTCTCACAATCTGGTATGAGCCAACATAGCGGGGACTAAGCTTCCCTTTCTTCCCGAACCTCATCACTCCTTTCATGGGAGACACCCTTAGAAATACCCAGTCATCGACTTCAAATTCTAATTCTCTTCTTCTCACATTAGCATAATAATTTTGGCAACTCTGGGCAGTTTTCAACCGGTCCCTTATTAATTGAACCTTCTCCATAGCCTTGTGAACCGAATTTGGTCCTATCATCACCGCTTCTCTAACCTCAAACCATCCAATGGGTGACCTAAACCTTCGCCCAACTAGAGCCTCGAATAGTGCCATCTGGATGCTAAAATGATAGTTTTTATTGTAAGCAAGCTCGATCAGGAGCAAGTGATCATCCCAACCACCTTTGAAGTCAATCACACATGCCCTCAATATGTCCTCGAGGGTCTAAATTATCCGCTGTTGTGCTGAGTTTAACCTGTGTACTAAGCCCCTTTTGAAATGACCTCCAAAATTGAGAGGTAAATTGGGTACCTCTATTTGAAATAATGGATAAGGGCACTCCATGCATTCAGACTAGCTCCCACATATATAGTTTGGCATAATCCTCAGCCGAATCCATGGTTTTAAATGGTAGAAAATGAGCAGGCTTGGTCAACCGGTCTACCACAACCCAAATGGAATCATATTATCGACGAGTACGAGCCAGACCTATCATGAAATCCATATTAATTTCTTCCCACTTCTAAGTAGGAATGCTGATATCCTGAAGTACACCTCCCGATCTCTAATGCTCAACCTTTACTTGCTGACAGTTCGGACACTTGGCTACGTATTCTGCAATATCCTTTTTCATGCCATTCCACCAATAGATTTCCCGTAAGTCATGGTACATCTTGGTGCACCCGCATTTATAGAATACCTGGATCCATGAGCCTCATGCAACATCCGGCTCCTCAAACCGTCCACATCCGAAACACATAAGCGGCCCTGGTACCAAAGCACACTATCTCCCCCTTTAGAGAAGACCTCTACCTTTTGATTCTGAATGGCTTCTTTCAACTTTACCCAAATCGGGTCCTTATCTTGTCAAGCTTTCACATCAATCACTAAGGACGATTCTGATCCATTCTGCACAACAACACCGCTATCGGTCGAGTCAATTAACCTAACTCCCAACCTTGCAAGTCGATGTACATCTCTCACCAGCTCTTTCTTCCCCTCATCCACATGGGACACACTCTCCATCGAGAACATACTAAGTGTGTCAGCTAGTACATTAGCCTTACCCCAATGGTAAAGGACACTCATATCATATTTCTTGAGTAGCTCATACCACCTCCTTTGCCGAAGATTGAGATCTTTCTGCATGGACACCTATTGTAAGCTCTTGTGGTCTGTAAATACATCCACATGAACCCCGTACAAGTAATGTCTCCATATCTTCAAGGCGAATACCACCGCAGCTAATTCAAGATCATAGGTCGGGTAATTTTTCTCATGAACCTTTAGCTTTTTGGAGGAGTAGGCTATGACTTTTCCGTGCTGCATCAAAATACACCCGAGTCCGATCCTTGAAGCATCACAATACACTACGACCCATTGGTACCCTTGGGTAGGGTCAACATTGGTGCTGATAAGTCGAATTTTCAACTCCTGGAAGCTCTTCTCACAAGCCTCTGATCACTGAAATTTCACCTTCTTCTGGGTCAATTTGGTCAAAGGAACTGCAATAGATGAAAAACCCTCAAGAAATCTATGATAATAGCCAGCTAAACCCAAGAAACTTCGAATTTTGAAGGATTCACCAGTCTAGGCCAATTTTTCACCGCCGCGATCTTTTGAGAATCCAGCTTTATGCTCTCACTTGATACCACATGGCCCAAAAATGGTACGTAGTTCAACCAAAACTCGCACTTGCTGAATTTGGCATATAATTGACGATCTTTGAGATTCCGAAGCACTACTTTCAAATGAGCGGCATGCTCCTCCTCGCTCCAAGAGTATATAAGGATGTCATCAATGAACACGATCACGAACATGTCCAGTTATGGCTTGCACACCCTATTTATCACGTCCATAAAAGCTTCTGGAGCATTCGTTAGTCCAAAAGACATAACTACAAACTTATAATGACCATACCGCATCCTAAAGGCTGTCTTCGGGATGTCACTCTCCCAAACTCTGAGCTGATGATAATCGGATCTGAGATCTATCTTTGAGAAACACTTGGCACCCTAAAGCTGGTCAAATAAATCATCAATCCTGGGTAGAGGATACTTGTTCTTGATAGTGACTTTTTTCAATTGTCAATAGTCAATGCACATTCGAAGGGAACTATCCTTCTTTCGGATAAATAAGATTGGTACACCCCATGGAGACTTGCTTGGTCGGATGAAACACTTATCTAATAGGTCCTTCAACTTCTTTAGCTCGGTTGGAGCCAGCCTGTAAGGAGGAATAAATATAGGCTACGTGTTGGGCAGAAGGTTAATACCAGAATTAATTTCCTTCTCAGGGGGAACACTTGGTTAGTCATCAGGGAACACTTCTAGGTACTCAGGCACTGCCGGAACTAACTGAATAGTCGGGGTCCGGACTCAACATCCTTAAGGCTAACTAGATGATACATACAACCCTTGGCAATCATCTTCCTGGCCCTAAGATAGGAAATAAAATGACCTACAGGAATGACCGAACTACCTTTCCACTCCAAGACTGCCTCACCCGGAAAGCGGAACTCCACCGCACGGGTTATACAATTAACGGAAGCATAACACGCATACAACCAATACATGCCAAGAATAATGTCAAAGTCAGTCATGGCTAACTCTACAAGGTCTGCGGAGGTGACTTTATGCAATATAGTGACCGGACTTCATCTATAAACCCGCCTAGCTACAACCGAATCACTAACAGGGGTAGAAACTGAAAATAGCTTTGATAGGGTTTCAGGACTAGCTCCAAAGCTACTAGCTATATAAGCTGTCACAAAAGACAAGGTAGACCCTAGATATAAGAAAGAATAAACATCAAGGTGAAACACTCGTAACATACTAGTAACCACATCCGATGAAGTCTCCTGCTCCTGACATGAGGCAAGGGCATAGAATCTGTTTTGGCATTGTCCGCCACTCCCACTAGTAAATGCTCCCTGTGGAGCTGAACATACTGGAGCTGCTGCTGCCGTCCTGGTAGTTTGTGCACAGCCACTATCATTATCCTGTCTAGCAAATGGACACGCTCGACGCATGTGGCCAGGCCTCCCACGCCCATAACAAATATCTGAGCCGAGCAAACACTCCCCGGCATGACTCTTGCCGCACTTTTTGTAGGCTGGAGAGGTGTGCTCTACTTGTGTGCCCCTCTGGTCCCTCAATCCTGAAGCCCTGCTCCTCTTATCACCCTTGGGTCTGGATGGCACGCTAGCTGATGATGGTGCTAGAGCTAGTGACCGCTGCTGAAACTGAGGACGGTGACCACCACCGAATCTCTGGTGGGTAAACCCATGGCTATCTGTCCAAGCTCTCTTTGCCTCCCTCTCCTTCACATGAGCCGCCTCCATTTGTTGGGCGTAGAACACTATAAAAGGAAGTCCATATCATGATGAAGCATGGTAGTCCTGCAATCTTTGTCCAAATAGCTCGTCATGCCATGAACAAATCAGCTCACCCGCGCCCATGATCAACCACTAACTCTGGGGAATATCTTAACAAGTGAGTGAACTCGAGAGCATACTCCTATACCGTCATCCTCCCCTTCTTCAAATTCACTAATTTTGCTACCTTCAACTCCCTCATCTCCCGAAGGAAGAATCGATCTAGAAATGCCATGTGGAACTCCTCCCATGTAACTGGGCCTGCTCTGGCAGCCCTACTGTCTCTCAATTGCCTGAACCAGATATGTGCGACCCCTTTCAGCTGATACGAGGCCAAATCTGCACATTCAACCCCATTCACCCCCATAACCTGGGTGATTTTCACAACCTCATCAATAAACTCATGCGGGTCCTCATCCACTTTTCACCCAAGGAACTCTGGCGGGTTCATTCTAAAAAATTCCTTGACTTGAGTCGCTGCTGCATTTCCATTTTGAGGAACATGGACAACAACCTGTTGATTGACCTGAGCAATCCAAGCCTGCGCAAGCATCTGAATAGCGACCTGAAACTCTGCGCAGGCAATTGGCTCCGGTGCCTAGGGCTCCTGAACTGGTGGGGCTTGATGATGCCCGTTACCATTTCCATCGTCGTGGCCCTTATCATTTCCACTTATCCTATCATTCATTCTTCGAGGAGCCATGATTCTGCAATCGCGAATAGCACAAATTAGAAGGATAGAAAGACTTTTCATAGTACGACATAGATAATGAAAGAAGGGAACATTTCCTAAATGTCTCGTAGCCTCTTCGTCATAATTATGGCGCGCTTCACACCCATGAAAAAGACTCTACTCAACGCAGCTTTCAGAAACCCTATAAAACTTCAAAACAATGGCTCTGATGTGAAGTTCATCATGACCCAAGTGTAAACCCGAATTGTAACACGGGACAAGGAGTCTTGAGAGACTCCAAGTCGACCCATGGCAGGAACATTCATCTAACTTCATATTACTTAAGGCGGAATACTTAACATTTCAACATATCAGAAGCATGAACATAACATAGCATAGCATGGAAATCAGTATGGACTAAATACATAACAATGACTATATATAGTCTGAAAGCCTCTAACTTAACAAATGGGTTAATGGGACAACATCCCCAACTATCCCAACAACTGAAACTAAAAGAAAACATCAAAGTCTAATCAAATGGTCCTCGAAGAATGAGGACTCACCAAAAAGCTGGATTTGAGACTCCGTAACAAGCTAATGGCGATGCTGGATTTGAAGATCAGAGCCTGTATCATAAAATGATACATCATAGAGTATGCAGTCAGTATATGGAATGTACCGAGTATGTAAGGTAAGTAAAATAGACATTTAAAAATATATAAAAGCTCACAAATGATCATAAGAGAAGGACATCATGCTCATATCATAAGTATCATAAGATAACATAAGGCTCAAGGTTTTTAAATCATTCATAAACCATTCATTATCATGATCATGAGAGAAACTTTATCAAATCATCACTTGAGCTAATAACATAAACATAATAATGCATAAAACATGCAGAACAATGGGAGGACTCATAATAACCGACACCATCATGGTAGAGCCTTACATGATGCACCAACTATCTCACTCAAGTGGGCAAAGTTTTCCCTGGCTTGCCAAGCGAGGAACGGGCATTATGTGATATCACGAATGAGGAGATCATTATCATTGTAATGTATTATTATAAACCCACAATGGCACGTGGGCATAAGTCACTAGCGTAGTCCTTTGAACGTCGGGCTGCTCGGTGGTAGACACGACTCTAAAAACATGCACATTAGGCTCATATATAAATTAATAACTTCATTTATTAAGATTCATGGATAAATAAACATTTATCATCACTGATCCCCATTAAAACATGATTAGCCAAGAATCAAAGGCCCTTTGGTCAGCTAACATCATAAATCAATAAATCATGAGATCCATTTTATAAATCGTAAGCCATTCTTGAACATGTGGGCATTGCTCAATACTTTAACATGCTTGAAAAGACTCAATTCATTCGAAAACATGCTTATAAACATGGGTAACTTGAAAACATGCTTTTCATTATCAATAATACATAATACTTGAACATTCATCATAAAATTTGACTTTCATGAACTTTTGATAAATGGGCAATTTGATTTGTAAAACTTGAAACATGATTTGTAATGAAAAACAACATAAAACATGCCCATAATTCGAAATTCAACAGCAGTAACTGAATTACATCAATCCCATGTAGAGAAGTCAAATTTTCATGCATTGGGTAAAAACCCCATAGATTTTTGATAGGAATTTCATGAAATTGAAAGAGATTGGGCATGGGTGTCAAAGGATTCACCCATTCATAACCCTACATATCTGGGAAAATCAATTCTCACCACTCCTTGAAAGCCCAACGAAATCAATGAAGAAAACCCTTAAAGACAAGCTTGATCACCTTCCAATGTTCTAACTTTGCATGCATGAGAATGAATAGGCTAGAAGGGCTTAACCTATCAATAACTTAAAATGACGTAGTTTAGGACCTTAGAGTGTAGGAATGATGAAAATACCCTTAATGAAAAACCTGGATAAATCTGCACTGACGAACTAATGGATGAACTAACGGTCGTTAGAGGATACCATGACTCGTTGTATCCATCCATCGTCTGTGCTGCCAACATTCCTGATCTCATGTTCGACCCCACGACTCCACAGTACGAGTCGTCCTATCAAATGATGGGTTGTCACATCGTCCGTTGTTTCCTCCTTATAGTCCTATACTTCTCCTTCTGTCGAGCCTCAACATGACTCGTTACACCCTCTAATGAATCGTGGTTACCTTCCGTTAGGTCCACTGGAAAATATTGACATCTCATACAACAATTAGTGACCACGACCCATTGCTTCTCACGGTGGGTCATGGGATGAACCATTACCTTCCCTTATGCTAAGGTCCAGTCCTCACCATGATTCAAAATGATGACTCGTTGTACCCCACAACGAGTCGTTATGTCGCTCATCATTTCCATTTTCAACAGGCCTAGTCCTTCCCACGACTACTCCCCATGGGTCGTTGGTTGGACCAACAATCCGTTGGGTCGTCCGTCTTATGGGATTTTCCCCAGTTTTTAACCAACTTCCATTTTAAATCTGGGGTCTAACCTTAGGCACTTTTTGGGTATTACAATGACAGTCCGTCGGGAGTGTGACGACCTATCTCAAGTACCATCAGGGTGCCCAGTTGTGGAAATTATGCCCGATTCTCAAGGGTAATATTGTAATCTCCCATGCTTTTAACTCCTATACTACATCATTTTAAGTTCTAAATGAAGTGTATTAAGAGATTTTAACCTATTCTTATGCATTCAACTCCCATGCGTGCAAGTTTAGAGGGTTCCATTGAAGATCAAGCTTAGAATCCTCCAATTCTCCTCAAATCTCTTGGGGTTTCAATGTCAAGTTAAGAATCAGTTTACCCAGATATGTAGGGCCACGAATGAGAGTTTCCTTTTCACTCTCATGCTTAAATTTCTCCTCAAGTTCGTGAATTATAGTCTTAAATCAAGTTTATGATCCTATGGGGTTTTGACCCAAATTTATGAAATTATCTATGATTTAGTTATGGGTCAATTACCCTTATGTTTCAAAGCATGTTTAAAGATTTATGGGTAGATTTTATGTACTACTGGATTATAAATTCATGATTTCAAGTTTTAGAAGATTATGCCCAATTATGCAAGTTCATGAAAAGTCAGTCTATGATTGATGATTTCAAGTATGATGAAGTTGTATGTATGTCTGTTTACAAATTACCCATATATAAATCTATGATTTTGACTTGTGAAGTCTATTTCAAGTATGCATGATCTTCAGATTTTGGGTTATCCCACTTAGATTTAGCATGTTTTCATAATTCAGTTCAGTTCTATAAATTAGCTTACCATATGATTTTGGAGTCTATACTCCCATATTCAGCTTACGGTATGTATGGAGCTAGGACTCCCCGTATTCAATTTTTAGACTATGCATGTAATTATATTATCAGCATCATTGACAAATGATAGTTTCAGTTTTGACGAAAAATGATGGAAAGTGCCTTGCATGTTTTTACAAGCAGTGTCTAGCACCGAGTAGGCTAGGAGTTCATTAAAACCTCAGGTCTCAGAACTACGTGCCAATGTAGGATTTTACATTTTACTTTTGGACCTCCCTTGTGAGCTTCCCCTACCTCAAATGGTCCTTCAACTTGATATCGATATAATGGTAGCGCCCTTAGCCTCAACAAGGCTTTGGATTGCTCTGCCCACTTTAGTGTAATAGTTGGGATCACGTAAGCTCTATCGTGATAGTGTCACTAATATGCCGAGTCTCCCATTATTCCTCATGATTTTAGCTATGCATATTTATCAACTATGATATTATGTTTTCAACAAGTTTGACCTAGTTATCAGTTTTTACTAATGAATTTCAGTTTCATCTTTGGGTCATTCGATTCAGTTACGAGATCCAGTTTAAGTTTATTCATGTTTTTAGATATTAGTATGCACTCTTTGCTCTCAGAACCTGATGATGTTATGATTTGTGATATGTATGATATTAGTTTTTACTTACTCAATCTATTTTACTTACCTTGCATACTCAGTATATCTCAAGTAGTGACCGCATACCCTATGCCTTATCATTTCATGATACAGGTCCTAGTGATCAAACTCAGACACGCAATTAGCTCAGTGCTTGTTACAACTCAGACCCTACCTTGGGTGAGTCCTCATCCTCCGAGGACATCTATCTTTCAGTATTTTCATGTTAGTTTTTTCAGAACTAGAGATAGTTGGGGGCTTGTCCCAGCATCTCATCAGTTAGCAGTGGCTTTTCAGATATAGACTTATATATTCAGCTTCAGATTCAGTGTTATGATATTACCATTGGATAGACATTTTGTTATTCAAAATTCCACTATTTTAAAATTTAGTTATCAACTTTGCTCATGTTGATTTCAGTTATCATGTTCATGCCATGGGTTGACTTGGAGCCATTCATGGTTGTAGGTTTCGTGTCTAGATCCGAGCCTATGTTTGGATCGTAACAAATATGGTAGCAGAGCAAAGGTTTAGTGTATCCTATGGTGTTTGAATGCTGCGTTAAGTAGAGTCTTTTTTATAGGTGTGAAGCGCGCCACACTTATGAGGAAGATGCTACAAGAAGTTTTAGGAAACTTCTCTTATTTTATGATTTTATCTCGTGCTATGAGTTCAACTCTCTCTATTCCTCTAACTCCAACTTTACGTGTTTGCAGAATCATGCCTCCATGCCGAGTAGGTTGCCCATGCTAAGTTTAGGGCAGCTATTCAGATGTTGGCACAAGCGTTGACCGCTCAGGTCAATCAGTAGGCAGTGGCTCATGTTCCCTAGAGTGGGAACGCAATGGCGGTTAGAGTCTGGGATTTCCTCAGGATGAATCCCGCTAAGTTCCTTATGTGGAGAGTGGATGAGGACCCACACAAGTTCATTAAGGAGATCTAGAAGATCACCCAGATTATGGGGTGACATGAGAGGAGTGTTCAGACTTAGCCTCCTATCAGTTGAAGGGAGTCGCTCATATATGGTATAGGCAGTGGAAGGATATCCAGGGAGTCGGAGCGGGTACCGTTGGTTGGTATGAGTTCCTCACCGCATTCTTAGACCCATTCCCTAGGAGATGAGGGAAATCAAGACAGCTGAGTTCGTGAATTTGAAATAAAACAACATGACCATCCATGAGTATGCTCTAAAGTTCACCCGATTGTCCAAATATGTGCCGGATATGGTGGCCGATCAGAGGGATCTAGTTAGCATATATGTGAATGGAGTAGCGGAATATTTGGTCAAGGAAGGTAGGAGCTCCATGCTACACTAGGACATTGACTTCTTCCAATTGTTCTTGTATGCCCAACAAATAGAGGTAATGCAGATGGGGAGATGGAGAGAGAGGCCAAGAGGGCCAGGACAGATAATTTTGGATTTTTACAGTAGTGGTCTGGGGGCGGACAACGTCAATAGTCCCAATAGAGATCATTAGCCCAAGCGCCGTCATTAATCGGTGTGCCATCCGGGTCTAAGCACGATCATAGGGGAAAGACATCAGGCTCTCGAGGTTAGGGGAGTAGGTAGTACAGCCCAACATTCCATCCTATGATAGATGTGGTAAGAGGCACACCAGTCAGTGCTTAGCAGGTCCATGGATATGTATTGGGTGCGGGAAGCTCGGCCACATGCTCAGAGTTTGTCCAATGGCCAGACAGGGCCATAGCAGAGATCATGACCTAGTTACAAGTTCAGCAGCTTACCAGTTCAGCAGCTCCGCCAGAATGCTCAACTCAATAGGGTGCATCCACTAGTGTAGGTGGTGGTTAGTGTTAGAAAAGGTTTTATGCCCTCTCATCACATCAAGAGTAGGAGGTTTCCTCAGATGTGGTCACTGGTATGTTACAAGTGTTCAATCTTGATGTTTATGCATTGCTACATCAAGGGGCTACTTTATCTTTTGAGACACCCTATGTTTCCATTAGTTTTGGAGTTAGTCCCAAAATCCTATCAGAACTTTCTCAGTCTCTACTCCAGTTGGTGACATAGTTACAGCTGGATCGATATATAGAACTATCATAGTCCTTCAGAAAGTCACCTCAACTGATATAGTAGAGTTAGATATGACTGATTTTGGTGTTATCTTTGATATGGATTGGTTTAATACATGTTATGCCTCATTAAATTATTGAACCCATATGGTAGAGTTTTGATTTTCGAGTGAGCTAGTCTTAAAATGGAAGGGTAGTTCAGTTGTGCCTGTAGGTCACTTTGTTTCCTACCTTAAGGCCAGAAAGATGATTTCTAAGGGTTGTGTTTACCATCTAGCTCGGGTTAAGAGTGCAACATCCGAAATCCTGACTCTCCAGTCAGTTCCTATAGTGTGCGAGTATCCATAGGTTTCCCAGATGATCTACCAAGAGTTCCTCCTGAGCAGGAGATTGACTTTGGTTTTGACCTTCTTCCCGATATGCAGCCAATATCTATTCCTCCATATAGAATGGCTCCAGCTGAGCTAAAGGAGTTGAAGGAACAATTGAAAGATCTTCTAGATAAGGGGTTTATTAGACCTAGCAAGTCCTCGTGGGGTACACCAGTTGTCTTTGTTCGAAAGAAAGATGGATCTCTTTGCATGTGCATTGACTATTGACAGTTGGACAAGGTTACAATCAAGAAAAACTATCCCCTCCCCATAATTAATGACTTGTTTGACCAACTTCAGGGTGTTAAGTGCTTCTCAAAGGTAGACGTCGGATCCAGGTATCATCAGCTTAGGGTTTGGGAGAGTGACACTCCGAAGACAACTTTTAGGACTCGGTATGGTCACTATGAGTTTGTAGTTATGTCATTGGCTAACAAATTCTCCTACAACTTTTATAGATTTGATGAACAAGGTGTTCAAGCCATATATGGATATGTTCGTGATTGTCTTCATAGGCGACATTCTCGTATACTCTTGGAGCAAGGAGGAGATTCCGCTCATTTGAGGGTTGTGCTACAGTCTCCTAAGGATCGCCAGTTGTTTGCTAAATTTACAAAGTGTGAGTTTTGGTTGGATTCGGTAGAATTTTTGGGTCATGTGGTGTCAAGTAAGGGTGTGTAGGTGGACTCTCAAAAGATGAAAGCTTTGAAGAATTGTCCTAGACCAGTTAATCCTTCATACATTAGGATTTTCTTAGTTTTAGCTAGCTATTACCAGAGGTTTGTTGAAGGATTCTCATCCATTGCAGCACCGTTGACTATGTTGACCCAGAAGAAAGTTAAATTTCAGTGGTCAGATGCCTGTGAGAAGAGTTTTCAAGAGTTAAAGACTCGATTCACCTAAGACCCAATATTAAACCTAATTGTGGGTACATATATATTTGTTGTGTATTGTGATGCCTCTAGGGTTGATCTTGGTTGTGTGTGGATGCAGCATAGTAAAGTCCTTCCGTATGCCTCTAGATAGCTTAAGACCCGTGAGAAGAATTACCCGACGCATGACCTAGAATTGGCAGTGGTGGTGTTCGCACTGAAGATTTGGACACACTATTTATATGGGGTCCATGAGATGTATTTACGGACCACAAGAGCTTACAATATATGTTCATTCAAAAGGACTTGAACTTGCAGCAAAGGAGATGGTTAGAGCTACTCAAGGACTATGACATGTGTGTCCTTTATCATCCAGGAAATGCCAATGTAGTGGAGGATGCCTTTACCATACTATCTATGGAAAGTGTTTCTCAGGTGGAAGATGGAAGGAACGAATTGTTGAAGGATGTACATCGGCTTGCCGATAGGAGTTCGCCTCGTGGATTCGACAGATGGTGGTGTTATTGTCCAGAATGGTTTAGAATCTTTTGTGGTGACTGAGGTCAAGGCTAGGTAAGACAATGATCCTATTTTGATAAAGTTGAAGGAGGCGGTTTAGAATTAGAAGGTAGAGGCCTTCTCAAGGGGGAGATGGTATACTTTGATATCAAGGTCATTTATGTATTCTAAATGTGGATGAGGATGTTGCACAAGGCTCATGGTTTGCGGTATTCTATCCATCCAGGTGCCACCAAGATGTACCATGATCTATGGGAAGTCTACTGGTGGAATGGCATGAAGAACATAGTGGAGTTTGTGGCTAAGTGTCCGAATTGTCAGCAAGTGAAAGTGGAGCATCAAAGACCAGGAGGTGTGCTACAAGACATCAGTATCCCCACTTGGAAGTGGGAAGAGATCAAATATGGATTTCATCATAGCGCTACCTCACACACATAGATCGAATGACTCTATTTGGATGGTTGCAAATAGATCGACAAAAGCAGCTCATTTTCTACCGATCAAAACTACAGACTCAGTGGAGGATTATGCTAAATTGTACATTCGGGAGTTAGTTTGGTTTCATGGATTTCCCTTGTCCATCATTTCAGACAGAGGTACTCAATTCACCTTGTAGTTTTAGAGATTGTTTCAGAAGGGACTTGGTACTCAGGTCAAGCTTAGCACAACTTTTCACCCGCAGATGGATGTTCAGGTTGAGTGGACCAGTAGATCCTTGAGGATATGTTGAGGGCATGTGTTATTGATTTCAAAGGTAGTTGGGATGATCATTTACCTCTCATCAAGTTTACTTACGATAACAGCTACCACTCTGGTATCCAGAATCCTCCATTTGAGGCTCTTTATAGGCAGAGGTGTAGACCACCTATTGGTTGGTTCGAGGTACGTGAGGCTGCATTGATGTCACGCCCCACCTTGGGAGGCATGACTGGCACCTGGTGCCCTATTAGGACCTGGACTGCTGGACTACTGAGCCTAAGCACTTCTAGTGCCAGGCAGGCTGTAATTCTGGATTTATGAAAACAACGGGCTATATAACGGCTGTGAATACAGCCTCCGGCCGACTAGGCCTATAGTCACCTGTAGGAATATAACAGCTAACCAGAACAACTGAGCATAAGGGAACCTATGCAGGCCGACAATGCCACCATGCTGACTAGTTATCACTGAAAAGTAGAATCAAGTGCTAAACTGATCTGTGACCGAAAAGGTCACCAACTGACAACTGAACAAGGCCCCACACGACCATCACATGCAAACTAAAAACATACACACCACCCCACACGACCGGTACAACTAACCACAGGGAATATACAATCCGCACGCCTCTAAGAATAATAAGATGCTCTGGACAGGGCCCCGACCTACCCATACTGTACAAACAAAAAGGGAAGTAAAGCTTTAGCTGTCAAGCTCCGGATGATAGGAGCTGAAGACTCTGTACGCTGGTTGGAACTACGAGGGATTTGCTCCTCGTCTATGAGTACTTGCAGAAAAGTAATGCAGCGCCCCAAAACGGGCGTCAGTACCCCAAAGCTTTATCAGGTTTTACTTATGAGTCTCAATTTCAGCTTTAGGTCATTCAATTTAGTTTTGATATCTAGTTTATGTCTATTCATATTTTCATATATTAGTATGCATTCTTTACTCTCAGAACCTTATGATGTTATGATTTACGATATGCATGATTTTAGTTTTTACTTACTCATCCTATTTTACTTACCTTGCATACTTAGTACATTTCACATACTGACCGCATACTCTATGTTGTTTCATTTCATGATACAGATCCTCGTGATCAGACTCTGGTGCGCCATTAGTTCAACTCTCATTCCAGCTCAGACCCTGCCTTAGGTGAGTCCTCATCCTCTAAGGACTTCTATCTTTCAGTTTTGTCTTATCAGTTAGTTTCAGACTTAGACATAGCTAGGGGCTTGTCCCAACATCTCATCAATTAGTAGAGACTTTTTTGATATAGACTTGTATATTCATATTTGTATTCAGTGTTATGATATTACCGTTGGATAGATGTTTTGTAATTCAGATTTTTGTTATTTCAGAATTTAGTTATCATGTTCATGCCATAGATTGACTTGGAGAAATTTATGGTTCTAGGTCCTGTGTCTAGATCCGAGCCTATGTTTGCGTCATGACTCCCAATTAATATTTCAATTCATAGGATATATGCAAGAGATACAACATTATCACAATAATTTCTACTCACATTTCACAATTGAAACTCCCATACCACACCCATAACAAACTGTGCTATCAAATGAGTAAATAACATAATATGGGTAATAGGGAGACATGGGTTAGGAAAAATTTTGAACTAGCATGCTTGCTTTTGTACAATAACTAAAAATAATCATGAAAATAAAAAATATTATAAGCACACATACCAAATGAGATGAGAGAAGAAATGAAATTGAAGACTTAAACTCTTTCTTCCACAATGGCCGACCCAAAGAAAATTCTTTTGTTCTTGATTGATCTTTGTTAGAGAAAGTAGTAGGTTATGGTAGGAAAAAATGGTGGAGGGGAATGGATTTCATAGACGGAGGGAAGTTGAGTGGATTGGTGAGTTAAAGGTGGAGTAAATGGGTATAAAGGGGAAGGTGAAATGGTTGGTAATGGGGTTATGGGAAAGATAAAAAGGTAAAGAGAAATAAGGTGTTATACCCCGTAAGATTTCCGACACCTAGATGGCCTAGTCGCACATTGGTTAAGCATATTTGGAAGCCATACGTGCTAGAAAAAGGCCTGGGAGAAGACCGGACGAGAAACCTGTCGAACCATCGCGGAAGGAGCCAAGGCAGAGCCCCACCGCAATGGCAACGTGTCACGGAGGTGGAACCTCCGCATTGGCTCCGTGACACGTTGGCCCTGTCCAGGCTCAAGTATATAAAGCCCCACTTCGGTTTGATTTCATTTAACTCATTAAAAATTTCCAGAGAACGTAGAAAGACAGAGAGGGACGAAGGTGGTTAACATATAATCGTTCGATTACGCTGCCAAACGTAGTCCAAACTCAAATTAACCTCAGGTACCGAGGTACTTAGCAGCAGGGAGCATTCCTACGGATTTTGTTTCGCGAAATTCGGCCGACAAATCATTGTGCTACCGGGCTAAGGTAAGTGGAATTGCTCCAAACTAGTGTTTATGTACTCCTAGCCGTAAAGTGAATACTTCTCTCTTCTGGACTTCTGGAAAATAGCAAGTTTTCGACCGTCTTTCGATAAGCCTAAGTTTAGGCTATAATTATATCGAAAGTGACGCCGTCCTTCAGAATAATGTTGTATTTAGTAGTAATTGACGTGTTTATGAATGCAGTCGGGGAGATTTAGCTGGAATACTGACCGAGCCTCATCCAACAGTCGAATAACTCGAGGTTAAGGTATGTGAAGTTGTTCTTCGGCAAGTTAGTAAGCCTTATCTTGGTAAATCATAGTAAACTCCGTATTTGAAACTCTCGGAGTTGAATGTTGAGAATTAAGCTAGTCTGATAGATACTGAGTTGTGTTGCCATATCGTATTCCGTCCGAAAGTCAGTAAAGCATGCGCCAAAGGGCGAGTTAGCATTCCAGATCCAGTATAGCTTATTGTATGATTAGCAAGCATGTTGTAGAATAAAAAAAGATACAGATTTTCAGAATAAAGTCTAATAAAGTAAAATCATATAGACAGACAGTTTTATGGCTACAGATTAGCCATTCAGACAGATAGTATCCCGGATACAGATTAGCCAAGCAGTTAAATAAAGATTTCAGAATCAGTATAATCAGTAAAGAATCACTTCAATATAGAAACAAATCAGAATAAGAAATCAGATTTCAGATAGCCTTTTTCAGTTATACATGCTTGCTATTTATGTGTGCTATTTGTTTGTTGAGACTTGATATGGCGTGAGGGCACCTTATTGAGCGTCCTCGCCGCCCCTGGGTTGGTAATCGTGTCGCCCACTGAGTGGGTGGGTTTTACGTCACTTCAAGGAGTGGCATGTCGTCCCCAGCTTGGACGAAGGTGGGATGCAGCTTTCCCCAAAGCAGTCTGATCAGTATTACAGGTGCAACTCCGATTTCAGATAGCCGTATTGAGTTTTGTGTCCAGGGAATCAAACCCTATCTGTTACTGTCTGTACATTCAGCTATTATAGGTGTAGCTCCGGTTTCAGGTAGCCCCGTTGAGTTGTGTTCGAGGATCCAAACCCTATCTGTTACTGTCTACACAGGAGTCCTCCGGACCCAGACACGGTTGCTTATATCGGAGGCTATGGCCCGAGCCGGAGACCTAGGGGGCCGGTAGAGGAGCTCCGTAGTGAGCAGATGAGTGGAGTGACTTATTTTTGGCTGGTTTTGACCCGGGTAGGGGTATATAGATTGTTTGCTTGCTTGGCGCCATCCGGCTTATGGGGGTTGGTATTGGCTCTTGCTTGCTACTTGTATATCTATTTATGTGCTATATACTAGTTACTAGACAGCAGGTCGTCGCGTTTACAGGTACGCCTCTGCCTTATTAGTACAGGAAGCATGATTCAGTTCTTATCAGTTTCCTCAGATACAGTTATCTCCTGTCATGCAGTTTTGCTAGATATGCTATCTATATTCAGTTGTTTCAGTTATATTGTTTCAGTTGCTTTGCATACTCAGTACCAGTGGTACTGACGCCCAGTGGGGCGCTGCATTACTTGCCTGCAGGTACCCATAGACGAGGAGGCGATCCCTTGTGATCCTAGCCAGCGTAGAGTCATCAGCTCTTGTCATCCGGAGCTTGATATTTCAGAGGTTTATATCATTTCCTTTTGTTGTACAGTACGGGTAGGTCGGGGCCCTGTCCCGACCATCTTATCAGTGTTCCTAGAGGCTTGCAGTTTGTATATATTTTTCTGTGGTCAGTTGAGCCGGTCGTGTGAGGCCGTGCAGTCTGCTATAGCTTTTTAGCATTTTAGTTTATGTTAGCCGTGTGAGGCCTTAGTTTGATAGTAGTGGTGACCTTGCCGGTCACGTAGTTATTCAGCATATTGTTGTGGGATTACAGATAACTAGACAGCATGGTGGCCTTGTCAGCCCGTCTAGGTTTCCCCCTTGTAAGTATGTTTCTGGTTAGCTGTTATTACAGGTACAGGTGGCTATAGGCCAGTCGACCGGAGGCTGTGTTTACAGCCGTTATATAGTCCTTTGTTTCCAGAAATTTGAGTCATGATCAGCCAGGCACCAGATGTGCTTAGGCTCACCACTTAGCAGTCCAAGTCCTACTAGGGCACTAGGTGCCAGTCATACCCCCAAGGCGGGGCGTGACAAACTTGGTATCAGAGCAGGTCGTGTCCCAGGGAGTCTGCAAGCCGTGCTAAGTAGAGTCTTGTCTATGGATGTGTTGTGCACCACATACCATAGGCAGGAGGCTGCGAGGCATAATAAGATGGTTACTCTTCTTTCATACTCAGTCGTGCCATAAAACAGTACAGTATAGGGTTGAGTTCCTAAAACGTATCGTATCCTTTGTCTACAGATAAGAATGGAAGATCAGCGACACCCTGCCACAGGCAGGAGATTAGACACAGCAGCAAGAGAAGGCACCAGCAGGGTGCCTCAGCTTCAGTTAGAGTCAGCCCGATCTGAGGGCGATATAGAGGCTTCATCACAGCCCTCTCAGTTGTCCCCCTCACATCAGGAGCCGTTGGGAACTACACCACCTCCGATAGCTCCTATGCCTTCATCGTCAGATCAGGAGGTTCGCAACGCTGTAGTTATGTTGGCACAGATGATGGCCACACAGCGCCAGCCAGTGCCACCTGTAGCAGCAGAGTCTTCAGGTGGGTCAGACAGTTCTAGAGTCCGAGAATTTTTGGCACTGGGTCCCCCACAGTTTACGGGGTCGGATCAGGCAGAGGACCCCCAGGACTTTCTAGATCAGATGCAGAGGATATTCTGAGTTATGCATGTGACCCCTTCAGAGTTTGTTGAGTTGGCAGTGTTCCGGTTGCGGGACATAGCAGTACTATGGTACGAGAGTTGGGAGAGGTCCCGAGGGAGAGATGTTACCCCTCTGACCTGGACCAGCTTCTCGGAGGCCTTCCTGGACCGTTACTTGCCACAAGAGATCCAACAGGCTCGGATGGATCAGTTTTTGCATCTGGAGCAGGGGGCGAGGAGCGTACGCGAGTATGCTTTACAGTTTGACTCCTTAGCCTGTTATGCTCCAGCATTTGTTGATACCATGCCAGCGAGAGTCCACAGATTTATCATGGGTCTGAACCCGGAATATACTAAGGCATATATGATGGCGACATTGCGAGAGGATATGGACATCGCCTGAATACAGGCTTTTGCTCAGACCATAGAGGGTCTTAGACAGCGGCAATAGAATAGTAGACAGACCAGTCAAGAACAGCGTCGCAGAGACAGATCAGACGAGATGCAAAGGGAAGTTCAGAGAGGACCCAGACCTTGATTATTAGATAGAACCCCTAGACCCCCACCTCCACCACAGCAGCAGCAGCGAGGTAGATATGTTCGTAGAGGGCAGTCAGAGCCCAGTGGAAGTTTCAGAACAGTAGAGTCCCCGCAGCAGAGAAGGGGAGAGCAGAGCAGATTTACACCCCCATCCTGCCCTAATTGCGGCCGACCACACTCCGGAGCTTGTAAATATGGCTTCACTGGGTGTTATATTTGCGTACAGGAGGGGAATCAGATGAGAGATTGTCCGACCAGAGGTCAGGGGAGTAGAGGAAGCCAGGACAGGGGATTCGCAAGGCCACGAGCCCCAGCAGCCTCAGTGGGGCGTGGACCTTCAGGTTCAGTTGGCAGAGGCCGAGGGAGATCAGGAGCTTCCAGTTCAGGTACGGGCTCAAGCCGTACTTATGCCTTACCAGGGAGATGATTCAAAGGCGTCTCCAGATGTAGAGACAGGTATGATGACTATCTGTTCATGCCCTGCTTATGTACAGATTGATCCAGGGTCCACTCTGTCATATATTACTCCATTTGTGGCACGAAAGTCCAATATTGCACCAGAATTATTGCAGCAGCCCTTTTCAGTATCCACGCCCGTCGGTGACTCTATTATAGCTAGTAGAATTTACCAAGGGTGTACAGTAGAGGTTGCTGACCGCCAGACTACAGTAGATCTGGTAGAGCTAGAAATGATAGACTTCGATGCTATAATGGGTATGGATTGGCTAGTGCCGTGCTATGCCAATGTTGAATGTTGGACCAAGACGGTCCGATTCCACTTTCCAGGGGAGGCAGTGCGGGAGTGGAAAGGCAGCACAGCTACGCCAAAAGGTAGGTTTATTTCCTACCTTCAGGCGAGGAAACTGATATCTAAGGGATGTATTTACCATCTGGTCAGAGTTCAGGATGTTCAGGCAGAATCTCCGACACTCCAGTTTGTTCCGGTGGTGAACGAGTTCCCTGATGTGTTTCCAGATGAGTTACCTGGTATTCCCCCAGAAAGGGAAATAGATTTCGCTATTGATTTATTGCCAGGCACTCAGCCTATATCAATTCCTCCTTATCGTATAGCTCCTGCAGAACTCAGAGAATTGAAGGAGCAGTTGAAAGATTTGCTAGATAAAGGTTTCATCAGGCCGAGTACTTCGCCATGGGGTGCGCCAGTTCTATTTCTGAGGAAGAAAGATGGCTCGCTCCGTATGTGCATAGACTATCGGCAATTGAACAAAGTTACAGTAAAGAACAAGTACCCGCTCCCCAGAATAGATGATTTATTTGATCAGTTACAGGGAGCCAGATACTTCTCTAAGATTGACTTGCGGTCCGGATATCATCAGCTTCGGGTACGTGAAAGAGATATTCCTAAAATGGCGTTCAGGACCCGATATGGACACTTTGAATTTCTAGTGATGTCCTTTGGGTTGACGAATGCTCCAGCAGTATTCATGGACCTGATGAATAGTATTTTCAGACCATACCTGGACTTGTTCGTAATAGTATTTATTGATGACATTCTGGTGTATTCTCTCTCTGAAGCAGATCACCGGACTCATTTGCGGATAGTGCTCCAAATTCTTAGGGACCGCCAGTTATATGCTAAGTTCTCCAAGTGCCAATTTTTGCTTAACTCAATAGCCTTCCTAGGGCATATTGTGTCGGATGCTGGTATACAGGTTGACAAGCAGAAAATAGAAGCAGTCAAATCATGGCCTAGGCCTACCACTCCGATTGAAGTCCATAGCTTTCTAGGATTAGCGGGATATTACAGGAGGTTTGTTGAAGGGTTATCCACCATAGCAGCACCTCTGACTAAACGAACGCAGAAAGCAGCAAAGTTTCAGTGGACAGAGGCATGCGAGCAGAGCTTCCAGGAACTGAAAGACAGATTAACCTCTGCCCCAGTGTTAGCATTACCGGAGGGTACAGAGGGTTATTCAGTGTATTGCGACGCATCAGGTGTTGGGTTGGGTTGTGTGTTGATGCAGCATGGTAAGGTAATTGCGTATGCTTCCAGGCAGCTGAAGAAACACGAAAAGAATTACCCCACCCACGACCTGGAGTTAGCCGCAGTAATCCACGCCTTGAAAATGTGGAGGCATTACCTGTATGTTGTTCATGTTGATATTTTCACAGATCACACGAGCCTACAGTATATCTTCACTCAGAGGGAGTTGAATCTGCGGCAACATTGCTGGTTGGAGTTGTTAAAGGATTATGACGTGAATATTCTATACCACCCGGGAAAAGCTAATGTTGTAGCAGATGCTCTCAGTCGTAAGTCCATGGGGAGTTTGGCGTATTTGCAGCCCGAGCAGCGGGAATTGGTCAGGGAGATGCATCCGTTAGCTAGCCTAGCCGTTCGTGTAGCAGAAACAGAGGACAGTAGAGCGGTAATTCAGAACACCGCCGTGTCATCACTAGTTGTGGAAGTGAAAGAACGACAATATGAGGACCCTGACCTGATCCAGCTCAAAGACAGAATCCAACAGGGTAAAGCGCCAGATTTTCAGGTAACTGAGGATGGGGTGCTACACTGCAAAGACCGCCTCTGTGTTCCAGATGTTTCAGGACTCCGCCAGCAGATTATGAATGAGGTACATTACGCCCGTTATTCTCTTCACCCCGGTGCGATGAAAATGTACCACGATATCAAGGAAAACTACTGGTGGCCAGGTATGAAAAGAGAAATTGCTGAATTTGTATCCTAGTATCCTAACTGCCAACAGGTGAAAGCAGAACATCAGAAACCAGGTGGGTTAACTCAGGACATAGCTGTGCCTCTCTGGAAATGGGAAGCAATAAATATGGATTTTGTGGCAGGATTACCCCATACTAGACATAGACATGACTCTATATGGGTGATAGTTGACAGATTGACCAAATCAGCTCATTTCCTTCCAGTGAGAACTACCTTCTCGGCCGAAGATTATGCCGAATTGTATATCCAAGAAATAGTCAGATTACATGGAGTGCCAGTATCCATTATTTCGGACAGGGGAGCACAGTTTACTGCTAGATTTTGGCAATCGTTTCAGAGAGGTCTGGGAACGCAGATTAATTTGAGTACAGCATTCCACCCTCAGACAGATGGATAGGCTGAACGCACAATTCAGACGCTCGAAGATATGTTGCGAGCGTGTGTGTTAGATTTCGATGGTAGCTGGGTCGAGCATTTGCCGTTAATTGAATTTGCTTATAATAACAACTATCACTCAGCCATCCAGATGGCGCCTTTCGAGGCATTATACAGGCAAAAATGCAGATCGCCAATTGGTTGGTTTGAAATAGGAGAATCAACGTTGGTTGGGCCAAACATTGTTCAGCAGTCAGAGGAAAAGGTAAAGCTTATCCGAGAACGCCTACTGACTGCACAGAGCCGCCAGAAATCATATGCTGATGTGCGGCGTAGAGATTTGGAATTTGATGTAAATGACTGGGTATTTCTGAAAGTGTCTCCGATGAAAGGGGTGATGAGATTCGACAAGAAAGGTAAGCTCAGCCCAAGATTTGTCGGGCCATATCAGATTTGTAGAAGAATAGGCCAAGTGGCGTATGAGTTGAACTTGCCGCCAGAATTAGAATCTGTTCATTCAGTCTTTCATGTATCCATTTGAAGGAAATGTTTAGGAGACTCGTCAAGAGCAGTTCCAGTCCAGGATATCCAGGTCACAGAAAAGCTGGCCTATGAAGAGGTTCCAGTAGCCATCTTAGATAGATAGATTCGTAGATTGAGAACTAAAGATATTGCATCTGTCAAGGTATTGTGGCGTAACAAGAACCAAGAAGAGATGACATGGGAGGCTGAGGAAGATATGAAATCTAGATATCCTCACTTATTCCAGGCCTAGTCAGGCGACAGGTGTGTCCGTATTATTACTTATGCAGTACCTTGTGGTTGTGTATATATAAATGAGAAAGATTGATGTTTAGCTATCCAGTGAATCTTAAAGTATTATGTACAGTACCTGTATTGGACTTTTCTGTGTTTTAGGTTTTTGGTATAAGTCCATATTACAAGGGAAACTCTGCCGAAATTTTTCTAAAGTAGTAAGTTGAGAAGTCCTCTAGATAGCAGTTTCCATTCGAGGACGAATGTTTCTAAGAGGGGGGGGGAGAATGTTATACCCCGTAAGATTCCGACACCTAGATGGCCTAGTCGCACGTTGGTTAAGCATATTTGGAAGCCATACGTGCTAGAGAAAGGCCCGGGAGAAGACCGGATGAGAAACCTGTCGAACCATCGCGGAAGGAGCAGGGGCAGAGCCCCTCCGTGATGGCAACGTGTCACGGAGGTGGAGCCTCCGCGTTGGCTCCGTAACACGTTGGCCTTGTCCAGGCTCAAGTAAATAAAGCCCCACTTCGGTTTGATTTCATTTAACTCATTAAAAATTTCCAGAGAACGTAGAAAAACAGAGAGGGACGAAGGAGGTTAACATATAATCGTTCGATTACGCTGCCAAACGTAGTCCAAACTCAAATTAACCTCAGGTACTGAGGTATTTTGCAGCAGGGAGCATTCCTACGGATTTTGTTTCGTGAAATTCGGCCGACAAATCATCGTGCTACCGGACTAAGGTAAGTGGAATTGCTCCAAACTAGTGTCTATGTACTCCTAGCCGTAAAGTGAATACTTCTCCCTTCTGGACTTCTGGAAAATAGCAAGTTTTCGACCGTCTTTCGATAAGCCTAAGTTTAGGCTATAATTATATCGAAAGTGACGCCGTCCTTCAGAATAATGTTGTATTTAGTACTAATTGACGTGTTTATGAATGTAGTCGGGGAGATTTAGCTGGAATACTGATCGAGCCTCGTCCAACAGTCGAATAACTCGAGGTTAAGGTATGTGAAGTTGTTCTTAGGCAAGTTAGTAAGCCTTAGCTTGGTAAATCATAGTAAACTCCGTATTTGAAACTCTCGGAGTTGAATGTTGAGAATTAAGCTAGTCTGATAGATTCTGAGTTGTGTTGCCATAACGTATTCAGCCTGAAAGTCAGTAAAGCATGCGCCAAAGGGCGAGTTAGCATTCCAGATCCAGTATAGCTTATTGTATGATTAGCAAGCATGTTGTAGAATAAAAAAAAGATACAAATTTTCAAAATAAATGCTAATAAAGTAAAATCAGATAGACAGACAGTTTTATGGCTACAGATTATCCATTTAGATAGATAATATCCTGGATACAGATTAGCCAAGCAGTTAAATAAAGATTTCAGAATCAGTATAATCAGTAAAGAATCACTTCAGTATAGAAACAAATCAGAATAAGAAATCAGATTTCAGATAGCCTTTTTCCGTTATACATGCTTGCTATTTATGTGTGCTATTTGTTTGTTGAGACTTGATGTGGCGTGAGGGCACCTTATTGAGCGTCCTCGCCGCCCCTGGGTTGGTAATCGTGTCGTCCACTGAGTGGGTGGGTTTTACGTCACTCCAAGGAGTGGCATGCCGTCCCCAGCTTGGACGAAGGTGGGATGAGCTTTCCCCACAGCAGTCTGATCAGCATTACAGGTGCAGCTCCGGTTTCAGATAGCCTTGTTGAGTTTTGTGTCCCGGGAATCAAACCCTATCTGTTACTGCCTGTACATTCAGCTATTATAGGTGTAGCTCCGGTTTCAGGTAGCCCCGTTGAGTTGTGTTCGGGGATCCAAACCCTATCTGTTACTGTCTACACAGGAGTCCTCCGGACCCAGACACGGTTGCTTATATTGGAGGCTATGGCCCGAGCCGGAGACTAGGGGGCCAGTAGAGGAGCTCCGAACTGAGTAGATGAGTGGAGTGACTTATTTTTGGCTGGTTTTGACCCGGGTAGGGGTATATAGATTGTTTGCTTACTTGGCGCCATCCGACTTATGGGGGTTGGTATTGGCTCTTGCTTGCTACTTGTATATCTATTTATGTGCTATATACTAGTTACTAGACAGCAGGTCGTCGCATTTACAGGTACGCCTCTGCCTTATCAGTACAGGAAGCATGATTCAGTTCTTATCAGTTTCCTCAGATACAGTTATCTCCTGTCATACAGTTTTGCTAGATATGCTATCTATATTCAGTTGTTTCAGTTATACTGTTTCAGTTGCTTTGCATACTCAGTACCAGTGGTACTGACGCCTAGTGGGGCGCTACATTACTTGCCTGCAGGTACCCATAGACGAGGAGGCGATCCCTCGTGATCCTAGCCAGCGTAGAGTCATCAGCTCCTATCATTCGGAGCTTGATATTTCAGAGGTTTATATCATTTCCTTTCGTTGTACAATACGGGTAGGTCGGGGCCCTGTCTCGAGCATCTTATCAGTGTTCCTAGAGGCTTGCAGTTTGTATATGTTTTCCTGTGGTCAGTTGAGCCGGTCGTGTGAGGCCGTGCAGTCTGCTATAGCTGTTTAGCATTTTAGTTTATGCTGGCCGTGTGAGGCCTTAGTTTGACAGTAGTGGTGACCTTGCTGGTCACGTAGTTATTCAGCATATTGTTGTGGGATTACAGATAACTAGACAGCATGGTGGCCTTGTCGGCCCGTCTAGGTTTCCCCCTTGTAAGTATGTTTCTGGTTAGCTGTTATTACAGGTACAGGTGGCTATAGGCCAGTCGGCCGGAGGCTGTGTTTACAGCCGTTATATAGCCCTTTGTTTCTAGAAATCTGAGTCAGGATTAGCCAGGCACCAGATGTGCTTAGGCTCACCACTTAGCAGTCCAGGTCCTACTAGGGCACCAGGTGCCAGTCATACCCCCCAAGGCGGGGTGTGACATAAGGGTGATGGGATGTGGGGGAATATGAAAAGTTGTGGGTCGGCCACGGGTTGGGTTTTGTTAATGGGTCAGTAAAAATTTAAATGACACTTCGTACTACACCTGCACTGGACCTGCGACGGCAGGTGAACACCTGCGAACCGCAATTCCAAATGCAAGTTTCCTTGTCTTGGCCTAGTTTTCTAACTTTCACATACGCCAGACCTGCATCTCATGGGTCTGCACCTGCATTTCGCAAGTGTCTTTTAGGTTTCTTCCATTTTTCTAAAATTCTTACTAGGCAATTGACGTGCCCGATTTGCGCATCCGCAAGTGTACGGATCGTGCAAGTAATATAGTGGCTCTTTTTAAGAACCGGATTTTCGAACCCACAGGGACTGGACCCATTCCTCTAACTATCCATTTCTAGTGTGATCTTAAATACCTCAAGTGTTGGTTATAGACATTTTCGCTTGAGATTAATTAAGTCTAAGTTTGGTTTAACGAAGTATTCTAAAATTACTCTAGGAGCAACATAGAGTTAAAACCAATTAATCATGCGATACTACGATTTGCAATGGGTTAAGCATGGAACTATCAATTGTTATTTCACATAATTAGAATTGCATGTTTATGGTCTTTCGAGCCTCTAAACATGGCAATCTAGCCTCACTGCATCATTGTGAGCGAGGAGTTTAATTTTCTAGTCGCGGGCAATCAATTATGTTGTGGTTTACGGGGAAACGATTAGGGACTTTCGTGCGTCTAACCATTAAACTCAACTTTGCCTCACAACTACTTCTTCGAGTGGTGATGTGACATCCCAAGTTGGTCTTTCATAACTCCCGTGTGTCAACCAAGCACGGTGTTAGGTATATTTCTATCCTGACACAAAAATCTCTCCCGAGATACAAACATGCTCCTTACATTCTCATGTCCTGACCTAGGTAATGTTTTCTCAAGCTATTACTCAAGCTAACAAATATGCTTTCATGGTGATCAATCATAAAAACAACCAACAATCCAGAATGCAAGACGAAAACAACAATCAATAACTTAATTCCAAAACAATTTCATAAAATCACAATCATAATTCATGGCTTCAACCCTAGAGGAAGGGTTCTTGCCATTCATGTTCGTAAAACAACAATTAACTAATACTAAACTAACATACTTACATGAATTTGGTAGATGAGAAGGGAATTTGATAAACCCTAGATGAGTTCTCCCACTTCTCCCTTCACTCCTAGGTAGTTTTCCAGAATAAAATTGTGACCAAATGATTTTAGGAGCTAAGGGTCCCATTTATAGTAAATGGAGAACATGCGTAATTTAGCCTGTCGTGGAACGACTCCCTGTCACGGAGTGTATCGCGGAGCACTGCCTCCATGACACGGAGGCAACGCGAAAGCTCTCTTGAAAGTGCCTCCGGAAACCAAACTGCCGAGGGTCACCGTGCTGGCCAACGTGACACGCTGCTCATGCAGCGCGATGGCATGTTGCTGGCACGCAGCTGGCCTAGCGTGGCACGGCGCTGGCGCGCTGGATTTCTACCTACTGCTTCCTGCTGTTGCCTTTTCTCGTGCGCCTGGCAGGGGCGTGGCACGGCGCTGGGCGCGGCACACGCACAGCGTGGCACGCTGCCTGGCGCGGCCAGCCTTGCCAAGGCATGCTCCTTGCCGACTTTCGCCAATTGCTTCCACTCCATTCCTTTCTTTCACCAACTTGTGAATTAGTTCCTCAAAATCCTTGAAACCTACAAAACAAAGACTAATCATGTTGGTTAGCACATATATTCACATTTATATAAAATCACATGAAAGTATGTAAAATAACTTAGATAAACAAGACTACATTAAGGTATAAAGCGTATCTCGGGCATGCTATTTTTGCCCGTGATCACAACCCCACACTTTAAAGCCTTGTTCGTCCTCGAACAACCTTTTACATATTATGCATATGGAGACTCCCACATAACTAATTTGGCAAGATAATTCAAGCTACGGCTATAATGATTACGTAAGATAACAAGCTAAAGATAGAGCATCCACAATTTAATCACTGAGATGAAATACAACTATGCTAAGACTTCTTAACCTCAATAATCGACTCTCAATCTTAGCAAACTCATGCAAATCAACTAATTAAGAAATCCCACATGAATTATATCCTTCATTCAACATGTGCCCCTCACGGAAAGAGAGTTACCCAATCACACGCAAAAATCATTTTTACATCACATGTGTGGGTGAATAAATAGAATTTCACTCACTCTCACAAAGAAGTCATGCTTACTTCACAAAAATTTTCAAATTTTTCAAATTTCTCAAGCATTAGCATTACATTCATCACAAACTTGTTAAGCACAAAAAATTTTGAAATTTCCATTTCCCTTGAAATTTCCCTCACCCCACACTTAAATAATGCTATGTCCTCATAGAATCAAATTAAAATTTAAGAAGGGTGAGAAATACTCCCTGAGGCCTTTAGCCTAGCAAATAGCATGCTTTTCTTCAGTTTTGCACAAGTGTGTGTCGACCCCACACCTTTTATCGTCCATGCTTTTAGCTTACTCCTCCACGGGTACTCAGACTTCCCCTCCATCCGTGCTTAACTTTCCACCAAAAACAACACAAGATGAAAAATAAATAAAATCAACACAAATGCAAGAAATTAAAATGGTACCTGTGGTACCCTTGGGTTGCCTCCCAAGTAGCGCCTTATTTTACGTCGTGGCCCGACGTGGACTATCCTTTTCAGGACATCCTCATACCTGGGTTCTCTTTCGAGAACCATCTCTTTTTCTTTTGCTGTTTAGAGGAAACAACCTCCACTCTGTTCCTCTCTTTCTCCAACTTCTTCTCAATTTGAAGCCCTCTCTCAGACTTGGGCTGAACACTTGTCATTGCCTTCGGCCCTACACCTGTGGAATCCTCCACCCCACACTTATCCTCTGCCAACACACTAACCTGACAAAGGTTTCTGTAGTGTGCAGATGGGTTCATTTCTTGGTAAACGCGGAAAATTTCTTCTCCATCCTCAACCCTTATTTTCAGGGTCCCTACTTTCAAATCAATCACCGCTCCTCCAGTGGCCAAGAATGGCCGTCCCAAGATCAGGGGTACCTGGTCATCAACCTGAAAATCTAAGACAATAAAATCAGCAGGTATAATGAACTTACCTACTTTGATGAGAAGGTCCTCTATTATTCCATCAGGTGTCACTCGCGACTTGTCAGCCAGCTGCAGCATCCGCCTTGTCGGCCTCGGTTTTCCCAACCCCAGGGTGTTGAATAAGGATAGGGGCATTAGATTAACTGCTGCCCCTAAGTCACACAAAGCTCGTAGCACCTCAGCTTTACCAATTTGTATGGGGAGGGTAAAACTCCCTGGGTCTTTGAGTTTCTTTGGCATTTTGCTCAATACCCTGTGACTGCACTCCTCAGTCAGTGCTACAGTCTGGACGTCCACCAATCTAACTTTGTTCGCCATCACGTCCTTTAAGTATTTAGCATACTTGGGCATTCCCTGCAAGACATCAATAAGAGGCAAATTTTTGTGAAGTTCTTTGAAGCTCTCAAAGAACTTTTTAAAGCATTCCTCTTCCTTGCTCTTTCTGAATTTCTGAGGGAATGGTGGTGGTGGTCTTTGTGCTGGCTGCAATGAAAGTTCCGCATTTTGTTGCCCCACACTCTGCTTATCTCCCATGTTGATGGATGGTCCTGGTCTAACCAACTCCGGCTGCACCTCCTTTCTCAGCTCTTTTGGCACTGCATCAGCTAATTGCTTACCGCTTCTCAGACTGATGGCATTGATCTTCCAGGGGTTAGGATCTGTGTCGTTGGGTAATCCCCCTTGTGATCTCATGTTTTGAGCAGCTGCTATTTGACCCACTTGTTTTTCAAGATTGCGGGTGGCCATTTGTTGATTCTTTAAGTCTGTTGCCATCCTCGCCTGATTTTCCGCTAATTGATTCTGGGTCTCCAAAATTTTCTGCAGTGTTTCCTCAATGCTGCTACTCAATTGCCCATCATCCTGCCTATTCTACTGATACTGCTGTTGTTGAGGTTGCATATAATTCTGCTTTTGGTTTCCACCCCAAGACAAATTCGGGTGGCCCTGCCAATTTCTGTTGTAACTGGTTTCAAAATTTTGATTGTTGCGCTGCACATTACTAACAAAATTGACTGACTCCGGATTGGCTCCACAAGATTCTGCATAGTGCCCATTATTACCACAAATTTCACACCAACTCGGAGCTTGCTGAACTGCATTAACCTGGCCCTGGCGTTGGTCCATACTCAGTTTATTGAACTGAGTCATCATCTGATGCTGGAACGAAGCTAACTGTGCTGCCAAGGCATTCAAACCATCTACTTTTATCAACCCTAATCTCTTTTCTGCCCCTCTCGATGACTTGCTGTGCCACTCTGGATTTCCTTGTGCAATTCTGTTCAACAAAGTGTACAACTCATCATATGTCTTATCCAAGGCTTGCCCACCCGATGCAGCGTCTAGTAATATTTTTGTGTGTGGGTCTAGACTTTCTACAAAGGTATGAGCCAGCACCTCATTTGATTGCTGGTGATGGGGGAAATCTCTCAACAATGACTTGAATCTTTCCCAAGCCATATATAAGTTCTCATCAGGCCTCTGCTTGAAACTGAGTATTTCACTTCTCAACCTTGCAGTTTTGCCTGAAGGGAAGAATCTGATAAGGAACTTCTTAGCCAAGTCATTCCATGAAGTTATGGAGTTCGTTGGCTCACCCTTCAGCCACTTTTTCGCCTCTCCCAACAGTGAAAATGGGAAGAGGGTCATTCGGACATAATCTGTGGACACGCCGGTGGGGACGAATGTGTCACTAATCTCTAAAAAGCTCTGTAAGTGCTACTGCGGGTCCTCATGTGCCATCCCAGTGAATTGACCACTAGAATGTAACAGCTGCACCATGTTCTATTTAAGCTCAAAGTGCCCTCCAGACTCCGGTTTACGGATGCTAGAGGTCATATTTGTCGCTAGTGGGATTGCCACTTCGCGAACTGATCTTGCTGCCATTGCTTTTGATGACAATTGTGCTTGTCCCGCGGGTGGTTGTTGTTGTACCTTTTCTTGAAGTCTCTTTAGCTTTTGCTCTATAGCTACTCTCCTTCGCAAATGAATTTGATGTTCAGGTTCAAGCAACGGTTCCACAAGCTCTCTATTTCTAGCTAGCTCGGCAGGACAACCTGTCACCTGCAAATAAACAGACTAAGACCAAGTTTTTCAACACTTTAGGAAATTAAAAAAAAATCAAACAAAAATAGATAAATTATCAAAACTTCGCCGAGTCCCCGGCAACGGCGGCAAAAACTTGACATGCCCGATTTGCGCGTCCGTAAGTGTACGGGTCGTGCAAGTAATATAGTGGCTCTTTTTAAGAACCGGATTGTCGAACCCACAGGGACTGGACCCATTCCTCTAACTATCCATTTCTAGTGTGATCTTAAATACCTCAAGTGTTGGTTATAGACATTTTCGCTTGAGATTAATTAAGTCTAAGTTTGGGTCAACGAAGTATTCTAAAATTACTCTAGGAGCAACATAGAGTTAAAACCAATTAATCATGCGATACTACGATTTGCAATGGGTTAAGCATGGAACTATCAATTGTTATTTCACATAATTAGAATTGCATGTTTATGGTCTTTCGAGCCTCTAAACACGGCAATCTAGCCTCACTGCATCATTGTGAGCGAGGAGTTTAATTTTCTAGTCACGGGCAATCAATTATGTTGTGGTTTACGGGGAAACGATTAGGGACTTTCGTGCGTCTAACCATTAAACTCAACTTAGCCTCACAACTACTTCTTCGAGTGGTGATGTGACATCCCAAGTTGGTCTTTCATAACCCCCGTGTGTCAACCAAGCACGGTGTTAGGTATATTTCTATCCTGACACAAAAATCTCTCCCGAGATACAAACATGCTCCTTACATTCTCATGTCCTGACCTAGGTAATGCTTTCTCAAGCTATTACTCAAGCTAACAAATATGCTTTCATGGTGATCAATCATAAAAACAACCAACAATCCAGAATGCAAGACGAAAACAACAATCAATAACTTAATTCCAAAACAATTTCATAAAATCACAATCATAATTCATGGCTTCAACCCTAGAGGAAGGGTTCTTGCCATTCATGTTCGTAAAACAACAATTAACTAATACTAAACTAACATACTTACATGAATTTGGTAGATGAGAAGGGAATTTGATAAACCCTAGATGAGTTCTCCCACTTCTCCCTTCACTCCTAGGTAGTTTTCCAGAATAAAATTGTGACCAAATGATTTTAGGAGCTAAGGGTCCCATTTATAGTAAATGGAGAACGTGCGTAAGTTAGCCTATCGTGGAACGGCTCCGTGTCACGGAGTGTATCGCGGAGCACTGCCTCCGTGAAACGGAGGCAATGCGAAAGCTCTCTGGAAAGTGCCTCCGGAAACCAAACTGCCGAGGGTCACCGCGCTGGCCAATGTGACACACTGCTCATGCAGCGCGATGGCATGCTGCTGGCGCGCAGCTGGCCTAGCGTGGCACGGCGCTGGCGCGCTGGATTTCTGCCTACTGCTTCCTGCTGCTGCCTTTTCTCGTGCGCCTGGCAGGGGCGTGGCACGGCGCTGGGCGCGGCACACGCACAGCGTGGCACGCTGCCTGGCGCGGCCAGCCTTGCCAAGGCATGCTCCTTGCCGACTTTCGCCAATTGCTTCCACTCCATTCCTTTCTTTCACCAACTTGTGAATTAGTTCCTCAAAATCCTTGAAACCTACAAAACAAAGACTAATCATGTTGGTTAGCACATATATTCACATTTATATAAAATCACATGAAAGTATGTAAAATAACTTAGATAAACAAGACTACATTAAGGTATAAAACATATCTCGGGCATGCTATTTTTGCCCGTGATCAGCAATCTGGCCTGATCCTGTGCCAAACTTGTCTCTCATAGGTTGTCACCTACGATTTGTAGGTGAGGTGCATAATCCTTTATTTTCTTCAAACTTTTTGGTTCCTTTTTGCGCCTGGACTACGTTTTGTGCATGAGCACCTGTGTTTCACAGGTTTCATGCATCTTGTCCCTTGTTTTTCTTTCACTTTGTCTTTCATCCAATCATCCTACAAAACCAAAAACAACAAAACATCAAATATAACTGAAGTTAAAAAAAATTGGGTTGCCTCCCAAGAAGCGCCTTATTTAACATCGTGGCTCGACGGGGGTGCCCTTTCTGCTATGGCTCATCCAGGTACGTGACCTCAACCATGTTGATTATTTAAGACACACCCAAGAAATTTTTTAACCTGTCGCCCATTCACTTTAAACTTCAGCCCATTTTCTCCTTCAAGCTCAATCTATTTGCAAAGACTTAGGACACCTTAAATAGAATCGACCACTTAGATTTAAGCTTCCTGAGAAGCAAGCGCAATCTAGAGTTGAACAATAGCATCCAATCTCCAGAAGAAAATTCCTTGTGAAATTGTTTTTGATCATGGTAGTGCTTCATTTGAGCCTTGTATATGGTTGCATTTTCATAAGCTTTCATCCTATACTCATCCAACTCATTAAGATTTTCCACACGTTCATGGGCAACCTTTCCCCACTCAAGGTTCAAACTCTTCAATGCCCACATGGCTTTATGCTACAACACCACCGGTAGATGGCAAGATTTTCCAAAGACCAGTTGATAAGGTGAAATTCCAATTGGCATTTTGTATACGTTCAGTATACCCAAAGGGCGTCATCTAGTTTCCTCACCCAATATGTTCTATTAGCATTGAGAGTTTTTGTCAATATGGACTTAAATTCTTAGTTGGATACTTTTGGTTGTCCACTAGTCTAAGGATTATAAGCGGTTGTACTTTTGTGCTTCACACCATACTTTTCTAGCAAAGCACTAAACAATCAATTGTAAAAGTGGGAAACCCCGTCACTGATGATAGCTCTAGGGTGCCAAACCGTGAGAAAATGTGCTTTTTCAAAAAGGTTGTCACACTTCTCCCATCATTGTTGGGAAACGCCACTGCTTCTACCCACTTAGACACGTAGTCTTCAACCACTAGAATGTAAGTATTCCATAAGAGCTCACAAATGGCCCCATAAAGTTGATCCTTCACACATCAAACATCTCTACCTTAAGAATTGGTGTCAAAGGGATCTCATGTCACCTTGAGATACTTCCAGATCACTGGCATTGGTCACAATGCTTGACAAAGTCATGAGCCTCATCATGGAGAATGGGCCAGTAGAACCCACATTGTAAAACTTTTGTAGATGTTCTTACACCCCCATAATGTCCTCCAACTGGCGAAGAATGATATGCCTTAAGTATTGGTATCATCTTAACCTCCGAAATACATTGGCGAATCATGCCATCAGCATAAATAAAAAAAAAGATATGGATCGTCCTAATAGAATTTCCAGACATCATACATAAACTTTTTCTTTTGATGGAAGTTTAAACCTTCACGAATGATGTTTCTTGGAAAGAAGTTAGCAAAGTCCGCAAACCATGGTATTACGTCGTGGGAAGCAGCCAAGATGCACTTGACAGGGAAAGATTCATCTATATCCTAATTTTCACCCAACCTACCATCTATCTCTAAACGAGAAAGATGATCGGCCACCTGATTCTCGCATCCTCTCTTGTCCTTAATTTCAAATTGGAAATCTTGGAGAAAAAACACCCACCTAATGAGCCTCAAGTTTGCATCCTTGTTTGTCATCATATATCAGAGTGCTGTATGGTCAGTGTTTACCACCACCTTAGTCCCTAACAAGTATTCTCGGAATTTCTCAAATTCGAACACTGCTGCGAGCAACACTTGTTCAGTCACCATATAATTGGCTTGAGCATTGTTCAGGGCCTTGCTGGCTTAGTATATGGGGTGAAAAATCTTTTCTTTCCTTGATCCTAATGCCACACCACTTGCATCATACATCAATTTGAAGGGCTTTGACTAATTTGGTGCGGTGATGATTAGAGTTGATATAAGCTTCTCATTCAACTCAAGTAAAGCCTTCACACAAGCATTGTCAAAATGGAATTTTGCATCCTTTTCCACAACCGAAATAGAGGATGGGCCACCTTAGATAATTCCTTGATAAATCAATGGTAAAAGCCTGCATGACCCAAAAAGCAACGAATGTCCTTCATAGTCTTTGGAGGAGGTAGATGAGATATTGCTTCAATTTTCGCTTCGTCTACCTCTATACTCTTCTTAGAAATCTTGTGCTCAAGCACAATGCCTTCTTTTACCATGAAATGACATTTCTCCAAATCAATAACTAAGTTTGTTTCTTCACATCTTTTCAAAAGCTAATTCAAATGACCCAAGCATTCCTTGAATGAATTTCCCACTATGGAGAAATAGTCCATGAAGACTTTCATGGAATCCTCCACCATATCTGAAAAAATTGACATCATGCAACTTTGGAATGTAGGTGGAGCATTGCAAAGCCTGAAGGGCATCCTTTTAAATGCGAATGTCCCATAGGGACATGGAAAGGTGGTTTTCTCTTGTTCTTCAAGGGAAATCAAAATCTGATGTATCCCAAGTATCCATCTAAAAAACAATAATACTCTTTCTCCACTAATCGATCTAGCATTAGGTAAATGAATGGAACCAGAAAATGATCCATCTTTATCATAGAGTTCAGCTTGCGATAGTCGATACAAATCCTCCATCTAGTGATTGGCCGTGTTGCTATGGCCGTCTACAGTTGCGGAGTCATCAGGAGGGCCCGGTAGTTTGAGGGTCCGAGAGTTCTTGGCTCTGAATCCCCCACAGTTTATAGGTACGGACCAGACGGAGGACCCTCAGGATTTTCTGGATCAAATGCAGAGAATTTTCAGGGTTATGCATGCCACGCCTACAGAATCAGTTGAGTTGGCAGCATTCCGGTTACGGGACATAGCCGTATTGTGGTATGAAAGGTGGGAAAGGTCCCGAGGGAGAGATGTTTCCCCTTCGACCTGGTCCATCTTCTCAGGAGCTTTTCCGAATCACTATTTGTCGCGGGAGATTCGACAGGCCCGGGTAGACTAGTTCCTACATCTAGAGCAGGGAGCCATGAGTGTTCGGGAATATTCCTTACGGTTTAATTCTTTGGCTCGGTATGCGCCGGCCTTTGTTGATACCATGGCATCCAGAGTACGCCGCTTTATCATGGGGTTGAATCCAGAGTATGTTAAGACTTGTATTACGGCCACACTGCGAGAGGACATGGACATTGCTTGAGTTTAGGCATTTGCCCAGAATATTGAGGGCATCAGACAGCGGCATCGGGAGATCAGGAGGGCCAATCAGGAACAGCGCTACCAGGACAGGCCAGTTGAGTTACAGAGGGAGGCTCGGGGAGGACCCAGGCCACGATTGTTAGATAGGCCGCCCAGGCCCCCACCTCCGCCACAGCCACAGAGGGGTAGATTTAGCCGCAGGGGGCAGTCAGAGACCGGTAGAGGCTCGCAGATGGCAGATTCACCATTACAGAGGAAGGCGGAGCAGAGTAGGTATACCCTACCACTTTGCCCTATATGCAGTCGATGCCATCCTGGAGCATGCAGGTATGGCTCCACCGGATGTTATATTTGTGGCCAAGAAGGCCATTTGATGAAAGATTGCCCAGCCAGAGGTCAAGAGGATCGGGATAGACAGGACCGGGCATCCGCAGGGTCACGAGCTACAGCATCCTCGGTAGGGCGCAGGCCCTCAGTTTCAGCAGGCAGGGGTCGGGGCAGATCAGAGGCCTCCAGTGCAGGTGCGGGTCCAAGCCGCACATATGCTTTACCAGGGAGGCAAGATTCAGAAACGTCACCGGATGTTGTGACAGGTATGCTAACTATCTGCTCACACCCTGCTTATGTATTGATTGATCCAGGGTCTACTTTTTCCTACATTACACCATTTGTGGCACGAAAGTTCAGTATTGCACCAGAATTATTGCAGCAGCCCTTTTTGGTATCCACGCCCGTCGGTGACTCTATTGTGGCTAGCAGAATTTACCGAGGGTGTACAGTAGAGGTTGCTAACCATCAGACCACAGTAGATCTGGTCGAGTTAGAAATGATAGACTTCGATGCCATAATGGGTATGGATTGGTTAGTGCCGTGCTTTGCCAATGTTGAGTGTTGGACCAAGACGGTCCGATTCCACTTCCCAGGAGAAGCAGTGCGGGAGTGGAAGGGCAGCACCGCTACGCCAAAAGGTAGGTTTATTTCCTACCTTCGGGCGAGGAAACTGATATCTAAGGGATGTATTTACCATCTGGTCAGAGTTCAGGATGTCCAAGCAGAATCTCCGACACTCCAGTCTGTTCCGATAGTGAATGAATTCCCTGATGTGTTTTCGGATGAGCTACCTGGTATTCCCCCAGAAAGAGAAATAGACTTTGCTATTGATTTATTACCAGGCACCCAGCCGATACCGATTCCTCCTTATCGCATGGCTCCTGCGGAACTTAGAGAATTAAAGGAGCAGCTGAAGGATTTATTGGATAAAGGTTTTATCAGGCCGAGTACTTCACCATGGGGTGCACCAGTTTTATTTGTGAGGAAGAAAGATGGCTCGCTCCGAATGTGCATAGATTATCGGCAATTAAACAAAGTTACAGTAAAGAACAAGTACCAGCTTCCCAGAATTGATGACTTATTTGATCAGTTGCAGGGAGCCAGATACTTTTCTAAGATTGACTTGCGGTCCGGATACCACCAGGTTCGAGTATGTGAAAGAGATATTCCTAAGACAGCGTTCAGGACCCGATATGGACACTTTGAATTTCTAGTTATGTCCTTCGGGTTAATGAATGCCCCGGCAATCTTCATGGACCTGATGAACAGTATTTTCAGACCCTTCCTGGACTTGTTCGTGATAATATTCATTGATGACATTCTGGTGTATTCTCGCTCTGAAGCAGATCACCGGACTCATTTGCGGACAGTGCTCCAGATCCTTAGGGACCGCCAGTCATATGCTAAATTTTCTAAGTGTGAATTCTGGCTTAACTCAGTAGCCTTTTTAGGGCATATTGTGTCGGACGCTGGTATATAAGTTGACAAGCAGAAAATAGAAGCAGTTAAATCATGGCCTAGGCCTACCACTCCGACTGAAGTTCGTGGCTTTCTGGGGTTAGCAGGATATTACAGGAGGTTCGTTGAAGGGTTCTCGACTATTGCGGCACCTCTTACTAAACTGACATAGAAAGCAGCAAAGTTTCAGTGGACAGAGGCATGCGAGCAGAGCTTCCAGGAACTGAAAGACAGATTAACCTCCGCCCCAGTGTTAGCGTTGCCGGAGGGTACAGAAGGTTATTCGGTGTACTGCGACGCATCAGGCGTCGGGTTAGGTTGTGTGTTGATGCAGCTGGTAAAGTGATTGCATACACTTCCAGACAGCTGAGGAAACACAAAAAGAATTACCCTACCCACGACCTGGAATTAGCCGCAGTGATCCACGCCTTGAAGATGTGGATGCATTACCTGTATGGCGTCCATGTTGATATTTTTACAGATCACAAGAGCCTATAGTATATCTTCACTTAGAGGGAACTGAACCTGCGGCAACGTTGCTGGTTAGAGTTGTTAAAAGATTATGATGTGAACATTCTGTATCACCCGGGAAAAGCTAAAGTAGTGGCAGATGCCTTGAGTCGTAAGTCAATGGGGAGTTTGGCGTATTTGCGACCTGAGAAGCGGGAGTTAGCCAAGGAAATTCATCAACTAGCTGGTTTAGCCGTGCGAGTAATGGAAACAGAAAATAATAGAGCGGTAATTCAGAATTCTGCTGTGTCATCATTAGTTGCAGAGGTAAAAGAACGACAGTACGAGGACCCTGACTTAGTCCAGCTCAGAGATAGAGTTCAGGAAGGTAAGGAGTCAGATTTCCAAATGACTGAGGATGATGTACTACGCTGTAAGGGCCGCCTTTGTGTTCCGAATGTTTCAGGGCTTCGCTAGCAGATTATGCATGAGGTACATTAGGCTCGCTATTCCCTCCATCCAGGAGCAACGAAAATGTATCATTAAATCAGAGACATCTACTGGTGGCCAGGTATGAAAGCTGAGATAGCTGAATTTGTATCTAGGTGTCCTAACTGTCAGCAGGTGAAAGCAGAGCACCAAAAACCGGGCGGTTTGATGCAAGATATAACAGTGCCTACGTGGAAATGGGAAGCGATAAATATGGATTTTGTAATAGGGTTACCCCGTACCAGACACAGAAATGACTCCATTTGGGTAATAGTTAAAAGGCTGACAAAATCAGCTCATTTCCTGCCAGTGAAGGCTACCTTCTCGGCTGAGGATTATGCCGAATTATATATCGGAGAAATAGTTAGATTACATGGAGTGCCGGTATCCATTATTTTAGATAGGGGAGCACAGTTTACAGCTAGATTCTGGTAGTCGTTCTAGAGGGGTTTGAGAACGCAGATTAACTTAAGCACAACATTCCACCCTCAGACAAATGGGCAGGCTGAGCGGACTATCCAAACGCTCGAAGATATGCTGCGAGCGTGTGTACTAGATTTTGGGGGTAGTTGGGATGAGCATCTTTCGTTGATTGAATTTTCTTATAATAACAGTTATCATTCAGCTATCCAGATGGCGCCCTTTGAAGCATTATATGGGCGAAAATGTAGATCGCCGGTGAGCTGGTTTGAAGTGGGGGAATCAGCGTTGATTGGGCCAGACATTATTCAACAGTCAGAGGAGAAGGTAAAGCTTATCAGAGAATGCCTGCTGACTGCTCAGAGCCGCCAGAAGTCTTATGCAGATATGCGGCGCAAAAATCTAGAATTTGCGGTAAATGACTGGGTATACCTGAAAGTGTCTCCGATAAAAGAGGTGATGAGATTTGGCAAGAAAGGCAAGCTTAGCCCGAGATTCATTGGGCCATATCAGATTTGACGAAAAATAGGCCGAGTTGCATACGAATTGAACTTGCCTCCGGAATTAGCATCTGCTCACCCAGTATTCCATGTATCTATGTTAAGGAAGTTCATAGGAGACCCTTCCACAGTTGTTCCAGTTCAGGATGTTCAGGTCACAGAAGAGTTAGCATATGAAGAGGTTCCGGTAGCTATCTTAGACAGACAGATTCGCAGGTTGAGGACTAAAGATATTGCGTCTGTCAAAGTATTGCGGCGTAACAGGAACCGTGAGGAGATAACGTGGGAAGCTAAAGAAGATATGAAAGCTAGATATCCTCACCTATTCCAGGCCTAGTCAAGCGACAGGTATGTCCGTATTATTACTTATGTAGTACCTTATGGTTGTATATGTATAAATGAGAAAGACTGATACTTAGCTATCCAGTGAATCTTAAAGTATTGCGTGCAGTACCTGTGTTGGACTTTTCTGCATTTCAGGTTTTTGGTATAGTCCATATTACAGGGGAGACTCTGCCGAAATTTTCCTAGATAGTAAGTTGAGAAGTCCTCTAAATAGAAGTTTACATTCGAGGATGAATGTTCTTAAGGGGGGAGAATATTATACCCCGTAAGGTTCTTGGCACCTAGATGACCTATTAGCACGTTGGTTAAGCATATTTAAAGGCCATACGTGCTAAAGAAAGGCCCGGGAAAAGATCGGGCGAGAAACCTGTCGAACCATCGCGGAAGGAGCTGAGGCAGAGCCCCTCCGCGATGGCAACGTGTCACGGAGGTGGAGCCTCCGCGTTGGCTCCGTGACACGTTGGCCTTGTCCAGGCCCAACTATATAAAGCCCCACTTCGGTTTTAATTCATTTTAAACTTATGAAATTTCTAGAAAACAGAGAGAACAACCAGAGAAAGGAAATAGAACGAAGAGGGTAATATAATTTCGTCCGATTACGCTGCCAAACGTTGTCCAAACTCAAATTAACCTCAGATACCAAGGTATTTAGCAACAGAGAGCATTCCTACGGATTTAGTTTCATGAAATACGGCCGACGAATCGTCGAGCTATCGGACTAAGGTAAGTGGAATTGCTCCAAACTAGTGTCTATGTGTTCCTAGCTGTGAAGTGAATATTTCTCCCTTCTGGACTTCTGGAAAATAGCGAGTTTTTGACCGTCTTTCGATAAGCCTAAGTTTAGGCTATAATTATATCGAAAGTGATGTCGTCCTTCAGAATAAAGTTGTATTTAGTACTGATTGATATATTTATGAATGCAGTTGGGAGGAATAGCTGAAATACTGACCAAGCTACGCCAGTTAGTCAGGAAATCAGAAGCGAAGGTATGTAAAGCTAGTTTCCTCGGCAAGTGAGTAATCTCGGTATAGTACAGTAATTTAAAGGCCAGTAGAATGTTCCGAAGTCATGTGTTATGTTTAGTACAGAATGTTGGGATATTATCGTATTCAGTTAAAACCCAGTAAAGCAATGTAATATCTATAGAGCATCTCAGAAGTTGAATGATAGGTTAAAATGAAGTTTAAAAAGCATGTTAGAAATAGTAAACCATGTTACCATAGAGACTCAGTATACAACATGGTTGTCAGCAGAAAGACTATATCTTGTTCAGCATTAGACTCAGCATAGTATGGCAGAAGATTATATTTATACATATATACTATTATCAGTCTCAACATGTATTAAGTACGTACATATTACTATCACTAGTTCAGCACACAGTATGTACAATACTTTACTACTATTAGCTTCAGTATGTGGGATATGCAGATAGTATTACTAGTTGAGACCATTGTATTGTTTTGGGGTTGGATTACCTAACATCCATGACCGCCCCAGGGTTAATAGCTGTATCGACTCGTCCGCCAGAGGACGAGGATACGTCGCTCTACGGAGTGGCATGCCGTCCCACAGGGGACGAAGATGGGATGCCAGTTTTCCCCATATTGTGCCTTGGTCGGCCCTTACACACCCCTATCGAGCGGATACGCCCGGGTGTTGATTCAGGAGTCCTCCGGACTCAGATACAGTTATAGTCAGGGGCTCAGCAGGCCCAAGTGCATACCCAGGGGACCGGCAGGATTCTTATAATTATTATAGGAGATGGGACGACCGGGGTAGGGGTATAGCTTGCGTGCTGTTTGTACCTCCCGGCTTATGGGGGCCGGGTAAGGTTTGTGTATGCTATGTTATGTTATGTTATGTCATGCCATGTTACATTAGATACGAGTAGATCGACAGTAGAATGATACATCTCCAGGTATGACTCCTACTCCTTCCAGTATAGTTAAGAGTAGGCATAGTTTTACATTATCATACAGTTAACCTTTTTCTTCCTATTTCAGTTTCGTCAGTTGTATTATTGTTTTTAGATATTTCTTTCAGTTATTGCTTTACATACTCAATACCAGCGGTACTGACTCCCGGTGGGGCGCTGCATTACTTGCCTGCAGGTACTCATAGACGAGGAGGCGATCCCTCGTGATTCCTGTCAGCGATCGAGTATTCAGCTCCTGTCATCCGGAGACTGAATCCTAGAGGTGTATTTCGTTTTCTTTTGTTGTACAGTACAGGTAGGTCGGGGCCCTGTCCCAATCATTTCTATTGTTATTCCTAGAGGCTTGCAGTCTGTATATATTTCCCTGTGGTCGGTTGAGCCGGTCGTGTGAGGCCGTGCAGTTGTATAACTGTTAGTACTTTATTTCTTTTATGCTGGCCGTGTGGGGCCATAGCTTGACAGTAGTGGTGACCTTGCCAGTCACGTAGCTTTCCAATACTTCATTGTTGAATTACTGATAACTAGACAACATGGTGGCCTTGTCGGCCCGCATAGGTTCCCCTATATTGAATGTGTTCTGGTTAGCTGATAGTACAGGTACAGGTGGCTATAGGCCAGTTGGACGGAGGCTGTGTTTACAGCCGTTATATAGCCGGTTGGTTTCTTGGAATAGAGCTAGGGCCAGCCAAAAGCACCAGATGTGGTTAGGCTGGACCATCTAGCAGTCTAGAGTCTAGCAGGCACTAGGTGCCCGTCATACCCTCCAAGGTGGGGTGTGACACCATAATCAAGGGAATGCCTTCTAACATCTCCTTGAAAAAAGACTCTTCCACCTGCCACTCTATATGTTCCTTATCAACATCTTGAAATTGGGATAGCATCTTCCTTAACTAGCTCTTAGGTCATCATGCTTGACCTTAATTTTATTTAAGATGCTAACAAGTTCATTCTCTCCTCTAGATGTTTGATGGAAACTTCATGATCCTTCGCCATTTGAGTGAGGTATAGAAGATCACCTTTTAGCACCTAAATCCCCGTATCAGTTGAAACAACTCATTCAAGAACTACTTCATGCATTTTTTCAATTTTGGAGTATGAGGCCTCTTCGCTCCCTTGACTACTTAACTCAGCTGTAGAATCAGACTTCCAACCTTGATTTTTGCCATAAGGATACCAATAACCTTGGTTGGATTCTTCGTACCTTGTATGAAAAACCATCATACATATCGCTAACAACTCAATTTTCTTCATTACTACTATCAACCTAGCGTCTTTTCTCTCCTCCCTTCTCCACAGTTCATCCATCAGTCAGAAAGATTCGACTTGAGAAGACACCTTAGGGTTTCAGATTAGCATTTCAAAGGGGGCTCATCTTCACACTCCTAATCAGCCAATGAAACTCACGAATAATGCAGAAACAATAGAAGATGCTTAACTAGCTCAAATCTACAACAACTATAGGCTATTAACTTCTATTCCCCAACAACAACACCAAAATTGAGAATGTCCAAATCCATTCCTCAAATGAGAGAGTGTACACGGTCATATGCAATATAATTATCCCAATAATGAGTCAGGGTCGAATCCACAGGGAATGGGGAGTGATTGTTACTAAATTTGTATATCAATCTAAACTATCTAGCATCATTGCATCACAATTTAGTAAGTAAATATTTGGCAGAAAAATAAGATCACTATATAATTCTAAAAGCAATATAAAGACAGGATAATACAAATTGAAGTAATAATGAGAGAAAATACTAGGGATGTGCTATTGACGAGGCGTTGATAGGATTGGTGATAATAAAATAGTGTAAAGAATCAATTCACTATCATGAATAACCATGTATTAGGTTGTACCCAATGTATTTCGACCACTTCAGTACATTCTACTTGGATTCTTTCGAACCCTAAGACCACATAACAAATTACCCATACTGACTTGGAGAAGAATTAAGCTATTTCTAGCCTTAACTCTTGAATGAGTTATTAAAATGGGTTTTGGCTATCTCTAGCCCAACCCCACACTTACAAAACTCAATTCCCCACTAATGCTTTCTCATCCATATCCTACTTCCCTTTTTCATGCAAAATCAAGATAAGCAAACACAATCTATGTTTGTAAATATTTTAATTAAAACTTAGAGAAAACATTAGATTCATGCACAATAAGTGATTCTAAGACTAAATCAATAACACCCAATCCAATCTAAACCCCTATCAAGAATACACCTCTAGCAATCAAATTAGCTACTCATGAATGGGGGCAAGAGAATTATATCAACAAGATATTAATTAACATTCATCATTGAGTAGTAAAATTAAGCTTCAAAGTATGCTTCAATGGTGGGTTATTACCCTACAATTTGATGAAGAAGAAGACTAACTCTCACTTCTCTTTATATTTCTCTCTATACAAAAATTGATATTCAAAAAGTACTTTTCGTCTATGATCAAGGGTGTCCAAATAAGGGAAAGTCCTCATTTTTCTTGTGTAGGGATTCTTATTTTGCCTTGAGAAGTTTCCAAAATGTCCTTGTGCCAGAGCTGGATGATTTTACCCTTTTTAGCAAAGACTCACTTATTAGGCACCTGCATTTCACAAGTACCCATCCGCGAGACGCAGTTTCTTTGTAGGTCTTGTAAGATTAACCATATTGGCTTCTGTTTTAACACCTGCATTTTGCAGGTGCCAATCTGCATTCTGTAGTTCTTCTTCAGCTTCAGGCCAGTGCAACTCCATGTCTCACTTGCATTTCACCAGTGTCAGACATGTGAAATGCAGGTCTTCTACTTCCAGTACTTGCTCTTTGTTCATTCCTATGCTTTCTCTGTTTGAGTTTTACCTGCAAAATCAAAGGAAAAAGGCATAATACTTTCCTAGATGAGTTGACAACAAAGCAAAAGCTCATTCTTAAAAGCCTAATGAGTTGGTAAATTACCAACTCATCATAACCCTAGATTAGTTTATTCTTTGATCCAATAGTAACAAATCATAGTTGGTATTTCTTGCTTTTGACTGACAGCGAAACATAAAACAAATTTCCCAAACCCCCAGTTTTATAGAAATAATTGACTAAAAGTGAATACTTACATAAGACTTAGTTTTCATAATATTCCCTGTGGGATTCGACCACAACCTTGTTAGGCTCTATATTTGATAGCAACTGCGTTATACCTCTTATCATAGAGGTGTAATTTAGGTGTATCAAACCCCTTAATCATCCTTAGGAAGCTTAAAATGACATCACTTAGGGGTTAAAAGTATAGGATTTTACCAAAATACCCCCCCTCGACTGCCAAACTTAAAATTTTAGCTGGCAGAACTAACGACCAATACAACGGGTCATTGGCACATACCATGATCCATTAGTTCCTTCTTCTACTCCGAATCATCCACTGAACCTGCTCCAACGACTAGAAATAATGAAAGGTACAATCAAATAATGGGTCATACAATTCACTTGTCAGTTCTGGGTGAATTTGACATTTTTTAGAAGTTCATCCTCAAGGGAGCAACCAACAAGCCGTTGGTTCATAGGACGGCTCATCCTGTTGGTTGTCCCATGGCTTGGTGCTATTTTTCCTGCCAGTTTCTACTGAAAGTCTCAAATTTGATCTTAGGGACTTTTTAGGGTATTACAATATGTCATATGAAATACCTAATGTTGACAAAGAATGTAATCAAGAAAATATATTCACTTTATTCAATATGTTACTCTATGTTTCTAAGAGTTACCTCTAAAAGATGTTTGTATAGCTAATAAGATCATTGTGTTATCCAAGTATCCTGATGGTCATTTAGTTCACTAAGTTTATGTGTTTATATGTTATTTGGAAATCTCATATGTTGTATATTTCATGTTATTTTTTCTTGACATCACAAGTAAGTATTATATGTTCATAAAGTTTTGAGTTAAGCTTCAGGTAGTATGTCAAGCTGTTCCTATGACTCTAAGTTATATAGTATAGGCTCTGTGGCATATGTTAAAATGTCAATTTTACAATGTTCTCAGAAGCTTCCTATAAGCTAGACATAAGTTAAGAACTTCAATAGTAAGTCTTCATGTTCGAATAATCTCTATGTTCCTCAAGTTCCAAAGCTATATGTCAAAGTTCCTAAAGTCATGTTAAGATATAGTCTCTTCATAAGTTGAAAGAATATTGCATTCAATTAGTCCATAAGTTTGATGAGTTGGTAATTTACCAACTCATTAGACTCTAAAACTTGTGTTTTTGCTTAGTTCTTGAGTAAATTATATGGATTTTATGCTTTTTTTGTATTTATTATATAAAGATGCCTAGAGGTGAAAAATGAGAAAAAATGGAGCAAAACGGCGAATCACCGATGAAAACTGGAGAAACGCCAGATAGAGGCCTATCAACACTGCTTCAAAGGAAAAAACTGCCATTGGCGAAACACGAATTGCAAACAGCAAGTCACCAAATCAATCACCGAATGATTAGTCAAGTTTCTAGAATGAGCGACAAAAACCTCGCCTGTTCGCGGAATGAGATGGGAGAAACGCCGGACGTGTCGCCGAAGCTGACTAGAATTTGGTAATGACACAACAAAATGCATGCGGCGGTTCACGAGTATGAACTGGCAAATTGCCAATGTCCCGCTGATGAAGAGTCGGTGCTCATAGGTAAAAGAGTCAACATAGAAAAAGAGGAAAGAAAGACCCTACTTTATACATATAGTCTAAGAGAAGTACAAAAATGCAGTCATCTTTCAATGTAATTTTAACTTTTTAGAACATCCCTTTTGCAGAGAAGAGTTGAAGATTGTAATTGGTGACTTGATATTTATTCTTTTACTTCTTATTCTTCTACATAGTAAGTGACTACCATTGTTGAAGACCATTATTGTGAAATTGATTTTTCTACTTTTGTTATTGAATTTGATGAGTTTATTGTTAAATATGCTTGTGAAATTCTTAATCATGAGTAGCTATATATCTTAACAATGTTCAACTAATTGTGAATCTATTAGATTCTCTCCAATCATTAACTGAAGATCCATTGATTTTCATATTGGTCTATATTTCCTTACTTGATTGTTGCTTGAAAAGGAAGAATTAAGTATTGGAAGAGAATCTAATAGCGGGTAGAATTTGGGCTAGAAATAGTCAAATTCATGCTCTCACTCCTAAATTAATGGATAATAGCTAGAAATAGTGTAGCTATTAGTCCAAATCCCATTGGGCAGAGCTGATTGAGTCTAGAGATATAAAATTGGCTGAAAAGCATGGAATATCTCTGTTCGCCTAAGGTTATTCACAGTAGTTGAACTTGTGAGATGATCTAGCAAGACCTTATCTAATTAATCCATCTTCTACACCCCAGCTCTAGCATTTTCACATCATTGTTGACAACTTTTGTAAACCTTGCTATTTGAACTAAACCACTTTAGACTTGATAATCTCTTACATATTGATACTTTCCCCAATTGGTTCCCATTTATGTTTGTTTTGGGTGGTGCAATCTAAAGTCAACTTTATAATCGACACTAGTCACTATCATCCCCCAGTCCTCATGGGATTCGACCCCGACACTCATCCGGGCTACTTATTTTGATACTACGACCGTGCATATTCTTTGAAAAAGAGGGTATAGTTTAAATGTCATCAAAAATGACGCCATTGCCGAGGACTGGCGTATGATAATCTCATGATTGATTGCTATATTGAAATAATTTTGCATCCTATCTACTTAAAGTGTGTTTAATGTGTTGTTAGGATTTCATGACCACATGAGCCATCACTCCCAAGCAGGGGATAGCTCGGTCGAAGGTAATATGGAACTGGAGGAAGACAATCCGATAATGCCAGAAGTGGTAGGAGAAATTTGCCTACCACCTACTGTAAGGAATGCAGTTTTTCATGTCACAAGCACTATGCTGCACTTATTACAAATAAAGGGTCTCTTTGGAGGAAAGCCAAGTGAAGATGCGAATCTACATCTGAGAAACTTCTTGAAATTTACCAACCATTCAATATCACCAATATTAGTCAAGAATCGATCAGGTTGAGACTCTTTCCCTTTTCATTGATAGGGGAGACGATGATTTGGCTAGAAGAACTATCTTTGGGATGTATTACTTCATGTTAAGAGTTAACGGAAGCCTTTTTGGACCCTCTTTTCCCTCCATCAAAGATGCTTCAGCTGAGGGATGATATTACAAATTTTAGACAAGAACCCGGAGAGCTTTTACATGAGGCATGGTTGAGGTTTAAGAAGAAAGTTTCTCTTTGCCCAAACCATAGATTGCCGGATGGAGTATTTCTACAAAGCTCCTATAGGGACCTTGATTCAATTAATAAATCAGTTGCCAATAACTTAGCTGGTGGTTCTATCATGGACCAAATGTATGGGTTGACGAAAGCCCTCCTAGACAGAATAACAAAAACCAATAGGGCTTGGCACACGAGAGAAACAAATGTGTCCACTCATGAAGTTAGCTCAAGTGCATTGGCAGCTTAGTTGAGGAAAAGGGATGAAGAGAGAGATGAGACTCTTGCTAAAATGATGACACAACTTGAATTGATGATAAAGCATGTAATAGGAGCAGGGCCAAAGGTGGTAAATATCGTAGGAATGCAAGGTCCCTCACAATATGAAAGTGAGACGTCACCACCAAGATATGAAGAGGAATGTCAATATATTGGTAATCAGATGGGAGGTCCCAGACCTAGGTTCCAAGGAGAAAATCAAGGCCCATGGAGGCCAAGGGATGACAACCAAGGGTGGAGAAATCGTGAGCCACAAGGATGTTTGGAAAGGAATGATCGATGGGGAAATAGAGAGTAAAACCAAGACACTGATCGCTATCATTAGAGTTCAAACCCATATATTCCCCCTCTAAAGGCCGGGAATCCCCACAATCAACCGGGTGTGAGTGATGTGGGAAACTCAAAAATTGAAGAGAGGCTATCAAGAGTTTTGAAAAAGGTCGAGTCAACCGAGAGCGGGGTGACAGAGTTAAGAGGGGAGGTGTCTAACCTCGCCCAAATAGTGAGTTCACATTCTGCCTCCATCAAGCATTTGGAGGCCCAAATGAATCACTTATAAGTTTAAATGAATCCCCAGATGAAGGGAAAACTACCTAGTGACACAATGCCGAATCCCAAGAAGGATGGTCAATGCATGGCCATTGTCACTAGGAGTGGCAAGATGATTGGAGATGCTCCTGAAGCCGAGTAAGAGTGATAACTAGAAATCAAGTGAAGAAGATAAAGGTGACAAAACACCAATGATTCCAAAAAATGAAGACAAGCTTGATTAGGAAAAAGAGGGAAAGGATGATGACGTCTGATCTTGGGCAGATTTATATGCCCAAGTGATACTCAAACATATCATTTTCGCTTGTTTATTGTGCAATGTGTATACATTTTCATGTAATTGGTAATAAAATGTGAATTTGTACTAACCAACATGATTAGCATTGTTTTGTAGGTGAAATGTGATTTCGAAGAGCTAAAATGCATGTTGGAACAATATCGGAGTTGGACTTGGATTCGAGCATGAAAAAGGCAGTGGACTGCACCAATTAAAGGGGCTCCGCGATGGAGCCGTGCCACGCTACCATCACGGAGGCACTCTGCCTGGAGGGTGAAATATTAGTCAAATTCCAGTGGAGCCTCGCGATAGCTCCGTGGCACGGAGGCAAGCCTCCGCGTTGCATGCCGTGCCACGTTGAAGCTTTATTCCCGGACCCCAAATTTCTAGAGAGGGTCCGCGTCCACGCCGTGTCACGGAGGCAGTGCTCCGCGATGCACTCCGTGACACGTTGCTTGTTATTTCGGGAAAAATTCCCACTAGTATAAATAGAACACTTAGGCTTATTTTTAATTAATTCAGACTTGGTGGAGCAAGGACGTGGGTTACAGGCAGTTGAGGGACGAAAAAGCTTAGGGTTTTTCTCTCTTTCTTTCTTCTTTCAATCAATTGTTTGTATGATTAACACTTGTTTTGGGATGATTAATCCACAAATGAGTGGCTAATTTCCTTCCTTGTTGAGGTTATGAACAATGGTGATGAATTTTGATTATTGAATTATATGGTTTTTCATCTTCTTCTTCCATGTTGTTCTATTAATTCTTGTTTCTACTGCATTGGTGTGTAGCCGACATTAATGTACATCTAAAAAGTCCGATTTCACTCGAGAGAGCACGAAATTGGAAAGTTGTGAATTAATAGGGTATTGTTCTTAACTTGATTTGGGAAAATTGAGTTTTGATGTGCTTTCCTGATAGAAATATACTTGAAAGCCGTATTAGTCAATTTAGGAACCGGAATTGTATTGCTAGGTCATAAATTGCATTTGATCACAGAAATGTAGACGGATGGTTTATGATTCTTAAGTGAGATTAAATACGAGAGTTTTAATCTCTAGGCTAATGTTCTTGGCTAGCAACAGGAAGAGAAGATTAACCAAATTATGATTATAATCAAGTTCATTACTTGTTCTTAACCTTGGCATGCTCATATCCATAGTTTCAATTCAAAGTAGATAGTTGTTAATAATTTTAGTATATAATTTATAAACAAATTATTTAACTTTTGGTTACTTTGTTGTCAGCATATTTAGACGTAAGATAGAATATAGTATACTTGAGCAATTTTTACTTATCCAGAGTCTCCTTGGTTCGATACTTGGCTTACTTAAGCCACTTACTACTTGTTTGACCACGTGCACTTGCGTGTCGGTTTTTAACCCTAAACGAACCACCGAACAAGTTTTTGGCGCCGTTGCCGGGGAGACTAGGCAATTGGTGAAATTGTATTAAGTGTAAATTTACTGTATTTTTATTTTATTTTCTTAAGTTTTGACAACTTGGTCTTAGCCTGTATTTTGCAGACTTGATTTCTGTGAACACTGGCAAGAGACAAAGAGCTGGTGGAATCTTACATAGAGCCTGAACGTATATTTCATAGTAAACGCAGAGAAGCTCTACAAAAGAAGCTGCAGTTGCTCAGACAGACTATTATGGAGCAACAAAATCCACCGGTTGTGAGGGCAGTGTTAGTGCCCGAAGAAGCAGCAGCAAGGCTGGTTCGCGAGGTGGCAATCCCACATGCCAACAATGTACATTCAAGTATCCGCAAACCAGAACATGGAGGGAGATTTGAACTCAAGCAGAATATGGTGCAACTGTTGCACACAAGCGGGCAATTTACCGGTCTCCCTCATGAAGACCCACAACAACATCTCCAAAACTTTTTGGAGATAGGTGACACTTATATACCCGCTGGAGTGTCACCTGATTATGTTCGGCTCACACTATTTCCGTTCTCATTACTTGGTGAAGCCAAGAGGTGGTTAAAAGCTGAGCCACCAAATTCTATCTCAACATGGGATGATCTAGCATGGAAGTTCTTGATAAGATTTTTTCCCTCTGGTAAAATAGCCAGACTTAGAAGTCAAATTCTAAGTTTCAAACAGAGGGAGGGGGAAAATTTGTATCAAGCCTGGGAAAGATTTAAATCCATGTTGCGGGACTGTCCTCATCATCATCAGTCCAATGAGGTGTTGGTACACACATTTATTGAGGGTTTGGAACCCCATACTAAAATTTTATTATACTCAGCAGCTGGAGGGCAAGCGCTGGAAAAGACTTATGAGGAGCTGTACACTTTGCTAAACTGGATTTCACAGGGCAATCCAGAATGGAATGCTGATTCATCACGAGGTGGAGCAAGGAAAGCAGCAGGAGTGCTTGAAGTGGATGGATTTACACCTATCGCTGCACAGATAGCTGCCTTACAGAAGTAGTTGAACAACCACTTCAGCAACATGAATTTGAACCAGCCTTCAGCTTCAGTCAATGCGGTCCAGCAAATGTGGTGTGAAGTGTGTGGAAGCAGTGAGCACTCAGCTGAGTGCTGTGGAGAAAATCCTGATTCTGTTAACTTTGTGGGCAATGCACAAAGCAATCAACAACAGTTTGGTAGCGGCTACAACTCAAATTGGAGGAACCATACAATTTTTTCATGGGGTAGCAACAACCAACAAGGCCAAAGTTCGGGTCAGGGTATGCAAAGGAATCAAGGAGGGCAACAGAACTACCAATCTCAATTCAGAAATCACAATGCCCCTCCTCCACCACCATCACCTAGCATTGAGGAAATGTTCAAGACCATGATCGCTTATCAGGCGCAATTGCAGGCTGACTATGTTAAATTGGCATCCGAAGTGAAAAATAATCAATTAGCGACCAAGGCTCTTGAGTATCAATTTGGGCAATTTTCTAGTGCCCAAAACACAAGGCCCAGAGGAGGACTGCCTAGCGACACGGATCCAAATCCGAAGCAGGTAAATGCAGTGACCACAAGGAGTGGTTTGCAGATGAAGGAGGTGGAACCAGAAAGACCACCTCAAAAGTCAGGAGCAGCAGATGTTGAGGGAGAGCAAACTTCGAATAGGGGGAAGACTAAATAAGTAGAATCAGAAAGACCTCCACCCCCGTTCCCTTAACGACTCAAGAAACACAAGGAGGAGGCGCGTTTCAAGAAATTTATGGAGGTGCTTAAATAGGTACATGTTAATTTACCTTTTGTTGATGTCTTGCAGGGAGTGCCAAAATATGCCAAATATATTAAAGACATCGTGGCCAACAAAAGTCGTTTGACTGAGTATGCCACGGTAGCTTTGACGGAGGAATGCACTTCCCGGATCCAAAATAGACTGCCTACGAAGCTAAAAGACCTTGGAAGTTTTACTATCCAGCTTACTATTGGGCAGAGTATCCGAGCTTGTGGATTGTGTGACTTGGGGGCAAGCATAACTCTGATGCCATCTTCGGTATTCAGAAAGTTAGGTCTAGGGAGTCCTAGACCTACAACCGTAATCTTGCAGTTGGCAGACAGATCCTTAGCTAGGCCAGATGGCATTGTTGAGGATGTGCTTGTGCAAGTGGGATCCCTCATTTTCCCGGTAGATTTCATTGTTCTGGATTTTGAACCATACGCGGAAGTCCCATTTATTTTGGGACGACCGTTCTTGGCAACCGGGAAAGCATTAATCGACGTGGCTGCAGGTCAACTTACAATGCGAGCACATGACAAGGTAGAGGTGTTCGATGTGTACAAAGCACCCAAGCTCCCGATGGTGAATGAAGAACTCTCGGTGATCAATGTAATTGATCATGGGAATGCTAAACAAATGAATGATTCCCGAGAGTTGATGGGAAGACCACCGGATAAGGGTGAGCACTACTGGGGGGGGGGACAATGATCGTGAGAAATCGTCCATCACCCTAGTGGACAATTGAGCATAAAGGACGTCGAGCCGCGACGGTAAACCAGGCGCTGCACAGGAGGCAACCCGTGAAAAATATATTTTTTTCTTTTATTTTGTAAAAGTGTAAATAGATTTTATTTTAATTTTCTTTTTCTTGATTTAGTACAAATTTTTCGTTTTAGTAGTATTTTTTTCATTTTAGTTAGTGAAACTTATTAATCTAACCAATTTTGTTTAGTGAGGTGATTTTCAGGTCAAACGGAGAAAAATGTGCACAGAATCGTGAAGGAAAAGGCGAGGTATGAAAAAATGAATAAAATGCAGAGACAGTGAGCTGGGGCGATGGCTCCGTGTCACAGAGGAGGACCTCCGTGTTACCCTCCGTGACACATTGAGGTTTAATCTGGAATTTTTAAAAATTCCAGTAAGCTATCGCGATGGCTCCGTGTCACGGAGGCAGTGCACCGCGATGCACTCCGTGACACGTTGCCCTATAATTTGTGACAGGTCACACCGGGTTGCCGGGTGACCCGCGTGTTTTTCTTCATTTTAAACCCGAAAACCCCCCCTTTTCCCCTCATTTTTACACTTTTCCGTGACCAAACGTTCCAAAACCCCTCTCCCACCAACGTGCCATGGCTTAAGGCAACAATTTACCGAGTTTTCTTCGATTATTCAACTACAAGGTATGTTTTCCGATTATCTCTCAAGTTTTTGTCGATTTCATTCGAATTTAAGCATGGGAGGTGAACTAAATCACCCTAAGTCGAAATTTAGCATGAAATTGAGTTATTCCTTGATTGATAAATGTTTGGAATGTTGTAATGAGCGTTTGAACTTGTCGATTGTGTGAATGATTCGAATTTGATTGCGAAATTAAATTCTAGGGCTTGGTTGTTGAATTCAAAATTGGTAACTTGTTAAATTTGTGAAATATATGCCGGGTTGTATGTATTGAATGAGATAAGTCGTTGTAGAATATTGTTTGAATGTAATAGACGACGAATTCTCGGGTTTTTTGGGAAAATGCTGAAAATTGTTCAAATTGGGTTGATTATATAGGTTCATATGTATATAGAATTTTTGTTGTTGTTTTTGTTTTGTTGTTTTCCTTTGCTAAGTGCGATGGTTGAATTGCTAGCGATGGTAGTGATTGGGATTAGCTGTATGAAGTCTGAGTAGTACGCTAAAGTTATACCGTCGAATTTTTCTTTGCGAACGCACTAAGCATAAATTGTATAGTTGTTTGTTTTTGGTGTAAATAAAGTGATTCTTGCCGTAGTATCGTAACCGTAGCTAAGGACTAAGTGTGGGGTAAACTTGGTTAACCTGACCTTAGCCGAAGTTAATATTCATTTAGCTTGACATTGCGCTTGTTTATTTGTGTTGACAGGTAAAATGACAAGTAGGCAAGATAAGGGTAAGGGTGCATCTACTTCAGGCACCGGGAGAAAAAGACTTAGACTGGGCACAACAGTCCCAGCTGCACCAGCAGTTCCACGCGGCCAACGCCGCCAATACGGAACGAGGTGGGTAACCGATGAGGGGAAGAAGTGGTACACCAAGCACAAGGAGAATAAATACTTCCCCGAGGAGCATATTGCACGGGAACCACTAGCACAGGAGTTCCCCCGCATAGTGCAAAGGATCGAGGCAGCTGGGCTCAGCTTCATATTTCAGGAGCCCAAGGAATGCAACCTACATCTAGTCCGGGAGTTCTATGCAAGTTGGAACCCGGCAATCAGAAGCCACACAATCAAGATCAGAGGGCAGATTGTCACTCTGGAACCCCAACAGCTAAATGCCATCATCGGAGCGCGGGACACAGACGCCCACGTTCTCCGCCAGCCAAACATCACCCCACCATATGCCTATATCAGACGCACATTGTGTGGGGCTCGATCCACAGGCAGATGGAGCAGACATAAGGAAAGGGGTTACCACCAGACTCTGCCGTATTCTCAAATGAACAGGGAGGCTAGAATCTGGCTGAAGATAATCTGTTCGTGCCTAATCCCAGGGGTGCACATGACTGATGTGACCCGGGACCGTGTCTGCCTGGTGTATGCCCTGATGAAAGGGCTGGAGATTAATGTTGGGGTGGTCATCATATCCGCCATGAAGAGAGCCCGACTACACCAGGGCCACAGGTATGGGTTCGGGGGACTTATCACCACCTTTCTCCAGGGCCTCGACATTGAGGAAAAGGCTTTGGATTACATCCCGCAGTTGGAGCGGAGGGCCCTTGACGTGACCAAAACTAAGGCCCCCGACACCACACACGGGCCAGTGCTGACGCTTGGCGAGCGACATGCTCGTGACGACCAGTACATGGCACGGATGTTTGGAATGCAAATGCTCCAGCTTCGGATTGGTGGGAGACCAGCCACGGAGGAGGAGCTATGGCAGCTCGAGCTGGATTACCCATTTGGCAAAAACGCCAGGGCTCTATGCCGAGTGGGGCCAGCCTTTGTAGAGCCCACTGACGATGATGTCCCCACGGATGAGGAGACACGTCAGGAGGTGACTCGGACATGGGTGATGAGGCAGCAACACCTGATGAAGAAGTTGAATATTTTGACTGATCAGGGAGTTCCACCACCCAATTTTGTGATTTTAATTTTTGTGAACACTGGGGACAGTGTTCGATTTAAGTGTGGGGTGGGGGGTAGTTAGGTGCTGGGGCTGGGCTGGTTTGCTTGTATGTTTTTCCTCTATTTGTTTTGTATGTTTATGTTGCCCTGTGTTTGTGAAATGCAAAGTGCAAACTGCTCTGTATCTGTACATAATTGTGGTAATTGATGTGTGTTGTGAAATGTTGTGGATGCCAGCTAAGTCTGTAAAAATTTTGTAAATATTTTCTTAATTTATTTTTTTTTCTCTATCGAAATGATCGATATTTTTAAAATTTTGTGAAAATATTTTGTACATATAAAAAAAAATTTTTGTAAATATTTTTTCCATCGAAATGATCGATGTTTGCAAAATTTTTTTATTTTTATTTTTTGGTTTCTCGGAGTTTGTTTTCGGTTATTTTACCGAGAATAGTCCCATTGAACCGACGTCATAGTTAGTGACCATTCCCTATGATGGATGGATGACGACCGTCCTAAGGGAAATGTAGTCGGTAGGAGTAGTGATTTTAATTTGTTTTCAGTTTTTTCTTTGGTGGATTGCATCACGGAACCTGTAGTTACTATATGGTTGTCAAATGTTGGTTGCGTGTTGTAACAGATATTCGAAATGCAAAAGTGATTCGTATGAAAGCATGCAATTTTGTAAATATGTTGAGATACCTAGGCTGTAGAATTCGATTCGGTGTGATTGAGGCTTAATTTTTGAATTCATGTAATTGGCTAATTAAAGAGTCTGTGAATGCATCTTGAATCGAGCATGTGCATAAAGTGTGAAGTGAGGTATTGTGTTCCATGCTATTGTGAAGTGTCTAGAACTTGCCTGGTGTGTGTACAAAATGAAATGAAGGAGGTGTAGTGTTGGAAAGGATGTAGGCATTTCTTTCTTAACCGAGAGTTTCTATTTTTTTCTTGCCATACTCTCCTTTTTATGTGATTGTATACCCTAGTCAGCCCGTTGAGCCTTTAGCCTATTATTTCTTTCTTTTGTCCAAAAATGTATAAACTAAGCTTAATTCTTTCTTTTCATTAGCCGTAAAGTCTATACAAAACTCTTAAGCGCTTAAGAAGAACAAAAAAAAAGATTTTTCCCAAAGTGTCAAAGAGTGAGAATGGTGAAAAGAAAAAGAAAAGCAGAGTGAGGAAAGAAAAGAAAAAGGTGGAGGGTGCACTTGTTATAATTAACTGATAATGAAGGTGCATGAAAAACCTTTGTTGTTGTGTCAAGTGTGTTTGATGAAATGGGTCATACGAAAGTAAACCAGCATGAATGGGATGATGAAAAAAGAAAAGAGAGAAACAATGTCCATGAGTAGATGGGAATGTGTGGAAAAGGCGCTTAAGGATGCTAGTGACTATTATCGGCTAATCCAATATATACTAGTTCCATAGCTTCCATTACAACCCATTAAAGTCCTACGTGATCTTACATTGCATTTCTTTATATTAGTGGAGTAATACACTAAGGGCAAGCCTATGGGTCATGACATAATGCATGTGAATTCTTTTGGGAGAGAGAGTGAAATTAATTTTTACATGCCCCTACTTGAATGTTTGTGTGTCACATGAACAAAAAGGGGAAGATTCTCTTGAGTTGTGAGGGCACATGCTTGATGAAAGATTGATTTTCGTGTCGGATATCTTGATTAGCTGATTTGCATGAGTTTGCCGATATCGAATGTCGATTCTTAAAGTCTAGGAAGTCTTAATGTATTAAAGGTCATTGCATTGTAAGACCATGCATGTTTTCTTGATGATTTACAATATTGAATGATCGGTATGACCGTAGCGTAAATTGTCGCACCATAGTGGCGAAGGTTGGGATGTAATTTGCATGAATTGTGTATTTGTTGTTCGAGGACGAACAAGGATTTAAGTGTGGGGTAAGTGATCTTGGGCAGATTTATATGCCCAAGTGATACTCAAACGTATCATTTTCGCCTTGTTTATTGTGCAATGTGTATACATTTTCATGTAATTGGTAATAAAATGTGAATTTATACTAACCAACATGATTAGCATTGTTTTGTAGGTGAAATGTGATTTCGAAGAGCTAAAATGCATGTTGGAACAATATCGGAGTTGGACTTGGATTCGAGCACGAAAAAGGCAGTGGACTGCACCAATTAAAGGAGCTCCGCGATGGAGCCGTGCCACGCTACCATCGCGGAGGCACTCTGCCTGGAGGGTGAAATATTAGTCAAATTCCAGTGGAGCCTCGCGACAGCTCCGTGGCACGGAGGCAAGCCTCCACGTTGCATGCCGTGCCACGTTGAAGCTTTATTCCCGGACCCCAAATATCTAGAGAGGGTCCGCGTCCATGCAGTGTCACAGAGGCAGTGCTCCGTGATGCACTCCGTGACACGTTGCTTGTTAATCCGGGAAAAATTCCCACTAGTATAAATAGAACACTTAGGCTTATTTTTAATTAATTAAGACTTGGTGGAGAAAGAACGTGGGTTACAGGCAGTTGAGGGACGAAAAAGCTCAGGGTTTTTCTCTCTTTCTTTCTTCTTTCAATCAATTGTTTGTATGATTACCACTTGTTTTGGGATGATTAATCCATAAATGAGTGGCTAATTTCCTTCCTTGCTGAGGTTATGAACAATGGTGATGAATTTTGATTATTGAATTATATGGTTTTTCATCTTCTTCTTCCATGTTGTTCTATTAATTCTTGTTTCTACTGCATTGGTGTGTGGCCGACATTAATGTACATCTAAAAAGTCCGATTTCACTCGAGAGAGCACGAAATTGGAAAGTTGTGAATTAATAGGATATTGTTCTTAACTTGATTTGGGAAAATTGAGTTTTGATGTGCTTTCCTGATAGAAATATACTTGAAAGCCGTATTAGTCAATTTAGGAACCGGAATTGTATTGCTAGGTCATAAATTGCATTTGATCACAGAAATGTAGGCGGATGGTTTATGATTCTTAAGTGAGATTAAATACGAGAGTTTTAATCTCTAGGCTAATGTTCTTGGCTAGCAACAGGAAGAGAAGATTAACCAAATTATGATTATAATCAAGTTCATTACTTGTTCTTAACCTTGGCATGCTCATATCCATAGTTTCAATTCAAAGTAGATAGTTGTTAATAGTTTTAGTATATAATTTATAAACAAATTATTTAACTTTTGGTTACTTTGTTGTCAGCATATTTAGACGTAAGATAGAATATAGTATACTTGAGCAATTTTTACTTATCCAGAGTCTCCTTGGTTCGATACTTGGCTTACTTAAGCCACTTACTACTTGTTTGACCACGTGCACTTGCGTGTCGGTTTTTAACCCTAAACGAACCACCGAACAACGTCCTATCCCCCGATGATGATGAGGAAATGGGCCTGCAGGCCCCAACTAATGACATGGTTGACTCAAAAATTCCCACTCCATATCCACAAAGGCTGACCAAGAAAAAGAAGGATGACCAATTTAAAAAGATTGTTGACATGTTCAGTAAGTTGTCCATAAATATTCCGTTAGTGGATGTTTTGCTCCAGATGCTCAGTTATGCAAAGTCTATGAAAGATCTATTAAAGAAGAAAAAATGGTGGATATAGGGAATGAAGAAAAAACTCACCATTGTAGTGTTGTAATGATGAGTAATCTTGCTTCAAAAAGGGAGGACCCCGAAGCATTTACATATCATGCACAATTAGGAGATGTGTGTTTCTGAAAGCTTTATGTGATCTGGACACTAGCATATATTTGATTCCCCTGCTGATTTTAAAGACATTAGGACTCGAATACACCAAACAGACGTCAATGAAGCTGCTCATGGTAGACAGATTAGTAAAACGACTGATGGGGGTGTTAGAAGATGTGTTAGTGAGAGTTGACAAGTTTATCTTACCAACTGACTTTGTTATCTTGGATTGTGACATGGATGAAGAGGTTGCCATTATTTGGGGCAGACCATTTTTGGCTACAGGAAGAGCTGGGGTGGACGTGGAGCTTGGCGAGTTGAAATTTTGAGTTCGAAAGTGAAGAAGTCACTTTTACAGTGTGTCCATCAGTTAAGACGCCTCCCGAAGGCAAGGTGGTCGTAGTTTTGCAAATTGATGAGGAAGAAAAGGATTTTTAGAGCTGAAGGAGGCGGTGTTGGATGATAGCCCATCGGACTAGAGTTGATGAGAGAAGATCTCTGTCGTGCCACAATGTTAACTAAGGAGCTTCTTGCGAGGCAACCCAAATTTCTAGTGAATTAACTCATGTTTTTGTTGTTTTTGTCTTTGTAGGTTCTGAAAAATGAGGAGCAAAGAGGGAACTAGACCATGAAGGAAGGAATGGTAAGAGACTGGCAAGTCACTGGTTTAGAAGCACAAGCCGCTGATAAAGGTAAGCACTAAATAGAAGGCTGAGGGTCGAATTGAAATACTGGCAGAACCATCAGTGAACCGCTGAACAGAATCCATGTTTCGCCGATTGATGGTCGATGGACAATGAAACACCTGAAGCTCAGGCACATACGCGACGGGAAATCTGCGGATTGCCGCTTCAATTCGTAAATCGCCGATAAATCACCGGTAATGAAATAGATCATTGGGCAACTTGCAGGGCACTAGATAATAGTTTGGCGGACCACCGGTGTGGTTTGACCACCGATCGAAGTATGAGGCTATTGCAATGTGAATTTAAAGAGAGGGCCCACAAAATCCCAATAACCCAGTCAACCGCCCTATTTCTGCAAATATTCTCCTAACTTCCATTCTTCCATTCCCTATTTGTCTTTCCATTACCCAACATCTCCATTTCCCCATACTCATCTATTCTAAACCTTTCCACTTTCCCACCTTCCCACCAACACATACCCACTAAACTCTCCACCTTCCCCTCAACCTATTACACTACCTTCTTTCACCTATAAAACCCCCTCCATAGTCCACTAATCCCCTCACTTCAATCACACTTTCTTCCTCTATTACTTATATGTTAAGGTGCTATTGCAAGTAACTTTGAGCTTTTTGGACATCCAAATGTGCATGCACTCCTTCAATTCGGTATAAATTTTCTTACCCTTGTGTTAATTTTCTCATTGGTGATTAGGGTAATACTTTGTTCCTCTTCCTTGGTAAAATCTTGAATGTACTATGCCCGATTGAATGGAATGGGGTTGTGCTTTTGTTTGTGGCATTTTAAAAAAGGGTGAAGTCTGAGTAACCCATTTGTTTAAAGCACGATGTTTTGCCCAATGATAGATTGGGTGACGCCAGTCTTAAGGGATAAATGTCATGAAAAAGGGTTTTAAGAGTGTTATGTTGATTTTAGTATGATTGGAAGTGAGTGTGTGTTAAGGGGTGCGTTTATGTGATAGTTCAAAAAAATTTGGGGCGATGGGGTCTGGCATTTTGCAGGTCAGATTTGACGAATAGCCAATGACACGCCGACTCACTCTGCAACTTGGCTTCAGGCCATAAAGTGTATCCCGCTTTACATCGGCGATTCATGAATCCTGACCGGTAGTACGCCGATGTTCTATCAAAACAACTATCCCTTGCCCAATTTTCTGTAAAGCACCGGTGAGAAACGAGTGGTCCACGAAATCATTTTGGCGAATCGTCGGTCTTCCGCCGCTGTCAGTGGTTCTTTTTTAAATGAGTGTTTGATTCCCTTTGTTCCTTGTTCTCCCTGCGATTAGATTTCTTTTTCATTGTATTTTGTTTTTAGTTTTCTCTTTCACTAGCTAGCAGTAACATCATTCTTGCAGCAAAACAAAGTCATGTCATCCTCCAAGAACACCGGCAAAGGAAAAGCCCTGCTTCCTCTTCTAGTAAGGACAAAGGCAAAGAGAAGGTTGCACAACCACGGGCCAACACAAAAGAAGCCATCATTCTATGTGTTTAGAACATGGAGGAACATTATGTCATTTTCTAGGGAAGCTCCATCACAGTGGAGAAGAGGTTTGACTTGGCGGGGGTTAAAAGGTGATTTTCCTAATATCACCGCATAGTTCACCGATAGAAAGTGGCATGCATTTTTCAACCCTCTCCTATCCTACTACCCCAGCCTGGTCACAAAGTTCAATGCCTCTTATCAGGCCCGCCAATAGAGTATGAAACACCAGGGCAAAGTGGATGAGTTCCCCTGCTTGACATTAGTGATGCTCCGGGGAGTGGAAGTTGATATCACCCCGACTGCTATAAACTACCTATTCTGGGAGGATGAAATCAACTCTGTTACGGAGTACATGGCACGGGTGGCCAATATAAAGGACCAGTTTGCATAGGTGGATCATATTATTGCTATTGATACTCCTCTTTGGGCCTCAATGGGTGGCGAAATCTCTCTCCACAATTTGAAGTTCGATGCCAAGCTGTGGCTGGACTTTATTTGTTCTAGCATCATCCTATCCAAAAATGAGCAGCGGGACACCATAGAAACGACCATCCTAATTGCTTGCATAATGTCGGGGGTCCCCATCAACTTCGGGGAAATTTTAGATCAACATATGAAAAAGAAGGCCCGAAAGTCTAGTACTTCTATGCCATATGTTTTTTTGATTTCCCAGCTTTGTGACGTAGCTGGAGTGCCTCTTTTTCCTGATGAGACTCCTTTCTCTACTCTAAGAGTGATTGATATTGATAGAAAGAGAGATGCCAAGGCACCAACAATGAAAAGGAAGAGAATACAGGCCTTTGGAGTAAGGAAGGACCCCTCCCCCATGGGTTAGATCAATCACCACTTGCCCCAGAACCCACTATGCCCTAGTCAGATTTGTCGGGCCAAGCATCAGGTGACTTACTTCAGCAGGGAGCTTCTCTCCCTCCACAATCCTCTCATCCAAGTGGTCTCCTTCAACTTGTGGAGATGAAGAACTCACATCGAAGCCAACTCTAAAAATTGTCTAAGAGCCTCCCCGCACTCATTTCCAACACGGTAAAAAAGGAGCTCAAGTTACTATATGACACTATGACCACGCTGTGCAAGATGGTGGACGCAGTGGAAGGGGCAGTCACTTCCCTCCGAACATAGGTACATGAGTGGAAGAGTCGGACTTCGATTGAAGTACCGAACATGAGTGCATCGGATGCTACAATGGCTACTCCTTCCTCAGTTCGGGGGTCAATTGATGACCTTTTTGAGGGGCTAGGTGATGATTTTGCTGGGCTAGGTGAGGTCAGCGGCGGCAGTGGTGAGGCAGATGCGGATGGATAAGAGACCTGACCCAGTCAATGAGTTTCTTGTCCCTTTCCCTTTATGCATATCTACATCAGGGACAATGTATTCTCTTAAGTGGGGGAGGGATGAGCTTAGTTTTTTTTATGTTCTTGTGAATTATAGTTGGGATTGAGTGAGTCCAGCCTTTATCGAGCTGTGGCTTTATTGTGATGTTTTGATGATCACCTTTGTCGGGCGTATCCTATTTTGTTTAAAATGAAATGAATGATTTGGTTAAGTTTTCTTGTTGTGATTGATGAATAGCGACCTATGGGGGTTTTCATGTTGAATTGAAAGAAAAATTTTGAAAATTTTGAAGGAAATGACCCCAAAATCTTGTTTCTTTTCTTTTTCACCATGTTAAATATTAGTGTAGAGATAAAAACTCCTGGTGTTTTCTTTTGACCACGGTTCTTTCCCAAGGAGCATTCTTTTACTTATCGAACTGAGTTGGTATTTCGCGATGATAGATTGAGTGACAACATTCTTAAGGGAAAATTCCATGTTTTGAGTCTTGTGTGAAGATGTTTTTAGAGGCACCACCAGTATTTTTTTTATGGGACCTTTAAATGATGGCATGAAAATGGAAGATAATGAGCAAGGATGACACTGTATACTAGCATTCTTTGTTATACATTGTAAATTTATTGCTTGACTTATGATATTTGCCTGCTTTGATGTCCTTTAATTAAAAGTATTGTGGTGTGAATGACTCTTGTGCTCCCTTTAAGGGTGATGCCTTGTGCGGTGAGGAATTGTTGATGAGTCTCATGTATGACCTCTTGTCTAGAACTTTCCCCAATTGTGATTCAAGGCGAATTTCTATACATAGTTGTATTAAGGATATGATCTTAGGCTTTCCTTTATTTATCCACTTCACCCATATACCCTCCTTGAGCATTAATCTTTGTCAACCAATGTTGAGCTTTAGACCTTTTCTTTGGCAACCACTTTACAAGCCTTAAGACCATTCTTGATACCCCTCTTTGGCACCCATTCTCCCTAAATGCTGGTGATAAGCTAGTAATGAAATGAGGCTGAAAGCCTAAGAAAAAGGGAGTGAGACAAGAAATGAAAAATGAGGCAAAAGCCAAAGTTTGGGGGTGTGTTGGGGAAAATAAGAATTTCAGTTTGAGGTAGCACCGTATTGTTGTCAAAATTCATAAAAGATAAATTGAAATAAGAAAATCAAAATTGTGTGAGTTGGTGCTTGCTCTTGAGGTGGTAAGGCTAGTTGTGAAAGAAAAGGGGTTATAAGGAGGGTTATTGAGAAACGAAAGTTAGAAACAATAGAAAAAGTGAAACAAGGTGAAGTTGATGGAAGGATTTGATGGAAGGTATTTCCACCAAAAGCATTAGGGAGGATCTAGTCACTACAACCAAATTCTTATCCTAACCTTAACCCGAGCCTACATCAGAACCCACAAGTCCTAAATGATCTTAAATGCAACTGCTCTACATTAGTGGAGAATTACAAGAAGGGCAAGCCTATGGGTCAAAAGTATGCATGAAGACTTCTTTTAGGAGAGTGAGTGTGATGATCTCCCCAATACAATCCCTTGTGAATGTGTAATGATTTCATGACAAAAAGAATAGGAATTATTATTTTGGTGAGTGGCATCATCCCTTTTTGAGGACACAAGTGTGTTTGAATACTAATTTGAGAATAGGGCATTGGTAGTATAAACTCTAAGGTAAGTTTTGAATGTGCACTGATTATGGTGGGAGATGTTTTGTGTTTCATGAATGAGTAATGACTTTGTTTTACTAAAGGGTTTCGCTCACTTGAACCTTGTTGATGGAAAGTGGTAGCTGATTGAAATATCTTCATTGTCTTAGTCTTTTGGGGTATTTACCTCTCTTTTTGGTGAGTTTAGTGAGAATCTTTGGGTGTCATAGTGCAGGTGATTGGTGATGTTCAATGTTGTGCAGAAATGGCATGTTTTTCAATCAACGAGAATTGCATTACTTGAGGACAAGCAATGATTCAAGTTTGGGGGTTTGATGAGTTGGTAATTTACCAACTCATTAGACTCTAAAACTTGTGTTTTTTCTTAGTTCTTGAGTAAATTATATGGATTTTATGCTATATTTGTATTTGTTGTTTACAGATGCCCAGAGGTGTAAAAAAGAGCAAAATTGGAGCAAAAAGAAGGAAATGAGAGCAAAGTGGCGTATCATCGATGAAAACTGGCAAAACGTCGAACAGAGGCAGATCAACACTTCTTCAAAGGAAAAAATTGCCATTCGGGAAACACGAATCTCAAGCGGCGAGTCGCCGGATCTATCACTGAACCATTTGCCCTATTTTTGGAACGAGGGACAAAAACCTCGGCGGTTCGCGGAATAAGATGGGCGAAACACCAGATGTGCCGCCGAAGCTGACTGGAATTTGGTAATGACACAACAAAATGCATCCAGTGGTTCACGAGTATGAACTGGTGAATCGCCTGTGTCCCGCTGATAAGGAGACGGTGCTCAGGGTAAAAGAGTCAACACGGAAAAAGAGGAAAGAAAGACCCTACTTTCTACGTATAGTCTAAGAGAAGTACAAAAGAGAACTCAACTTTCATTGTAATTTTCACTTTTTAGAACATTCCTTTTCCAGAGAAGAGTAGAAGATTGTAATTGGTGACTTGAGATTTATTCCTTTACTTCTTCTTCTTCTCCTCCATAGTAAGTGACTACCATTGTTGAAGACCATTATTGTAAAATTGATATTTCTACTTTTGTTATTGAATTTGATGAGTCTATTGTTAAATATGCTTGTGAAATTCTTAATCATGAGTAGCTAAATCACTAGCTAGAGGTGGGTGATGATGATGATTGTTGACTAGAGTAGGAATTGCTAGAATTATCTTAACAATGTTCAGCTAATTGTGAATCTATTATATTCTTTCCAATCATTAAATTGAAGATCCATTGATTTTCATATTGGTCTATGTTTCCTTACTTGATTGTTGCTTGAAAAAGAAGAATTAAGTATTGGAAGAGAATCTAATAGTGGGTATGATTGTGAGATTGTGAATTTGGGCTAGAAATTGTCAAATTCATGCTCTCACTCCTAAATTAATGGATAATAGCTAGAAATAGTGTAGCTATTAATCCAAATTCCATTGGGAAGAGCGGATTGAGTCTAGAGATATGAATTTGGCTGAAAAGCATGAAATATCTCTGTTTGCCTAAGGTTATTCACAGTAGTTGAACTTGTGAGATGCTCTAGCAAGACCATATCTAATTAATCCATCATCTAAACCACACCTCTAGCATTTTCACATTATTGTTGACAACTTTGGTAAACCTTGCTATTTGAGCTAAACCACTTTAGACTTGACAATCTCTTACATATTGATACCTCCCCCAATTGGTTCCCATTTATGTTTGTTTTGAGTGGTGCAATCTAAAGTAAACTTTATAATCGACACTACTCACTATCACCCCCAATCCTCATGGGATTCGACCTCGACTCTGGTCCGGACTACTTGTTTTGATACTTCGATCATGCATATTCTTTGAAAAAGAGGGTATGGTTTGAACGTTATCAAAGTTTCTCATGTCTTTTATGTTAGTTATATTGAGATGTACTTGTTCGGTCCAAGTATCGGAGTGCCTATTGGTTCCAGTTATAAATCCCGCTCTGAGTATCAGGTAGCCTACAAGCGAACAATTTTAACTCCGGTCCAAGTATCGAAGAAGCCCTACATAAGGTCCATTTAGGCATGGTACATATTTTTGCATATAGGATGTAGGTTTCTGAGTTACAGGTTGTTTTTGCTTCCTTACCCTATCACTTGAGTTGTTTTCAGTTATCTTTAGTGTTACTTATGTTTATAGTTTTCAGGCTTATATACAAATACATCTTATTTGTACTAACATCGCTTCGCTTGGGAACCTGCATTCGTGTTGCAGGTGCAATAGAAGCTCCGATCGCTAGTTGCAATAGAAGTCCCAAATTCAACTGAGAGTTGATATGCTTCTTTATTTTTGGAGTTATGGTCTAGTTTTTTATGCATGTGTTATGTTGTACAGTTGTGGGTCCAGAGCATTTAGCATAATATGTACTTATTAAAGGATTTTATGGAATTAGTTGTTTAGTATAGTTCAGTATGCGGCGGTGTCGGCTTTTCGTAATTTATTTAGTGTTATTATGGCCTTGTTGGCCGTATGTTTTCCATTCTTCTTATGTTGCGACCTCGTCAGTCCATATGTTATGCTTTAGTTGACTATAACAGGTGGCCTCATTGATCAAGGTGTTACAGTTAGAGATGTTATATAGCCGATTCCTCTATTCGTAGAGCATCGAGTGTCTGTTGCATACTCTCCCAGTTGGAGGCTTGAAAAGAAGTGCGTAAATAAATTAAAGATGGTAAGAAATTGATGAGTTGGTAATTTACCTACTCATTAGGCTTTTAAGCATAAGCTATTGCTTTTTTTTTTCATACAAATAAGGAATGTTTTTAGCCTTTTTCCTTTGTTTGTATAGGTGTTTGACTTAGACAAAGAAAATAGAAGAACTGAACAAAAAGTACCCTGCTGGAATCAAGGAACCTGCATGTTGCACATTGGAACCTATGAAACGCATGTGCGACATGATGTGCAGCAGTTTTATAGAACTTTCGACACTTAAAGCATAGAAAAAATGCTTGGTCTTAGGCATGTTTATACAGATATGAGGTGCTTTTACCTTGTTTTTAGGGAAACCAAGTTCTGGAGTTGGATTTTAAAAAGACGAGTAAGAATGTGCAAAAAATAAGCCAATTGCAGGCCTCAGTACGAGCCATAACTTAGTGGTACTAGTCATACCTAGCAATTGTGGCAGAATTTAGGGAATTGCACAAGTGTTGGACCAATATACAACTCATTGTACGAGCCATAACTAGAACTCGTGGAAAACTTCAGAAGATTGTTCACTTATAGAAGCTCTTGATATGAGTGGAAGCTATGAACCATAGTGTCAAGATACGTGGTGCCAAGGTTCCAGAAATCAAGGTCAGAACCAGTACAGAGACAACTGAAATAGGAATGGTTACAGGGACAGGAGTAGAGGTTGTGAGCGGGAAGGTTATTAGAGAAAGAATGACGGCTACCAAAATGACTTCACAAGCTTATATGTTCCTCCAAAGGCTCGTGAGGGTGATGATGGACCCTCAAAGTTGGAGAGTATGATGGCTGAGTTGCTAAAGAAGGAAAAGTCGACATATGATCAGCTAAAACCATTCAGAGAGACATATCTAGCATGAGCCAGAAATTTGAATCACATGCCACAACGATCTTGAAGATTCAACAGCAGCTAGGGCAGATGTATGCATCCCTAAACCAAAGATAGAGGGGTACACTTCCTAGAAACACAGTCCAACATCCAAAAAATAATAGTCACTGCGTGGTTGTAATGACTAGAAGTGGGAAGACCACCATTGATCCTCCCTTACTAGTTGTAGTTGAGGTGGAAATATAGAAGGAGATTGAGGTAGATGAAAAAGATGAGGCTGCAAAGCAAGTAATCAAAGGTGATGCTGAGTTGACCAAGACTCCAGTTGATGCAAAGGAGTTTGAGGCAGAAAAAGGAAAAGCAAAGAAGAACCCTCAGTTTTTCACACCCATCCCTAGACCACCTCCACCGTTCCCTCAGAGAATGAAGAAGAAGGTGGATGATGGGAAGTTCCAGAAGTCTCAACCTATGTTGAAGTAGTTGTCTGTGAACATTCCATTGGTCGAGGCATTAGAATAGACGCCTGGGTATGCTAAGTTCATGAAGGACTTGGTAACTAGGAAGAGATTTGTGAGTTATGAGCCGATGGGAAATCTAAACCATTGTAGTGCCATAGCTTCACGGGTCTTTTCTCAGAAAAAGAAAGATCAAGATGCCTTCACCATCCCTTGCACCATTAGAGACATTGAGTTTGCAAGGGCATTATGTGACCTGGGTGCTAGCATCAACTTGATGCCTTTAGCTGTGTTCAAATTTCTAGGCTTGGGAGCCCCCACACCGACCATGATGTGGCTACTTATGGCAGACCATATAGTAAAGCAGCAAGTGGGGATCCTTCAGGATGTGCTAGTAAAGGTAGACAGGTTTATCATCCCAGCTGACTTTGTGATCTTGTGAGGTAGATTTTGAGGTCCCCATCATCTTCGGGCGATCATTCCTTGCCACTAGGAGAGATTTAGTAAATGTTGAAGTTGGCCTGCTGATGTTTAGGCTAAACAAAGAAGAGGACACCTTCAATTTCTCTAGGTTAATGAAGCAACCAAATGAATTTCGTGTAGTCTTAGCAATTAATGTAGAGTCTGAGTTTCTTGATGAATTTTGAGTGGTTAAGAGACTTGCATCATGTTGCAATGTTAAATCAGCCGCTGCATGGGAGGCAACCCATGAGGGGTTTGGTGAAGTCTGAGTAACCAAACCACCTGCATCGTGCCGCGACGATAAATCAGGCGCTTCATGGGAGGCAACCCAAGTATCTTGACTAATGTGTACTCAGTGTGCAGGTGAAACAAAAACTGATGGGTAAAAAATGCAGGACAGGTCTAGACTACGAGCCTTAGCAGGAACCAAATCATGATTGTATAGCTCGTAGTCTCGACTGTAGTGAAAAGTAGAGACTTGATATGGTGTAGATGTTCATACTACGGTTGGTCATTACGTTTCGTATCTACATGGAACGAGTCGTAGTACTCACCATAGTGATGAACTCTCCTAAAGTTCAAAAGTACTGAAATTCCGACCTACGAGTCGTGGTACGGGTCATAACATCTTGGTACAAACCGTACCAGGCACTCATAGGTCCTAAGGTAAGTACTCTAATTTTTCAGGTACGAGTCCAAGGGACGAGTCATAGGTATGACATACAACTCGTGGTATGAGTCATGATGGGCAAATTAAATGAAGTAACCCAGCTGACCCGACTCGACCCAAATTTTTAAATCCTTCTAAAACCTATTTAAAATAAAAAATTTAGATCTAAATTTCCCAAACAATCACAAACACAAGCCCACAATCATCTCCCCTCATCCTCACTCAGCCGTAACTCATGTACACTCCATTTGATCTCAAATCTGTGCAAATAAGTTTTCACAAACTACACGAGTTCCTAGCCCAAACCCAAAGCAATCAAGAATTTTAACAAGAACTTGAAAGTAGCAAGTAATTGATAACTCTTCATCCTATTTTCTTGATAAAATTAGCTGCTCTTGTACTGTGATTCCTCCACTCATGAAAATGAGGAAGAGGAATGTGATCAGAGGCTAAATATAAATGCTTATTGATGAGTTTTGGAGTTAAAATGCTTAAGGACTTTAATTAATTACGGGCAGTGAGTTAGTGGGAATAATTCTTGTTAGGGATTGAGTGGCTAGTTGAAAATGGTGCATTAAGAATCAATAGGGTGGGGAAATCTGAGTTCTTATGTCAAAGCATGTTTGCCTGCATATTTGGTAATGCACAACGTGAGGATAGGCTTCACGAGCCATCCTATGACTCGTGGTTTTGTACTATGACTCGTAAGATGAATCGTTGGGACTGTCCAGTTCATTAAAATGGAAAACCATGGTACGAGACTTAGTACAATTCGTGGTATCTCACTACGAGTCGTACAAGGTGATCATCGCAAGAAACATTGGGCCTCAAAATAAAGAAGCAAAATCATGACTCTTGGTACGACTCGTAGAATCCCATTACGAACCATTATAACGAGTTGTTTTAAAATACAAAAAGTTTAACTCTCAAAGGTTTATAATACGACAATTAGTCCGAACTATACCATCTAGGTACGATTCATACAATGAGTCATTCCTGGGACATAAATGCTCTACGAGTCACAGTACAAATCATACAACCTCGGTACGACTTATATTGATGAGTCGTACTATGATTCTAAACATACTTTTTTCACCATTCTTTCTATGAGATACAAAATACTAACCTCTTCTCCACAGGTACAATGACTCAAAAGAGATGAGCAACCAAGGTGGGCTAGGACAAGGGGGCAAGACAGGAGATTGTAGCTCGGAGAGCCCTAAGGGATGAGGCCTCAACATCAGAGTAGGAGAAAAACACTCCTAGTGTTTCGATGGAGGAATATGAAGTTGATATAGATGATACTTATGAGCCTCGAACCACTAGGGCACAGACCAAGGCTCAGGCTGGAGTTGCTTCAGCCACACCGACAGATGCTCCCCAAATTTAGAAGGGAGATGAGTTGCAGTCTCAACAGTCCGGTAGTGGCTTAAATGAGGAAGATGGGTCCGATGAGGCTGAATCTGAGATATGGGAACAAGAGGATGATGATGATCAAACACCACCTCTAGAGAGCTGCACCATCTGATGGAGTGTGCCCGATGCTAGAGAGAATTTTGTGCAAGGCCTCACCTTTACTTCAAAGCAAAATTCGAGGCAGAGCATTTAGGAGGAGTTGGGGATCATGACTAGTGACTTGAATGAGGTTGAAGAAATAAAGCGGCTATTTCACTTCTATGGGTTCGAGTGGATGAAAAGGACCCCTGACAACTTCAATGCTGACATGGTCAGGGAGTTCTATGCAAACTACTTAGCCATCGTAGAGCAGCAAACTCCAATGGTGTAGAAAGTGAAGGAGTAGAACATAGTAGATATTGTAAGGGTCTGGGATTGTACAGTTGATTTCTCAGAGCGAGCCATTGCCCAAATGTTGTATAGTCTAGAGTATTGGGTCCCAGCCTCCACAATAGAGTTTAAGTACAGTTTTGAGGCCACGAAAAGGGTCAAGTAGCTAAGCTTGGAGGAGAGATAGAGATACGTGAGATGGATGGATGGTGTGATAGCCAAGGAAAAAGTCGAGCAAGTAGATGCCCCCACCTCCGTTGAGTAGAGTGAGATTCCAGCCACACAACAGCTGCCCCCAACACTTCCTCTACACCTCCACTATCCATATTGGGTCAGGATCCATCCAGATGCATTCTTATGACCCATGAGTTCCTACAGAAGCTAGCCAAAAGGCTGACCTTGATTGAGAAAAAGGTCAATGTAATGATGAAGCAGGTCAAGCCTTGGCCAAGGTTGAGATCGAGGAGGTAGCTAGAGGGCTACACAGTAGATTAGAAAGTTTTGAGATATGGCTCACTGAGCGACTAACTGAGCAGCCGGGTCTGAGGAGTTTGAGAGTGAAGATTGGGTCGCTATGAAGTCAGGTAGAGAAGTTGTCCTCTTCACAACTGGCCATATTATCAGTCCCCACTATCCAATTTTTTTAGGATGAGATGGAAGAAGTGCTTGATCTGGGGGAATTCTAGAGTCATGAGTCAGTTGGAGGAGAGAGAGGAAAAAGGAACTCGACAAAGGTGGTTAATGAGGAGTCCGCCAGAAAGAGAAGGATAAGAGATAAAGGAGCGCAAGTCGGCAGTAGTAGCTAGCCTGCAGACTCATGACCAGTATATGTCTGAGCTGCAGGATAGAGTGAGAGGAGTTGGGAGCTCAAGTGCTAAGCCTAAGGAGCTTTTAGGTGGAGAGGACCCTTCGGCTAGCCATATGTAGCCAAAGAGATCCGGAGGTCACTAAGGTGGTCGAGATTTCTGAGAGAGTGACCACCGGCCCCACCATTACACCACTGAGTGCGCCGGCCACTGCTGGCGCCACAGTTGCTGAGGTAGAAAGTGTGCCTTCCCACCTGCCTCTACAGGATAATAGGAGCTCTTAGAGAGCCACATGTATGTCCCTCTCTTAGTTTTTATTTCCTTGCTTTGGGGACAAAGCATGTTTCTCAAAAAGGGGTGTATATCTTCCTTTTTGTTTTTGGTTCGTTCGAGGGTTTTTGTTGTTATGGTTCTTTTCCCTCGGACATGCTATCTACTAGAACTGACATTTTTAGTATGTTTTGTTTTTTTTAACTATGAGTAGCTTAGAAATACTTAACAGACAATAAATGCACATGTGTTTGATGTTTTGAAATTGTTGAAAAAAAATGATAACCCTTTTAAAAATTATTGTTGTATAGTTAGCTATGTATGTGACTACGAAGAATGACTATTGTGGATCTTTTTATGGAATTTAAGTGATTCGCATGATTGAATGTAACTTAGCTGGGCATGAATCGGATAGGTAGTGTGTTATGCAAACTTGTACCATGTGTGAGTGAGTTCTTTCCTAGTTTGATGTTGTGTGGGTGATCTAGAACTTGCCTGATTAATCTTTGCTTAGGTTATAGGATAATTAATTAGGAAAGGACCATAGACCGTTTTTCAATTAGCTCACTTTTAACTTAAATTGGCCTACCAAATAAAATAAGTATCCTTCGATCAAATGTTTGAGCCTTAATTGACCATTTTTCTTTGATTAGCCCATTCACCTTCCCACTTATTTATTATGGACCTATTTTGTCCCTGGTCCCTCCTTGGACATTGTGAACCTCAACGCAGGCAAAATTCCCAAGTTGAGGGTGGCTATTGTAGGGGTACATAACTAGTGTGGGGAAATAAAAGGAAGAAAAGTTAATCAATGAAAAGTGGATGTGGTGTGAAAGAAAAAGAGAAAAATAAAAGAAAAGTGAAAAAGAAACCACACCCACTAGTTGAAAGATGAATGAAATGGAGAAACGCAAGAAAAAAGTGAAGAAAAAGGGAAAAGGCTAAAAAGCGGAGTCATAAGTTATGTAGTGCCAAGGAGGTTTAGTCACTATTATTCATATTTACCACACCCGTCGCTAAGCCTAAATTATAAGCCAATAAAAGTCCTATAGTGATCCTAGATTAACTGTCAGAAAGCCAGTGTAGAGAAAATAAGAGAAAAGTTACGATATCACATGTGCAGTATTTGAACTTGTTTGTGAGAGTGAGTTTTTTTGATAGTCCCAATTTCCTCTTTGTGTGTGTGTGTGTGTGTGTGTGTATATATATATATCATTTTGAGCATTTGGAGACTTTGTTTGCTGTGAGGGTACATGGGTCGCATTGCATTCTACCAATATTTTGTATAAATAGCATTAGTGATAGCTCGATTGTCTATTAGTAATTAAATGCCATCCCTAGATCCCTTTGTCTCACGACTTGTAGTTGCATGTAAGCATATCTACTTGGTTTTGAATGGAAAAAGGGTTAGTACTTTATAGTGCTTATGTGTGCAAATTTTGGTGTTGTTAGCTATAGGTCTTCTGTCTTACTTTCTAGTTAAGCGTCGTGTTGTAGCAGTGTCTTGTTTTCCTGAGGACATGCAAAAGTTTTAAGTTGAGGGTGTTGATGTTCTATGGTTTTATAGAACTTTTGATTCTTAAAATTTAGAAATGTTTGGTCTTAGGTATGTTTATAGAGATATGAGGTGTGTTTACCTTGTTTTCAGGGAAACTAGGTTTGGGAGTTAGATTATGAAAAAAAGAGCAAAAACTTGCCAAAATGAGCCAGTGCAGGCCACAGTACGAGCCATACCTTAGTGGTATAAGCCATACCTGGAAATGATGGCAGAATTTAGAGAATTGCACAAGTGTTGGACCAACATATGGTATAAGTCGTACCATCTTGGTAGAGCCATACCTAGAAGTCATGGAAAACTTCAAAAAATTATGCACTTGTAGAAGATATTGGTATGAGTGAAAGCTACGAAACATAGTGTTAACATACGAATTGTACCAAGGAACCGTAGTAAAATTCAGAGAACATGTCAGTTGGTATCCCAGGATACGAGCAAATATCACCAGTCGTAACACCAAGGTATGAGTCGTACGAAGGACTCATGATAAACTTTATAGGATGCTAGAATTCATAAGAAAAGACCACAACAGGCAACCTATGACTCGTAACATCATTGTACAAGTCGTACCAACTTCCAAGACTTGGCAGATTTAGAGGTTGCATTGCATACTATGGATGGAACATACGACTCGTAGCATCATGCTACGACTCATAGGACATGCCGGCAGTAGTATCCCTATTAATTTAGGAAAGGTTTTTAATTATTTATATATATTATTTTTTAGGTTATTTTTTAGAGAGATAGATTCTTTACCTTATAATCGTGATTTTTGGGTTTTCTAACGCTACTTGGAGATCAAATACACGAATTTATTGAAGAGTCTATCATTGTTCTTGATTTTTGAGTAGCTTTCATTGTGCAATTATTAATTGGATTTTCCTTCAATCATCATTGTAAGTTGTTAATTATGTTTACTTTCATGAAATCTAATTCTTTTCTTGCAATCATGAATAGCTAAAACCTCCACAACTAGGATTGTGGGAACCATGGTGAAATAACTAACTAGGGTTAATGATTCTAAACCAATACGCATGCTGGTATTGTTCATCTGTTCATCATAAACTTTTCTTAATAGTGCGCAACTTTAGGACTTTCTCGCATTTCTTACTTTCTTGAGCCTACAGAAGTAGAGATTAGAAACAAAGAAGAACAACAAAGCCTTGAATTTTCGTTTCATCAAATAACTTAAGCTGCAATTGTAGGATAGTTTAAAGCCTTGAATTTTAGTTTCATCAAATAACTTAAGCTGCAATTGTAGGATAGTTTATTTGGAATAATTGATAATGGTTAAAGTGAAATCACTCAAGAGACCTAATCTGGTAATTGAGTATAGTCATCTAAGAGGGACGAATCAGTCATTTGGATGAACTTTTTTTATCAGTTCTATAGGTTGAATATTGGGATTGATCACTAGTATAATAATCTAAAGTTGTTATGAATCCATGGGGAACACTTATCTAGTTAATTGCATAAAGATGATCAAAATACCAATTGTACACATTCTTATATGATTATTTTTTTAAATCCTCCATTAGGAAATAAATTAACTAAAAGCATAAATACTAGTGTTATTCTACATCCTAACCATATTTCCTGTTGGATTGACCCCAACCATAGTTGGGTTCTTTATTTACATTGTCCACGTTATACTTCTTCAGGGGTGTAATTTGAGCATTATCATCACACAGTTAGCACTGGGAAGGATTCAGAATTGAGCCTATAAAGCACAGGTTGGCACCTGTGAAACATCGGTGCAACCGTAGCCAGCACTGGAACAACTCTTACCTGACTTGCTGAGGCAGATGCGAGCCGCGGATGGGCACCTGCGAAACACAGGTGCCTCTCAAGTAACGGAAAATGCTGGCAAGGGCAAAATCATCCAACCGTGGCATAAATGCACCTAAAAAACTTCCAAGAGCAAATTTAGAAGGTTGTGCCAAAAGGAATGTGCAGATTTTACTCCAATTGTGCACACCCATATAAATAGCACATCTTAGCATAGAATATAATGGTAGAGAGAGGTAGAGATATAGAGTGTACACTTTCCTTCTTCTTCTTCAATTTCATTGGGCAAAGTACACCGCTGTTGCAGATTATGAAAGATTAATTGGTTATTCAATATGATGATTGTTGTTGATTTACCCATGGGTATATTTTCTTTATCTCCATTAATGAGTAACTAAATTGTTAGTTAGGGGTGTTTGCTTGATGAGTGCTTAAACTTGATTGGGTATTGATAAATAATTCTAAACCTCAATCTATAAGAATGGATCTATTGTTTCCTCTAAACTTTAATTGAGAAATTAGTGGTTGCACACACTAGTTTAGCATACTTATCATTCTCAATTTCTTGTGGTATTCGACCCCGACGCCCTTCGGGTATTTTGTTTTTGACAACAACCGAGGCCACCTCCCTTAATCGGGAGATATGTATTGATCGTTATAAAAAATTGGCGTCATTGGCAGGGGATTGAGTTATGATTGATGTAGTTGTTTGGTGATTCAAATTTGTTCTTGCATCTTGTGTTGCTTTTACGTTGTTATTGTGTTTTTGGGATTTATCTAGGTACGTGAATATGTGCCACACGAGTAACGCGGGGAGTGTAGATGGTTTTATGGATGGAGAGGATGATCCCGTCATGAATGATGTAGCTAGTTCCATTCGCCTACCACCCATGGCAAGGAATGTCGTTTTTCACATAACAAGAACCATGTTGCATTTGTTGCAAATGAAGGGGCTATTCGAAGGACTAGCTAGTGAGGATGCTCATCAACACCTTAGAAACTTTATTGAAATTTGTCAACCATTAAATATAACCAACATCAACCATTAATCCATCCATTTGAGATTATTCCCATTCTCTTTGATGGTAGAGGCCACAGTATAGCTAGAGGAGTTTCCTCCTAGTTCTATCACTTCGTGGAATGAGCTAATTGAAGCGTTCCTCCATAGATTCTTGCCCCCTTCCTAGATGCTCTAATTGAGAGATGAGATTACAAATTTTAGGCAGCTTATGGGAGAGCCTATTCATGACGTATGGGTCCAGTTCAAGAAGAAGGTCACCATTTGCCCAAATCATGGTCTGCCCGACGGGGTGTTGATCCAAAGTTTCTATAGGTCGCTTGACTCTATTAACAAATCGGTGTCCATAAATCTTGCAGGTGGTTCAATCATGGATCAAACATTTCTCATGGCCAAGGCCTTTATTGGTAGGATGACAAAAACTAATAGAGCTTGGTATACTAGAGACACCAAGGTGTCCGCAAGTGGTGCATTTTCTAGCCAACTAGCAGCCGAGTTGAGGAGGTGCGATAAAGAGAGGCTCAAGACCTTAGCAAAGATGATGATCCAAGTTGAGTTAATGGCCAAGCACATGTTGGGGTCTGGAACAAAGGCGTAAATGTTGTTGGGACCCAAGGTCATAATTCATACAAGGAAGATGTCTCGCAACCAAGATATGATGAGGAATGTCAATTTATGGCGGACCAGATGATGGGTTCTCGTCAAGGGTATCAAGGTGCCAATAAAGGTCCTTGGCATCCTCACGACAGGAATCAAGGTTGGAGAGATAGAAATAATCAAGGATGGGGAGATAGAGACAACCAATGGAGGAATCATGAGCCTGAGCAGGATGGGGATAGATACCTTCGAAATGCAAACCCATATATTCCCCCTCCTAAAGTTGATGTGGCCCCGACGCAGTCTAGTGTAAGCAATGTTGGGAGTTCCAAAAATGAGGAGATGATTGATAGAGTATTAAAGAAAGTGGAGTCCACTGACAGTGGTGTTAAAGAATTGAAATGGGAGGTGTCTAACCTTGCCCAAATGGTGAGCTCCCATTCAACCTCAACAAGCATTTGGAAGCCCAAATTAAACACCTTTCCACCTAAATGAACCCGAGAATGAAAGGAATTCTTCTTAGTAACAGATGCCAAACTAAAACAAAGATGGCCATTGCTTGGTTATTGTCACAAGGAGTAGAAAAGTTGTTACTAATTCTGGGGATTAGCCCAAAATGGTTATTGGATTTAAAACAAATGAAGAATAAATGAATTAGGAGGTGTGAAAAGCATCTATTTGTGTTGATAATGAAGAAGTGTTAGAGAAGGAAGGAGTTGATGCTCCTCCTCAGACTGAGAATGTGGATGAAGAGACGAAGAGGCCCCCAATGCTAAAGGCCAAGTTCTTGGAGTTCCACTTCGTTACCTTCAATGTCAAACCAAAAAGAAAGAGGAAAACCAATTCAAGAAATTTATCGACATATTTAGCAAGTTGTCCATCAACATATCGCTGGTAGATACGTTACTCCAAATACCGGGTTATGCTAAATTCATGTATGAGCTTCTAAAGAAGAAATGAGTTATGGATACATGCACAGTAAATGTGCTGCATAATTGTAGTGCAGTGACGACAACCAACTTTGCTTCGAAAAGGGATGATCCCAGACCTTTCACTATCCATTGCACCATTGGGGTATATGTATTTAACAAAGCTCTCTGTGAACTAGGGGCAAGCATAAACTTGATACCCCTTTGATTTTCAAAAATGCTAGGATTGGGAAGTCATAAACCTACCACAATGAGGTTTCTTATGGTTGATCGATCTATAAAGCTTCCCATGGGAATTCTTGTGGATCTATTGGTCAAGGTATCCAAATTCATCCTTCCAGCCAACTTTGTTGTGCTATATTGAGATGTGGATATAGAGGTGCCCATCATCTTGGGGTGACTGTTCGTCCTCGAACAACACACATACAATTCATACAATTTACATCCCAACCTTGCTACTCTGGTACGACAATTTAAGCTACGGTCATACCGATCATTCAATATTGCAAATCATCAAGAAAACATGCATGGTCTTATCAATGCAATGACCTTCAATACATTAAGACTTCCTAGACTTTAAGAATCGACTCTCGATATCGGCAAACTCATGCAAATCAGCTAATCAAGATATCCGACACGAAAATCGGTCTTTCCTCAAGCATGTGCCCTCACAACTCAAGAGAATCTTTCCCTTTTTGCTCATGTGACACACAAACATTCAAGTAGGGGAATGTAAAAACAATTTCACTCTCTCTCCCAAAAGAATTCACATGCATCATGTCATGACCCATAAGCTTGCCCTTAGTGTATTACTCCAATAATATAAAGAAATGCAATGTAAGATCATGTAGGACTTTAATGGGTTGTAATGGAAGCTATGGAACTAGTATATATTGAATTAGCCAATAATAGCCACTAGCATCCTTAAGCGCCTTTGCAACACATTCCCATCAACTCATGGACATTGTTTCTCTTTTTTTTTTCTTTTTTCATCATCCCATTCTTGATGATTTACTTTAGTATGGCCCATTTCATTATGCACACTTGACAGAATAACAAAGGTTATTCATGCACCTTCATTATCGTTTATTTATAGCAAGTGCACCTTCAACCTTTTCTTTTCTTCCCTCACTCTGCTTTTCTTTTTCTTTTCACCATTCTCACTCTTTGACACTTCAGGATCATTATTTTCTCTTCTTAAGCGCTTAAGAGTTTTGTATAGACTTTACGGCTAATGAAAATAAAGAATTAAGCTAGGTTTACACTTTTTGGACAAAAGAAAGAAATAATCGGCTAACGGCTCAAAGGGCTGACTAGGGTATACAATCACAGAAAGGGGGAGTATGACAAGAAAAAAATAGAAACTCTCGGTCAAAACAAAGAAATGCCTACATCCTTTCCTACAATACACCTCCTTCATTTCGTTTTGTACACACACCAGGCAAGTTCTAGACACTTCACAATAGCATGGAATATCAACACCTCACTTCACACTTTATGCACATGCTCGATTCAAGATGTATTCACAGACTCTTCAATCAACTAATTACATGAATTCAAAAATTAAGCCTCAATCACACTGAATCGAACTCTACAGCCTAGGTATCTCAACATATTTACAAAATTGCATGCTTTCATACAAATCACCTTTGCATTTTGAATATTATGTACAACACGCAACCAAAATCTTGCAACCATATAGTAACTACAGGTTCCGGGATGCAATCCACCAAGAAAAAAATTGAAAATTAATTAAAATAAACTACTCCTACCGACTACATTTCCCTTAAGACGGTCGTCATCCATCCATTATAGGGAACGGTCACTAACTATGACGTCGGTTCAATGGGACCATTCTCGGTAAAAGAACCGAAACAAACGCCGAGAAACCCAAAATTAAAAAGTTGAAAAATTTGCAAAACATCGATCATTTCGATAGAAAAATTATTTACAAAATATTTTAAATATGAACATCAAAAATTTTTAAAAATATAGATCATTTGGATAATTAAAATATTTACAGAATCAGTTGGCAACATTCAACAACACATATCAATTCCACAAATATTTACACATACAGAACAATTTGAAAATTCACAAACACAGGGAAACACAACATACAAAAATACAGAGGAGAACATACAAACAAACCAGCCCAGCCCAGCACCTAACTATTCCCACCCCACACTTAATCCGAACACTGTCCCCAGTGTTCACAAAAATTAAATAGCACATAATCGGGTGGTGGAACTCCCTGATCAGTCAAAGTATTCCACTTCTTCATCAGGTTTTGCTGCCTCATCTCGCATGTCCGAGTCACCTCCGTCGTCATCATCGGACTCCACATCAGAGTCCTCCCGACGTGTCTCCTCGTTCGTGGGGACGTCATCATCAGTGGGCTCTACAAAGGCTAGCCCTACTCGGCATAGAGCCCTGGCGTTTTCGCCAAACGGGTAATCTAGCTCGAGCTGCCATAGCTCCTCCTCTGTCGTCGGCCTCCCACCTATCCTGAGCTGGAGCATCTGTATCCCATACATCCGCGCCATATACTGGTCATCACGAGCGTGTCGCTCGCCAAGTGTCAGCACTGGCCCATGGGTGGTGTCGGGAGCCTTAGTTTTAGTCACATCTAAGGCCCGCCGCTCCAACTGCGGGATATAATCGAGGGCCTCCTCCTGAACATCGAGGCCCCAGAGAAAGGTGGTGAGTAGTCCACCGAACCCATACCTGTGCCCTTGGTGCAGCCGGGCTCTCTTCATGGCGGATATAATAACAGCCCCAACATTTATCTCCAGCCCTTTCATCAGGGCGTACACCAGGCAAACACGATCCCGAGTTACATCAGTCATATGTACCCACGGGATGAGGCAAGAGCAGACTATCTTCAGCCAAATACGGGCTTCCCTGTTCATCTGAGAATATGGCAGAGTCTGATGGTAGCCCCTTTCCTTGTGCTTGCTCCATCTAGCTGTGGATCGAGCCCCACACAGTGTGCGGCTGATGTTGGCATACGGTGGGGTAATGTTCAGCTCTCTGAGGATGTGGGCGTCTGTGTCCCGCGCTCCTATGATGGCATTGAGATGGTGGGGCTCCAGAGTGACTATCTGCCCTCTGATTTTGATGGTGTGGCTTCGGATTGACGGGTTCCAGTTGGCATAGAACTCCCGAACCAGGTGCAGGTTGCATTCTTTGGGCTCCTCGAATATGAACTTGAGCCCCGCTGCCTCAATCCGGTGAACTATTCTGGGGAACTCCTGTGCCAATGGCTCTCGTGCTATATGCTCTTCGGGGAAATATTTGTTCTCTTTATGCTTCGCGTACCACTTTTTCCCCTCGTCAGTCACCCATCTTGTTCCATATTGGCGGCGCTAGCCGCATGGAACTGCTGGTGTTGCTGGGACTGCTGTGCCCAGTCTGAGTCTCTTCCTGCCGGTGCCTGAAGTTGATGCACCTTTCCCTTTATCTTGCCGGCTTGTCATTTTACCTGTCAACCTAAGTAAACAAGCTCAATGTTAAGCTAAATAAATATTAACTTCGACTAAGGTCGGGTTACGCTAAGTTACCCCACACTTAGTCCTTAGCTACAGTTATAACAATACGGCAAGAATAGCTTTATTTACATCAAAACAACTAGCTATACAATCATGCTTAGTGCGTTTAAAAAGAAAATTCGACGGTATAACTTCTGCATACTACTCAGACTTCGTACAGCTAATCACAATCACTACCATCGCAAACATTTTAACCCTCGCACTTAGCAAAGAAAAACAAAGAAACAAAAATAACAACAAAAATTTATATACAGTAACCTATCCAACCAACCCAATTCGAGCAAATTTCAACAATTCCCCCAAACCCAAGAATTCGTCGTCTATTAACATCCTAACACTTTGTACAACGACTCATCTCATTCAACACGTACAACCCGGTATACAATTCATACTTTCAACACATTTCTAACTTCACATTCAACAACAAGCCCTAGAATTGATTTTTGCCATCAAATTCAACTAATTTATGAAATCGACAAGTTCAAACAATCATGACGACATTCCAAACATTTATCAATCGACAAATAATTCGAATTCATACTTAATTTTGACTTAGGGCGATTTAGTTCACCTCCCATGCTTAAAATCAAAGAAAATCGACAAAATCTTGAGAGGGAATCGGAAAACATACCTTGTAGTTGAAGAATCGAAGAAAACTCGGTAAATTGTTGCCTTAAGCCGTGGCACGTTGGTGGGAGAGGGGTTTTGGGATGTTTGGTCATGGAGGAAATTGAAAATGAGGGGAAAAGGGAAGAATTCAGGGTTTAAAAGGTAGAAAAACACGCGGGTCACCCGGCAACCCGGTATGACCCGTCGTGATATACAAAGCAACGTGTCACGGAGTGCATCGCGGAGCACTGCCTCTGTGACACGGAGCCATAGCGATAGCATACTGGAAATTTTTAAAATTTCTGGGTTATACCTCAACGTGTCATGGAGGGTAACGCGGAGGTCCTCTTCCGTGACACGGAGCTATCGCCCCAGCTCACTGTCTTCTACATTTTATTAATTTTTCATATCTCGACTTTTCCTTCACGATTCTGTGCACATTTTTCTCCGTTTGACCTAAAAATCATCTCACTAAATAAAATTGGTTAGAATAATAGGTTTCACCTAACTAAAAATAAGAAAATACTAACTAAAACGAAAAATTTTGTAAAACAATCAAGAAAAAGAAAAAGAAAAATCTATTTACACTTTGAAAAATGAAAGAAAAAATTTTCACGGGTTGCCTCCCGTGCAGCGCCTGGTTTACCGTCGCGGCTCGATGTCATTTAAGCTCAATTGTCCGCTAGGGTGATGGATGATTTCTCTCGATCACTGTCCTCCCCCCAGTAGTGCTTACACCTATCCGGTGGTCTTCCCATTAACTCTCGGGAATGCTTCATCTGCTTAGCATTACCATGATCAATCACATTGATCACCGAGAGTTCTTCATGCCCCATCGGGAGCTTGGGTACTTTATACACATCGAACACCTCTACCTTGTCGTGTGCTCGCATTGTCAGTTGCCCCGCAGCTACGTCGATTAATGCTTTCCCGGTTGCCAAGAAGGGTTGTCCCAAAATAAATGGGACTTCCGCGTCTGGTTCATAATCCAGAACAACAAAATCTACCGGGAAAATTAGGGAGCCAACTTGCACTAGAACATCCTCAACAATGCCATCCGGCCTAGCTAAGGATCGATCCGCCAATTGCAATATTACCGTTGTGGGTCTAGGACTCCCTAAACCCAACTTTCTGAATACTGAAGACGGCATTAGATTTATACTTGCCCCCAAGTCACACAATCCACGAGCTCGGATGCTCTGCCCAATAGTAAGCTGGATAGTAAAACTTCCATGGTCTTTTAACTTTGTGGGCAGTCTATTTTGGATCCGGGAAGTGCACTCCTCCGTTACAGCCACCGTGGCATACTCAGTCAACTGACTTTTGTTGGCCACGATGTCCTTTATGTATTTGGCATATTTAGGCACTCCCTACAAGACATCAACAAGAGGTAAGTTAACATGTACCTGTTTAAGCACCTCCATGAATTTCTTGAAACACGCCTCCTCTTTGCGTTTCTTGAGTCGTTGAGGGAACGGGGGTGGAGGTCTTTCTGATTCAGCTTCTTTGGTCTTCCCCCTCTCCGAACTTTGCTCCCCCTCAACTTCTGCTGCTCCCGAGTGTTGAGGTGGTCTTTCGAGTTCCACCTCCTTCAGCTGCAAACCACTCCTTGTGGTCACTGCATTTACCTGCTTGGGATTTGGATCCGTGTCGCTTGGCAGTCCTCCTCTAGGCCTTGTATTTTGGGCACTAGCAAATTGCCCAAATTGATACTCAAGAGCCTTGGTAGCTAACTGATTGTTTTTCACTTCGGCTGCCAATTTCACATAGTCAGCCTGTAATTGAGCTTGGTTAACTATCATGGTCTTGAACATCTCCTCAATGCTGGGTGATGGTGGTGGAGGAGGTGCATTGTTATTTCTGAATTGAGATAGGTAGTTTTGTTGCCCTCCTTGATTCCTTTGCACACCCTGACCCGAACTTTGGCCTTGATGGTTGTTGCTACCCCATGAGAAGTTAGGATGACTCCTCCAATTTGAATTGTAGCTACTACCATACTGCTGGTGATTTCTTTGTGCATTACCCACAAAGTTTACCGAGTCAGGATTGGCTCCACAGCACTCAGCTGAGTGCTCACTACTTCCACACACTTCACACCACAATTGCTGGACTGCATTAACTGGAGCTGACAGCTGGTTCAAAGTCATGTTGCTGAAGTGGTTGTTCAATTGATTTTGCAAGGCAGCTATCTGTGCAGCGATAGCTTTAAACCCATCCACTTCAAGCACTCCTGCTGCTTTCCTTGCCCCACCTCGTGATGAATCAACATTCCATTCTGGATTGCCCTGTGAAATCCGATTTAGCAAGGTATACAGCTCCTCATAAGTCTTTGCCAGCGCTTGCCCTCTAGCTGCTGAATCTAGCAATATTTTGGTGTGGGGTTCCAAACCCTCAATAAATGTGTGCACCAACACCTCATTGGACTGATGATGATGAGGACAGTCCCGCAACATGGATTTAAATCTCTCCCAGGCTTGATATACATTTTCTCCCTCCCTCTGTTTGAAACTTAGAATTTGACTTCTAAGTCTTGCTGTTTTACCAGAGGGAAAAAACCTTATCAAGAACTTCCGTGCAAGATCATCCCACATTGAAATAGAATTTGGTGGCTCAGCTTTCAACCACCTCTTGGCTTCTCCGAGTAATGAGAACGGAAATAATGTAAGCCGAACATAGTCAGGTGACACTCCAGCGGGTATGTAAGTGTCACTTATCTCCAAAAAGTTCTGGAGATGCTGTTGTGGGTCTTCACGAGGGAGACCGGTAAATTGCCCGCTTGTGTGCAACAATTGCACCATATTTTGCTTGAGTTCAAATCTCCCTCCAGGCTCTGGTTTGCGGATACTGGATGTAACATTATTGGCATGTGGGATTGCCACCTCGTGAAACGGCCTTGCTGCTGCTTCTTCAGGCACTAACACTGCCCTTACAACCGGTGGATTTTGTTGCTCCATAATGGTCTGTCTGAGCAACTGCAGCTTCCTTTGTAGAGCTTCTCTCTGTTTATTGTGAAATATACGTTCAGGCTCTATATAAGATTCCACCAGCTCTTTGTTTCTTGCCAGTGTTCACAACAATTAAGTCTGCAAAATACAGGCTAAGACCAAGTTGTCAACACTTAAGAAAAATGAAAATACAGTAAAATTAACACTTAAAACAAATTCACCAATTGCCAAGTCCCCGGCAACGGCGCCAAAAACTTGTTCGGGTGTTTGTTGGGGTTATAAAACCGACACGCAAGTGCACGTGGTCGAACAAGTAGTAAGTGGCTTTAGTAAGCCAAGTATCGATCCCACAGAGGCTTGGGTTAAGTGCAATTTCCTCAAGTATACTATATTTTTACTTCTAAATATGCTGACAACTAAATAACCAAAAATTGAATAATTTGTTTTATAAATTTTATACTAAAACTACGAGCAATTATCTACTTTGAATTTGGACTATGAATAAGAGCATGCCGAGGTTAAAGAACATGTAATGAAACTGATTATCATCATAAATTGGTTAATCTTTTCTTCCAGTTGCTAGCCAAGAACATTTGCCAAGAGATTAAAACTCTCGTATTTAATCTCACTTAAGAATCATGAACCGTCCGTCTACATTTCTGTGATCAAATGCAATTCATGTTCTAGCCATACAATTCCGGTTCCTAAGTTGACTAATACGACTTTCAGGTATATTTCTATCCTGAAGGTTCATCAAAACTCAATTTTCCCAAACCAAGTAAAGAACAATATCCTATTAATTCACAACTTTCCAATTTCGTGCTCTCTCAAGTGAAATCGGACTTTTTAGATGTACATTAATGTAGGCCACACACCAATGCAGTAAGAACAAGAATTAATAGAACAATATGGAAGAAAAAGATGGAAAACCATATAATTAATAATCAAAATTCATCACAAGTGTTCATAACCTCAGCAAGGAAGGGAATTAGCCACTCATTTGTGGATTAATCATCATAAAACGAGTGTTAATCATACAAACAATTGAATTAGAGAAGAAAGAAAGAGAGAAAAAACCCTGAACTTTTCGTCCCTCAACTGCCTGTAACCCACGTCCTTACTCCACCAAGTCTGAATTATGAAAAATACACTTAAGTGTTCTATTTATACTAGTGGGAATTTTTCCCGGAATAATGAGCAACGTGTCACGGAGTGCATCGTGGAGCACTGCCTTCGTGACACGCCGTGAACGCGGACCCTCATTGGAACTGGGGGTCCGGGAAATTAAACACCAATGTGGCACGGCGTGCAACACGGAGGCTGGCCACCGTGCCACGGAGCAGACGCGAACCTCCACTGGAAATTGGATGAATTTTCATCCTCCAGGCAGAATGCCTCCGCGATGGCAGCGTGACACGACTCCATCGCGGAGCCCCTTTAATTCGTGCAGTCCTATGCCTTTTTCCTTGCTCGCATCCAAGTCCAACTCCGATATCATCCAACATGCATTTTAGCTTCCCGAAATCACATTTTACCTAAAAAACAATGCTAATCATGTTGGTTAGTATAAATTCACATTTTATTACCAATTACATGAAAGTATATACACATTGCTACATAAACAAGGCGAAAATGATACTTTTGAGTATCACTTGGGCATATAAATCTGCCCAAGATCAGCGACCATTCTTTGACATAGGGCAAGCTCTTGTAGATGTTGAGCTTGGTGAGTTGATGTTTTGGCTTAGTGGTGATGAAGTAACATTTAATGTGTGTAAAACAACAACACCACCTAATGAATGCAAGATGATAGTTGTGATGAATGATAAAGATGAGCAAGGAGATGATCTGGATGAGGAGGACATCCTCTAGATGAATGACAAAATTTTGACGTGACACCATCATGCCGCAACATTAAATCAAGTTCTTCTTGGGAGGCTACCCAAGTGTCTCTAAATTTCCTTTTTATCATACCTTTGTTGTTTTTGTTGTCTAGGAGGATGGAATTGTGAATATGGTGGAAGAAAACAGAGTAGGGGCCCCTGCTCGGGACCTACAAAATACATATACAAACTTGAGAAGTGCAGGTCAAGCACTAGTGTGGTCTAGAATGCATTGAAAAGTGATGAGGACCTATGCCAGACCTACGAAATGCAGGTGCAGATCTATGAAGTGTAAGTGTAGCACAAAGATTGAGGTAGTACACCTGGGAAGAAATCATGAAGAAAATTGAAGTGACCTGCGTCTCACCTGTGAAACACAAGTGCAGATCTGTGAGACATAGGTGGAGTGCACATTCAAAATAGTGCACAGGGTAAAGTGAAGGACACCTGCATTTGAACTGTGGTTTGCATATTCAGATCTACTGTCGAAGGTGCATGTGCAGGTATGAGGTAAAATTCAAAAGTTGATTGACCTAGTTGACCAACCCAACCTAAATTTGACCCAAGGCTCTTGAACTTCTTCTCAACTTCCTAAAAACCCCATTTTGTACACCACTTTCCCATTTCCTTAACTCCTAAATCACTATTTCAACTTCCAACATTCCTCCATTTACTCCCTATCAATTCGACCACAACTTTTCAATTTCTCAACCCACTATAAATTCCACCCTCCTTCACCTTCTTCAACAATCACCAACAATTCAAAATGCCAAACAAAAGGAGAAGAGTTTGCGTCAATGCCATTGTTGTGAAAAGAAAAGACTTCAAGTTTAAATTTCATCTCTCTACTCACTCATTGGTATGATTTTCGCTTTTCATCTTTATTTTCTTAAGCTTAATGATGTATGGAGTGAAACAAGCATGGTAGTTTCCCTTTTTCCATGACCCATGTCTCACTCATTTCCCCAATGTATGTTTGTATGTCTGTGTTGAATTTGATTTTGTGGGTATTGTGGGTGAGGTCCGAAATTGCAAAATCACATCGGTAGAAATTCTTTCTTTATGAGGCAAACTTTGTGGGTATGCTATCTTTCCTAGAAATTTTAGTTGGGGGTAAAGTCTGATTAACCCATTTGCTTGAGATGCATGATTGTTTTTAATGATAGATAGGGTGACGTCTTTCTTAAGGGAAATCGTCATTTCTTTATGTGTGCTTGCTAATGAAGATAAAAATATGATAGGGTAGGTGAGTAATGTGAAATGTTGAAATTGCTTTGATGTATGTGGTTCAGATTAGTCACTTGATGTTTCCTAATGATAGATGGGGTAATGTCCTTCTTAAGGAAAGTCGTTAAGTAGTCATAATGGTCTTGTTTGTTGATTGATATTGTGGTATACCTTTCGGGGAAGTCTAAGTACTCGTTAGATAATAATCTAATTCATACTTTCTTGGGAAATTTGAGTGAAATTGTAGGGGTTCTGTTGGACAACTGCGTGACACAGATCTTGGCTTGCAGAACGCAGGTGCATCACAGGAATGAGGAGTGAGCTTCAACATCATTGTCTCAAACCTATGGTACACCTGCGAGATGCAGATCCCCATGTCTAAAATGCAGATGCAATGCAGGTGTTGATGTCAAGTAGTAGTGGCACTATCTTGCACCTGCGAGACTCAAGTGTAGCGCAGGTGTTGCCAGTGATTTTAATTGCTGGTTTATTTTGTAGCAATCTAATTTCCTTCTTTTTTATTTCCTTATCTTAGCTTAGATGTTGTCTTTTATTTTCCTTAAAGAAAAATACAAAGAGAGTTTGGTTCGTGTGTGAGGCACTCACATTGTCTTGTAGAAAAATGTCTTCCTCTAGGCGACAAGACAAAGGGAAGGCTCCAGTCTCCTCCAAAAGCAAGGGAAAAGGAAAGTCAAAGGAAGCACAGGTCCCTTCAACAGTAGAGATGTCATCCAGTTCTATGTAGATGGAATGAAGGACTACTACATCAAGTATCAGGACTGATTGTTAACTCTGTAAAAGCACTTCGATCTAGCGAGGCTGGGGAAAGCTTCCCCAACATGAACAAGCAATTCACTGAGCGTTAGTGGCACATATTAATGGATGCTCTACTTAGCTGCTAACCCAAACTGGTGATACTGTTTTATGCCTTATGTCAAGCGAGGCAAGACTCTATGAAACACACAAGGAAGGTGGATGAGTTCCAATATCTTCCCTTAGTCAATGTCCATGGATTTGAGGTGGATATCACCCCGAATGCAATAAACTCTATCTATTGGGGTGAAGATATTGAACCAGGGATTGAGTTGGCGAAAAAGGTGGCAACCAAGGCATAAAAATGTTTATGGATGGCTCAAACTATTGTAGATGGGCAACCATTGTGGGCCACAATGGGAGGAGAAATTCCAAGGCAAGACCTCCAATTCGAAGCCAAATTATGGATTGACTTGGTGTGTTTTCACTTTCATGCCCTCTAAGAATGATCAATGGATTAATATTGAAGCATCCATCCTAATCGCATGCATCATGTCTGGAGTGCATGTCAACTTTGGCGAGATAGTGGCCACTCAATTCAAAAGTAAAGGTTGGCAGCAAGGTCTCTCCATGTCCTTTCCCATTCTAATCAGCCAACTATGTGCTAAAGTAGGGGTACCCTACTTTTTAAAGGAATAACCTAGACCCACTATTGGGGTGATAATATTGACAAAATGAGGGACGGAGATGCTACCAAAAGTAAGTGAAAGCGACTACAAACCTAGGATACCCCAGAAGACTCCACAACCCATGACTTTGATAAGGATCCATTGACCCCGATCTCAATGATCCTACTCTCAAAATGTGGGGACATGCTTCGACAGAAATACCACATTAGGGGTCTTCACCACCACCTTCATCTTCCAGGACAAATGGGCTTTCAAATCTTACCAATGATAATGCTCAAACTCACACTTCTGACAAAGTATGAAGTGGATGTTGTCAATAAATAACCCAACAAAGAGGTTGGGGTCGAACCCACAAGGAATATGATAAGAACTAGACTAATGCTGGTATTTAAAATTTTTGGTGGGATATCTACAAATTAGGGGGTTTATAGAAAAAAATTGTAAAACAAACGTCAAAATGAAGTGTTGTTAATCAAGGTTTACAATTAAATAGGGTAAATGTTCCCCATGGGTTCATAACTACTTCGGATTTACACTCGTGATCAATCTGAATGCTTATTTGTAGAACTAATAATTAGGGTTCATACAAACAATTGGTTTGTCCCTATTGGATGATTATACTCAATCACCGGGTTAGATCTCACGAGCAATTTCAAATTAACTGTTATCAATCTGTTCCAAATTAACTATCTTGTGACTGCAGCTCGAGTTATACAATGATCATAAAAATCAAGGCTTAATTGTAATTCTCTTTTCCTCTACCTCTCTAGGTTCCAGAAAGTAAAGAATTCGGGCAAGTCATAACATTGCGTTTCGTTAAGATATATTAAAGACGAAGAGAATATAATAAAAGCATTTAGCATTGGTTTTGAATCACTTTGTGTAACACTAGTTTGTTAATCTGCCATGGTTCCCACAATCCTAGTTGTGGAGGTTTTAGCCTCTCATGATTGTAAGATTATGATTGGTATTCATAGACAAATACATAATTAAATACTTACAATGATGATTGAAAGAAAACCTGTTGTGAATATTGCAATAGAATATGATGAACAAAACAAAGAACAACTGAGAAATCCAAGTTTTTATTCTCAAGAATTGCTCTTCAATGTTGTCAAAAACTAATTACAAACTTGATAACAATTCACAACAACCTAATTCTGACCTTCTCTCACCTAAAAGAAACAAAAAATGAATTTATACAGACAATAAAATCCTTTTCCTAAGTTAACGGGGAAATAACCAAATCTGGCACCAACATATCCTATGACTCTTCATACGACCTGTAATAGCATTGTACGGGTTGTTCCTTGATCTTGTACATTCCTTGGATTCTATAGAATTGGCTAAGTGTTGGCATCCGGTATGACTCATAAAATGATCCCATGAGTCATACAATTCAGTCTTGGTCTAGCTCTAAGAACTTTGGCATCTTCTGAAGTTTTCTACAAGTGTCTTGGTACGCCTCGTACCTTGCTCCTATGACTCCTAACAGCTTGTCGCATGATGAATTCTACCAAGTCTTTAAAATCATTGAAGCTTTCCATGACTCCTGGTATGGGTCGTAGGTAGATGATATGATCCATAGGTGCTACCCGTATCAGGAGACTTCACTTGTGCAAATATCTCTATAGTATTCCATGACTCCAGTTACAGCTCGTACCAGCTTAGTATGACTCATACTGAGAGTCGTGCTTTGCCTTTGCATTATTCCATCATTCTAATATTTTTCACGAGTCTCAGTACGACTCGTACAATCTAGGTACGGCTCGTACTGAGATTAGTACTTGGATACTTTTCTACACTTTTCTAGATCTTTTGCACTTTTTTGCTTCAATACTTATTTTCCCTGAGAACTAATTAAAAAGTATTCTTATAAATATACCTAAGTCCATGCTATTTTCCTAATTTTAAGAGTTGAAAGTGCTGTAAACTCACAACATATCAGCCGATATGACCCACTCTCAAAAAAACCAACTAAAAAATTGGCCATGAATCTGCCAGCCCTCATCCAGAAGTCAGTAAAGAGCGCAATGAGGGATGTTTTTGATGGCTAAAAGAAGTTGTGCTCCCTAATTGATGTGGTTGAGTGAGCGATCTCCTCTCTCTAGGCTGATGTGAGAGAATTGAGGAGCAGGACACCCATAGTCAATCCTGATGTAAGATTCTTAAATGAAGCCGTGGCTGCCCCATACACAGATCGAGGCCCTACTAATGACATTCTTGCGGTCTTAGAGGAGGACGATGAGGATGAGCAAGAAAATGATGGTGGTGAGGCTGAGGCGGCTAATAATGATGGGGAGAAGTAGTTGGTTTAGGGAGTTCTTACACCTCCTTATTCTTCATTTGTATATTGGGCACAACATATAATTCTTAGTTGGGGGTGGGGAGTGCTCTTTCTCTATTGTTCATTTTTTTTTTCATTTGATTGATGACTCTTGTTGCCCTTGTCAGACTTGCTTTTGATGTTTTTAAGTATTTTGCATGGTTTCTTAGATGAATGAATGCCCTCATCAAGCTTACTTTGAATTAACAAAATTTGATGGGATGAATTCTTTGTTTTGATGATGTGAAGTGTCATTGACGAGTTGGTCTTACATTCCAATTAATTCTTGACTTGTGCTTTGCAATCGCCTTAGTAGATAGTAGTTAGTGATAAACTCCAATAGTTTTCTTTATACTATAGTTCATTCCCAAGGAGCAATTTTTGTTTCTCTTTTTGTGTATCAAACCAGGTCATATTTTTCTATGATAGATTGGGAGGCAACTTTCTTAAGAAAAATGCCATGTCTTTGGGTCATTATTACACTTTGATTAGTACCACCAAAATTTTTTTTAGCATAACGAAATGGTTTTTGAAGTTGAAAAGGGGCTTGATTTGAAATAGAAAACTCACTTTTTATGAGTTTTACTCTTTGTTTGGCTTTTGATTTGCAAAACGAGTGTGCAAAACTCAAAAAATAGCTTGCCTATAAGTCATTGAAGAGTTGGTAAATTACCAACTCATTAGGCTCTTAAGCATGAGCTTTAGCTTTTTTTTTTTCAAGTCTTTTAGTTGGATTTTATGCCCTTTTTCCTTTAGATGTTGCAAGTATCTAACTTGAAGAGAAGGATCTTGAAATAGAGAAAAAAGGAGAAAATTTAGGTGGAAATCGACGCTCCATCGTAGGACACCAGTTGACCGTAGGCAGCCACTGGAATGAAGAACAAATGCAACTGGCCACTCGTGGAACTCCATCTGGTGAACCCCAGTGCCAAATGCCAAACTGCCTTGGACTTCACTAGACACTAGACTCAACAATCGGCAGCCCGTGGATGGACACTGGCGGACTGCTGATGACTCGCAAGCGTAAGACGCCTGAAAAGGGAAAAAATGTCAAGCCCTGAAAAAAAGGAGAATGTTATGACCTACTTCTGTACATATTCTTGAAAAAGTACTTTGAATATATTATTGATGATTCCCATTACTTTTGAGAGAGAGAGAGAACTCCATTGGAGAAGAGAAGAAATATTTGAATATTACTTTTTCATCTTTATCTTCTTCAGCAAGATATAACCACAATTGTAGAGATATTTTAAGCTTGATTGTGCTTACCCTTACTGATGAAATTGTTGAGTTTATTGATAAATATGTTCTTGTGTTTCTCAATTATGAGTAGCTAAATCTATAGTTAGAGGTGTGTGACGATGGGTGTTTGGTTTGATTGGGTATTGCTAGATTTATCTTATTATTACTCAATTAGTGTAAATCTATGGAATTTTTCTCAAATTATAGCTGATTGCTCATAGTTACAAATATGAGTATTCTTTTCTTACTTAATTTTGGCTTGAAAAAGAAGAATTAAGTAATGGGGGAGAACTTAATAGTGGATTGGGATTTGATTATGTAGGGTTGGGCTAGAAATAACCAACACCTATTGTCATAATCCCTTTAGAGATTGATTGCTAGAAATAGCTCAGCCCCTAACCCAAACCATATTGGACTAGTTTAATTGTACCTTTAGGTTCGAAAAGACTTGAGGATAAGGCTCCCAAGTGGTTGAAAAATATCGGGCTCCATCTTTTCCAAGGTTATTTACACATATTAGTAATAACTTGATTGTCCAGTAAATCCCCATTTTCTTGACATCTCATCTACACCATACCTCTGGCCTTTGCTCATTATTGTTTCTTGATTTTCATTATCTTACTTTCTTGAGTAGCTGATTTTAGAAGTTCATAATATTATTGCATTCCCTTCCCCCAAAATTTACTTTTCGTCTTCATTTCTTGGATGTGAATCAATTAAATTCACTAAAAAACTCTTGTGTAAAATCATTCTCTATTCCTTGTGGGATTCGACCCAACACCCGTTGGGTTATTTCTTTTGATACAATGATCACTTATATTTTCTCTAAAAAAGGAGTGTATTTAAGTGTTATCAAAAATGGTGCCATTGCCGGGGAATAACGCTTGATATCCTTGAGTTGTTTGTTAGTTTGAATTGATTAAGCATCTTATTTGGTTTAACGTCATTCTTGCTGTTGGTCATCTAGGGTGTATTCATATGATCCAACATTCACAAGCGAGAGATAGTTCAGTGTAAGGAAATATAGAACATGAAGAGGATAATCCAGTCATGCCTGAGGTCGTAGGTGCCATTTTCCTACTAGAAACGGTGGGGAATGCGGTGTTTCATGTCACTAGTACGATGATGCACTTGTTGCAAATAAAAGGGCTCTTCGGGGGTAATCGAGTGAGGATGAAAACCACCATTTGAGTAACCTCCTCAAGATTTGCCAACCTTTTAATATAACCAATATAAGCCAAGAGTCTATCAGGTTGATGCTCTTCCCAATCTCCTTAACGGGAGAAGCAACTATATGGTTAGAAGAGTTGCCTCTGGGGTGTATCACCTCATGACAAGAGTTGAGAGAAGCATTATTAGATTGATTTTCCCTCCTTCAAGGATGTTGTAGCTGAGGGATGGCATTACAAACTTTAGGCAAGAGCCGGGTGAGCCTTTGCATGAAGCAGGGCTGAGGTTCAACAAGAAGGTATCTCTTTTCCCTAACCATGGTCTTCCCGATGGAGTGTTACTTCAAAGATTTTATCGAGCCCTAGACTTCATCAATAAATCAGTCACCTATAACTTAGCCGGAGGCTCAATAAAGGACCAGATGTATAGTCTAGCTAAGTCCCTTTTGGATAGGATGACGAAGACGAACAGGGCATGGCATACAAGGGCATGGCATAGATGCGGGTATTTAGCCATCATATCTGCTTCAGCTTCCCACGTAGCTCCTTCAACATGCTGATTCCTCCATAACATCTTGACTGAGCTACTTCTTTGTTTCTTAGCTTTCGAACCTTACAGTCAAGTATTTTCACTTGAACCTCGTCATAGCTAAGGCTATCCTTCACACCCACACTCTCTACTGGAATAACCAAAGTTTGATCACCCAAACACTTCTTTAAAAGCAATACATGGAAAACTGGATGAGCTGAAGCTAATTCTGAGGGCAACTCTAACTCATATGCTACCTTGCCAACCCGTTTCACAATCTAGTATGGACCAACATAATGGGGACTGAGTTTCCTTTTCTTTTCGAATCTCATCACTCCCTTCATGGGAAATATCTTGAGAAACACCCATTCATCGACCTCAAACTCAAGTTCTCTCCTCCTCACATCCGCGTAGGACTTTTGACGACTCTGAGCTATTTTCAAACTCTCCCTTATAAGATGAACCTTCTCCATAGCCTCATGAACCGAATATGGACCTATTAATATAGCTTCATCGACCTCAAACCACCCAATAGGTGATCTACACCTTCGCCCATAAGAGCCTCAAATTGAGCCATCTGAATGCTGGAATAGTAGTTATTGTTATATGCAAACTCAATGAGAGGAAAATGATCATCCCAATGACCCTTGAAATCAATCACACACGGTCTCAACATGTCCTCAAGAGTTTGAATAGTCCGCTTCTCCTAACCATCTGTTTGCAGGTGAAATGTTGTGCTAAGCTTGACCTAAGTACCAAGTCCTTTCTGAAATGATCTTCAAAACTGGGAGGTAAATTGAGTACCTCTATCTGATATGATGGACAATGGCACTCCATGCAACATAACTAACTCCCGAATGTATACCTTAGCATAATCCTCCGCTGAATCAGTAGTTTTGACCGGTAGGAAAAGAGCTTCCTTGGTCAACCTATCTACAACCACCCAGATAGAGTCATACTATCGAAAAGTATGAGACAACCATGTAATGAAGTCCGTGTTGATCTCCTCCCAGTTCCAAGTAGCGATACTAATGTATTGAAGCACACCTCCATGTCTTTGATGTTCCACTTTCACCTGTTGACAATTTGGATACTTAGCTACAAATTCTGCTTTTTGTCCTTTTTCATGCTACTCCACCAATAGACTTCCCGTAGGTCACGGTACATCTTGGTGGCACCTGGATATGTGGACTATATGAAATAATGAGCCTCGTGAAACATCCAATCTCTTAAATTATCAACACCTAGAACACACAAGCAACCGTAATATCACAACATACCATCTCCCCTTTTGGAGAAGATTTCTACCATCTGATTCTGAATGGCCTCCTTCAATTTTACCAAAATAGAATCCTCGTCTTGCCTAGCTTTAACTTTGGTCACTAAGGATGATTCTAACCCATTCTGAAAAATATCACCACCATCGGTTGAGTCAACAAGACCAACTCCTAGTCGTGCAAGACGATGCACATACTTCACTAATTCTTTCCTTTACTCATCTACATGGGTCACACTTTCCATATAAAGCCTACTAAGAGCATTTTCCACCACATTAGCCTTGTTCGGATGATAGAGGAAACTCATATCATAATCCTTCAATAGCTCCAACAACCTCCTCTGGCATAGATTCAGATCCTTTTAGATAAACACGTATTGTAGGCTCTTATGGTCCATAAATACATCTATATGAATCCCGTACAAATAGTGTCTCCAAATATTCAAGGCAAATACTACCGCCGCTAAGTCGAGATCATGAGTCGGATAATTCTTTTCATGGACTTTTAGCTACCTGAAGCATAGGCTATAACCTTATCGTGCTGCATGAATACACAACCAAGGCCGATGCTCGAGGCGTCACAATATACCACAAATCCCTCAGTACCCTCAGGTAGGGTCAACACCAGTGCTGAGCTTAGTCAAGTCTTCAACTCTTGAAACTCCTATCATAAGCCTCCAACCATTGAAACTTCACTTTCTTCTGGGTCAATTTGGTCAATGGTGCTGCAATAGATGAAAACCTTTCAACAAACCTTTGATAGTAACTAGCTAAACCCAAGAAGCTCCTGATATCCGAAGGACTAACTGGTCTAGGCCAATTCTTCACTTCTTCTATCTTTTGAGAGTCCACCTGCACACCCTCATTTGACACCACGTGACTCAAAAATGCCATTGAGAAAAACCAAAACTCATATCTGTTGAACTTAGAATATAGCTGACGATCCTTCAGGGTCTGTAGCACCATCCTAAAATGAGTGGCATGCTCCTCTTCACTCCGTAAGTATATAAGGATGTCATCTATGAACACAATCATGAACATATCCAAGTATGGCTTCAACACCCTGTTCATCAAATCCATAAAAGCTGCAGGAGCATTTATTAGTCCAAAAGACATAACTACAAACTCATTATAACCATACCGAGTCCTGAAAGCTATCTTCGAAATGTCACTCTCCCGAACCTTGAGCTGATTGTATCAGGATCTGAGGTCTATCTCTGAGAAACACTTGGCGCCCTGAAGTTGGTCAAATAAATCATCAATCCTGGGTATAGGATACCTGTTCTTGATGGTGACCTTGTTCAATTATCGATAATCAATACATATCCGAAGGGAACTATCCTTTTTTCGGATGAAGAGAACTAGTGCACCCCATGGGGATTTTCTAGGTCTGAGAAAACCCTTGTCTAAGAGATCTTTCAACTGATCATTCAACTCCTTTAACTTAGATGGGGCCATTCTATATGGAGGAATAGATATAGGCTGTGTATCGGGAAGAAGGTCAATACCAAAGTCGATATCCCACTCGGGAGAGATTCCCAGTCATCTAGGAACACTTTTGGGTATTCACACACTACAAGAACTAATTGGATAGTCGAGGCTTCGAACGTAGCATCCTTAACCCTAACCAGATGGTACACAAAACTTTTAGAAGTCGTCTTTCTGTCCTTAAGGTAGGAAATGAAGCGACCTACAAGCACAATTGAACTCCCCTTCCACTCTAAGACTGGCTTACCTAGAAATCTGAACTCTACTGCATGGGTTCTACAATTAACTGACGCATAAAATGCATGTAGTCAATCCATGACGAAGATAACATCAAAATTGGTCATTGCTAACTCTACTAAATCTACTGAGGTGACTTTCTAAAGAATTATGACCGAGCAATTTCTATTACCCGTTAGCTATAACTGAATCACTGACTGGAGTAGAGACTGAGAAGGGTTGTGATAGGATTTTGGGACTCACTCTGAAACTACTAGCAACATAGGGCGTCACAAAAAATAAATTAGCTCCTGGATCTAACAATGTATATACATCAAGGTGGAATACTCGTAACATACCAATGACTACATCTGGGGAGACCTCCTACTCCAAACGGAATGCTAGGGAATAGAATCTATTTTGGCACTGACCACCACCCGCACTAGTAGATGCCTCCTATTGAGCTAGGCGTGCTGGTGGAGCTTCTAAACTGGAGGCTAGGCCTCGACCCCTATCATGACCCTATCTGGCTGTTGGGCAATCCCTAATCATATGTTCGGACCTCCCACACTCAAAACAAGCACCTGAACCTGCTAAGAACTAACCTACGTGTCTCTTGCCACATCTGCTACACTTTGGAATGTTGGATTCTATGAGTCTGCTGCCCTGACCTCTAGAGCTTGGATCTAGATGGCACACTCATAGCCGACGACACTGGGGCTGAAGATCTCTGGTGGGACTGCTGACGATGCCCACTAGGTCTCTGCTGGGAGAATTCGATGCTATCGGTCCTGGCCCGCTTGGCCTCTCTCTTCCGCTCCCTTACCTGTACCTCCTCCATCTTTTGGGTGTACAGAACTATCTGAGGAAGGTCAATGTCCTAATGCAGTATCACGGTCCAGCAATTTCGTCCAAGTAGTCTGCTATCCTATGCACGAACCGACTCACTCAGGCTCTCTAATCTGTCACCAATCTCAGGTGCATACTTGGACTGACAAGTGAACTCTAGTGCTTACTCCTGAACTGTCATCTCTCCTTGCTTTTGGTTCATAAACTCGGCTACTTTAATCTCCCTCATCTCACGAGGGAAAAAATGCTCCAGAAACGCGGCATGAAACTCATCCCAACCAGTCAGGCCTTCTCCAACTACCCTGCTATCTTTGGATTGCTTGAACCAGATGTGCGCAACCCTTTCAACTGATACGAGGCTAGATCGGCGCACTCCTCTCTGGTCACCCCCATGATCTGGGTGATCTTCAAAACCTCATCAATAAACTTATGTGGATCCTTATCCACTTTTGACCCAAGAAACTCTGGAGGGTTCATCCTATGAAAATATCCGACTCTTATCATTGTTGCATTCCCGTCCTAAGGGACATGCGCTACTGCTTGTTGATTGACTTAGGCAGTCAAGGCTTGAGCTAGCATTTTTATGGCTGCCTTGAACTCTGCATGGGCAACCTGCTCGAGTACATGCTCCTCATGAACTGGTGGGGCCTACTGATGCCCATTCTATTTCCATTCTCGTGGCCATTTCCATTCCATTCCATCTTTCATTAACGCAACGAGAAGGCCTGATTTTGCAAATGCATATAGCATGAGTTAGAAGGATAGAGACATTTCATCAAATGACTTAGATCATAAAAGAAGGGAACATTTCCTAAAATGTTTCGTAGCCTCTTCATCACAAGTGTGGCGCACTTCACACCCATGAAAAAGACTCTACTTAACGTGGCTTTATGACACCCTAGGAAACTTCAAAACCTAATGCTCTGATACCAAGTTTGTTATGACCCGAACATAGGGCCGGATCGAGAAACGAGACAAAGAACCCTAAGAGGCTCCAAGTCGACCCATGGTATGAACATGATGTATAAAATCAACTTACTCAAGCGGAAGTCTAACATATATAATATGTCGGAAATCTAGAAATATCACAAAATCTGAATACATAACGCAAGGCTAAATATTGAATACATACTATATCTGAAAAGCCTCTACTACTGATGAGTTGATGGGACAAGACCCCAACTAACTCACTAAAGTCTAAAACTGAAAATACTAAATACAACTTGAAAGAATGGCCCTCGAAAGATGAGGACTCACCAACTCTGGCTGGAAAGTGCTAATAATGCAGATCAGCTAATGACGGGACTGAGCCTGAATATCAGAGCCTGTATCATGAAATGATACAGCATAGAGTATGAGGTCAGTACGTGGAATGTACCGAGTATGTAAGTAATACCGCTAAGCAAGTAAAATCATCAATCATGCATATTATAAAACATAATCAAGATAAGATTCTTAGAGTAGGGCTTGCATGCTATTTTCTGAAAACATGATCTAAACATAACTGAATCGAATGACCCAAAGCTGAAAACTAGTAATCATAAGTAAAACTGAACATTGGGTGAAACCTTCTGAAAACATAATAACATGACTGATGAACATGCATAATTGAAATCATGAGGAACAATGAGAGAGTCTTCATATAATCGACATTAACATGATAAATCTTACGTGGTCCCGACTATCACACTTAAGTTGGCAAAGCCATCCAAAGTTTTTCCAGGGTAAGGACGCTACCATGATATCGATAACAAGCTCAAGGCCCCATGGAGGTAGAGGAAGCTTACAAGGGAGACCCCAAAGTATATACGTAAACCTACATTGGCGCGTAATTCTGAGTCATAGGGTTGACTGACCCTTAGCCTACTCGGTGCTAGACACTACTCCCCAAAACATGAATTTCCTCTCCATCTTTTTTTTAATGAAGCAGAACCATTGTCTGGTGACGAAGCTGAATTGCAATGATACATGCAAAAACTTGAAAACATAACATGAGGGGCCTTGGCTCAAACATACCACAAGCTGAAATAGTGGGAGTTTAGACTTCAAAATTCATGTGGTAAGCTAATAGGATGAAATTTAGATTAATCACGAAACATACTTGATCATATGGTCTTTCCCAATACTTGAACATGCTTGACATAGACTTGATCGTTCAAAAATATGAACATAGACATCCGTAAATTTCAAAATCATACTTTCTCCATATACTTCTCATCATGCTTGATTACATATATCATAGATCTCAACCTTCATGAACTTTCATGGATGGGCATCATAATTTATAAAACTTGAAAAACATAATTTAGAAAACATAGTAAAATATGCCCATTAATCATAATTCGACTTTAGAAACATGTCTAGATCATACCCATGATTGATACTTAGGAAATTCATATGTTGAGTTAGAACCCCATAGATTCATCAACTAGAATTTCATAAATTGAAGAGGGATTCGGCATGGGTATGGATGGATACACCCATTCATAGCCTTACATACCTGTAGAAATCTTATTTCACAACTCCCTTGATTGCCTAAAGGAAATTTGGGGAAGAACTTGAGGGATTTAGGCTTGATCACTCATAGGAGCTTCTAGACTTGCATGCATCAAAGAGAATAGGCCTAGAATGAACATACCCCTCTAAAAACACACTATTCTGATCTTAAAACAATGTAGTTTAGGCCTTAGAAACTTAGGAATTACGGAAAAACTCTTAATAAATTCACAGGAAAATACTCACTACTAGTTCCCATGAGGGACTGGACGACTCGTGCCCCATCACCACGACTCGTGGTCTTCTTCTCATCGCTTGCACTGGAAATTCATCACCGCTGGTCACCACGAGGGACACCATGACTCGTGGTTGCTGGTCGATAAGGACACTACCAAAACATTCATCTCTCAAACCAAACACTAACCACGACCCACTTGACAACTCATGCTGGTGACCACGACTCGTGGTCCCACCCATGGTCTGCCTCAAATCCCAAAAGTCATCCGAGTCCAACCTTCTCCCCACGAGTCACTCAATGACTCATGTTGCACCCAACGGTTCACTCGATGACTCGTCTTGTGACCTGGTGTAGAAAATCCTATTATCTTCATTTCAACTTTTGAATCTGATCTTTGGGTTTTCAGGGTATTACATGGATAGCAGGGTCAAAGAACTTAAAGGGGAGGTGTCTAACCTTGCCAAAATAGTGAGTTTACACTCGGCTTCTTTCAAGCATTTAGAAGCCCAAATAAATGACTTATCTTCTCAAATGAACCCCCTGATGAAGGGAACACTTCCTAATGATACGATGCTAAATCCTAAAAAGGATGATCAATGCATGGCTATTGTCACTATGAGTGGCAAGATGCTGGGAGATACAAGTGTTAAACCCAAGTATGTTTTTGCCCCAACGACAAGTGATGCGAAAGAATCAATGAGGTGCCACAAGCATTACATGGTTGTGACAATTTTAAGGATCATGGTGAAGGAGATGTTAATGAGACTCCCTCAAATTATGGGGAAGGAGATGCAGGCATGAAGGCCTCGAGTGAGAAAGAGCAAGAACCAAGAGTTCCACCTCCTTATCCACAATAATTAACCAAAAAGATAAAGGATGATCAATTCAACAAGTTTATATATATGTTCAACAAATTGTCCATAAATATACCAGTGGTGATGCTTTACTCCAAATGCTGGAATATGTAAAATTTATGAAAGAGCTGCTGAGGAAGAAGAAGGTAGTGGATGTGGGAATTGGAGAGACGACACATGATTTCAGTGCCATGATGATGAGCAACCTTTCCCCAAAATGGGAGGATCTAGGAGCCTTCAGAAGCCCTTGCACCATAGGGTTGTGTGTGTTTAATAAAGTCCTTTGTGATCTGGGGGCGAGTATAAATTTGATGCCCCTCATAATCTTCAAGAAGCTAGGTCTTGGGAGCACCAAACCTACCTCAATGAGATTGTTAATGGTTGATCTCTTTGTCAAGAAACTGGTGGGTGTTTTTGAGGATGTATTGGTAAGGGTAGATAATTCATCCTACTAGATTACTTTGTGGTTTTAGATTGTGAGATGGATGTGAAAGTTCCAATCATCTTACGAAGACCATTGCTTGCGACGGGCAGAGCCTTGATAAATGTAGAGCTAGGTTTGTAAGGGTAGATAGGTTCATCCTACTAGCTGACTTTGTGGTTTTAGATTGTGAGATAAATGTGGAAGTTCCAATCATATTAGGGAGACCATTGCTCGTGATAGACAAAGACTGGGTAGATGTAAAGCTAGGTGAGCTCAAGTTTTGTGTGGGAGGTGAAGTGTTTGCCTTCAAAGTATGCCAAACCGAGAGCCTCCAAATGAATGTAAGGTGACTGGAGTGTTGAATGATGAAAGTGAAAATGGACGATTTGATATGGAAGAGTACGAGTCGGAGGATGATCCTCTAGAAACTGGAATATGAATGAGAGACATGTCACTCCACGACATTAACTAAGGCACTGCTTGGGAGGCAACCCAAGTGTTTCAAATGTTTGAGTCTTTTAATGTCGTTTTTTGATTTTGTTTTATAGGACTAAGGGGATATGAATCAAGGAAGAAGAGCACAAAATATAGTAGGCATCACGCTAAACCGGTGAACCACTGCTGCAGTAAGTGAGAGAGGCAGAAACCTGGGAACACGAAGAGAGCACCGATGGAATGCCGACACCAGTCCGTGAACCATCGAGTTAATGTCAGTTTCGTGTAGAGTACCTGTGATATAGAGCACAAACAGTGGGCCACCTGTGAAATTTAGATTCCAATGCACGAACCATCAAAGACTACACAGACAACTAGGCACCACAGACAAGTCGGTGGTGTTAAGGTAGCGAATCGCTACTCCTCATCGGCGATCGCCAGTGAGGGGCTAATACAGGTATGTGTTGTGTTTAAGAATCGTGACCAACTCGTTGACCGAACTGACCCGGGTAGATTTTACACCGCCCTAACCAGTACATCACCTTTTTATTATTTTAAACCCCCCTTTCTCCCACCTTTTCACCTTCCCCATACACCATCCCACCTCCCAACACTCCAAACACCTTCCTCACCCATTAAACTACCATCAATCTCACCTTCCCCTTAACCAATCCCGATCTTCTACTTTCCTCTATAAGAAACCCCCCAAACCCTCTCCTCTATCTCGTTCTCACTCACTTCTCCCCTCTACTAGTAACACAAGCTTTTCACCATTGTTGAGAAAGCTTAAGCTTTCAAGTATTCCTCTAGTCTTAATCTTGTTCTTTGGTATGTGTTTCTCTACTCTTGTATTGTTTCAAATTCTAGTTCTTATTGCTTATGAGCTTTAACGTTAGCATGCCTCCTCCTTATCTTTGTTACTTATTTTCCCCAGTTTTCCATGATTGTGGATACCCATGATAAATGTTGTTGTTATGATGATGTGAAATTAGCGGGGGTGGGAGGTCATATGCTTAAATATTGTTGGAGGAGTTTGTTTCTCTTTTGAAGTTGGGGGTATACCATGATGAGTACCTATAGGGGTTTGGGGTGAAGTATAAGTAACCCCAAGGCGACAAGGGGACCGATTTTTCCGATAATAGATTGGGTGATGTCGTTCTTAAGGGAAAATCATTTGTAGTTAATGCTAAAAGGGTGTGAGTAAGTGTTTATGAGGGTAATCTGTGTGACTGCTATTTTAAGGCAATCACTGGTCAGATCTAAAGAAATGCCGGATGAAATGCAAGTTCGGGCAAAATGGCTCCAGGCCATTGCCTTGAACCTGCATTCCATCAGCACTTCACGGACCATGACCGGTGACTCGCCGATGAGTCTCCTATTTCCATTTCAATTCACCTGTGTTCTGCCAAGTGCTGGCAGTTAATCGACATTTCGCAGGTCTCATTTTGTTCCTCGTTAGAATCTCGTCGGTGGTGCCAATTTTTTTTATATAATGTTCCTTCCTCTTTTTTCTCATCCCATCTTTAGAGTAGCAGTTTTTTCTTGATTGTATTATTTGAAAAAATACAAAAATAATCATTTTTTCATGACACTAACACCAATTATGCAGAATATGACTTCATCCAGGACCCAGAGTAAGGGCAAGGCCCTAGCCTCCTCTTCGACAAAAAGAAAAGGGAAAGAAACGACATCTGCAGCACCCACCAACTCTCGAGAGGCCATAATATTTTGTGTGCCCGACATGAAGGGGCACTATGCCATTTGCAAGGGTCGTTCAATCACCGTGAAGAAAAGGTTTGAGTTGGTGGGGCTGCGAGGTGACCTCCCCAACATCACCGCTCAGTTTGATGAAAAGCAATGGCAAGCTTTTTCCAATCCACTCTCGGATTACTACACCAGCCTCATCCCGAAATTTTACGCTTTATTACTTGGCTAGGTAGGAGAGCATGCGTGATAAAGGATAGATGGATGAATTTCTATGCCTGCCTTCAGTTAGGGTGCGAGGTGTGGAGGTTGACATCACTCTAGCAGCCAGTAATCTTCTATTTTTCTAGGATGAGCTTGACACCGACTCGAAATATATGGCCAAAATTGCTAACAAAGAGAACCAATTCTCATGGATAGCTTCAGTCATTGCCACAGAAACACCCTTCTAGGACACAATGGGCGGTGAGATTTCAGGCCATGATCTCAAGTTTGAGGCCAAGCTGTGGTTAGATTTTATTTGTGGACGGATAATACTTTCAAAGAACGAGCAGCGGGTCCTCTTGGAAGAAGCTATCCTTATCATCTGCATCATGAAAGGGGTCCCTGTAACCTTTGGGGAAATTATGGCTATTCAAATAAAGAGGGAAGCAAGGCAAACCAGCACATCCATGCCATATGTTGTGCTCATCTCTCAGCTTTTCCTACAAGCCTAAGTGCTACTGTTCCTAGATGAAACCCCTAGCTCCTCTACTGGTGTAATCAGAATAGATCCAAAAAGGGATGCGGATGCACCCAAGAGAAAGCTGAAGAAGATACAAACCTTGGATTTGCCAGAATGTTTTTTCTCCCATGGTTTTAAGTAGTCTCCATGGGTTCCCGATCTAAACATGCCATACCCAGAATCATTGGGACTTGCCTTAGGTGAAGCCCCTATTAGGGGAGCATAACATCCTCTAACATCCTCCCAACCAAGAAATTTCCACAGGCTTGTGAAAATGACTAACTCTCATGCGCTAGCTTCAGAAGTTGACTAAGAGCTTCCCTGCCCTTATCGCCCAAACTGTGAAAAAGGAGATGAAGTTCATGTATAAGAGTTTGACCAAGCTGCGCAAGAGGGTGGATGTAGTAGAGGGGGCTATTACCTCTCTCCAAATTGAAGTAAGGGAGTGGAAGAGTCAGACATCCATGGAGATGCCTGACTTGAGCTCCCTTGATGCAGCGATGGTTGCCCCTTCTATAGTCCAAGGCCCCATTAATGATTTGTCTAAGGGATTAGGAGATAAGGCGAAGGATCTGGGTGACGAAGGCCTTGATGGGGAGGCTAGAGTTGGAGCTGATGATGAGGATGATAAGGATGACCAACACAAGAAGTTCTCTCCCTCTTTGTTCTGCATGCTTACTTTGGGGACAATGTAGTGTTTTTAGTTGGGGGTGGGTTGAGTATTGTGTTTTTTGATTAATTGTGCCCTTTTCGGGCTTGTCTTTGATGAAATTATGCCCTTTTCGGGCTAATCTTTGATGAATTTTTAATGCCCTTGTCGGGCTTGTAAATTTTTGGGTTGGAAGCCTTTGTCGGGATTAAAATAAAATGAAATGAAAGGTTGTTAGTGCATGAATGCGTCATTGCTTTAATTGCCAAATGTTGCAGTGTGATCCAAATTTTGATTTTTGGCTTCATAAATAGTAGATAGTAATTAAACTCCAAGGTTTTTCTTCATACCACAATTCTTTTCCAAAGAGCATTTTGTTTTTCTTTTCTTTTTGTTGTCGAACCGGATTGACATTTTCCAATGATAGATTGTGAGGTGACTATCTTAAGAGAAAATGCCATGTCTTTCATTGAGTCTTTTGTGGAACTATTTTTGAGAGGTACCACCAATAATTTTTTGTGTGGAATAAAAAAAATGAAAATGGGCATTTGAAATGAGAAATGTAGCACTCTCTTGGCATACATTGCATATTCTCTATTTGGCTTGTTAATTCACATGCTCTATCGTCTTGAATCAAAATCTTGTGATAATAATGACTTGTGTGAACTCTTTGGGTGTGATGCCTTGTGTAGTAAGGATATTTGAATGAATCTTGTGTATATCTTCTTGTCTAGAACTTGCCCTAAGTGTGGGTCAAGGCAGAATCCTAGATGTAGCTGCACTTAGAACATGATTTTAGGCTTTTGTTTGATTAGTCGTTGAACCTCTAGACTATTTTTTCTTGGAAACCACATTACAAGCCAATGTAATTTTTTGTAACCCTCCCCTTTGGCACCCATCCTCCCTAATTTCTAGTGGTGAATGATTGAAAACAATAGGGGCTTAAACCACAAGACATAGGGAGAGATAAGGAAAGCAATGAGAAAGAGGCAAAAACCTAAGTTTGGGGGTTTACAAGAAAGGGGGAAAACTGATAAGCCTAAATGTGAGGTAGCACCAAATTGTGATCAAAAGGAATGAAATGATGGGTTGAGAAACCTTAAATTACCAAAAAAGAAAAAGAATAGTGAAATGGTGTTACCTCTTGCTGAGATAAGACTTAATGTGAGAGACAAAAGAACAACAAGGAAGGCCTTTGAGAAATAAAAGATGAAGATGGATGAAAAAGGAGGAATAAGGTGAAGTGAACTAAAGAGTTGGATGGGAAGGATAAAAGTGTTCACATAAAGGCATTAGGGAGGTTCTAGTCACTAGAGCTAAAAAATTTGTCCTACCATTGCCCCTAGCCTTCATCATGACCCGCAAGTCCCAATTGATTTTGAGTGTAGTTGCTCTACATTAGTGGCGAATTACACGAAGAGAAAGCCTATGGGTAAAGTTGTGTGTATGGAGATTTATTTTGTGAGAATGAGTGTGATCATATTATTCTGTAATCCTTTCTGTGTGCATTGATTTGTGATAAAGAAAGGGGATTCTATCTTGTAGTGAGTGGCACCACTCCCTTTTGAGGACATACTAGCATTTAGCTCAAGGTGTGGTTGAGGCATGAGCAATGTGAGCTCCAAAGCAAACTTTGAATGTATAGTTATTATGATTTGAGATGCTATATGTATTTTATTGGATAAACTATGCTCGTGTTTTGCAAAATGAAAGTAATTCTGAATCATACCTATGAATTATGGTTGCCTCTTGAAACTTTTCCACATTTTATTGCTTCTCTTTTTCTGTGAGTTGTTGAGCATTTTTGGATTATCATAGATTAAGTGGTCATCGATACATATACTCTTGTGGAGTGACATGCTATTCCATTTGCTCAACTGCTAAGAATTCCATTACTTGAGAACAAGAAAAGGTTCAAGTTTGGGGGTTTGATGAGTTAGTAATTTACCAACTCATTAGGCTCTTAAGCATGAGCTTTAGCCTAGTTTTGAAGTCTTTTTGTTGGATTTTATATCCTTTCTACTTTAGATGTTGCAGGTATATAACTTGAAGAGAAGGAGCATGAAAATTGAGCAAAAAGAGGGAGATCAGGTTGAAACAGGTGCTCCACCAAAAGACATCAGCGAAATGCTGGCTGACCGCAGGTATCCACTAGAATGAAGAAAAAATACAACTGGTGGCTCGCGAAACTGCATCCGGCAAACTGCTGGTGCCAAATGATGAACTTCCCTGGACTTCATTGGACACTAGCCTCAACTAATCAGTGGCCCGTGGATGGACACTGGCGAACCACCGGTGACTCACAAGTGAAAGATACCTGAAAAGGGAAAAAATGTCTAGCCTTAAAAAAGAAGAGAATGTTATGACCTACTTTTGTACATATTCTAGAAAAATTACTCTAAATATATTATTGATGATTCCCATTACTTTTGAGAGAAGGAGAACTCCATTAGAGAAGTGAAGAAATATTTAAATATTACTTTTTCTTCTTTTTCGTCTTCATCCTCTTCAGCAAGGTATAACCACCATTGTAGAGATATTTTAAGCTTGATTGTTCTTACTCTTAATGATGAAATTGTTGAGTTTATTGATAAATATGCTCTTGTGTTTCTCAATTACGAGTAGTTAAATCTATACTAGAGGTGTGTGATGATGGGTGTTTGATTTGATTGGGTATTGTTAGATTTATCTTGTTATTACTGAATTAGTATAAATCTATTGAATTCTCCTAATATTATAGTTGATTTCTCATAGTTGCAAATATGGGTATTGTTTTCTTACTTAATTTTGTCTTAAAAAAGAAGAATTAAGTACTGGGGGAGAACTTAATAGTGGAATAGGATTTGATTATGTGGAGTAGGCCTAGAAATAATCAATACCCCATGGTCATAATCTCTTTAGAGGTTGATGGCTAGAAATAGCTCAACCCCTAACCCAAACCATATTGGACTAGTTGAATTGCACCTTTAAGTTTGAAAGGACTTGAGGATAAGGCGTCCAAGTTATTGAAAAACATCGGGCTCCATCATTTTCAAGGTTATTTACACATATTATTAATAACTTGATTGTTAATAACTTGATTGTCTAGTAAATCCCGATTTGCTTGACATCTCACCTACACCACACCTCTGGCCTTTGCTCATTATTGTTTATCAATCTTGGTTATCTTGCTTTCTTGATTAGTTGATTTAAGAGTTCATAATATTATTGCATTCACTTCCCCCAAAATTTAATTTTATTTCTTGTTTGCTTGGATGCGAATCAATTCAATTCACTAAACAACTCTTGTGTAAATCATTCTCTATTACTTGTAGGATTCGACCTCGGCATCCGTCGGGTTATTTATTTTGATACAACAATCTCTTACATTTTCTCTAAATGGGGAGTGTATTTGAGCATTGTTAGTCATATTGTAACACCCTATAACTTCCTAAGACTAACTTGGAAATTTAAAAGTTCTTTCTATAGAGAACTAGCAAAATTGCCTCGGTACGAGTCACAGTACGACCCGTACACCTAGGTACGAGTCATACCAGGACTCATAACTGGGGAGATGGGGTATGTAAGAGATTAAGGTTGGAGGGACCATGACTAGGAGTTATAGATTGCATAATGGAGGTACGGCTCGTATATGGCAATCGTGGAAAAATACAGAGATTCTGACAAGGAAAATTACTGAGTAACCACGAGTCAAGGTACGACTCGTGGCACCCAGGTAGGACTCATAGGATGAGTCTTGAGAAGGATCAGAAGCAAACCCAGGACCTAGTTACGAGTCGTAACACCATTCATAGGCTGCAGGTAGGGGTCATAGGTGGGATCCGTGAAAAACTTCATAGAAATTGGTTGGAGCAGGTCCCCTAACCACGACTCATGATACGAACCATAGTATCCTGGTATGATTCGTAGGTTGAGTGGTATCACTTGTCGGGAAGAATTTTTATGAAGTATCCCAAGGGAAATTTTGTAAAATCGTATCGACTTAACTCCTAAACTATGTTGTATGAGGTGTTTCAGGAGGGATTTTATAGGGTTATTCGACTCTCTCCCTCGCTCTTTCCAACATCAAAAGTTGCAAAGTAAGAAGATATCAGACTTTCTCTCAGAGACAAGCTAGGAAAAAACAGGTTTCTTCTCAGACTCTCAGGGATTTCTCCAAGGAAATTCGACTCCAGGTATGTGGGAATTCAACAAGGGAATTGTTCTTCCCTTGTGCCCCAAAACTCTTCTGAAAACTTTATCAATTCCATGCGCTGTAATTCAATGCTAGGGTTATGCTAAGTCAAATTATGGGTTTTCTTCTAGATCATGTTCTATTGAATTCTTGAAAGCTTTTACCTATTATTACATATATGGATATCATTCTCTATAATATGTGCGCTTTACCGTAGTCCTTATTTACAGTTGAAGGAGTCTTACATGATTTTCTAGATAAAAATTGTTTTTTGATTGTTATAACTCTTATAACCTTAGTGTTATTATGATTATGTGACCAAGTTGCCTTGTTGCTAGGCTTAGTCTTAATTAGTACCTAGCACCCTCAGAATCTTATAGTATGTTAGTTGATCAGTTTGACTATAGTCAGTTTCTCGAGGTGTTAGTAATACCTCCTAGTCCTAGTTTTGAGTTATCATTTATCAGTTAGTTCTCTAGATGATTATATGCTTTCAAATAAGCAGCTCTAACCAATCTTAGAACCATCAGTATCAGTTATCAACTAGTTCTTTAGACGGTTACGACGCTTCTAAATAAGTAGCTTTGACTAGTCTTAGAACACCCATTTTCAGTTATTTAGTCCTACAAACTCTCAGGTTAATCCAGATAAGTATTCTTGACATTAGTCCAGGACCCCAGCTTCAAGCTATCAGCTTAGTAGTCAAGTTAGGACTATCCAGTGGGAGTAGTACTTGGCACCGAGCGGACCAGGGTTCCAATGCACCCAGGTTCTCAGAACTACGTTGCCACTGTAGGTTATTGGCCCAGCGGGTCCTATACTTGTTATCACCCAACTTAGCCACTATACCTTGTCAAGGTACAATGTGCTTTCTCCGATGGGGTGTATACATCGGACTCCATGTTTAGATCACATGGTTATATGTCAGTTATAGAATCTCCCACTTATCAATGTAGTTTAGTTCAGCTCAGTCTCTGTTTATCTTAGTTCAGTCACATAGATCCAGGACATGTTTCCGACCGTTAGTCAGGGTCATTATTGACCATCTCACACTATTAGCTCAACTTCTTTCATTATGCAATATCAATTGTTCATTTTATGTTATTTTAGTTTAGTTGCTTATTTTTCCATGCTTATTGTATATATCACTTACTCGGTATATTCAAAATACTGACACATACTTTCTATGTTATATCATATTATGATGCATGCATAGATTCTCAGTCTCAGCATCGTCAGTAGTTACTCTCGATGATTCCATTAGCAATTCTATTAGTGAGTCCTCTTCTTTCGAGGATGATGTTTTCTTTCAGTTAGTTCAGTACTTAGTCAGACTTTAGAGTTAGCTGGGGGCTTGTCTCTGCGACTCATCTATTAATAGTTGGCTTTTAGACACAAATGTTCAACATAGTTATGTTTACTATTTCCAAATTAGTTTTAATTGGATATTTATTTTGCCCAGCTTCTGCATTTTCTAGCATAGTTACCAGTGTGATGATAGACCATGCGTGTGCTTGGGTTACTTGTGGCACTAAGTATCGTGTCTCGTCCAGGGTGCAGACTTGGGTCATGACAGACTTGGGTCATGACAAACTTGGTATTAGAGCCCTAGGTTTAGAGTATCCTAGGATGTCTGAAAGCCGCGTCAAGTAGATTCCTTTTCATGGGTGTGAAGAATGCCACACCTATGATGGGGAGACTATAAGAAGTTATTAGGAAAATTTCCCTTTTGTTCATACTCCTTATCATGCTTTGAACTTAATCTTAGAAAATGTCCTTCTAACTCGTGCTCTATTCGTTTTAGTGAAAATATGCCTCCAAAACGAGGAAATGGAATGAGGGATAGCAATGCCTACTGTCCTACCCCACCAGCTCCAGTATCCCCTCAAGACGATCAGGTGTGCTTGGCGGAATTTCAAGCAGTAATCAAGCTGTTGGCATAGACTATTACCAACCATGTGAACCAGCAGATGGTTCCAATGAATGCAAATGGGTTTGCAGCAGCTGCTAGGGTTCGGGACTTCACCCGAATGAACCCTCCATCTTTTCATGGATCTAAAGCGGGAGAGGATCCGTAAGAGTTTGTAGATGAGGTGCGGAAGATCACCCGAATTATGGGTGTTAGTTTCGTGGAGAGGGATGATCTGGCTGCCTACTAGTTGAAAGGAGTAGCTCAGATTTGGTACAATTAGTGGAAGGAAGGGAGGTCAGTATAAGTAGGATCAGTAGTGTGGGTTGATTTTGCTACAACATTTCTTGACAGATTCTTTCCTCAGAAATTGAGGGAGGCTAAGGTCACGGAATTTATGAATCTGAGACAGGGTAACAGAATAGTGGATGAATATGCGTTGGAGTTCACTCGGCTATTGAGGTATGCTCTAGAGATGGTTGCTAAGCCAAGGGATCGCATGCTCATATTCATCAATAGAGTATCCGATTTGGTACTTAAGGATTGCAGGACTGCAATGCTCATCAAGGACATCGAGCTCTCTAGTCTCATCATTCACGCACAACAGATTGATGGAGAGAATTTGAAGGATATTAAGCTGGAGAACAAGAGGGCTAGAACAAATTAGTTGGATTATGGCCACCAGAGGTCTGGCGGTACCCACAGCAGCAGCAACAGAGAACTCCATCACCTACATAAGCCAACGCCCCTTCTTTCCAATCCCGCAAGGATCAAAAGGGTGGAGCATCTGTCTATCAATACTAGAGTCACATTTCTAGCATCTTTTACCTAGCTTGTCCTAGGTATGGCAAGAACCATCCAGGTGAATGCCGCATGCACAAAGAGGGTTGCTTCGGATGTGGCAGTTGGTTCACAGACTAAAGGAGTGTTCATCAGCAGGACGGGGAAAAACTCAGTATACCACTTCAGCAACCCCAGAAAGTCATCCAACTTAGCTGGGTAATACTTCAGGTACACATGGCAGTGAGCGCCAAAACCATTTTTATGCTTTGTTCTCTCGTCAGGATCAGGAGAGCTCACTTGATGTGGTCACAGGTACGTTACATCTTTTCAACTATATGTATATGACCTACTAGATCTAGGAGCCACACTATCATTAGTAACCCCTTATGTAGCTGTTCAGTTTGAAATCAGTCTAGAAGTCCTCTCAGAATCGTTCTCAGTCTCTACCCCAGTTGGTGGGTCAGTTAGAGCCAGCCGGGTATACAGAAACTGCCCAGTCTCAGTGCTGAGTAAAGTTATTCCAGTTGATCTAGTAGAGCTAGACATGGTCGATTTCAACTTTATTCTTGGCATGGATTGGTTATACTCTAGTTTTGCCTCAGTCGACTGCAGAACTAGAGTTGTCAGGTTTTAGTTTCCCAATGAGCCAGTCTTAGAATGGATGGGTAGTGTTTCAGCACCTAAGGGTCAGTTTATTTCCTACTTTAAGGTAAGGAAGCTCATTTCAAAAGGGTGCATCTATCACGTAGTTTGGGTCAAAGATTCCAGCTCCGAGACCCCAACTATTCAGTCAGTTCCAGTTGTTAGTAAATTTCTTGACGTGTTTCCCCAAGCCCCTGCCGAGTGGGAAATGGACTTCGGCATAGACCTTCTCCTAAACACTTAGCCCATCTCTATTCCTCCTTACATAATGGCTCCGGTCGAGCTTAAGGAGTTGAAAGAACAACTGAAAGACCTTCTAGATAAGGGTTTTATTAGGCCCATCATCTCCCCATGGGGTGCTCTAGTGTTGTTCATCTGGAAGAAAGACGGTACTCTTAGAATGTGTATCGACTACTGTCAACTGAATAAAGTTACAGTTAAGAACCGGTATTCCCTACCTAGGATTGATGACATGTTCGATCAACTTCAAGGAGCCAGTTTTTTTTCCAAGGTAGATCTCAGGTCGGGGTATCATCAACTTAGGGTCAGGGAATGTGACATATCAAAAACTGCCTCCAAAACTAGGTATGGTCACTATGAGTTTGTGGTTATGTCCCTTGGACTGACAAATGCCCCTGTATCTTTCATGGACATGATGAATAGGGTATTCAAGTTGTATCTGGACATGTTCATCATTATGCTCATAGACAACATTTTTGTATACTCCAAAAATGAGGAGGAGCATGCTAACCATCTGAGGATAGTGTTGCAGACTCTTAGAGACCATTAGTTGTTCACTAAATTCAACAAATGTGAGTTCTAGTTGAAGTATGTCACCTTCCTCGATCATGTGGTCTCAGGTGAGGGTATTTAGATAGATCCTCAGAAGATAGTAGAGGTGAAAGACTGGCTAAGACCTACTTCTCCAGTAGATATCAGGAGTTTCCTAGGTCTAGCCGGTTATTATCAATATTTTGTAGAAGGATTTTCTTCTATTGCATCTCCTTTGACTAAGTTGACTTAGACAAAGGTGAAGTTTTAGTGGTCAGATGCATGTGAGAAGAGTTTCCAAGAGTTAAAGACTCGACTCACTACAGCTCCAATTTTGAACATGCTAGAAGGAATAGATGGGTTCGTAGTCTGTTGTGATGCTTCCAAAGTTGGCCTCAGTTGCATTCTGATGCAGTGGGGTAAGGTGATAGCTTATGCCTCCAGACAGCACAAAGTTCATGAGAAGGACTATTCGACCAATGATCTTGAATTGGCGGTAGTGGAATTTGGTTTGAAGATATGGAGGCATTACCTTCACGGGGTTCACGTGGATGTTTTCACCGACCACAAGAGCCTTTACTACATGTTCAATCAGAATGATTTGAACCTTCGTCAGAAAAGGTGGTTGGAGTTATTAAAGGATTACGACATGAGTGTGCTGTACCACCCAGGCAAGGCAAATATAGTGGCAGATGCCTTAAATAGGATTCCATAAGGAGCATTGCTCATGCTAAAGAGGGTAGTAAAGAGCTAGCAAAGAATATTCACAAGTTAGCTCGGGTGGGAGTACAGTTGGTGGATTCAGCTAAGGGCGGAGTAGTACTGCAGAGTGTGTCAGACTCCTCATTAGTTGTTGAGGTTATGTCAAAGCAAGATGAAGATCCCATACTGCTTAAGCTGAAAGAAGAAGTTCTAAGAAAAGAAGTGGAGGCCTTCTCCAAAGGGGGGGGGATGGTGTACTTCGCTACTAGGGCAGATTAGGAGTTCTAGAAATAAACAACCTGAGACAGTGAATACTGCCAGAAGCACAAAACTCTAGCTATTCTATCCACCCAAGTACCACTAAAATGTACCGTAACCTATGGGAAATCTACTGGTGGAGCTACATGAAGAGAGATATTACAGAATTTGTGGCTAAGTGCCCGAATTGCCACCGGGTTAAAGTGGAACATTAGAGACTTGGGGGTATGACTTAGGATATTAGCATACCTACATATAAGTGGTAAGAAGTGAATATAGACTTCATTATAGGTCTACCTTGCACACATCGATAACATGATTGAATTTGGGTGGTAGTAGATCGGATAACCAAGTCAGCACATTTCCTCCCAGTTAAAACTACGGGCTCAGCTGAGGATTATGCTAGACTGTACATTCGAGAGTTGTTCATACTTTATGGAGTTCCCTTATCCATCATTTCAGATTGAGGTACCCAGTTCACCTTGCATATTTGGAAGTCATTTTAGAAAGGACTCGGTACTCAGGTCAAGCTCAGCACAACTTTTCACCCTCAGACAGATGGACAAGCTGAGCGGACAGTTCAAACCTTAGAAAATATGCCAAAAGGTTATGGGATCGACTTCAAAGGGAGTTGGGATGATCACCTACCTCTCATCGAGTTTGCATACATACAACAGCTTCAGATGGCCTTGTTCGAGACATCATATGGTAGGAGGTGTAGGTCTCCTATAGGGTGGTTTGAAGTTGGCAAAGCCACTTTGATAGGACCAGATTCAGTTCATGAGGCTATGTAGAAAGTGCAACTCATTAGAGAATGGTTGAAAATAGCTTAGAGCCGACAAAATTCATATGCTAATGTGAGGAGAAGAGATCTAGAATTTGCTGATTGGGTTTACCTGAAAAATTCACCCATGAAAGGGGTGATAAGGTTTGTAAAGAAAGGGAAACTCATGTAGGACCCTACAGGATTCTGAGGTGAATTGGAAATGTGGCCTATGGGTTATAATTACCTTCGAAGTTAGCATCGGTGCACCCAGTCTTCCATGTGTCACTGTTGAAGAAGTGCATTGGTGATCCGACCTCAGTTGTGCCACTAGACATTTTGGGAGTGAAGTATAGTCTCTCTTATGAAAAAAGTCCCAGTTCAGATCCTAGACTGTCAGGTTCGTAAGCTGATAAACAAGAAGGTTGCTTCAGTAAATGTCTTGTGGAGGAACCAGCTAGTTGAGGGGGCCACATAGGAAGCAGAAGATGACATGATGGCTAAATAACCCCATTTATTCCCTTCCAGTCCAGTTTTAGCATCAGTTATTAAGTTCCTCCTTAGTACTCTATTCGGTTCCATACTCATTAGCTCTATCCATGTTTTCTATGTGCACACTAGTAGTGTCAACTCAGTTAGTATGCATGTTTCAGTTTGGAGTCAGTCACTCCTTCAGAAATTAGTTTATAGTTTTTAGTTGGGAATTTCAGCTCTTTTCCTAGTCTCTCAGCTTATTTAGCCTTCATTAGAGGATCAATGTTCCCAAGAGGGGATACTCCAACACCCCATAACTTTCTAAGACAAACTTGGAAATTTAAAAGATGATTCTATAGAGAACTGGAAAATTGCCTCAGTACGGGTCACAGTATGGCCTATACAACCAAGGTATGAGTCATACTAGGACTTGTAACTAGGGAGATAGGCTATGTCAGAGATTAAGGTTGGAGGAACCACAACTAGGAGTTACGGATCGTATAATGGAGGTACAGCTCGTACATGGCAATCATGTAAAAATACAGAGATTCTGACAAGGAAAATTCCTGAGTAACCACGAGTCAAGGTATGACTCGTGGCACCAAGGAATGACTTGTAGGATGGGTCGTGAAAAGGATTAGAAGCATACCCAGGACCTAGTTACGAGTCGTAACACCAGTTGTAGGTTGCAGGTACGGGTCATAGGTGGGATCTGTGAAAAACTTTAGATAAATTGGTTGGAGTAGGGCCGCTAACCAAGACTCGTGGTATCAACTGTAGTATTCTGGTAAGATTTGTAGGTTGAGTCGTACCACCCGTCAAGCTGAATTTTTATGAAGTATCCCAGGGGAAAATTTGTAAAACCCTATCGACGTAACTCCTAAACTATGTCGTATTAGGTGTTTTAGGAGGGATTTTAGAGGGTTATTCGACTCTCTCCATCGCTTTTTCCATCATCAAAAGTTGCAAAGTAAGAAGAACTCAAACTTTCTCTCAAAGACAAGCTAGGGAAAACCAGGTTTCTTCTCAAACTTTCATGGATTTCTCCAAGGAAATTCAACTCCAGGTATGTGGGAATTCAACAAGGGAATTGTTCTTCCCTTGTGCCCAAAACCCTTCTAAAAACTTTATCTATTCCATGCCCTAAAGTTCAAAGATAGGGTTATGCATAGTCAAATTATGGGTTTTCTTCTAGATCATGTTCTATTGAATTCTTGAAATCTTTTATCTATTATTACATATGTGGATATCATTCTTTATAAAATGTGTGCTTTGCCCTAGTCATTACTCATAGTTGGAGGAGTCTTACATGATCTTCTAGATAAAAATTATTGTTTGATTCTTATAACTCTTATAACCTTAGAGTTATTATGATTATGTGACCAAGTTATCTTGTTGCTAGGCTCAATCTCAATCAGTACCTAGCACCCTCAGAGTCTCACAGTTATGTTAGCTGATCAGTTTGACTATAATCAGCTTCATGAGGTGTTAGTAATGCCTCCCGGTCCCAGTTTTCAGTTATGAGTTATCAGTTACTTCTCTAGATGGTTATGATGCTTTCAGATAAGCAGCTCTGACCGGTCATAGAACCATCAATATCAGTTATCAGCTAGTTCATTAGACAGTTACGATGCCTTTAGATAAGCAGCTCTAACCAGGTTTAGAACACCAGTTTTCAATTATTCGATCCTACAACCTCTCAGGTTACTTCAGATAAGTATACCCGACATAAGTCTAGGACCCCAGCTTCGAGCTATCAGCATAGTAGTCAAGTTAGGACTATCCAATGGGAGTAGTACTTAGCACTGAGTGGATCAGGGTTCCAGCACACCCAGATTCCCAGAACTATATTTCCACCGTATCTTATTGGCCCAACAGGCCCCACACTTGTGATCACCCAGCTCAGCCACTATATCCTAGAAAGGTACAATAGCCTTTCTCTAATCGAGTCTATACATCATACTCCACATTTAGCTCACGTGGTTATATGTAGGTTACAGGCTCTCCCACTTGTCAATACAGTTCAGTTCAGCTCAATCTTCATTTAGTTTAGTTCACTCACTTAGATCTAGGACATGTTTATGACTGTCAGTCGGGGTCATTATTGACCATTTCATACTATTAGCTCAACTTCTATCAACATGTAATATAAGTTGGTCATTTCATGTTATTTCAGTTCAGTTGCTTATTTTTCCATGCTTATTTTATATCTCACTTACTCAGTATATTCAAAGTACTGAAGCATACTTTCTATGTTGTATCATATTATGATACAGGCGTATGTTCTCAATCTCAACATCGTAGTAATTCCTCCCGACAATTCCAACAACAGTCTTATTGGTGAGTCCTCATCTTCTAAAGATGATGATTTCTTTCACTTAGTTCAGTACGTAGTCAAACTTTAGAGTTAGAGGGGGGCATCTCCCAACAACTCGCCAGTTAATAGTTGGCTTTCAGACACAGATGTTCAGTATTCAGTATAGTTATGCTTACTATTTCCAAAACAATTTTAATTGGATATTTATTTTGCCCAGCTTCCATGTATGCTTACATACTTACTTGTGTGATGATAGACCATGGGTTCGTTTGGGGCCACTTCTGGCACCAATTATCATGTCTCGTCCAGGGTGCAGATTTGGGTCGTGACGCTGTTATACCCTGGGAACCCAAGGATCAGACCCGAAAGTGAAAACAAGGAAAAACTAAAAATTCGCACCAAGTCACAGAACTACTCATGAGGTAAGTTGTGAGGAGTAACCACAAGTTGTGAGGTGACTCGTGGTCATCATGGTGTGGAAAGGCCTGGCAGAGGAGGCCACGGTCTTGACCACGAGTGTCAGACCTCACGACTGGTGAGGTCACCCGTGGTCGACCCTGGAGGTTTGGCAAGTTGGGATGGGTTGTGTAGGCCACAGAAGGTGACCATAAGTCGTGTTTTGACCTCACGACTTGTGAAGTCACTCGTGGGGTTCCCTTGGAGGTGTGGGCAGTGAACTCAACAAATCAAGGCAACGAGTCGTGCCCTATGGCAACGACCCGTTAGGTCCCTCGTGAGGACTGGCGACCAGAAATTCCTGTATTTTAATAAGGGTGTTTTCGTAACATCCTAAGTCTCTAAGGCCTAAACTACGTCATTTTGAATATGTTTCTGAGTTAGATAAGATGGGTTAAGCCCTTTATGCATGCCCATTCTCATGCAAGGATTTTAGAGAGGTATTTGGGAGATTCAAGGCCTTCTTCTACAAATTTTCATCAATTTCTTTGTGGGTTCTCAAGGAACTTTAAGTCCATCTATTCCCAGGTATTTAAGGTTTTAAAATGGGTGAAGTTCTTCCCCACCCATTCCCAAATTTCAAGTTAATTCATGAATTCTCCTACTCAAATTCCATGGGGTTTTACCCAAAGCATGACAATATGATTTCTATTTATGGGTATGATTTAATTGAGTTTTAATTATTGAATTATGAATGATGGGCAGATTTTATTATTTTCTTTAATTCATGTTTTAAGCTTTTAAATCCAAAATGGCCATTTGATGAAAGTTCGTGGAAGTTATGATTTATGATGACTACTCTATAATTTGAGTTTATTGATGATAGAAAAGTATGATTTTCAAGTTACCCATGTTCATGAGCATGTTTTGAAAGAATGGAATATGATGAAGTATTGTGAATTGCCCACATGTATAAGAATGATTTGTGATTTATGAAACGAATTACTTTATTTATCGATTTATGATGTTAGATGATGAAAAGGACCCATGATTCTTGGCTAAGCATGTTTAAAAGGGGATAAATTATGATAAATGTTATATCTTAGCCAATGAATTTTTATGCATGATGCTAAAGATTTATGTATGAGCTTATATGCATGTTTTTAGGAGTCGTGTCTAGCACCGAGCAGCCCGACATTCAAAGGACTACGCCGGTTTCTCATAACCACGTGACACCGTGGGTTGTAAATGATATGAGGTATTGATAATGATCCCCTCAAATGTGATATCACGCCTTATGCATGACCCTCGCCTAGCAAGCCAGGGTCGGCTCTGCCCACTTGAGCGAGACAGTGGGGCATCATGAAAGGCTCTTCCATGATGGTGTCGGTTATGACGAGTCCTCCCATTGTTTTGCATGTTTTATGCATTGTTATGTTTATGTTATTTGCTCAAGTTATATTATGATAAAGTTATTTACGGTTATGATTATGAATCATTTGAAAGTCTTGAGCCTTATGTTTTATTACGAAGATTTCGATGCAAGCATGATGTCCTTCTCCTATGTCTACTTATGAGTTTACTTTACTTTTAAAATTCCCATTTTACTTACCTTGAATACTCAGTACATTCCATGTACTGACTTCATACTTTCTATCTTGTCTCGTTTCATGACACAGGGTCCGAATCTCAGGCTCATCCTCATCCTTAGTCCTTCCCAGCCTACGATATTAGCTTATTGGTGAGTCCTCTTGTTTCGAGGGTTGTTTGATAAACTTTTCTGTTTATTATGTTTTAGTATTGCTCAGGTTAGTTGGGGATGTTGTTCCATCAACCCATCTTACATATTAGAGGCTTCTGCACAAATGAGTAGTATTCAGCTTATGTAAATGTTTGGTATTTCCTGATGTTATTTCATGGTTATGTTTCCTCGATACTTAATATTTCTTTTATTTAAATGAAATTAGTTGAATGCATGTGTCATGGGTTGACTTGGGATCTCTCGGGGTCCCTTGTCCTGTGTCTATGATCGGGGTGTACGTTCGAGTCGTGAAAAACTTGGTATTAGAGCATTAGGTTTGAAGTGTCCTAGGTTGTTCAAAAGCCGTGTTAGGTAGTGTTTTTTATAGGTGTGAAGCGCGCCATACCCATGATGAAGAGGCTACTAGACGTTTAGGAAATGTTCCCTTCTTCCATGTTCTATGTCGTGCGATGAAAAGCCTTTCCATCCTTCTAATTCGTTCGATTCGCAATTGCAGAGTTATGGCTCCTAGGAGAATAAATGGAAGGAGGAATGGAAATGATGAAGACCATGGAGATGGCAATGACCATGGGCATCAGCAAGCCCCACCTGTTCTGGAGCCCCAGGAACCAGAGCTAGACTCCCATGCCGAGTTTCGAGCGGCGATTCAGATGTTGGTGCAGGCCTTGACCACTCAGGTCAATCAGCAGGCTGTTGCACAGGTTCCACAAAATGGAAATGCAGCAGCGGCTCGGATTAGAGACTTCTTGAGGATGAACCATCCTGAGTTCATGGGATCAAAGGTAGATGAGGATCCACACGAGTTCATTGAAGGGATCTTGAAGGTCACTCGGGTTATGGGGGTAAAAAATGGGAGTGTGTAGACTTGGCCTCATATCAGCTAAAAGAGGTCGCTCATATTTGGTACAAGTAATGGAAGGATAGAAGGGCAGCGGGTGTGGGCCCTATCAGCTGGGATGAGTTCCACATGGCCTTTCTTGATATGTTCTTCCCTCGGGAGATGAGGGAATTGAAAGCAGCTAAGTTTGTTAACCTCAATCAAGGAAAGATGACAGTGCTGGAGTATTCGCTCGAGTTCACCCAATTGTCAAAGTAAACCCCAGAGTTGGTGATGGATTAGAGGGCGCAGGTGAGCCGATTTGTTCATGGCGTGGCCGGTTATTTAGACAAGGATTGAAGGACTGCCATGCTTCATTAGGATATGGACTTTCCTTGCATAGTTCTGTACGCCCAGAAGAGTGAGGCGGCTCATGCGAGGGAGAGGGTGGCAAAGAGAGCTCGGACAGATAGTCGTGGGTTTTCACATCAGAGGTCTAGCGGTGGCTACCGTCCATAGTTTTAGTAGAGGTCACTAGCCCCAGCACCATCATAAGCTAGTGTTCCATCTAGACGCAGGGGTGATCAGAGGAGAAGGGCTTCAGGGTCGAGGGATCAGAGGGGCACCAAGTTAGACTAAACCTCTCCAGCTTGCGGGAAGTGCGACAAGAGTCATATCAGAGAGTGCCTGCTCAACTCAAATGTCTGCTATGGGTATGGTAGATCCGTACACATGCGCCGAGCATGCCCATATGCTAGACAGGGTAATGATAGGGGTCGTGCACAAATCGCCAAGACAGCAGCAGTTCCATCCCGTTCTGCTCTGCAGGGAGCATCAACTAGTGGAGGTGGCAGTCAGCGCAAAAATCGATTCTATGCCCTTGCCTCATGCCAGGAGTAGGAGACTTCGCCAGACGTTGTCACTGGTATGTTGTGTGTCTTTCATATTGATGTTTATGCCTTGCTAGACACGAGAGCCACACTGTCTTTTGTGATTCCGTACATTGCTAGTAGTTTTGGAGTTAGTTCTGAAATTTTGGCAGAACCATTCTCCGTATCTTCTCCAATCGGTGATTCAGTTGTAGAAATGGGTATATAGAGGTTGCCCCATTGCGGTGTTGCGTAAGGTTACCTCTGCAGACTTAGTAGAATTGTCCATGACTGATTTTGACATCATTTTGGGTATGGATTGGTTGTTTGCATGTTATGCTTCGAGTAATTGTAGGATCCGTACCGTGGAGTTTCATTTTCTGGGTGAGTCAGTTTTGGAGTGGAATTGTAGTTCGGTGGTGCCAGCAGGTCGGTTTATTTCCTATCTTAAGGCTAGGAAAATGATCCCTAAGGGGTGTATGTACCACCTACTTATGGTTAAGGGTGTGGATTCCGAGACCTCAACTATTCAGTCAGTTCTGATGGTGTGCGAATATCCAGAGGTGTTTCCCTAGGATCTGTCAGGTGTTCCTCCGAAAAGGGAAATTGATTTCAGTATTGACCTATTGCCAGATACGCAGCCTATTTCTATCCCTCCTTACAGGATGGCTCCAGCCGAGCTAAGGGAATTGAAGGATCAGTTAAGGGATTTATTGGATAGGGGCTTCATTAGACTGAGCCAGTCTCCATGGGGTGCACCAGTTTTGTTTGTTCGAAAGAAGGAAGGTTCCCTTCGCATGTGTATTGACTATCGGTAGTTAAACAGGGTTACCGTTAAGAACAAGTACCCCTTACCCAGGATCGATGATTTGTTTGACCAGATTCAGGGTGCCAGGTGCTTCTCCAAGATCGATCTCAGGTCCGGGTATCACCAGCTCAGAGTGCGGGAGAGTGGCATCCTGAAGACCGCTTTCAGGACTCAGTATGGTCACTACGAATTTGTTGTTATGTCTTTTGGGCTAACCAATGCTCCCGAAGCTTTTATGGACCTGATGAACAGGGTGTTCAAGCAATATTTGGATATGTTCATGATCGTGTTCATCAACGACATTCTTATATACTCCCAGAGAGAGGAGGAGCATACCACTCATTTGAGGATAGTCCTGCAAACCCTCAAGGATCATCAATTGTATGCAAAGTTTAGAAAGTGTGAATTTTGGCTAAACTCGGTAGCATTTCTGGGACATGTAGCATCAAGCGAAGGCATAAGGGTAGACTCTCAGAAGATAGAGGCGGTGAAGAATTGGCCCAGACCGGTGAATCCTTCAGAAATTCAGAGTTTCTCGGGCTTAGAAGGCTACTACCGAAGATTTGTTGAGGGATTTTCATCAATTGCGGCCCCATTGACTAGGTTGACTCAGAAAAGGGTAAAATTCCAACGGTCGGATGCTTGTGAGAAAAGTTTCCAAGAGTTGAAGACCCGACTCACTTCAGCACCAGTGTTGACCTTACCAAGGGTACCGATGGTTTCGTTGTCTATTGTGATGCTTTGAGAGTCGGATTGGGATATGTGTTGATGCAGCGTAGGAAGGTAATAACATATGCCTTGAGACAGCTGAAGGTCCATGAAAAGAATTACCCAACCCATTATCTCGAGTTGGTCACGGTGGTGTTTGCATTGAAAATGTGGTGGCATTACTTGTATGGGGTCCACGTGGATGTATTAATGGATCACAGGATCTTGCAATATGTGTTCACACAGAAGGATCTAAATCTTCGGCAAAGGAGGTGCTTGAAGTTACTTAAGGACTATGACATGAGTGTCCTTTACCACCCGGGCAAGGCTAATGTGGTTGCGGATGCGCTTAGTAGACTCTCCATGGAAAGTGTGTCCCACGTGGATGAGGGAAAGAAGGAGTTGGTGAAGGATGTCCACCGACTCGCAAGGCTGGGAGTTAGATTGATTGATTCGACTGATGGCAGTGTTGTTGTACATAACGGGTCAGAATCATCCTTGGTGGTTGATATTAAAACCAGGAAAGATGAGGATCCAATATTGAGGAGGATGACGGAGGCGGTGCATAGTCAGAAGGTGGAGGTCAACTCCTAAGGGGGAGATGGTATGCTATGATACCAAGTTTGACTATGTGTTTCGGACGTCGAGAATTTGAGAGATCGGATATTGCATAAGGCACATGGTACCAGATATTCTATTCATCCAGGATCCACAAAAATGTATTGAGATTTGCGAGAAATCTATTGGTGGGATGGTATGAAGAAAGATATTGCTGAGTTCATAGTAAAATGTCCAAACTACCAACAAGTGAAAGTCGAACATCAAAGGCCAGGAGGCGTACTTCAGGATATCAGCATCCCCAATTGGAAATGGGAAGAGATTAATATGGTCTTTGTTACAGGCCTTCCTCGTAGTCGCCGACACTATGACTCCATTTGGGTGGTGGTGTACAGGCTAACTAAGGCGGCACACTTCCTACCGGTCAAGACCACGGATTCAGTGGATGATTAGGCTAAGTTGTATATTCTGGAGTTGGTTCGACATCATGGAGTGGCCTTGTCTATTATCTCAAACTGAGGTACTCAGTTTACCTCTCAATTCTGGCATTCTTTTCAAAAAGAGCTTGGGAGGAAGGTTAAGATCAGCATAGCCTTTCATCTGCAAATAGACGACCAGGTAGAATGAATCATTCAGACCCTTGAGGATATGTTGAGGGAATGTGTTATGGATTTTAAAGGTAATTGCGATGATCATTTGTCCTTGATTGAGTTTGCCTATAATAACAATTACCACTCCAGTATCCAGATGCACCGTTCGAGGCTCTTTACGGGCGAAGGTGTAGATCTCCCATCAGATGGTTCGAGGTTGGTGAGGCAGCTATGATAGGACCAAATTCGGTTCATGAGGCGATGGTGAAGGTTCAGTTTATAAGGGACCAGTTGAAAACCACGCAGAGTTGTCAGAAATCGTATGTTGATGTGAGGAGAAGAGATTTGGAGTTTGATGTGGACGACTGGATATTTCTAAAGGTATCTCCTATGAAGGGAGTCATGCGGTTCAGAAAGAAAGGTAAACTCAGTCCCCGCTATGTTGGCCCCTACTGGGTTGTGAGAAGAGTTGGTAAGGTGGCGTATGAGTTGGACTTTCCCTCGCAGCTATATTCGGTTTATCCCATCTTTCATGTGTCACTTTTGAAGAAAGTGCTTGGGTAATCCATCCTTGGTAGTTCCACTAGAAAGAATTGGAGTAAAGGACAACCTCAGTTATGAAGAAATTCCCGTTGAAATCTTGGATCGTCAGGTTAGGAGGCTGAGGAACAAAGAAGTAGCTTCAATTAAAGTATTATGGAGAAATAAGCATGTTGAGGGGGCTATGTCGGAAGCCGAAGCAGATATGATAGCTAATACCCTCATTTGTTCCTTACCGGCTCAATTTCAGTGTGAGGTTCGAATTTTTCCCCAAACCTTTAATCAATTTTTCCAGTTCAGTTCATGTGTACAGGTTTTTTTATGATATGGTAAATGTATGTGATGTCTGAATTTAGTTTAGCTATCTAGTTCCTTTCGGAGGTATTCATTCTGTTAGTTTTTAACTTAAATGATTGGTAATCATATATGGTGATAGCTTGTTTCTGATTTTTCTGCATTATTCTAACATTCGAGGACGAATGTTCCCAAGGGGGAGATATTGTTATACCTTGGAAAACCAAGGTCAGACCCGAAAGTGAAAATCGGGAAAAACTGAAAATTCGCACCAAGTCACAAAACGATTCGTGAGGTGAGTTGTGAGGAGTGACCACGAGTCGTGAGGTGACTCATGGTACGCATGGTGTGACAAGGCCTGGGAGAGGAGGCCAGGAGTCTTGGTCAGACCTCACAACTCTTGAGGTCACCCGTGGTCAACCCTGGAGTTTTCACAAGTTAGGATGGGCAGTATACACCACGGAAGGTGACCACTAGTCGTGGTCGGACCTCACGACTCATGAAGTCACCGGTGGGGTTCCCTTGGAGGTTTTTCCTGTGGACTCAACGAATCAAGGCCACAAGTTGTGCCCTGTGGCAACAACCCCTTAGGTCCCTTGTGAGAACTGGCGACCAGATATTCCTACATTTTAATAAGGGTGTTTTCGTAACTTCTGAAGTCTCTAAGGCCTAAACTACATTGTTTTGGATATGTTTCTGAGTTAGATAAGATGGATTAAGCCATTTATACATGCACATTCTCATGCAAGAATTTTAGATAGGTTTTTGGGAGATTCAAGGCCTTCTTCCCCAAATTTTCATCAATTTCATTGTGGGCGCTCAAGGAACTTTAAGTCCATCTATTCCTAGGTATGTTGGGTTTTAAAATGGGTGAAGTTCTTCCCCACCCATTCCCAAATTTCAAGTTAATTCATGAATTCTCCTACTCAAATTCCATGGGGTTTTACCCAAAGCATGACAATGTGATTTCTCTTTATGGGTATGATTTAATTGAGTTTTAGTTAATTAATTATGAATGATGGGCAGGTTTTATTATTATTTTCTTTAATTCATGTTTCAAGCTTTTAAATCCAAAATGCCCATTTGATGAAAGTTCATGGAAGTTATTATTTAGGATGACTATTCTATAATTTGAGTTTGTTGATGATAGAAAAGTATGATTTTCAAGTTACCCATGTTCATGAGCATGTTTTGAAAGAATGGAATATGATGGAGTAGTGGGAAATGCCCACATGTAGAAGAATGATTTGCGATTTATGAAATAATTTACTTCATTTATCGATTTATGATGTTGGCCGATGGAAACGGCCCATGGTTCTTGGCTAAGCATGTTTTAAAGGGGATAAATGACGATAAATGTTATATCTTAGCCAATGAATTTTTATGCATGATGTTAATGATTTATGTATGAGCCTATATGCATGTTTTTGGGAGCCGTGTCTAGCATCGAGCAGCCCGACTTTCAAAGGACTATGCTGGTGTCTCATAACCACTTGCCACCGTGGGTTGTAAATGATATGCTGTGTTGATAATGATCCCCTCAAATGTGATATCATGCCTTATGCACGACCCTCGCCTGGCAAGACAAAGTCGGCTCTGCCCACTAGAGCGAGATAGTGGGGCATCATGAAAGGCTCTACCATGATGGTGTCGGTTATGACGAGTCCTCCCATTGTTCCGCATGTTTTATGCATTGTTATGTTTATGTTATTGGATCAAGTTATATTATGATAAAGTTATTTATGATTATTATAACACCCCGAATTTTTGTTGGTAATTATTTTATGTTTTATGCTAGGTTAGGGAAAGTACGGGTTGTATATTGGTCGTAGGTGACAAGGCAAATGTGTGCGATCAAAAAAACCAAAGAGTATGTGAAGTTCATAAGTAAGGGTCATCTTTAAATTACCATATCTCCCAATGTATAATGAATTAGAAGCCCCCACGACCTATCCAATTAAAGGTCTTTGAGTCTAGTTTTCAGAACATCAAACCGCTTATCAATCGAAGTTCAAAGTAAGAAGTTATGGGCATTTTACCAAACCATCACGAGCGGTGACGCGGGCATGACGCCCTAGCGCCTCCACTACCCTATTTACTTAAAATCTGAATTTTCACTTGTAGAAAACATTTTCAGCTAAATATAATTTGACCAGCTTTCTAAGGATTCCATTTCTCTCTCAATTCCAGCAGCTAGGACAAATAAAATCAAGGCGGAACATCAAGCAAAGTTCAAGAAAATCACAAGATAAGTTGAGATTACCTTGCCAAGTATGTTAGGGGCTGATTTGGAGCTCGTTTTGGCAAGGTTTTGAAGAAATTTTTCTGCATTTCAAAATCTATTTTGACTGCCTATATATCCATCTTTGAGTATGTGTTGAAATCAGGAGAAAATGTAAGGATTTCTCCCCTTTTAGACCTCCCAAATCGCAAAGTGAAAATCAGGAAATTGGCAGCTAAGTGAGCTGCCAATGGACTGTTTGTTAGCTGAGTTTCGCTCGTTTTCCTTAGGTGTTTTGGCTGTTTTTTTTGCTGGAATTATACTTCATATTGAGGGGTAGAATCACAGAAAAACAAAGGTAAAATTTCCTCTATTTTCTCCCTAAATAATTAGTGAAAATTAGTTGAGAAAATGGCTAGATGTTGTTGATGTTGCCGTGTGTTGTTGTTGCTATTTTGACTGCCTCTGATTAGTTATGTTGGCTGTAGTTTTTTTATATAGATTAAGATTTTTGTGGGCCTATAAAACCACTGGATTAAGGAGGTTGAAGGCTTATCATTGAGATAGGAAATCGGCTAGAGAAAAGTTCATCGGAGAAAGGTATGTAAGGCGCCCCATCTATCATTCTTTCAAGCACGATTTGTGTGATGTGAATCGAATGAGACAGCAACCTTTTTAAAAGTCCTGAGGCAGTATGTTAAGCTTAATTTAAGCTTTAAAGTCCCATGTTTTATTGAGGATAAATGTTAAGATTATGCCTAGCCGAAGGGAGATACCTAAAGTGTGATATTGTGTTGATTGTTGTTGTAGTTGTACATTGAGTTGGAGACCCCTCAACGTGGGAATTGTTAGCTGGTCCTTACTGTATGTAATGTGTGTGTATATACATATATATATATATATATGATGTTAAATGTGTTTAAAGGTCTGGTTGCTATTTGAAATTGGTGAAAGAGCCGAGATGAGGACGTGTAAATGATTTAAGCCATGTAAAGACGTCGCAAGCTATTGAGGGTAAACGAGCTTACCGAATTAGGATTACCTGGTTATGGTTGTCTCTTATCTTATGTGTATGTTATGAAATATGTTAGGCCAAGGGGAGATTTCATAATCCCTTTCCCTTAAGACGAACGACAAGCTAGCGGGTTTCTGAGCTCTAATGTCCAGTGGAGACGATCCACAAATTTTGTTGAAACTCTTAGGTTATCCGTAGTTCCTTATGATTCATACAAGTTTTTACTACATGTATTTAAGTTCTATTTTTTTAAGCTTTGCATGTTATATGTACTCAGTTCCAGTTATGCATTACGAAGGAGGCTTATGCAGGTCACATGTTTAGTATTCGTCATTTCTATGTTGTATGTATTGAGTTGGTCCAGTATTAAGCCATATCGGCTCCATTTATGATTTTGTCTAAGCTTTATTAATTTTACCCCGGTGTGTTACACCGGTTGGAGGTCTTATTGATTTCACCCCGGTGTGGTACACCGGCTGGATGGAGTTTATCCCGGTATGGTACGCCGGCTAGAGTCATTTTTATTTTTACCCCGGTATAGTACACCAGATGGAGGCATTTTTATTTTTACCCCGGTGTGGTACACTGGCTGGACGGATTGTATAGATTTTATGGTCGGTTGTCTGCTGACATTTCAGTTATAGTCTTTGTTGTGCATTAGATGGTTGCATTTATACTTCAATAATGAGTTATTGTCAGGTTTCTGTTTTCAGAATTTCAGGTCGTTACTACTCCTTATTTCAGGCATAGTTATCATTTTTATCTTACATGTTTACAGTTTTCAGCCTTACACATACCAGTACATTTTATTCATACTGACGTCCCTTCATCTTGGGATCCTTCCCGCAATCGTGCTACAGGTACAGGTCGAGGCTCACATCATCGAACGTAGTAGGAGCCATATTTCTACAGAATAGTGGTATGCTCCTCTCTTCCAGGAGTCATGTCCTGGTGTGGACTATTTTCAGTTTTGTGTACAGCATGGGTAGGCCGGGGCCCAGTCCCGTACATATCAGTTTGTTTACTCTGTAGAGGCTGATGTGGACTATTTTGTATAGTAGTATGGGTTATGTAGTCGTATTAATTTTTCATTTCTTTGTTTAGCTTTACTGTAGCCTTGTCGGCTTTCCAGGTTGCATATTTATAATGGTCAAGGCATTATTGGCCCAGTATTTATCCTTGTTGGTTGTGACAGGTGGTTTGGTCAGCCTTAGTGTTACATTTATAGATGTTATATAGCCAGCTTCTCGATCAACAATGAATCGAGTGCCAGTTGCGCCCTACCCTAGTTCTAGGGCGTGACAATTATGATTATAAATGATTTGAAAGTCTTGAGGCTTATGTTTTATTACAAAGATTTCGATGCAAGCATGATGTCCTTCTCCTATGTCTACTTATGAGTTTACTTTACTTTTAAAATGTATGTTTTACTTACCTTGCATACTCAGTACATTCCACGTACTGACCACATACTTTCTATGTTGTATTGTTACATGATACAAGGTCGGATCTCAGGCTCATCCTCATCCTTAGTCCATCCCAGCCTATGATATCATCTTGTTGGTGAGTCCTCATGTTCCGAGGACCATTTGATAAACTTTCCTGTTGATTATGTTTCTGTATTACTCGGGTTAGCTGGGGATGTTGTCCCATCAACCCATCTTACGTATTAAAGGCTTCCGGACAAATAAATAGTATTCAACTTATGTGAATGTTTGGTATTTCCTAATTTTATGTCATGGTTACGTTTATGCGATGTTTTATGTTTAATATTCTATTTATTAAATGAGATTAGTTGATGCATGTGCCATGGGTTGACTTGGCGTCTCTCGGGGTCCCTTTTCCCGTGTCTACGATCCGGGTGTACGTTTGGATCATGACAGACACATACCTTAGAAGTGATTGTGAAAATAGTTGAAATCCTTAGAGTGTGATGCCTTGTGTAGTGATATTTTATCTTAATTCTTGTGTATTCATACTATCTAGAACTTGCACCGAATGTGATTCAAGGTGAAATCCTAGATGTAGTTGCACTTGGGAAATGATTTTAGGATGTTATTTTAGTTAGTCACTTCACCACCAAAAGACCTCCGGGAATATCAAACCTTGTTAACCACTATTTGAGCCTTAAAGCTTGTTCTTGACACCCACCTTACAAGACATATACCCATTTTAATCCTCTCCTTTGGCACCTATTCCTCCCTAATTGTTAGTGATGAAAAAAAAAGGTCTTAAAGCCCAAAATTTGAGGCTGGAAAAATGAAATGCGATGTCGGCAAAAGCCTAAGTTTAAGTGTGTGCAAGAAGAGAAAAAGAGGAATGAGCTTCTATATGAGGTAACACCTATTTCTTTGTCATGACCCAAGTTGGGACCTTGGATTGATACATGAGAGCTAGAACCATGAATGGCACCAAGCTAACCCATGGTACATACATATCATGAATAAGAGCATAACTAAAGAGAAAATGAATCATAAACATGGATAAGAGGAAGTTTAAATGATATAAATCATGAACAAGAACAACAAGTCATAATGTCGAACCATCTACTACATAGTTGTCTGAAAAGTCTCTACTACTACGATGAGTTGATGTGACAACACCTCCAACTAGCTCACTAAGTATGAAACTATAAAGACATTATAAAAACATAAAACTGATAGTGTCCTCATAAAATGAGGACTCACCCAAGGTGGGACGGAGCTGGACTGAAGCAGGAGCAGGGCTAACAATAAGACTGAAACTTGTCGCTCGAACCTATATCATGAAACGATATAGCATAGAGTATGCGGTCAGTCTTTGAATGTACTGAGTACGTAAGGTAACTAAAACATGCTACAAAATCAATAAAGAGTACATGAGAGTGAGATAGTGTAGATTATGAGATTTTTTTTATCATAAACTGAACATGAGGCTCAAGGCTTTTGAAACTATACATAAATTGAATATAAATGAGCTCATAAGCAAAAACTTGTAAAAATATAGCTTGAGTCAAAATAAAATGAGAGACAAAAATATAGCTTGAGTCAAAATAAAATGAGAGACTCTTCATAACCGACACCATCATGATAGAGCTTACATGATTCTCCGACTATCTTTCTCAAGTGGGTAGAGTTGTCCTAAGACTTTCCAGGGCAAAGGACGATCAAAGTGTGATATCACAGGTGTGCCCTCGGATGGGGGAATCACTCTCTCGAGAGGTCCCAAATATATACCTATGGTGGCTCGAAGTTCTAAGATCGGGGTCCTCAAAATCCCTGGCCTGCCCAGTGCTAGACACTACTCCCAAAAATATGTATATATCTCATTAAGATCTCTTGGGAGTCCCGACTACAAAAATCTCTTTGAAACATATCTTGTAAGCCTTAGCTAAATATTATAATGAAATATACTTGACTTAATATGGGCTTGCCAAAATCACAAAATCATGCATACTTGAATAAGGCTTCATAACATGAAATCATAAGTTTAATAATTCATAATATTCATGCATACTTTTATAATTCATCATACAAGAAATCATGGGCTTATAAGCTTGAAATTCACAAATAATGCATAATAGGTTAAAATCATCATAAGCTTGAAATCATGGATTAGTAAGTAAATTGAGAGTCAAATCTACCCTAATAGGCCTAAATCATCAACTAAAACATGAGAGAATTGAACCCATAGAGATAGCATGGAAGATTACATTGAATTGGGTTAAACCCTAGAAATTTTTAAAAAAAACATGATTGGAGATTTGAAATCATAGAATAGGGATGAAATTAGACATGAGGATGGAAGAATTTTCCCTATTCATAAACCTACATACCTGGGTAATTGACTCCTAGACATTTCTTGAAAACCTAAGAAAGATTAAAGAGATTTAATGAAGAACCCTAGCTTTAATCTTGAGAGGGGACCTTCAATCTACTGTTGCTTTGAAGGAGTGAGGACTTAAGCTAGATTAAACCCCTTAATACACTCTTTTAAGAAACCCAAAATGACATAAGAGGTTAGAATCTTAGGAAGTTACAAAAATACCTTTGAGAAAACGTAATTAAATAGTTGATTGCTAGGTACCACCAGTCATACTACAAAATAACGACTTGTTGTTTCCGTTGATTCCTAGTCGAATTTTTAGGTTTTTTAGTTCTCCAACCACAGGCCTCACCATGACTCATTTTTTTCCTACAATGAGCCATACCATGATTTGTTACATCGATTTTCCCTCTGCAGATCCAAACCACACCCCTAACCATGAGTCGTACCATCCAACCACGACTCGTGGTATGGGTCAGCTCACCTTTCGTCTGTATCTGGGCTTCCTTAGTATGAATATTACCACGACTCGTTACTACCTCCTACAACTCACACCATGAGTCTTCATCATTAGACCAGGATAAAAACTTCTACTTACAACGACTACTCCTATGACTTGTGATTCAAACCACGACTTGTACAACGAGTCGTTCTGAGGAATTTTGCAGATTTTTCTGCTAATTCTGCTACATGTCTGCGGCATGATCGTAGTAGTCTTTGAAGTGTTATATTATCTCCCCCTTAGGAACATTCATCCTTGAATATGGGCTAACTAAGCTGAAAAGATAGGGAAAGAGTTGCAATCCCATAACTGAAACTATAGATTGAAAAACTGATGGAGTGACTGACTCCGGATTGAGACACATGACTGAACTGAATTCATGAAACATACATGCATACAATAACATGAAAGGCACTGACAAAACATGAACTTGACATGAAACGAAATATAATAAGGAGGAAACCGGTACCTCATGTTGGAACTGAACCGGAAGGAAAAAGTTGTGGATATCTATCCATCATATCTGCTTTGACTTCCCACGTAGCTCCCTCAACAGGCTAATTTATCCACTAAACCTTCATTGAAGCTACTTCCTAGTTCCTCAGCATCCCAACTTGATGATCAAGGCTCTTGAATAGTACCTCCTCATAGGTAAGACTATCATTCACACCAATGCTTTCTGAGGGAACAAATAGAGATGGATCATCAATGCACTTTTTTTAATAGAGACACTTGGAAAACTGGATGCACTGAAGCTAACTCCTCTGGTAGTTCCAACTGATATGCCGCCTTACCAATCCGCCTTAGAATCTTATAAGGACCATCACATGGGGGACTAAGATTCCCTTTCTTTTCAAACCTCAAAACTCCCTTCACGGGAGACACCTGCAGAAACACCCAGTCATCGATTTCAAACTCAAGCTCTCTCCTCCTAGCCTCCGCATAGGATTTCTGATGACTCTGAGTTGTTTTCAACCTTTCTTAAATATGTTTAACTTTCTCCGTATCCTCATGAACTGAATCTGGCCTATCAACATAGCCTCACCTACCTCAAACCATCCAATAGGTGATCTCACCTCTACCCATAAAGAGCCTCAAATGGATCCATCTAGATGTTTGAGTGATAACTATTATTGTTGGCGAACTCAATGAGAGGAAAGTAATCATCCCAACTACCTTTGAAATCAATTACACATGCTCTCAACATGTTCTCAAGAGTCTAAATGGTTTGCTCACTCTGACCATCTGTCTGCGGATGAAAAGTCGTGCAAAGATTCACCTAAGTACCAAGTCCCTTCTGAAAAGATCTCCAAAACTAAGAGATGAACTAATTACCCCTATCTTAGTTGATGGACAAAGGAACTCCATGCAACCAAACTAACTCCTAAATGCACAATCTAGTGTAATACTTGGCTGAATTTATAGTTTTGGCTGGTAAGAAATGTTCTAATTTGGTCAACCTGTCCACAATCACCCATTAGAGCAATACTATTGGAGTGTACTAGGCAACCCTGTGATGAAATCCATATTGATATCTTCCCACTCCCAAGTAGTAATACTAATATCTTGAAGCATACCTCCAGGTCTCTGATGCTCAACCTTCACCTCTTGGCAATTCGGACACTTAGCCACAAATCCCATATGTCCTTCTTCATGCCATTCCCCCAATAGATTGCACATAAATCATGATACATCTAGATGACACCTGGATGGATAGAGTATCGAGAGCTATGAGCCTCGCTCAACATTCTCTCTCTCAAGTCATCTACACTTGGAACACATAAGAGGCCCTGATATCAAAGTACACAATATCCCCTTTCTGATAAAACCTCCACTTTCTGATTACATATCGCTTCAGTCAACTTTATCAAGATAGGATCCTTGTCTTGCCTAGTCTTGACCTCAGTTACTAATGAAGATTTTGACCCATACTGAAGAATGATTCCACCATCTGTTACGTCAACAAAGCAAACCCCCCAAATGAGCAAACCTATGCACATCCTGCACCAATTCTTTCCTCCCCTTATAAACACCGAAACACTCTCCATGGAAAACCTACTAAGAGCATCCACCACTATGTTGGCTTCGCCTAGATGATAAAGAACACTCATGTCATAGTCCATGACAAGCTTTAAACATCTCTTTTGTTGCAAATTCAGATACTTCTGAGTGAACACATATTGTAGACTCCTGTGAACCGTGAAAACATCCACATGCACCCCATATATATAATGCCTCAAAATATTCAAGGCAACCACCACTATAACTAACTCAAGATCATGTGTTGAATAATTCTTCACATGTGTCTTAAGTTTCGTAAAAACATATGCAATAACTTTACCATGTTGCATCACACGCATCCAAGGACAACCCTCAAAGCATCACAATATACCACAAAACCATTTGTGCCCTCTGGTAGGGTCAATACTAGAGTTGAAGTCAGCCGAGCCTTTAACTCTTGAAAGCTCTTATCACAAGCGTTTGACCATTGAAATTTGACCATCTTCTAGGTCAACTCAGTCAAAGATGTTGCAATGAATGAAAATTCCTCTATGAACCTTGGTAGTAGCCAGCTAAACCCAAGAAGCTTCTAATATCCATAGCACTAATAGGTCTAGGCCAGTTCTTCATCGCCTCTATCTTTTGAGAATCCACTTGCACTAGACACCACATGACCTAAGAATGCTACTGAGTTCAGCCTAAACTCACACCTGCTAAATTTAGCAAACAACTGACAATCCTTGGGAGTCTGCAACACAATTCCTCAAATAAGCGGCATGATCCTCCTTACTCCGAGAGTATCTAAGGATATCATCTATGAAGACAATTATAAACATATCCAAATATGGTTTGAAAACCCTATTCATCAAATCTATGGAGGTTACAGGAGCATTCGTCAATCCAAAAGACATAACGATGAACTCATAGTGACCATACCAAGTCTTGAAGGCTATTTTTGAAATGTCACTCTCCCTAACTCTGAGTTGGTGATAGCCAGATCTGAGGACTATCTTTGAAAAGTACTTAGCACCTTGAAGCTAGTAAAACGGGTCATCAATCCCAGGGAGGGGATACTTATTATTGATTGTGACCTTGTTCAACTACCGGTATTTAATGCACATTCTAAGGGAACTATTCTTCTTCCGAACAAAGAGAATTGGAGCACCCCAAGGGGATTTACTAGGCCTGATGAAACCCTTATCTAAGAGATGCTACAACTGCTCTTTCAACTCCTTTAGCTCGGCTAGATCCATCATGTAAGGAGGAATGGATATGGGTTGTGTATCAGGGAGAAGGTCAATATCAAAGTCAATCTCTCGCTGGGGAGGGACTCCTTGTAGATTATCTGGAAACACCTCTGGATGCTCACATACAATAGGAACTAACTAAAGAGTCGGCGTCTCGAATGTAGAATCCTTGACCCAAACTAGATGGTATACACAACCCTTGGAGGTCATCTTCCTAGCCTTAAGGTAGGAATCAAAGCAACATACCGGCAGAATAGAACTACTCTTCCATTCTAGGATTGGCTCACTTAAAACTGAAATTCTACCGTATGGGTTCTATAATTGACTGAGACATAACAATTATGTAACCTATCAATAATAAAGATAACATCAAGGTCAGTCATATATAACTCCACTAAGTTGGCTAAGGTGACTTTCTGAGGAATCGTGGCACGGTGATTTCTTTATATCCATCGAGCTAAAATAGACACAACAATAGGAGTAGAGACTAAGAAGGGTTCTGATAGGATTTTGAGATTGACTCTGAAACTAACAGAAACATTAAGAGTTAGAAAAGATAATGTAGCCCCTGGATTTAACAATGCATACATATCAAGATGGAATACTTGTAACATACTAGTGACTACATCAAGTGAGCACTCCTACACCTGTCGAGATGATAGTGCATAGAACCTATTCTAGCACTGGCCACCACCTGCACTAGAAGATACACCCTGTTGAGATGGCCGAGCTGCTGGAGCTGCTAAAGTGGTGGCTAGGACACAACTTCTACAATCACCGTGTCTAGCTGAAGGAAAATCCTTGTGCATGTGTCTGAGCGTCCCATATTCAAACCAAATATCTGAGCCAACTAAGAACTCTCCTGGGTGGTTCCTACCACACTTCCTGCAAGCTGGAAATGTGCGCTCCCTTAACATACTCCCTTGATCCCTAGAGCTTGATACTCTACCTTCTGACCACCTCAAGGTCTAGCTAGGACACTAGTCAATGATGTGTCTAAAATGACAACCTCTGGTGAGACTGTGATCGGTAAATGCCACATTCCTTCTGCTGTGAAACCTTAAGGTTGCCTGTCCTCGCTCTCTTACACCTCTTTTCTCTTTCCCTAAAGTTCCCATCCGCCATTGGACAGTGGAACTTAGACGGACCCTTCTTAGTAAAGTCCTAAACACTAGTAGTTATCGTCCCACCGGTAGTGTTAATAGGTGTGATTGCCTGTTAGTTAAGTTGGGTGGATATGGCGTGCATTACCATTCTAAAGGCAGCCCAGAGCTCCACATCAGTAACTTGTCCACTAAGAGGGTCTATTGGAGTTGGTGGAGCTGGCTGATTCCCATTGATTCTTCTTCTTTCGTTGGCTATTCTGGGAGGCATTCTTTACAAACGCGTAAGGCTCTAGTTGGACTAATAGAGAGAGTTAAACTCATAGCACGAGGTAGAATCATGAAAAAATTGAAGTTTTCCTAAAATGTCTCATAGCCTTTTCCTCATAAGTGTGGCGCACTTCACACCCATTAAAAAGATTCTACTTAACGTGTCTTTCATACACCCTAGGACACACTAAAACCTAGTGTTCTGATATCAAGTGTTTCATGACACGGCCTGGGACCCCGGATTGACACACAGGACCTAGAAACACGAATGGCTCCAAGCTAACCCATGACATAGCATAATGCTAACATAACAACCATCGAAATGAGGATCATAACATGTGACCATAAGCCCAATAGGTATCTTAATGAAGTTTGAGTAATCAAGATACCTACATCGTGCCACCCTGTTAAATCAGGAACTACTTGGGAGTCAACCCAAGATAATTTGATTTTATAGTATTTGGAGTTAATATGTTTGTTAAAGTGTGCAGGAGCTAAGTCATAGCCCACAAAAAGGAGTTTTGAGTATAAAAGTTGAAAACGGGGTGCAAAGGAAAATTTTGCATTTTAGATCACAGGCACTGCAGCGCTTGGGCCAGCATGATACGCAGGCCATTCTGCACAGCATGCACTACGACACACAGACCCTATGGCACAGGTAGCACTGCATTGTGCAGGACATTCTAAGGGGGAAAAATATGCAGGTTGGAAAGTCAAACATGACCCATGGGTATTTTAAAAGCAAAAACCTATTTTTTTCCAACCTATTCTCAGCCCTAGTGTGCCGCACACCCCTTGTCTCTCTAAAACCTTCTCCAAAAACATCATATTTCTGTCAAATTCCTCCAAACTGTCTCACCTAAAGCATAAAAGACAACTTCTTTCTTGAAATTTCACCAACAACAGCACCAAAAGCTAGCAAAGAAAAAGGAGTGGCTTCTAAAGACATAGTTCTAAAAGGTCAAGGAGAGCTATTGAGGAGCAAGATGAGGATGTGAACTTACCCCAACAATCATTGAGGAGTTATGGGCTCCATTGGGTCATAGAGCAAGAACGTAAGAAATGGTTTAAGGAACATAGAGAATCAAAGTATTCACATGAAATATTTATTGATAGAGAAATTTTGGCATCGAAATTTCCTCACATTGTAGATAGATTGCTTATGCTTAGTCTTGGCTTTGTGTATAGTAATCCGGGGGAATGTAACTTGAACATGATGAGGGAATTTCTTGCTAATTGTGAACCAAAACAAAAGGTCCAACCAAGTAAAAATTTGATGGCAAATAGTTAATTTTTTGCCCGCTATTTACTATAGAATACTAGGTTCACCTAACATTGACCCACAACTCTTCAAAACATTGATTTTGAAATCTCCTGATTGAGAGATTAGACACACTCTTAGTGGCCCAAATTCATTTGCAAGGTGGGCTCACCACTAACAATATAGATATCATGTGTCTTTCCCTTATTCCCATATGAGTAGAGAAGATAGGATTTGTTTGAAAATTATTTTTGCTTCTTTGGTGCCCAGGAAGTACGTGAGTCATGTTACGAGGGAGAAAGTGTGTTTTGTCTATTCTTTGATGACTAGGATGCCAGTTAATGTTGATGTAATCATTAATGATGTGTTGAGGAGAGAAAGGGTGAAAATATTCAATTTGGGGGTCTCCTGGTCCGATTTCTATGAGGGTACCAAATTGAGAAGGAGATAGTGGATTATAGGCCAAGGTATGATCCGAATGGGATTGATGTGATGAAGGCTAAGAATCCTGAAGGCAACATGGTCCGATCCTTTCTATCAGTGAGTGCAATACGCAAATTGATAACATGTTATGTCACCTATATGGCATGAAGATGCTGCAGTTGAGAATGAATAGAGTGATTGAGGAGCAACTGCAGTAGATCAACATGGACTACCCCTTCATCAAGTATTCGAGGGCTCTTTGCAATGTTGGGCTCAAATTTGAGAAGCGCCTAGATGATAATGATGCCACTAACTTGGAGATGGCGAGACCCTGATATAGAGTCTGATAATGATGAGGATGATTTTGAGATGGAGGAAGCTGCTCTTTCCCCCACAGATGATGAGTACTAGAGGCCCAAGGAGTTCTTTTTTCACTCTTTTACTTATGCTTTATTATTTTAGCATTGGGGACAGTGCTACTGATTAAGTGTAGGGCTAGAGAAGTAAACTTCAGTATACCATGCATGCTTTAATTGCTAAACTTATACATGGTTTGTCCTAGTTCATTTTGTATACATGACTTATCATTTGTACTTGTTGGTTTGTAGTAGTTTTTTTTGGTTTCTTTTTAGTTTTAGGTTCAGCTATTATTATTTTCAATACTTTTTCGGTGATTAGTTCCTTAGAATGGACTAGAGAGTCTAGATTTTTTTACGCATTGATTCATGACTTTTTTCGATGGTGGATGGATGATGACCATCTTAAGGAAAAATTAGTCATTAGGAGGACAAGAACTTGAGCCTTACAAATGCTAGGTGCTTCACTTTGATATTATTGAAACTTTGAAAAATTCAGTCAAAAATGCATGAAAACATAGAAATACTTAGACTTTTGGAACTTGACTCCTATGCATGAAAAGTGGGCTTAATTATATTATGCATGCAATATGGATATATTAGCTTATGTGATCTTGATTTTCATTCTTGAGCCATTTGCGCCATTGTGTGTGTGAGAAATTTTTGTACACTTCATGCTTGGAATTTGATGTCTAGAACTTGTCTGATATGTGTGCAAAATGAAATAAGAATGTTAAGTCTAGGAAGTGATATAGCATTTCTTTGGTAACCTATTTGTATCCTATTTTACCTACCTTGATTTTATTGTCCTAGTTAGTCATTTTTTAGCCTTAGCCTATTCTTTTGATAGCCATATTATAAGTGTAATCCTTTTTATTCTATTGACTTGTATTTGATCCAAATGAATCCTAGAGCACTTTAATTGATAATTTTTACATGAAAGGAGCATGAGTGGAGAAGTGAAGGGAAAATCTAGAAGTGTGGAAATTAGAAGAAAAGAAAAGGGTGAGAGTTGCTAAACAAGGAGGATGATATTAGTGGCAAAAAAAATAAAGAAAGAGCTTTGAAAAAAATGATGATGAAAATTTTTTTTTAATGAGACTAGTATTGAAAAATCCCCATCTAGTCACCTAAGTTGTAAATTGAAAATAAAAAGAGGTATAAGGAGAAAAATAGGAGATGGAAGAAGGTGCTAAAAAGTAAAAAAATTGTGAAGTATTAAAGTTTTTAGGGAGATTAGTCACTATTTTGGCCAAATAAATCCTACTCGTCCATTAGCCTACATTACAACTATATTAAGTTCTAGCTTATCCTTGATTCGATGTTCTATATTAGTGGAGTATTTACACTAAGGGCAAACCTATGATTCGTCTTTTTCATGAATGTTGAGTTCTTTGGAAAAGTGAGAGGAAATTGTTTGTTTATGCCCAAGTTCATATTGTCATATACATCTTGTGAGTGAAAGGGCATCTTGATGTGGCCCACATGCATACAAGTGCACGTGGTCATCAAGTAATATAGGATTGTAAAGTCCAGATATCATACCCACGTGTAGTTATCAATTTGATCGTTATAAGGTTATTACTTTATTTTCACTATTCTAACAAAACAAGTGAAATAGGGAATGGTTTAGGAAATTAAACTATTAAAAGTATTAAATGTAAGATTAAATAAAACAGTTGCAAGCTTGATTATATTTTGATGATGATGAAAATCTAAGGAAATGGAACTTGTTAGTTTCAGATTGAGTTTTAAAGATGTGATTACATTAGAACGATTCTTCCTATGGTTGCTAGTTGCAAGTTACTGTCTCATTCCTTGCCACTATCCCTAGCATCCAAAAACTATTACATGAACCCTAATGCCTATCCCTATAGTCATGGGAGAAACATGAAATAACAATTATGTCAACTTATATTTCAAATAAACAGGGTTGAAGGGTATATCCCTATCCTCAACAACAACTTCATGCTATCATCAATAGGTTCAAGGGTCTCTGAGTTCTTGTTATGCATTTACCTTTAACCCTTTTGGTTCCCTTTCTCAAGTTCAACCAAAAGCCAATGGATAACGTACAAGGTGATCAAGCTCATGAATAATAAATTAAAACAAGTAAACACAAACAACCATGAATGAAGAATCGAAACTAGATTAAATCAGTCTATCAAAACATCAACCAATCCACATGGCCAAAACCCTAAAATATGAGTTTAGCGAATCATGGACAAGTGAAAACTGAATACTTAACAATCATCATTCGAAATAAAATAGTAAAGAAGAGAAGAACCTAGTGTAGAACTTTGTCTTCCTTCCAACCGGCTTAAAAGCCTCCAAAAATGAAGTACCGAATGTAAAAATGATCCAAAGATGACTAACAAATGACCTATGGTTTATATTTATAATTCAGCCTTCAAATGACACTTATGCCCTCCAATATTTAGCTTTAAAATTAGCAAACTTCGACCCAGAATTGGTCTAGCGCACTGCCCCACCTATCTCACTACAGACTTAGTCAACTTTCCAATAATTTCAACTCCGAATAGGCCATGGCGCACCGCCCCATGTATCTCACCAGGTTTTGCTCAAGTTTCTTCTGAAGTTTAATCTTGGGCTTGCTTCCCCCTCTATCTCACTAGGGTGTTAGTCAAAATTCTGAGCTCTAGACCCTCTCTGGTGTGCTGCCCTCTCTATCTTACCGGATATTTTGAGATTTTTCTTAGTCCGGAGAGCTTCTGGGGCTCCATCCCATCCATCTCGCCAAGGTTTTAAGTGAGAAATCTACTGAAGTTTTGGAGTTGGTGCAGGGCACTAGCCACCTCACTAGGATCTTTATTTAGCTTCTCAAACCACCAGCCTTGGGTCATTTTGGGTCCTTTTACCTTTGCTTCCTACTCAAATCATCTCAAATTATTTGTTAGCACATAAATCACATAAAATATGAATTCATTCATTGTATAAGGATTATGAACTCGAAACATGGTAAGAGATTGGAAAAAAAACATGGCAAATGGGCATAGAAATATGCCCAACATCACCACCCCACACTTAAATATGGTTCATCCTCAAACAATCCTTGATTCATACATAAACTCATCTTTCACCATCACACTTGGCACCCATATCAACTCATACTCAACTAACTAGCATATAACATAGATCAAGTGGTTCATCAACATACATGACTTCTCTTCAAACACATAGAAAGATTTCACAATCAAGAGCACTCAACCTCTACAGATGACTCATCTTTTGAAAACATAGGGACACATGATTAAGTGTGACACATGAAACAAGTAGTACACCAACTTAGACACCTTATGCCTCTCACTTTTAGTAATGTTCCTCTCTCAATTTATCAATGTAATGACATGGAACACAATAAGTACAGCATGATCACGCTCACAAATGCATTATGTAACACACCAAAAGCTCGCCCTTCATGTACGTTTAGACTTCTTAATTGCTTCAAGAGATTAAGATCACACAGACTTTTCTTGGTTGTAATGTCAGCTAAGGAATGGTAGGAATGATATTTTTTATAGTGACTACCACCCTAAAGACTTGTAAGACATCTTTCACTTTTTCATGTCCGCCACATTTTCCTTGTTGTTCACCCTTCAACTAACTGACCCTTTTCTTTTCTTTTCATGCCCCATTCTTACTACTTGACTACTAGTTTTCTAATCATATAATCACTAAATATTTTTTTGCAATTAAAGCTCTCTCTTTATATTTATTAGCAGCAAGTACACAACATATTTTTGGGAACCTCTTCTTCCTAATTTCTTTTCTTACCACCAAATTTTCTTTTTCCCTTAACCTTTTCTTTGGTGGACCTTTAGTTTAATATCTCAAAGTGTCTAAGACTACTTTGGATCAATAAGTATGAGATCTCACAAAAAAAGGAATTAAGCTAGTTTCATGTCTCAGAACAAATAAGGCTTAAGGCTCAAAGGGGGTAACTAGGGAGAATGTAGAAGAAGGTAAAACAAACATGGGAAACAATTGGCATTTCAAAGAAATGCCTTGACCACTTCCTAACTCCTTAACAATTAGCTATCCTACATACACTCAGGCAAGTTCTAGTTGCTACAATATGTACATACAAGACAAATTAGCTCACTTCACATGGCACTCGAGCATCTAGTCGGTTTCTACAGCTACATATTCACACAATCGCATTGAATGACAAGTAAATTCGTTATTAAACCCTAAGGATATGTTGAGTCAAACTAAAGAGATATGTGACTCTCTCAGGGGTCCTCACTCATGCATTCAGAAGGCCACTCTAATGTATCGAACATAGTAGCTAAGCAGAATATCAACAAGTACATAAGTGAATGGTTTACGACTCAATCTTAAAAAATAATAAATTTTTGTGATGAATTTCTCTTAAGACGGTCGTCATCCAAGGAACGGTCACTACTCTACGATGATGCAAAGCAAATAACAACTGACTCAAAAATAAAACAAACAGCATCAACTAATGGAAACGAAAAACAAGTCATAACATCACTAGGCATCCAAGTCAACTACCATCATACTAGCTATTATAGACCATAACCTAACAAATCATCAAGCTACTACATAGTGAATGACAATACGCTACGGCTTACTACATGTATAGCAATCAAAGAACAAAGAAAAACCATTCCTCCACCCCACACTTAAAAGGTGCACTATCCTCAGTGCATATACAATCATATCATAAAGGCAGAGAAAAGGAACTTCCTGGGTCGCTATGCATCATTATCAGGATTGTATTCCTGATCATCGTCATCATCATCGCCATCAACCTACATGGCACATGTTGTAGCATCATCCTCATCATCATCATCGCCATCAACCTACATGGCACATGTTGTAGCATCATCCTCATCATCATCATTATCCAGGTCATCGATACCGTCAGTCAAGATTGTGGCCTCATCATTATCAAGCTGCTCCTCAAAAGCTAGGCCCACTTGGCATATCAACATAGCACTCTCTGTGAGCGCGTACCTTGCCTCTAGAGCTTTCATCTCCTCATCAGTAGCGGGTTGACCTCCTAGCCTCAGTTGTAGATCAAGAATCCCAAACATGTGACCCGGCTAGCTCTCATCACGAGCCTGGCGATCAGCTATAGTAAGTAGAGGGCCTGTGGAAGTGAAAGTCTCCTTCACCTTTGTAATGTCTATCATCTTGCCAGCCAAGTGACCTATTAAAGGTAAGATAAGATTAGCACCCTCCTCCTCAATACCTGCCTTCCACAAAAACTAGGTCAAGAGACTGTCGTAACAATATTTTCATCTTCAATTGTCCCTTGATCTCCTCATAGTGTCCTTAGGCACCACACCAAAATTTTTTAGTAGCCCCTTCATCAACATGTACACCAAGACAATCTACTCTCTCGTGACCTCTGTCATATGTTCCCAGGAAGAAATACAGCATAAGCCAACTTCACACACACCTTCACTTCCCCATTCAAGTAGGCAAACACAAGTGTGGAGTGAGTGCCATTATGATTCCTCCCCCAGCAGGCAGATGAGTTCTCACCACATAGAGTGTGGTAGATATCTCTCAGTATGGAGGCTTCTCAAGAAAGATGAAGTACTCTGATGGGTCTACAGTAGGTGTCTCTAGAAAGACATTAAACCTTTTGGTAGTGAACCGCACCACCTGACCTCTTATCTTCAGCTTGGTGCTCTCTCCAAATGATGTAGCCCAGTTTTTATAGAACACCCTTACCAATGTTAGGTTGCACCTCTCTGGCTCAGCAGAGATGTAGCCAACTCCTAACTCATGTATCTTATCCCAAACGGCCGGGAACTCAATTGCGAGGCTGTTTCCATATATCCAATTCTCAGGAGCATACTTGGCCTCTTTTTTTGTGTTGAACCAATTAAGTGCATGAGGATCTACGACGTCTGCTCCAAATCTCCTTATAGGTCCAGCCTTGGCGACTGATGAACTAGCTCTCTTTGTGCCCTTCGGGGTCTCTTTAGGCCTAGATTAGCAACAACTGCTTCCTTTCCTTTTAGTGCCATGATCCATGTCAAGCAAAAATCAAGAACTTCACCAAATTAGTTCGTGAATAACAAGAATAACGAATTAAGTGTTAAGATTCAAAATTGACTCTACACTTAATTTGTTAGTACACTTGTGAGAATTGTCAAATAGAGTACTCAAGACTTCCTCCATCATCATCCAACCTCAACAATTCCAATTCATTCACTAATTCTACACTACAACTAAGTTCATGAATTTTTTTCTTTTCAACTATCCTCCAAGTTTTAGCTTTTTAAGACTGCCTCAACTAGGCCATCCCTCTCAGTTCTTCTCCCTCAATTCATCATTCAAATAATTCGTGCATGGAAGTAGTTATACTCAATTCATTCAACAACCAATGTACCAATTTACTACCATCCATCAAGAATTTCAATAACTTAAGCATTGTTCATGCTCAAGAATTCAATATTCATGTATTTTCTCTCTCTATAATTAATACATCTATTCACCAATATTCAAGAACTCAATTCATTTTCCCCCTTTATCCCCACAAGTTCAAACTACTACATTCAACCAACAATAATTGTCCCAACAAGGATAACATATTATAATGGAAGAATTTAAGAATTTAAGCTCCTAAACCCCAAAACATGAAATTCAAGTTTTTCACAAATAATGGTGATGTGGGTCTTTAATCTTGGGGGGAAAGGGTGTGGGAGCATGCTTTCATCATTACATAACTAAGAGAGAAGAAAGATACTTACTTAAGTTGAAGATGAAAGCTTTACCAAGAGCTTGGAGAAGACAATAATAGAGGGGAGAGGGGAGAGAGAGTTACGGCTTTAAAGGGGAGAAGAAAGAGAATTTTTGCTTTTTATTTTTCAACTTTTTAATGAAAAAGGATGAATAGGATATTAAATAAAAGATTTGGCATGGGTTTTTTTCTAAGGTCTTTTGGGTCAATATTGAACTGCTTGACCAAAAAAACTTTCAGCCATAAAGCCCTTGGCACGCCGCCTCCTCTATGTCACCACAGACTTAGAAAAAAAATTTCTTCAGAGACAGGGTTTGGTGCGATGTGCCACTCATAGAACCTCGTGAAAGAATTGTTTTCTTCTAGCATTTAATACCTAGCGCCCCACGTCAGGTATCTCACCCTAGACTTAACCCTTTTAGCTCATTATCATGGCTCATTTCGCCTCTAAAGCTCTGTTTGTCCCTACAAAACAAAGAAAAATAATGTACATATGCTAGAATGATATGTTGCCTCCTACCTAGTGCCTTATTTATAGTCTTTGCATGACATTCATGGGTTGACTCCCATGCAGCACCTGATTTAACGTCACGGCACGACTATGGTGTCTGTCACTCCTTCATTCCAGTACTTGTGACCATACCATGGATATGCTAAAATCTCATGCAACACATGCTACTCAACAATCTGATTACAACCTTCTGGTTCTCCTGTCCGCTTAACTATGAAGACCTCATAGTTAGGTGGCATCCGTGCTGCTCTAAACACTTCAAACACAACCTTTTGACCATCTACCCTCATAGACATCTTGCTTGACTTTACCTATATGACAGCGTCGGTGGTGGCTCCAAATCCTCTCCCCAAAATAAGGGGAACTGTTGCATCTACCGCGTAGTCTAGGATTATAAAGTCCACCGGTAGGATGAAAGGTCCCATCTTTATCAAGACATCCTCTATTATTCCCTCAGGATAGGCTAGAGATCAATCCATAAGCTGCAACGTCACTGTGGTAGGATATGGTTCACCTAGACCCAAAGTTCTGAACAGGGATGCACACATCAAATTGATTCTAGCACCCAAATCACATAAGGTCGAACCAACTTTCTTTCTCCCAATAGCAATAGGAGTAGTGAAGCTCTCGGGGTTCTTTAGCTTCTTGGGAATTCTTTTCTTTATCTGGGAACTGCACTCTTCCGTAAGAGCCACAGTTTCAAATTCTGTATGGATCCTCTTATTTGACAAGATATCCCTCAGATACCTGGCGTACTTTAGAACTTCATGCAAAAGCTCCACCAATGGGATGTCAACATGAACCTGCTTTAACAACTCAAGAAACTTTTTACAGGTTGTGTCCTCTATCTTCTTCTTCAACCTTTGATGAAATGGACAAGTAGGTCTAGCTACTACAACTTTTGGTTGTGAGTTCCTAGACTCACCCACCTCAGTCTTGGAACTCATAGCATGTTCCTCATCAACTTTCTCTTTTCTGGGGATAGCCTCACCTAGCTCCTTACCATTGCGCAAAAAAATTGCACTCATATTTTTCTTGGGATTCTTCTCGGTGTTACCTAGAAGTGCCCCTTGTGATGTTTTAGTCTACTGCAAGACCAATTGCCCATCTGTTTCTCAAGCTTATGGATGGACTTTTGCATCACGTTAACCACCTGAGTCTACTGCACCATCCATTGCTTCATTGTCTCCTCAAGAGAACTGCTCTGCTGCTGGGCCTGAGGCCCTTGATACCCGTTCTACAGCCTTTACAAGTTCTAATTCCCTCCTCGTGAGGGATTTTCCACATTTTGGTAACCCTAATTGAATCCATTACCTGCAAAACCTCCACCACGATTCTGTTGTCCCACAAAAAATACAGATTTTGGGAGTTAATGGGTAACCTAAATATACATGGCCTTCTTCTCATGCCTCACATGATGGTTGTGGAGTTTGCACCTGATCTACCTGTTGTACTTAGCCTCCTGCTAGTGTGGTGACAAGTTTCCTAATCACATTCACCAACTGACTAATATATGCCCTGATTGTTGCAATACCATCCACCTCAAGCTTTCCTGGCACCTTTGCTGCTGTAAATCTGACGTGCCCGATTCGCGCGTCCGCAAGTGTACGGGTCGTGCAAGTAATATAGTGGCTCTTTTTAAGAACCGGATTGTCGAACCCACAGGGACTGGACCCATTTCTCTAACTATCCATTTCTATTGTGATCTTAAATACCTCAAGTGCTGGTTATAGACATTTTCGATTGAGATTAATTAAGTCTAAGTTTGGGTCAACGAAATATTCTGAAATCACTCTAGGAGCAACATAGAGTTAAAACCAATTAATCATGCGATCCTACGATTTGCAATGGGTTAAGCATGGAACTATCAATTGTTATTTCACATAATTAGAATTGCATGTTTATGGTCTTTCGAGCCTCTAAACACGGCAATCTAGCCTCACTGCATCATTGTGAGCGAGGAGTTTAATTTTCTAGTCGCGGGCAATCAATTATGTTGCGGTTTACGGGGAAACGATTAGGGACTTTCGTGCGTCTAACCATTTAACTCAACTTAGCCTTACAACTACTTCTTCGAGTGGTGATGTGACATCCCAAGTTGGTCTTTCATAACCCCCGTGTGTCAACCAAGCACGGTGTTAGGTATATTTCTATCCTGACACAAAAATCTCTCCCGAGATACAAACATGCTCCTTACATTCTCATGTCCTGACCTAGGTAATGCTTTCTCAAGCTATTACTCAAGCTAACAAATATGCTTTCATGGTGATCAATCATAAAAACAACCAACAATCCAGAATGCAAGACGAAAACAACAATCAATAACTTAATTCCAAAACAAATTCATAAAAGCACAATCATAATTCATGGCTTCAACCCTAGAGGAAGGGTTCTTGCCATTCATGTTCGTAAAACTACAATTAACTAATACTAAACTAACATACTTACATGAATTTGGTAGATGAGAAGGGAATTCGATAAACCCTAGATGAGTTCTCCCACTTCTCCCTTCACTCCTAGGTGGTTTTTCAGAATAAAATCGTGACCAAATGATTTTAGGAGCTAAGAGTCCTATTTATAGTAAATGGAAAACGTGCATAATTTAGCCTGAGAGGGAAAGGCTCCGTGTCACGGAGTGCATCGCGGAGCACTGCCTCCGTGACATGGAGACAACGCGAAAGCTCTCTGGAAATTGCCTCAGGAAACCAAGTTGCTGAGGGTTGCCGCGCTGGCCAACGTGGCACGCTGCCCATGCAGCGCGTTGGCAAGCTGCTGTCGCGCAGGCTGCCTAGCGTGACACGGCGCTGCCGCGCTGGTTCTCTGCCTCCTGCTGCCTGCTGCTGCCTTTCCTCGTGCGCTTGGCAAGGGCGTGGCACGGCGCTGGGCGCGGCACACGCATAGCGTGGCACGCTGCCTGGCGCGGCCAGCCTTGCCAACGCATGCCCCTTGTCGACTTTTCGCCACTTGCTTCCACTTCATTCCTTCCTTTCACCAACTAGCGAATTAGTTCCTCAAATGCATTATTAACCTACAAAACAAGGACTAATCATGTTGGTTAGCACATATATTCACATTTATATAAAATCACATGAGATTATGTAAAATAACTTAGATAAACAAGACTATATTAAGGTATAAAGCGTATCACGGGGATGCTATTTTGCCCGTGATCAAAATCCTCTACCTAAGTCTTTATAATCCTGACTCCCCGCAAACATGAGGTTCAAGAGAGCCTAAATTTTAGCATAACTTTTGGAAAAAATCCGTCCTTGTGCAGTAGCGTCAAGCAGTATCTTAGACTCGAGCTTCAGACGCTCAATGAAGTTGTGCCCAAGTATCTCCTTAGGCTGCATATGGTATGGTCAGTCTCTGAGATAGCCTTTGTACATTCCCACACTTGAGCTAGAGTTTCTCAATCTTTCTATACAAACTCGGATATCTTCGCAATCAACTCCTTAGTTCTCCTTGAAGAGAAAAACCTATTGATGAACTTGTTGGAAAGCACCTCCCAAGTAGTGATGGAGCCTGCTGGCTCGTTCTGAAGCCACTCCTTGGCTTTCCCTATCAGCAAGAACAAAAACAAGGTCAGCTCATCTGATACATTTTTGTAATGGAAAATTTCACTCATCTCTACAAACGTCATCAGATGTCTATGAGGATCCTCGGGCGGCTTGCCCTAATATTGGCAAGTGTTTTGGACCAACCGCACGGTCCCTTCTTTGAGCTCGAAGTTCCCAGTGATAGCCAATTTGATGATGCATTCTCCAAAGTAGGCTGAGCAAAGCTTAACACTGGAACCCTCTCCTGATTTTCTTATTTCTGCTCATTGTTTCCACGATTAACCATTGAAAGGTTCTCTCTATTCCCAGATCTAGAGATGTCAAAGGTGTTCCCTGACTTCTTGTAGTTTGCACACACTAAGCGCACAACCTGTCAAACTTCACAAAAACAAGAAAACAAACATAAAATATAGAATAGAGGAATAAAATCTTAACCTACAAATGATTAAACAATATTCAAGTCCCAGGAAATGTCACCAAAAACTTGATGTCTCCCTAGCGCTCGCAAGCACACGTGGTCATCAAGTAATATAGGATTTTGAACTCGAGATATCATACCCACGGGGACTTGTTAATTTAATCGTTATAAGGTTATTTCTTTATTTTCACTATTCTAACAAAACAAGTGAAATAGGGAATGGCTTAGGAAATTAAACTATTAAAAGCTTTAAATGTAAAATTAACTAAAATAGTTGCAAGCTTGACTGTATTTCGATGATGATGAAAATCTAAGGAAATAACACTTGTTAATTTTAGGTTGAGTTTTCAAGACGTGATTACACTAGAACGATTCTTCTTATGGTTGCTAGTTAATATCCCATTCCTTGCCACTATCCCTAGCATTCAAGTACTATTTCATGAACCCTAACACCTATACTCCTATGCTCACAGGAGAAACATGAAACGACGATTATGCCTACTTGTATTTCAAGTGAACAGGGTTGAAGGGTATATTCTTATCCTCAACAACAACTTCTATCCTATCACCAATAGGTTCAAGGGTCTCTAAATTCCTATTCTGCATTCACCTTTAACCCTTTTGGTTTCCTTTCCAAGTTCAACTAAAAGACAACAAATTACTTACAAGGTGATCAATCTCATGAATAATAAATTAAAATAAGTAAATACAAACAACCACGAATGAAGAAGCGAAATTAGATTAAATCAATCTATCAAAACATCAACCATCCACATGGCCAAAACCTTAGAATATGAGTTTAGCCACTCATAGAGAACTGGAAAAATGAATACTTAATCATCATCATTTGAAATAAAATAGTAATGAAGAGAAGAACCTAGTGTAGAACTTTGTCTTCCTTCCAAACAGCTTACAAGCATCCAAAAATGAAGTATGGAATGTAAAAATGATCCAAAGATGGATAACAAATGACCTGAGGCTTATATTTATAGTTGAGCCTTCAAATGAAGCTTCTTCCCTCCAACATTTAGCTTTAAAATCAGAAAATTTCACCTTGATATAGGTTTGGCACGCTACCCCACCTATCTCACCACAGACTTAGTCAAATTTCCAATAATTTTAGCTCTGGATCGGCCCTGGCGCGCCACCCCATGTATCTTATTAGGGTTTGTTCAACTTTTCTTCTGAAGTTTAGTCTTGGGTGCACCGGCCCCTCTATCTCACCAGGATGTTAGTCAAAATTCTGAGCTCTAGACCCTCTCTGGTGAACCCCCCCCCCCCTATATCTCACCAGATTTCATGAGATTTTTCCAAGTCCAGATAGATTTTGGGGCTCCATGCCTTCCATCTAGCCAAGGTTTTAAGTGAGAAATCTTCTGATGTTTTGGAGTTGGTGCGGTGCGCCAGCCATCTCACCAGAATCTTCACTTATCTTCTCAAACCTCTAACATTGGGTCATTTTGGGTCCTTTTACCTTAGTTTCCTGCTAAATCATCTCAAATCATTTGTTAGCACATATAACAGACAAACATATGAATTAATGAATTTTATAAGGATTATGAACTTGAAACATGGTATAAGATTGGATACATGGCAAACAGCCAATAAAATATGCCTAAAATCACATCTCTCCGAATAGTGAGGGGCACAATGTTAAGACTTTGGTATATCTTGATTGCTAAATTACATGTGATTCATGTTGCCCAAATATATATTGTTGAGTTAGTTTTAGAAACTAAGTGATTTCAAACTTTTACATGTGAATATTTATCCTATATGCATGTGGAGTGAATTATTGGAGCTTGCTTGATTTTTCTAATAATCCTAACTGTAATAGAGAACCCTAGAATATGAGTTTAGCCACTCATAGAGAACTGGAAAAATGAATACTTAATCATCATCATTTGAAATAAAATAGTAATGAAGAGAAGAACCTAGTGTAGAACTTTTTCTTCCTTCTAAACAGCTTACAAGCCTCCAAAAATGAAGTATGGAATGTAAAAATGATCCAAAGATGGATAACAAATGACCTGAGGCTTATATTTATAGTTGAGCCTTCAAATAAAGTTTCTTCCCTCCAACATTTAGCTTTAAAATCAGAAAATTTTACCTTGATATAGGTTTGGCACGCTACCCCACCTATCTCACCACAGACTTAGTCAAATTTCCAATAATTTTAGCTCTGGATAGGCCCTGGCGCGCCACCCCATGTATCTTATTAGGGTTTGTTCAACTTTTCTTCTGAAGTTTAGTCTTGGGTGCACCGGCCCCTCTATCTCACCAGGATGTTAGTCAAAATTCTGAGCTCTAGACCCTCTCTGGTGCCCCCCCCCCTATATCTCACCAGATTTCATGAGATTTTTCCAAGTCCGGAGAGATTCTGGGGCTCCATGCCTTCCATCTAGCCAAGGTTTTAAGTGAGAAATCTTCTGATGTTTTGGAGTTGGTGCGGTGCGCCAGCCATCTCACCAGAATCTTCACTTATCTTCTCAAACCTTAATATTAGGTCATTTTGGGTCCTTTTACCTTAGTTTCCTACTAAATCATCTCAAATCATTTGTTAGCACATATAACAGACAAACATATGAATTAATGAATTTTATAAGGATTATGAATTTGAAACATGGTATAAGATTGGCAACATGGAAAACAGGCATAAAAATACGCCTAAAATCACATCTCTCCGAATAGTGAGGGGCACAATGGTAAGACTTTGGTATATCTTGATTGCTAAATTACATGTGATTCATGTTGGCCCAAATATATATTGTTGAATTAGTTTTAGAAACTAAGTGATTTCAAACTTTGACATGTGAATATTTATCCTATATGCATGTGGAGTGAATTATTGGAGCTTGATTGATTTGTCTAATAATCCTAACTGTAAATAGACCTGTTCCTAGGGTGAATTTTTTGATTAAATATGAGAAGGGAAGTAGTAGATTGTTTGAGGACAAACAATAGTTTAAGTGTAGGGTGGTGATGAACGGCGTATTTATGCATTTATTAGCCATATTTTTCCCATAATTAGCTATGTTTGAGAAACAATTGTGCGTGTTTTCTTGTGTTTTATGATTATTTGTGAAAAAGAGATAACACACATGATTAGATGCTTTTAGGGCTTAATGTGATGAATTTGGCTTAAGTGTGAAATAGCAAAAATGAAAAAACGGGGATGAAAGAAGTTGGCAGCGCAAAGGCATAGTTGTGCTATGTCCTACACGCCATATAGGCACATATGGAGCACTCAGAGGTGCAACACACCAGGCAGTAGGACACATGGAGGGGCACAACGCACAAGGGTGTGTCAGGCAACCAGAATTGCAATCCCAATTCACAGAGGAACTAAAGCTGCAAAATCCATTTCCAATCTAAGAAGGAACAACAAAGGCTTAATATACTATTATAAATACCCTCTCATAACATATTTTTAGGCATCTAAGTCCAACTACATTATTGCTCGAATTGTTCAATTTTAATCATTCAAGTGCTGCACAATTCATACTTTATGAACTTATATAATAGCTTAGTTGAATATTTGTTGGAGAATCATTAAGTCTTTATGACTCAATATAGCTTTCGAAATTTTGTTGAACAAGGTTATATTATCGTAAGGATTTCATTATGAATTATTCTACATCTTTTGTTGCTATTCTCAAAAACATGAGCGACTAGATCTCTTAAGCTAGGGTTGCGGGAACCATGATGGTTTAATAAATGTAGGCATTATAAAATAGTGATTCTTGAATTGTGAATTGGGTGGATTGTTATTTTCTTTGTTTTAATTAGTTTTAGCGATTGCAAATATTGAAACTCGCCTGTATCTTCAACTTTCCTGAACAAGGAGGTTGAAGTTAGAAAAAGAGAATAACAATGACAATTTAAGGCTACCAACCCTCATCTAAATTAACTTGAGCTCTAACCAAGGATAGTTAAGTGAAGAATTACAGAAAGGGCAAAATATACACACTTTGAGTCAGAGAGGAGATAAGTGAAATTCATCTATGTAGGTCGAGTGACGTTAGATGAACTTAATTGTCGTTCTTACAAAAAATTCACCAGGATAGATTACTAGTAAAATCCTACTAAATCATGAAATCATAAGGAACACAATCTTAGTTTTGTCTTAATAATTTGATACACGACCCAATCAAAGTCTTAGAATTATTTTCTTCTTTTTATTTGCATCCCCCTTTTCGAAATATTAATTACAAGTTAGTTTATTCATCATTAACATATTATTTTTTCCCTATTTCTTGGGTTACTATATTTGACACTGACCATTTTATATTTCAATTGCAAGGTGTTATTTCGGCGTGATCAATGAGTCATACCTTTAGATTCAAACCTTCAAAACTTTCAACTGAAAATAAGTTGAAATCTTCAAATTTTCAAATTAGGTTTATCCTTACACTGATTTTAGAACTATGAACTCTCTTCCTTACTCTTTCAACATAACAGAACCCTATTCCTGCATATTTTTAAGTGGGGAAAACAAATTGCATGTGAAAATATGAAAAATAAATATACCCAAAAATTGTCATACCCCGAAAGCTCAAAGATCGAACCCGGGAATTGAAATGGGAAAATTATGGAATTAATATTGGAGGCATGGGACAAGTTGTGGGATGACTTATGAGGAGGTCCCATGAGTCATCAAGTGACTCGTGGGCAGGCCTGGAATAAAGGAAGAATCGAGGTCCATACGAGGGAGAGAATGACTCGTGGTCAGCCACCACGAGTTGTCATGTCACTCATGGGGTGACGTTGGAATTAAGTTGGAAAATAAGGATGTGTACCTAACAGGAGGTGACCACGAGTCGTGGCCACTGGGGACAAGTTGTTAAGTCATCCATTACGAGCCCCAATAGACAGGTCATCCAGTGTACTTGAAGAGCAACCTAACTGATTGTTGGCCCTGGTAACAAGTCGTCAGTCACTCGTTAGGGTCACCTGGCAGTTAATTTCTGTGAAATAGTAAGGGCCTTCTCATAATTTCCCGACACGCAACCTATATCTATTCTGCCTTACAGAATGGCTCTAGATGAGTTAAAGAAGTTGAAGGATCATTTGAAGGACCTGTTAGATAAGGGATTTATTAGGTCGAGTAAGTCTCTATGGGGTGCACTAGTGTGTTTGTTCGAAAGAAGGATGGTTCGCTTAGGATGTGCATTGACTATCGGTGGTTGAACAAAGTCACCATCAAGAACAAAATCCTTTACCCAGGATCAATGATTTGTTTGACCAGCTTCAGGGTACCAAGTGTTTCTCTAAGATTGATCTCAGGTCCGGGTATCACCAACTCAGGGTTCGGGAGAGTGAAATGCCGAAAATCGCTTTCAAGACTCGGTATGGTCACTACAAATTTGTTTTTATGTCTTTTGGACTAGCCAATGCCCCTATAGCTTTTATGGATGTAATCAATAGCGTGTTCAAGGCATATTTGGACATGTTCATGATTGTGTTCATTGATGATATCCTTATATACTCTTAGAGCGAGGAGAAGCATGCCGCTCACTTGAGAGTAGTGCTTCAGACCCTCAAGGATCATAAGTTGTATGCAAAATTCAGCAAATGTGAGTTTTGGTTGGACTCGATGGCATTTCTAGGACATGTGGCATCAGGAAAGGGCATAAAAGTAGACTCTCAGAAGATCGAGGTGGTAAAGAATTGCCCCAGACCAGTGAACACATCATATATCAGGAGCTTTTTGGGCTTAGCGGGTTACTATCGGAGATTTGTGGAGGTTTTTTCATCTATTGCCGCACCATTGACTAAGTTGACTCAGAAGAAGGTAAAGTTTCAATGGTCGTAGGCTTGTGAGAAAAACTTCCAAGAGTTGAAGACCCGACTCACTTCAGCACTAGTGTTGACCCTACCTGAGGGTACCGATGGTTTTGTGGTGTATTGTGATGCTTCGCGAGTCGGACTTAGGTGTGTGTTGAGCAGCTTGGAAAAGTGATAGTATATGCCTCAAGATAGTTGAAAGTTCATGAAAAGAACTACCTAACCCATGATCTTGAATTGGCCGCGATTGTTTGCATTGAAGGTATGGCGGCATTACTTGTATGGGGACTACGTGGATGTATTCACGGATCACAAGAGCTTGCAATATGTGTTCACGCAGAAAGATCTCAATCTTTGGCAAAAGAGGTGGTTGGAGCTACTTAAGGACTATGATATGAGTGTCCTTTACCACCCGGGTAAGGCTAATGTGGTGGAAGACACCCTTAGTAGACTCTCTTTGGAGAGCATGTCCCACGTGGATGAGGGAAACAAAGAGTTGGTGAAAGATTTCCATCGACTTGTGAGGCTGGGATTCAGATTGGTCAACTCGGCCGATGGCGGCGTTATTGTGCAAAATGGTTCAGAATCGTCCTCAATGGTTGATGTCAAATCTAGACAAGATGAGGATCCGATTTTAGTAAAGCTGAAGGGAGACATTCGAGGTCAAAAAGCAGAGGTTTTCTCCCAAGGGGGAGATGGTGTACTGCAGTACCAGGGTTGTCTTTGTGTTCCAGATGTTGATAATTTGAGGGACCGAAAATTGCATAATGCACATGGATCCAGGTATTCTATCCATCCGAGAACCACCAAGATGTATCATGACTTGTGGAAATATATTGGTGGAATGACATGAAGAAGGATATTGCAGAATTCATAGCCAAATGTCCGAACTGTCAGCAAGTGAAAGTTGAGAATCAAAGGCTGGGAGGTGTATTGTAGTATATTAACATTCCTACTTGGAAATGGGTAGAGATTAACATGGACTTTGTTACTGGCCTACCTCGTACTCGCCGACAGTATGATTCCATTTGGGTGGTATCGATAGGTTGACCAAGGCTGCACACTTCCTACCGGTCAAAACCACAGATTCAGCGGATGATTATGACAAATTGTATTATTCGAGAGTTGGTCCAACTTCATGGAGTTCCCTTGTCCATTATTTCAGACCAAGGTACTCAGTTTACCTCTCAGTTTTGGCGGTATTTCCAAAAAGGGCTTGGAACTCAGGTTAAGCTCAGCACAGCCTTTCATCCGCAAATGGATGACCAGGAAGAAAGGACAATTCAAACTCTAGAGGATATGTGGAGAGCATGTGTGATAGATTTTAAAGGCATTTGGGATGACCACTTGCCTTTGATCGAGTTTGCTTACGATAACAGCTATCACTCTAGTATCCAAATGATACCATTCGAGGCTCTTTACGGGTGGAGGTGTAGATTTCCCGTCGGATGGTTTGAGGTTGGTGAGGTAGCTAGGATAGGTCCAAACTCGGTTCATGAGGCTATGGTGAAGGTTCAGTTGATAAGGGACTGGCTGAAAACTTCTCAAAGTCGTCAAAAGTCATATGCGGATGTGAGAAGAAGAGATTTGGAGTTTGAGGTTGACGATTGGGTATTTTTAAAGATATCTCCCATGAAGGGAGTCATGCAGTTCGGAAAGAAATGAAAACTCAGTCCCCGCTATATTGGACCCTACAGGGTTATGAGAAGAGTTGGTAAGGTAGCGTATGAGTTGGATTTTCCATCAGAGTTATCTACAGTTCATCCCGTCTTTCATGTATCGCTCTTGAAAAAGTGCTTGGGTGACCTAGCTTTAGTTGTCCCAGTGGATAGTGTTGATGTGGGAGATAGCCTCAGTTATGAGGAAATTCCAGTTGCAATCTTGGATCGTCAGGTTCGGAGGCTGAGGAACAAGGAAGTAGCTTCGATGATGAAGGTGTTGTGGAGAAACCAGCATGTTGAGGGTGCTACGTGGGAGGCCGAAGCGGCTATGATGGCTCCATACCCCCACCTGTTCCCTACCGGCTCAATTTCAGTTTGAGGTATCATTTTTTCCCTAATTATATAATTAGTTTTCATGTTCAGTTCATGTGCGCAAGTTTGAATTATGATGTGATGAATGTATGTTTTGCCTGAATTCAGTTCAGCTAGGTAGTTCTTTCCGGAGGTAGTCATTCCGCCAGTTTTCGATTTTGTAAATTAGTATTTGCATATGATGATTGCATGTTTATGCATTTTCTGTTTGTTTCTAACATTCGAGGATGAATGTTCCCAAGGGGAAATACTGTCATACCCCAGAAGCTAAAAGATCGGACCTGGGAGTTGAAACGAAAAAATTGTGGAATTGATGTTGCAGGCACAGGAAGTCCCATGAGTCGTCAAGTGACTCATGAGCAGGCCTGGAATAAAGGAAGAATCGAGGTTCCCCATGAGGGAGAGAACGACTCGTGGTCAGCCACCACGAGTCGTCATGTCACTCATGGGGTGACGTTGGAATTAAGTTGGAAGAATAAGGCCGTGTACCTGATGGGAGGTGACCATGAGTCATGTCCACTGGGGATGAGTAGTTAAGTCATCCGTTATGAGCCCCAATAGACAGGTAATCCAGTGTACTTGACGAGCAACCTAACGGACTATTGGCCCTAGTAATGAGTCGTCAGGTCACCCATTAGGGTCACCTGGCAGTTAATTTCTTCGAAATAGTAAGGTCCTTCTCATAATTTCCTAAGACCTATACTACGTCGTTTAAGTCTCGTTTTAGTAGGTTTTAAGCCAAGAAAAACCTACTCTAAGTCATTCTTCCCATGTATGCGAGTTTGAAGGCTTGAAGAGAGGATTCAAGGAAACTCTCAAGGTTTCCATTGGAATCTCAGCTTGGGCTATTAGAGGCTGTTAGAATTCACCATTTCCAGGTATGTAAGGCTATGAGTGGGTGTTTCCTTCCACACCCATGCCCAATTTCTATCAAAACGTGATGAATTTCCTATGACCAAGTATAGGGTTTCTACCCAATTGCATAAATCTTCAATCTCTATACATGGGTATGATTAGATTATATTTATATTGATGAATTGAGAAGTTTGGGCAGATTTTAAATTGTTTTCAATCCAAGTTGTGATTTATAAATCATGTAATTGAATGCCCATGGATAAGAAGTTCATGAAACAAGAGAATGATGTTGAATGTATGATGATGATGGGATTTAATGATGAAAAGCATGTTTCTAAAGCTACCGCTGATTATAATATTTTTTTCAAAATGAAATGAGTAGATCTTAGTATGATAAAGCTTTGGGCAATACCCACATGTTGATTTAAAGTGATGATTTTCCCGACATATGCTTACCACATTGTTTGAAGTAAAGTTTTTCCAAATTTTTCATAAATTCTAGCTTGTGGTATGTTGAGTTAAGTATTTCTACATGTAGCTTACCACATGATTTGGAGTAGATGCTCCCATCTATGATTGAGCTTGTGGTATGTTTCGAAATAAAGCTTCTCATATGCATGAATGTATAATTGAGATGTAAGTCATTATCGAACTTTGTCAATAGACAATGTTGAGCTTCATTTCATACGATGTTGAGTTATGCATGATTTCATGTTGATCTTCGTCATTAGATGATGTTGAGCTTCGTTATTACGATGGAGTGCATTGCATGTTTTTGGGAGAAGAGTCTAGCACCGAGCGGGATATGGGTCGACCACCCTATGCCCCAGAACTACGCGCCAAAATAGGTTGATACAATTATATAATGGGGACCTCCCTTGTGAGCTATCCCCGACCCGATTGGCCCTTAAGCTTGATATCGATATCATGGTATTATCCATTACTCTGGAAAGGTTATGGACGGCTCTACCCACTTGAGTGTGATAGTTGGGACCACGTAAGCTCTATCGTGGTATGTCGGTTAAGTGACAAGTCTCCCACTATCTATATCATTTAAAGTTGCATATTCATTTCTCATAATGAAGATTACCTTATGCATGCATGTTCTAAAAGTAAGGTTTGACTCACTATTTAGCTTTTGATATAAATGTTATGTTCAGCTTTAAGTCATTCAAGTCAGTCATGATATTGTAAAGTAGCGCATAGTCATGTCATGATAAGATTTTGATTCCAGAATGAATGCATGTAGCCCTTCTAATTATACTTGAAAGATTATGGTATGATATGAATGTTTTAAATGATTTACTTTTCCAAAGTGGTTTAACTTACCTTGCATACTAGATAAATTCAACGTATTGACCACATACTTTCTATGTTGTATCGTTTCATGATGCAAGACCCGGTTCTCAGGTTCAGCATCGTTCGTAATCACTGTTCAGAGTTAGCACCTGCTTATTTGGTGAGTCCTCATCTTTCGAGGACTAGACCTTCAGTTATTTTAGATGTCCTTTCAGTTTCAGTATTGTTGAGCTAGTTGGGGGTGTTGTCCCATCATCTCGTCCAGATTAGAGGCTTATCAGACTTAGACGTGTATTCAGCCCCAGATATTTATTATGTTGTTATATTAAGTTTGATTTTCACTAAGTTTATAATTGTGTTTTTCTTCATGTTTATTTAATGAGTTAGTTGAATGCTTATGCCATGGGTCAACTTGGGGTCTCTCAGGGTCCCTTGTCCCGTGTCTACGATCTGAGCCTCCATTTAGGTCGTGAAAAAAATGAATATAATCTAATAGGTGATGGCGCAAATACTTTTGAGAACCCTATTAGTGAAAACTATAAGATTTTTCAGCAAATCGAAACCTTATTCCTACAAATATGCAAGTGATGTTAACGAAATAGCATATGAAATGTAAAAATCGTATATAGCTGGAAAGAAAATACTAATTCTTCCTTCTCCAGTAGTGTCGCCTTCTCCACCAGCGAGTCTTATCCACCGGTGCCATCATCTCCACCGCCATCTTTGAGAGAGACGACTAGGTATGAGCGAGCGTACATAACAAGTAAGAACAAAGTATAGACTAGTTGTTTTTCTCTATTTAATTGAACATGTGTAGAATATTCTAATTATTTATTTAAAAAATGAAGTAACTTAGAGAAGACCAAGTCGCTGCAATTGACATTCAAAGGAGACATTTCATAAGTCGCCACTAAAATTATGGAGCAAAAATTTTATTATTAGCGGGAAGTGAAAATTACAGAATCGGTGACACTTATTCATAGCGAATGAAAATAACTCGTGGCTAAAAGTATATGTTTTGCAATGATCATATTTGTTGCCACTAAATTTGAAGCTTATGCAACAACAAATAGGATCGCCACCAAATGTTGCCACGGTAAGTCCTATTTATGTAGTGTCAGGTCCATACCAATGACAGAGATGTCATCCGATTCTGTGTAGATGAAATGAAGGACTTCTATATCAAATATTAGGACTGGTCATTGACTCCGAAAAAGCGCTTCAATCTAGCGGGGCTGGGGCAAGACTTTCCCAACATCAACAAGTAATTTGCCGAGCATCAGTGGCACCCATTCTTGGATGCTCTACCTGGCTACCCCCCCAACCTGGTGATAAAGTTCTATTCCTTATATCAAGCGAGACAAGACTTCGATGAAACATACCGAAAAGGTGGATGAGTTGCCAAATCACCCCTCTTATCAGGGTCTGTGGAGTAGAGGTGGATATCACCCCGGATGCAATAAACTCTATCTATTTTGGTGATAGGATTGAATTCGCAAAAAAGGTGGCAACCAAGGTAGATTAATGTTTATGGGTGGCTCGAGCTATTGTAGGGAAACCGCTATGGGCCACCATGGGAGGATAAATTTCAAGGCAAGACCTCCAATCCGAAGCCAAACTACGGCTTGACTAGTGTGTTGTTGCCTCATGTCTTCTAAGAATGACCAACGGATTAATATTGAAGTCGCCATCCTAATCATATTCGTATATCTGGAATGCATGTAAACTTTGGCGAGATAGTCACCACAAAATTCAAAAGAAAAGCCAGAAAGCAAGGTCTCTCCATGTCGTTCCCTGTTCTAATCAACCAACTATATGCTAAAGCAGGGGTCCCCTACTTTTCGGAGGAACAACCTAGCTCCGCTACCGGGGTAATTGATATTAATGAAAAGAGGAATGCATACGCTCCCAAAAGCAAATAGAAGTGACTGCAAACCTGGGATACCCTAGAAGACTCCACAGCCCATGAATTTTATGAGGCTCTATTGGCCCCCGACATCAATGATCCTACTCCCAAAATACGGAACATGCTTCAGTGGAAAAGTCTCGTCAGGGGTCTTCACCACCACGTTCATCTTCCCGACCGAGTGGGCTTCTAAAGATGGTCGATATGACCTATTCGCATGAAAACCAACTAAAAGAATTGGCTATGAATCTAACAACCTTCATCCAAAAGTCAGTGAAGAGCACAACGAATGATGTTTTTGATAGCTTAAATAAGTTGTGATCCCGAGTTGATGTGGTTGAGGGAGTGGTCTCCTCATGAGTTGTACATTCTTTTTTTGGCTTTTTATTTGAAAAATAAGTGTGCAAAACTCAAAAATAGCCTTTCTAAAGTCATACTGTAATACCCCAAAAGTGCCTAAGACTTTACTCGGGTATTGAAATGTTATCAAGAAAAATATCTATTATTGTGACTTCGGACGACTCATGGTACGAGTCGTAGGAAGGACCTATGACCCATAGGATTCACTCATGGTCAACAGTTCTACGGAAAAGTTGGTAACAATGAGCCCTGTAATGACCCATAGGTTGAGGGTAAGACTCGTTAATCAAAGTCGTTGTTTGGTTTTGGATGGTCAAGAGGGAAAGTACAACTCATTGTACAGCCCATGGTAGGGAACCATGAATCGTTACTTCCACTCGTAGGAAGGAGCAGGGGATTTCCCCAATTGTGGCCACAGAAGGATTCAACAATCCGTAGATAGGAGATTTGAGTCATTATATGGCTCGTGGGAACTTCAGAAGTCAAGATTCATCAGAGGCTTCAACGGGAGGAAACTACGACCTGTAGGATTGAGGTACGATCCATAGGACAAGTCGTGGCACCTGACAGTGAGTAAATTTTCCTTCATTTTAATTAGGGTAATTTCACAATTCCTAAGTTCCTAAGCCCTTAACTACATCATTTTAAGCTCAGCTAGGGAGGTTTTAATCTATTCTAACCTTTTCCCTCCCCGTGCATGCAAGACTAGAGGATTCCTAAGGAAGATAAAGCCTAGAACTCTCCAATTTCTTCTCCAATTCCTTTGGACTTTCAAGGAAGAGTGTAAAACTAGATTACCCAGGTATGTAGAATTGAGAATGAGAGTTTCTCTTCACTCTCATGCCCCAATTCCCTCTATGTTCATGAATTCAAGTATTAAAGTCAATTTGATGATCTTATGAGGTTTTAACCCAAATTCATGGGATTCTCTTTGATTTGCTGATGGGTCAATTCCCTTTATATACTAAATGATGTTTTAAGATCTATGGGCAGATTTTATACCTACTTGAATTATTAATTCATAGTTTTAAATTTTAAAATCAAGTTATGCCCAATTATTCAAGTTTCATGAGAAGACAAGTTTATGATTCTATTATGATTTTGATCTTCCCAAGCCCTAAATTATGATTTATGATATGATTTCCTTCAAGTACTCTTCATGGATTTATGGAATTCAAGTATAGTGAATTTTCTCAAAGCCTGTATCTTCTTCATGATTTATGAGTTTATGATTTTGACCGACTCACGGGCCCTAATTCATGGCTTATCATGTTTTCAAGTATGATTAAGTATGTTATCATTTATCTAGCCATGAACTTCAGAATGATTTCACGATTATTATATGAGCTCTCATGTGCATGTTTTTGGGAGCAATATCTAGCACCGAGTAGACCCGGCATTCAGGTAAATTCCGTGGTCTCATAACTACATTCCACCATAGGTATATGTATTCATAGACCCTTTGTGATATCACGTCATGCATGTCCTTGCCTGGCAAGCCTGGGACGGCTCTGCCCACTTGAGCGAGATAGTTAGCGGATCATGTAAGCTCTATCATGATGGTGTCGGTTGATTCGGGATCTCCCATTGTTCCTTATGATTTAAGCATTGTTATATTTAAGATACTTTGACTCAAGTTATGTTTTTACAAGGTTTCTCTTATTATTATGACTATGATTAGATTATGAATGGTTTGGAAACCTTGAGCCCTCATGTTTATACTATGATTATCATCTCATGTTTTGAACTGTCCTACTCTTAGGAACTCTTATATATTTATTAGTCTGTTTTACTTACCTTGCATACTCGGTTCCAAGTACTGAACACATACTCTGTGTTGTATCGTTTCATGATACAGACTCGGACGTTCAGGGTTTGTCTCTCCGTTAGCCGGTCATTAGAGTTCAGCTAGCCAGCTATTGGTGAGTACTGATCCTTCAAGGACCTTCATTTAGTTTTATTATTGCTATTATCAGTTTCAGATAGTTAGTGAGCTAGTTGGAGTCTTGTCCATCAGCTTGTCATGTATGTAGAGGCTTATCAGACATACTTATGCTTTTAACACAAATTCAGTGTTATGTATTCTATTTTTTGGATTTTTTTAAATATTTAGTCTTCCACATTAATTATGTTGAGCTTTAGTTATCATGTTCATGCCATGGATTGATTTGGAGTCATTTAAGGTTCTAGGTTTCATGTTTAGATCCGGGCCTATGCTCGGGTCATGAAATATACCTTTGAAGTAATTGTGAAAATAGTTGAATTCCCTAGAGTTTGATTCCTTGTGTGGTGAGATGTTTAGCTTGATTCTTATGTACACATACTGTCTAGAACTCGAACTGAATGTGATTCAAGGTAAAATCCTAAATGTAGCCGCACTTTAGAAATGACCTTAGGCTTTTATTTGGTTAGTCACTTCACTAGCAAATGACCTCCCTGATCATCAACCCTTGTTAACCACTATTTGAGCCTGAAGCCTTGTTCATGGAAACCACATTACAAGTATTATACCCATTTTAATCCTCTCCTTTGGCACCCATTCCTCCCTAATTGATAGTGATAAAAGAAAAAATGAAGCTTGAAGCCTAAAATTTCAGGGTGAAAAATGAAATGTAATATAGGCAAAGCCTAAGATTATGGAGGGGGGGCTAGAAGAGAAAAAAAGGAATGAACTTCTATGTGAGGTAGCACCTATTTCTTAATGAAAAGACAAAATTGCAGGTTGAATATCCTATGATCAAAAGAAGAAAAAGAGAAAAGTTAAAGAGTGCTTTCTCTTGGTTGGATGACGCTTAATAAAAAAATTTGAAGGTATTACAAGGTTGAATCTTGAGAAAAATTTTGAATGATGAGAAGGGAGCAATAAGATGAAGCGAACTCTCTAAGTGTAATGGGATGCTCGAATGAGTGCAAAAAAGGCATTAGGGAGGTTCTAGTCACTAGAGCTAAATGTCATCCTAGTCTAAGTGCCACAACCCGAACGTACACCCAGATCGTAAACACGGGACAAGGAACCCCGAGAGACCCCAAGTCGACCCATGGCATGAGCATACATCTAATTCATTCACATAAGCAGAAGACTTACATAAGGAAATGAAATCATGACATAATAACGGAGAAAGAAAATACATGATCCATACATGACGGCTAAATACACTTATAGTCTGAAAAGCCTCTAATCATGAAAGATAGATTTATGGGACAATACCCCAACTAACCCTACAATACTGAAACTGAAAGAGAATAATAGATTCTGAACATATGGCCCTCGAAACTTGAGACTCACCAAATAAGCTGATAGAGAACTCTAAAGAGCTATTGAGGAGGGTAAATCTGAGAGTCGGGTCCTGTATCATGTAACGATACAGCATAGAAAGTATGCAGTCAGTACTTGAAATGTACCAAGTATGCAAGGTAAGTAAAACGTACTTTTAAAATATATAAAACTCATAAACAATTAAAAGAGTAGGACATCATGCTCGTACCGTAAACATCATAACATAACATAAGGCTCAAAGTTTTCAAAACATTCATATTACAAACATAATCATAATCATAGGAGAAAAGCTTTACTTAACATGACTTGAGCCAAAATACATAATCATAAACATTCATAAATCATGAGGAATAGTGGGCGATTCTCTTAACTGACATACCCCATATGAGCACACATGAAGTCCGACTTGTAAACCTAGTCGGGAGGCCGTTTATCCCTTGCCAAGGGTAGAACCACGAAGGGCGTGATATCACCATGAAAAGGGCCATTTAGGCCGGGGACATTCACAAAGGAGGTCCCAACATACCTACAGTGGCACGTAGTTTATGAGATCTGCAGCACAACCTGGGCCCCGAACCTACTCGATGTTCGATACTACTCCAAAAACATATATAGTGCTCATATATAACATACATAAATTCATGGGCTAGTTAAATCATGATTATAAACATACTTGTACATACATGAACTCGCCATAAAATAAGGCTCGTGAGTCAGCCAAAATATAATTCATGAATCATAAAGTTCATACATACTTGTAGATCATTCATATAGCTTGAAATTCATAAAATCATGATGGGTAATTGATTAAATCAATATTTTAAATCATAACTCATGATGGGCTCATAAATATCATTGATGGAAAAGTTATCATAAATCGATTCATCATGGGTCATGAATAATTAGGCTTAATTTCAAGAGAATTCAATAATCGGTAACATTATAAATAAATTAAATTACAAAATCTGATCAAAACCCCATAGAATACGATAAGGTTCGAAAATCACAAAACCCATTAACAATCATTAGATTTTTATATAAATCTACTTCAAAACCTAATAATTTTTTATAGAATTTTCATGAAATCGTAGAAAATGGGCATGGGTGTGAAAGGAAACACCCATAGATATCCTTATATACCTGGAAATAGTGAAATCTTACTCTCCCTTGAAAGCCCAAAAGAAATTGAAAGGAAATGAGGAAGAAACCCTTGAATGACCCCTTTGATCACCTCTCTATACTCTTGCATGCATGAATGAGGACTTAGAATAGATTAATCCTCTAAAACCCACCCCTCATAGGTAAAACGATGTATTTTAGGCTTTATAACATTTAGAATTTATAAAAAGGCCCTTACTAATTTGCAGAAAATAGCTGACATGTGGTCGTAACGGACGACCTGATGACTCGTGGTCCAAGGCAACGACTCGTCACCTAGCTCGTCAAGTACACTGCTTGTCTAATCTCCTGGGCTCATAACGGATCACATAACGATTCATCATGGTTGACCATGACTCATGGTCACCAATCGTCAAGTGCACTGCCTCAATTACATCACTTCACACTTATATCACCCCACGACTCACACCATGACTCATTACCACACCCAACGAGTCGTGGTCATCTTCTGTTAGGTACACTGTCTTAATTTCTTCTCCTTTCCTTTTACCTCACCCCACGGCTGACCTGATGACTCGTGGGGTCTGACCATGAGTCGTGGTCGGTTGGTATGGTGACTACACGCAAGTTCACGTGGTCGAACAAGTAGTAAAGTGGCTTATGTAAAGCCAAGTATCTATCCCATAGGGACTGAACTACGGTACTAATTAACTTAAGCGTCAGTGAACTATGTCTTTATGAATGCAGAAAGCCAATTAAACAATATTTTGAGAGTTAAGGTTACTAAGTAATAAAAATCTAAGTTAAGATTATAATTTGAGTTTGAACAATAGTAATGAGCAAGTTGAGGTTAAATCAAGCATGCATGGAAGTAATTTATCAATTCAATTCAGCTAATCTTTTCTTCGGTTGCTAGTCACGAATTATTGCCTATGGATTGGATCTTTAGACTCCTATCCAATTAAGAATCATGAAGCCTTAATCTACATTTCTGCGATAAAAGAATTCCATGCTCTAGCCATACAATACCGATTCCTTAATTGACTAATAAGACTTTCAGATATATTTCTTTTCTGAATGTAAATCAATTCTCAATTTTCTAAACTAAGAAGAGATCATATCCTACCAATTCACATCTTTCCAATTTCATTCCTTTTCAAAATCAAAATTCGATTTCTAGATATACATTAACATTGGCCAAACATTAATGCAGTAAAAACAACAATTGATAGAAAAACCATTGAAGAAAAGATGAAAACTGAAATGAACAACAATTACATTCCACTACAATTGTTCTTAACCTCAGCACGAAGTGAATTAGCCACTCATTTGTGGATTAAACATCATCAAATAAGTAGGATTCATACAAACAATTGAGATAAAAGAAAAAGAGATAGAGAAGAACCCTAGAATTTTCGTCCTCTCAACTGCCTGTAACCCACGTTCTTGCTCAACCAAGTCAGAATGTTTAAAATAAAACCTAACTGTGCTATTTATACTCTTGAGAATTTTTCCCGAAATAACAAGCAACGCAGCACAGAGTGTATCGTGGAGCACTCCCTCCGTGCCACGGGGATCTCGCGGACCCTCACTAGAACTTGATGTTTCAGGTAATTGTACTCAACGTGACACGGAGTGCATCGCGGAGTACTGCATCCGTGTTACGGAGGTAACGCGAACCTCCATTGGAAATTTCCAAAATTATTTCATCCGAGGCAGAATGCCTCCACGATGGCAGTGTGACACGGCTCCATCGCGGAGCCCTTATTTTTGCTGCTCTTCCTTGTCATTTTCCGCTCCTTGTTTCCAAGTCCATTTTCGATTTTCACCAACATGTATATTAGCTTCCAAAATTTCCTTTTACCTGCAAAACAACGCTAATCATGTTGGTTAGTATAAATTCATATGAGAATGTACACATAACGATAGATAAGCAAGTTGAAATGAAGCATTTGAGTATCACTTGGGCATGCAATTCTGCCCAAGATCACTTACCCCACACTTAAAACCTTGTTCGTCCTTGAACAATACTCTCACATCTCATGCAATTGACACCCATGCATAACTACTTTGGCTCGACTATTCAAGCTACGACTATACCGATTATTTAATATAGCAAATCATCAAGAAAACATGCATGGTCTTATCAATACAATGATGTACATCACATTAAGATCTCCTAAGCTCAAGAATCAATTCTCGATCTTGGCAAACTCTTGCAAATCAACTGATCAAGACATCCGACATGAAATTTAATCTCTCGTCAAGCATGTGCCCTCACAACACAATAGAATTACCCCATTTTCCATCATATGATTTCCAGAGCACTACAATAGGGGTATATGAATTCGATTTCTCTCTCTCTCCCAAAGAATTCACATGCATCATGTCATGAACCATAGGCTTGCCTCTAATGTAATACTCCACTAATATAAGGATGCATGATGTAAGATCACGTGGGACTTACGGGTTGTAATGTAAGCTAAGGAACTAGTAAATATTGGGCTAACCAATAATAGCAACTAGCTTCCTTAAGCGCTTTTCAATACATCCCACCATCATTACGGCCATTGTTTCTTCCTTCATCCTCTCATTCTTGAAATTTTTTTCTTTGTTTTTGTTCCCATTTCTTTAAGCACACTCGACTTACTAGCAAAGATTAGTTATACATCTTTATTTTATTTAATTTTAGCAAGTGCACCTTTGACCTTTCTTTAACTTTCACAACTTCCGCTTTTCCTTCCGTTTCACACTTCATACTCCTTTACACTATGAGAAATTGTTTTTCTTGAGTGCTTAAGAGTTTTGGGTCAAATTCACGGCTAATGAAAAGGAGTGATTAAGCTCGGTTTGTACCTCTTCAAAGAAAAGAAAAAAATAGGCTAAAGGCTCAATGGGGCTAACTAGGATGCACATTCAAGGTAGGTATGATAATGGAGAAACTTTTGGTTTAATCAAAGAAATGCCTACATTCTTTCCTACAATACACATCCTTCATTTCGTTTAGTACACACACCAGGCAAGTTCTAGACACTTCACAATAGCATGGAATAATCGAAACCTCACCTCACACTCATTGCACATGCTCAACTCAAGACATATTCACAGACTCTTCAATCAGCTAATTACAAGAATTCACTATTAAGCCTCAATCAAAACGAATCGAACTCTATGGCCTAGGTTTCTCAACATGTTTACACATTTGCATGCTTTCATACAAATCACCTTTGCATCTTAATATCATGTACAACACGTAGCAAGAATTCCGAACCATGAAGTAGCGACACGTTTGGGAAACACACAAAAGAAAGAAAAGAAAGAAAAAAACTATTCCTATCGACTACATTTCCTTTAAGATGGTTGTCATCCATCCATCATAGGGAACGGTCACTATCTACGACTTTGGTTCAACGGGACTATTCTCGGTAAAAGCACCCAAAACAAAGGCCGAGAAACCCAACATAAAAAATTCGAAAAAAATTTGATAGAAAAAGATAAAAATATAATTTGAAAAATATTTACACGACACAACCAACAGTAGCTCAACACAACACACAGTAGCTCAACATTCATTACAACACCAAATTAATTACAGAACACACAACACAGAGTCACAAGGTCACATTTTGCACAGGAACAACAACAAAACATAAACATAAACAAAGCAGCTGGCACCTAACTACTCCCACCCCACACTTAAATCGAACACTATCCCCAGTGTTCACAAAATTTCAACATATCACAAAGGTAGGTGGTGAAACTCCCAGATCAATCGAAGTATTCAACTTCTTCATCAGGTGCCTTTGCTTCATCTCCCATATTCGAATTGCCCCCGTCGTCCTCATCTGACTCAACATCTGAGTCCTCCCAGCGTGTCTCCTCATCTGTGGGGACATCATCGTGTACGAGCTCCACAAATGCGGGCCCCACTCTACATAGAGCCTTGGCATTCTCTCCGAATGGGTAATCCAGCTCGAGCGGCCACAGCTCATCCTCCGTTTCCAGCCTCCCGCCTATGCGCAGCTGCAACATCTGCATCCCGTACATGCGGGCCATATACTATCATCCTGAGCATGTCGCTTGGCTAGTGTGAGTACCGGCCCATGAGTAGAGTCAGGTGCCTTGGTTTCGGTGACATCCAAGGCACGCCTGTCAATTTGTGGGATGTAATCCAGGGCCTCCTCCTTGATATCGTGGCCCCTCAGGAACGTGGTAAGCAAACCACCGAACCCGTATCTATGCTCCTGATGCAGTCGGGCTCTCTTCATGGCGGAGATGATCACCGCCCCAACATTAATTTCAAGCCCTTTCATTAGGGCATACACCAAGCACACTCTATCCCGGGTGACATCTGTCATGTGCACCCCCGGGATCAAGCAGGAACACATAATCTTCAGCCAAATTCGGGCCTCCCTGTTCATCTGCGAATAAGGCAATGTCTGATGGTAGCCCCTCTCCTTGTGCCTACTCCACCTTGCTGTCGATCGGGCTCCACATAGGGTGCGTCTGATGTCCGCATAGGGTGGAGTGATGTTCAGCTGCCTAAGGACATGAGCGTCTGTGTCCCGCGCCCCTAGGATTGCATTCAAGTGATGGGGCTCAAAAGTGACAACCTGCCCCCTGATTTTGACGGTGTGACTGCGTAGAGTCGGGTTCCAGTTGGCATAGAACTCCCAAATAAGATGGAGATTGCACTCCCTGGGCTCTTCGAAGATGAAGTTCAGCCCAGCGGTGTCAATCCGGTGTACAATCCGCGGGAATTCTTATGCCAGCGGTTCCTGTGCTATCTATTCTTCCGGGATGTATTTGGTTTCTTTGTGTTTTGCATACCACTTCTTCCCCTTATCAGTCACCCATCGGGTTTTGTATTGTCGGCATTGGCCTCGCGGAACCGCTGGTGCTGCTGGAACTGCTTTTTCCCAATCGTATCCTTTTCCTGTCGGCGCCCGATATGGATGCGCCCTTTCCCTTGTCTTGTCTGCCTGACATTGTTCCTGTACAATCAAACATACAGTCCCAATGTTATGAAAGTAATAATTAACTACAACTAAGGTTGGGTTTACTTGGGTCACCCCACACTTAGTCTTAAGCCGCAATCCAAACAATTCGACAAGACATTCATGAATTTCCAATTCTTAACATTCAACATGCTTAGTGCATTCATATGAGTTGATGGAACAATTACTATGTACTACTCAAACTTCGTACAATGAATAAAAATATCGCTATCGATTTCATTACATCATCATAGCACTTAGCGAATTTTTTCAACAACCTCTGCAATTCTCCAATTTCATTCTCCCGAAAATCCCTTGTCTACTTAGCATATTCAACATCAATCACACTATATTCTACTTCACCCAACATGCACAACCCAATTTTTTTTCAACATTTCAAAGAATTTAGTCTTTTTCCTATTCAATTTTCAACCCTAGCTATCAATTTCGCAAGAATTCAATAACACATGCAATCATTGAGTTCATATATTCAAAATGATACTACGAACATCAATTCATCATAACTCATGTGAATTCAAGCTTAATTATCACTTAGGGCAATGTTTAATCACCACACATGTTCAAGAATCGAAAACTTGAGCAAAAACAAGGAAGAATTCAAGAACATACCTTTGATTTGATGAAATTAAAGAAAACTTGAAGAAAATTGATGCCTAGGTCCGTGCCACGTTGAGGGAGAAGGGGATTTGGGGTGTGGGTCGCGGAAGAAGTGAATAAATAGGAAAAAAATGAGGGGAATTGGGGTTTTAAAGTGATTTTTCACGCAGGTTACCCGGTGACCCAACGCGAATTAACCCTCAACGTGTCACGGAGGGTAACGCGGAGCACGCCATCCGTGACACAGAGCCATCGCGCCAGTGTTCTGGATTTAAAAAAATCTGGAACAAGCCTCAACGTGTCACGGAGGGTAACGCGGAGCACCTCCTCCGTGACACGGAGCCATCGCGCAGGCTCACTGTAATGTGCCAATATTTATTTTCTCACCTCTATTTTTTTCCTTTGCGTTTCTTTGGATTTTTGCCCTCCGTTCCATCTAAAAATCATTTCACCACAACAAAATTGGTTAGAACTCATAGGTTTCAACACAAAAGAATTTTTATTTTTATTTTTCTTTGTTTTTCTCTTTTTATATTTTTTTTCTTCTTTTTTTTTAAATAGTTCTACTTATCTATTACAACACATTCACTGGTTGCCTCCCGTGCAGCGCCTGATTTACCGTCGCGGCTCGACGTCATTCATTGCTCAATCTTCCTCTAGAGTGATGGACGTCTTCTCTTGAATAATGTCCTCACCCAAATAATGCTTACATCTTTGCCCATTCACCAAAAATGTGGCACTTCTATCTTCTTGCCACAACTCCACTGCCCCATGCGGGGTCATTCTCACCACTTCAAATGGCTCTGACCATTTGGACCGCAACTTGCCTAGAAAAAGCTTCAGTCTCGAATTAAATAGCAACACCTTCTGCCCCGGCTCAAAGATCCGATGCACCATATGCCTATCGTGCCACTTCTTTGTTTTCTCCTTGTAGCATTTGGCACTTTCATAAGCATGCCAACGAAACTCATCAAGTTCGCTGAGTTGCCTTAGCCTCTTCTTCCCTGCTAGCTCCGGATCCATGTTCAATTTCCTCACGGCCCAAAAAGCTCGATGTTCTAGCTCCACAGGCAGATGACACGCCTTTCCATAGACCAATCTGTATGGAGAAGTCCCAATAGGTGTCTTGTACGCAGTTCTGTAAGCCCACAACGCATCGTCGAGTTTACTTGACCAATCAATTCTTTGTGCATTCACTATCTTCTGTAGAATCTTCTTGATTTCTCTGTTCGACACCTCCACTTGCCCACTAGTTTGGGGATGATATGTTGTTGCTACCTTGTGGCGCACCCCATACTTAGCTAGCAAATTCTTGAAACTTGCATTTACAAAATGAGCCCCTCCATCACTGATAATGGCTCGGGGTGTCCCGAACCTGGTGAAAATATGGTTTTTCACAAATTTTGTTACCACCTTGTTGTCATTCCTGGGGCAAGCTGTTGCTTCGACCAACTTGGATACATAATCAACGGCTACCAAGATGTAACGATTACCAAATGATAGTGGGAAAGGGCCCATGAAATCTATTCCCCAAACATCAAAGATCTCCACTTCTAATATTTGCTGCAGCGGCATTGTTCGGGGGTTCATTTAGGGTTAAAAACCGACACGCAAGTGCACGTGGTCAAACAAGTAGTAAGTGGCATAAGTAAGCCAAGTATCGAACCAAGGAGACTCTGGATAAGTAAAAATTTCTCAAGTATACTATATTCTATCTTACGTCTAAATATGCTGACAACAAAGTAACCAAAAGTTAAATAATTTGTTTATAAATTATATATTAAAACTATTAACAACTATCTACTTTGAATTGAAACTATGGATATGAGCATGCCAAGGTTAAGAACAAGTAATGAACTTGATTATAATCATAATTTGGTTAATCTTTTCTTCCTGTTGCTAGCCAAGAACATTAGCCTAGAAATTAAAACTCTCGTATTTAATCTCACTTAAGAATCATAAACCATCCGTCTACATTTCTGTGATCAAATGCAATTTATGATCTAGCAATACAATTCTGGTTCCTAAATTGACTAATACGGCTTTCAAGTATATTTCTATCAGGAAAGCACATCAAAACTCAATTTTCCCAAATCAAGTTAAGAACAATACCTTATTAATTCACAACTTTCCAATTTCGTGCTCTCTCGAGTGAAATCGGACTTTTTAGATGTACATTAATGTCGGCCACACACCAATGCAGTAGAAACAAGAATTAATAGAACAACATGGAAGAAGAAGATAAAAAACCATATAATTCAATAATCAAAATTCATCACCATTGTTCATAACCTCAGCAAGGAAGGAAATTAGCCACTCATTTGTGGATTAATCATCCCAAAACAAGTGTTAATCATACAAACAATTGATTGAAAGAAGAAAGAAAGAGAGAAAAACCCTGAGCTTTTTCGTCCCTCAACTGCCTGTAACCCACGTCCTTGCTCCACCAAGTCTGAATTCCTTAAAAATAAGCTTAAGTGTTCTATTTATAATAGTGGGAATTTTTCCCGGAATAACAAGCAACGTGTCACGGAGTACATCGCGGAGCACTGCCTCCGTGACACGACGTGGACGCGGACCCTCTCTGGAAATTTGGGGTCCGGGAATAAAGCTTCAACGTGGCACGGCATGCAACGTGGAGGCTTGCCTCCGTGCCACGGAGCTGTTGCGAGGCTCCACTGGAATTTGACTAATATTTCACCCTCCAGGCAGAGTGCCTCCGCGATGGTAGCGTGGCACAGCTCCACCGCGGAGCCCCTTTAATTGGTGCAGTCCACTGCCTTTTTCATGCTCGAATTCATGTCCAACTCCGATATTGTTCCAACATGCATTTTAGCTCTTTGAAATCACATTTCACCTACAAAACAATGCTAATCATGTTGGTTAGTATAAATTCACATTTTATTACCAATTACATGAAAATGTATACACATTGCACAATAAACAAGGCAAAAATGATACGTTTGAGTATCACTTGGGCATATAAATCTGCCCAAGATCACTTACCCCACACTTAAATCCTTGTTCGTCCTCGAACAACAAATACACAATTCATGCAAATTACATCCCAACCTTCGCCAGTATGGTGCGATAATTTACGCTACGGTCATACCAAACATTCAATATTGTAAATCATCAAGAAAACATGCATGGTCTTACAATGCAATGACCTTTAATACATTAAGACTTCCTAGACTTTAAGAATCGACCCTCGATATCGGCAAACTCATGCAAATCAGCTAATCAAGATATCCGACACGAAAATCAATCTTTCATCAAGCATGTGCCCTCACAACACAAGAGAATCTTCCCCTTTTTGTTCATGTGACACACAAACATTCAAGTAGGGGCATGTAAAAATTAATTTTACTCTCTCTCCCAAAAGAATTCACATGCATCATGTCATGACCCATAGGCTTGCCCTTAGTGTATTACTCCACTAATATAAAGAAATGCAATGTAAGATCACGTAGGACTTTAATGGGTTGTAATGGAAGCTATGGAACTAGTATATATTGGATTAGCCAATAATAGTCACTAGCATCCTTAAGCGCCTTTTCAACACATTCCCATCTACTCATGGACATTGTTTCTCTCTTTTCTTTTTTCATCATCCCATTCATGCTGGTTTACTTTCGTATGACCCATTTCATCAAACACACTTGACACAACAACAAAGGTTTTTCGTGCACCTTCATTATCATTTAATTATAACAAGTGCACCCTCCACCTTTTTCTTTTCTTTCCTCACTCTGCTTTTCTTTTTCTTTTCACCATTCTCACTCTTTGACACTTTGGGAAAAATCTTTTTTTTTGTTCTTCTTAAGCGCTTAAGAGTTTTGCATAGACTTTACGGCTAATGAAAAGAAAGAATTAAGCTTAGTTTATACATTTTTGGACAAAAGAAAGAAATAATAGGCTAAAGGCTCAACGGGCTGACTAGGGTATACAATCACATAAAAAGGAGAGTATGGCAAGAAAAAAATAGAAACTCTCAGTTAAGAAAGAAATGCCTACATCCTTTCCAACACTACACCTCCTTCATTTCATTTTGTACACACACCAGGCAAGTTCTAGACACTTCACAATAGCATGGAACACAATACCTCACTTCACACTTTATGCACATGCTCGATTCAAGATGCATTCACAGACTCTTTAATTAGCCAATTACATGAATTCGAAAATTAAGCCTCAATCACACCGAATCGAATTCTACAGCCTAGGTATCTCAACATATTTACAAAATTGAATGCTTTCATACGAATCATTTTTGCATTTTGAATATCAGTTACAACACGCAACCAACATTTCACAACCATATAGTAACTACAGGTTCCGTGATGCAATCCACCAAAGAAAAAACTGAAAACAAATTAAAATCACTACTCCTACCGACTACATTTCCCTTAAGACGGTCGTCATCCATCCATCATAGGAACGGTCACTAACTATGACGTCGGTTCAATGGGATTATTCTCGGTAAAAGAACCGAAAACAAACTCCGAGAAACCCAAAAATAAAAATAAAAAAATTTTGCAAACATCGATCATTTCGATGGAAAAAATATTTACAAAATTTTTTTTTATATGTACAAAATATTTTCGCAAAATTTTAAAAATATCGATCATTTCGATAGAGAAAAAAAAATAAATTAAGAAAATATTTACAAAATTTTTACAGACTTAGCTGGCAACCACAACATTTCACAACACACATCAATTACCACAATTATGTACAGATACAGAGCAGTTTGCACTTTGCACTTCACAAACACAGGGCAACATAAACATACAAAACAAACAGAGGAAAAACATACAAGCAAACCAGCCCAGCCTCAGCACCTAACTACTCCCCACCCCACACTTAAATCGAACACTGTCCCCAGTGTTCACAAAAATTAAAATCACAAAATTGGGTGGTGGAACTCCCTGATCAGTCAAAATATTCGACTTCTTCATCAGGTGCTGCTGCCTCATCGCCCATGTCCGAGTCACCTCCATCGTCGTCATCGGACTCCACATCGGAGTCCTCCCGACGTGTCTCCTCGTCCGTGGGGACATCATCGTCAGTGGGCTCTACAAAGGTTGGCCCCACTCGGCATAGAGCCCTGGCGTTTTCGCCAAATTGGTAATCCAGCTCGAGCTGCCATAGCTCCTCCTCCGTGGCTGGTCTCCCACCAATCCGAAGCTGGAGCATTTGCATTCCAAACATCCGTGCCATGTACTGGTCGTCACGAGCATGTCGCTCGCCAAGCATCAGCACTGGCCCATGTGTGGTGTCGGGGGCCTTAGTTTTGGTCACATCAAGGGCCCTCCGCTCCAACTGCGGGATGTAATCCAAAGCCTCTTCCTCAACGTCGAGGCCCCGGAGAAAGGTGGTGATAAGTCCCCCGAACCCATACCTGTGGCCCTGGTGTAGTCGGGCTCTCTTCATGGAAGATATGATGATCGCCCCAACATTAATCTCCAGCCCTTTCATCAGGGCATACACCAGGCAGACACGGTCCCAGGTCACATCAGTCATGTGCACCCCTGGGATTAGGCACGAACAGACTATCTTCAGCCAGATTCTGGCCTCCCTGTTCATTTGAGAATACGGTAGAGTCTGGTGGTAACCGCTTTCCTTATGTCTGCTCCATCTGGCTGTGGATCGAGCCCCACACAATGTGCGTCTGATATCGGCATATGGTGGGGTGATGTTTAGCTGGCGGAGAACATGGGCATCTGTGTCCCGCGCTCCGATGATGGAATTTAGCTGCTGGGGTTCCAGAGTGACAATCTGCCCTCTAATCTTGATTGTGTGACTTCTGATTGCCGGGTTCCAATTTGCATAGAACTCCCAGACTAGATGTAGGTTGCATTCCTTGGGCTCCTGAAATATGAAGCTGAGCCCAGCTGCCTCGATCCTTTGCACTATGGGGGGGAACTCCTGTGCTAGTGGTTCCCGTGCAATATGCTCCTCGGGGAAGTATTTATTCTCCTTGTGTTTGGTGTACCACTTCTTCCCCTCATCGGTTACCCACCTCGTTCCGTACGGCGTTGGCCGCGTGGAACTGCTGGTGCAGCTGGGACTGCTGTGCCCAGTCTAAGTCTTTTTCTCCCGGTGCCTGAAGTAGATGCACCCTTACCCTTATCTTGCCAACTTGTCATTTTACCTGTCAACACAAATAAACAAGCGCAATGTCAAGCTAAATGAATATTAACTTCGGCTAAGGTCGGGTTAACCAAGTTTACCCCACACTTAGTCCTTAGCTACGGTTACGATACTACGGCAAGAATCACTTTATTTACACCAAAAACAAACAACTATACAATTTATGCTTAGTGCGTTCGCAAAGAAAAATTCGACGGTATAACTTTAGCGTACTACTCAGACTTCATACAGCTAATCCCAATCACTACCATCGCTAGCAATTCAACCATCGCACTTAGCAAAGGAAAACAACAAAACAAAAACAACAACAAAAATTCTATATACATATGAACCTATATAATCAACCCAATTTGAACAATTTTCAGCATTTTCCCAAAAAACCCGAGAATTCGTCGTCTATTACATTCAAACAATATTCTACAATGACTTATCTCATTCAATACATACAACCCGGCATATATTTCACAAATTTAACAAGTTACCAATTTTGAATTCAACAACCAAGCCCTAGAATTTAATTTCGCAATCAAATTCGAATCATTCACACAATCGACAAGTTCAAACGCTCATTACAACATTACGAACATTTATCAATCAAGGAATAACTCAATTTCATGCTAAATTTCGACTTAGGGTGATTTAGTTCACCTCCCATGCTTAAATTCGAATGAAATCGACAAAAACTTGAGAGATAATCGGAAAACATACCTTGTAGTTGAATAATTGAAGAAAACTCGGTAAATTGTTGCCTTAAGCCGTGGCACGTTGGTGGGAGAGGGGTTTTGGGACGTTTGGTCGCGGAGAAGTGTAAAAATGAGGGGAAAAGGGGGGTTTTCGGGGTTTAAAATTAAGAAAACACGCGGGTCACCCGGCAACCCGGTGTGACCCGTCACAAATTATAGGGCAACGTGTCACGGAGTGCATCGCGGTGCACTTCCTCCGTGACACGGAGCCATCGCGATAGCTTACTGAAATTTTTAAAAATTCCAGATTAAACCTCAACGTGTCACAGAGGGTAACGCGGAGGTCCTCCACCGTGAAACGGAGCCATCGCCCCAGCTCACTGTCTCTGCATTTTATTCATTTTTTCATACCTCGCCTTTTCCTTCACGATTCCGTGCACATTTTTCTCCGTTTGACCTGAAAATCACCTCACTAAACAAAATTGGTTAGATTAATAAGTTTCACTAACTAAAATGAAAAAAATACTACTAAAACGAAAAATTTGTACTAAATCAAGAAAAAGAAAATTAAAATAAAATCTATTTACACTTTTACAAAATAAAAGAAAAAAATATATTTTTCACGAGTTGCCTCCCGTGCAGCGCCTGGTTTACCGTCGCGGCTCGACGTCCTTTATGCTCAATTGTCCACTAGGGTGATGGACGATTTCTCACGATCATTGTCCTCCCCCAGTAGTGCTTACACCTCTGCCCATTTACTAAGAACGTGGCACTCCGATCTTCTTGCCACAATTCTACAGCCCCGTGAGGGGTCATTCTTACCACTTCAAATGGTCCCGACCATTTAGACCTCAGCTTTCCAGGAAACAACTTCAATCTCGAATTAAAGAGCAAAACTTTCTGTCCCGGCTCGAAAATGCGATGCACCACATGCTTATCATGCCATCTTTTGGTTCTTTCCTTGTAGTACTTAGCACTCTCATAGGCATGCCAGCGGAACTCATCAAGTTCACTGAGCTGCATTAGTCTCTTTTTGCCCGCCAGCTCTGAGTCCATATTTAGCTTTCTGACAGCCCAGAAAGCTCGGTGCTCTAACTCCACCGGGAGATGACATGCTTTGCCATAGACCAATCGGTATGGTGAGGTTCCAATCGGTGTCTTATAAGCAGTTCGGTAAGCCCACAACACATCATCGAGTTTGCTTGACCAATCATTTCATTGTGTATTCACCATTTTCTGAAGAATCTGCTTCACTTCTCTATTTGACACCTCTACTTGCCCACTAGTTTGGGGGTGGTACGCTGTTGCCACTTTATGGCGCACCCCATACTTGGCTAGTAATTTCTTGAAACTTGCATTGACAAAATGAGCCCCTCCATCGCTGATAATGGCTCGGGGTGTCCCGAACCTTGTGAGGATGTGTTTTTTTACAAACTTCGTTACTACCTTGTTGTCATTCCTGGGGCAAGCTATTGCTTCCACCCATTTTGATACGTAATCTACAGCCACCAAGATGTAACGATTACCAAATGACGGTGGGAATGGACCCATGAAGTCAATGCCCCATACATCAAAGGGCTCAACTTCCAGTATATTCTGCAAAGGCATCTCTTGTCTTCTGCCAATGGATCCTGTACGCTGACACCTATCACACATTTTGACATACGCCATAGAGTCTCTGAACAGTGTTGGCCAAAAGAAGCCTGACTGTAGAACCTTGTGCGCTGTTCTCTCGCCTCCGTGATGTCCTCCATACAATGAAGAATGGCAGCCCCTCAGCACTTCTGCAATCTGACTCTCTGGGATGCACCTTCTCATTAACTGATCTGGTCCCTATTTGAATAAATATGGTTCATCCCAAACATAGTGCCGGCTATCATGCCGCAATTTCCTTCTTTGCTGTTCTGTTGCCTCAGGTGGATATACTCCGCTCACTAGTAAGTTGACTATGTCTGCGTACCAGGGAACTTCAGCTTCTCCAACTGCCAAGAGTTGCTCATCGGGGAATTCTTCATTTATGTTATCACTTTCCATCACATGCGACCGACTTTCCAGTCGTGATAGGTGATCTGCTACTTGGTTCTCGCTCCCCTTTCTGTCTCTGATCTCAAGGTTGAACTCCTGCAACAATAAGATCCATCTAATCAATCTGGGATTAGCAGCCTTCTTGTTGAATAGGTACCGAATAGCTGCATGATCGGTGTACACCACAACTTTCGAACCCACCAAATAAGACCTGAATTTGTCAAATGCAAACACCAAGGCTAGCATCTCTTTCTCTGTGACTGTGTAATTGCTTTGGGTCGTATTCAGTGTTTTGCTTGCATAATAAATAGAATGGAAAATTCTATTTTTTCTTTGTCCCAATACGGCTCCCACAGCCACATCACTGGCATCACACATCAGCTCAAATGGTTGTTCCCAGTCAGGAGAAATAAGTATCGGTGCTTCTATCAATTTCTGCTTCAACTTATCGAATGCTGTAACACACTCATCATTCAACTCGAACTTTACCTCTTTTTCTAGCAGTCTGCATAGTGGTCTAGAAATGTTGGAAAAGTTTTTGATGAATCGTCTGTAGAATCCTGCATGCCCAAGAAAACTGCGCACACCCTTCACTGACACTAGTGGTGGAAAATTTTCAATAACCTCGATCTTAGCACGATCGACTTCCAACCCCTTTTTAGATACTTTATGGCTAAGGACAATCCCCTCCTTCACTAAGAAGTGGCATTTCTCCCAGTTTAATACAAGGTTGGATTCTTCACATCGAGCCAGCACCCTGTCAAGATTCTGCAAACAAGTAGCAAAAGAATTACCGAAAACAGAAAAATCATCCATAAATACCTCAGCAAAATCCTCAACCATGTCATGGAAAATAGCCATCATGCATCTCTGGAATGTGGCGGGTGCATTGCATAACCCAAACGGCATCCGCCTGAAAGCATATGTCCCATAAGGACAGGTGAAAGTAGTCTTCTCTTGATCCTCTGGAGCTATGGCTATTTGTATAACCAGAGTACCCATCAAGAAAGCAATAATACTCCTGTCCTGCCAACCTATCAAGTATTTGATCAATAAAAGGGATGGGGTAATGATCTTTCCTTGTGGCTTCGTTTAGCTTTCTGTAGTCCATACAAATCCTCCAGCCTGTGACGGTTCGAGTAGGGATCAACTCATTTTTCTCGTTGGTGACTACAGTCATCCCCCCTTTCTTTGGAACACATTGAACGGGGCTGACCCACTCACTGTCTGAAATTGGGTAGACCACACCTACATCAAGCCACTTAATTATTTCTTTCCTTACCACATCCTTCATTGCTGGATTAAGTCTCCGTTGCGGCTGAACGGTTGGTTTGGCTCCTATCTCCATGATTATCCTATGTGTGCAGAAAGCTGGATTGATACCCTGAATGTCAGACATTTGCCAACCCATTGCTTTCTTCCTCTTTCTGAGGACACCCAATGCTGCCTTTTCCTGTGCCTCCGTCAAGTCTGCAGAGATGATAACTGGTAACGTCTCCCCCTCCCCCAAAAAGATATATTTTAGATGGGGAGGCAATTCTTTCAGCTCCAGCTTCGGTGCCTCCTCAACGGATGGTTTCGGCAAAGGCTCTAGAGATCTCATCAATGATTGAAATTCCTGTCTCCTCGGATGATTATGTGCTCCATTCAACAATTGGACCATTCCACACGCCTCTCTATCCCCAAAATGATCAGAGTGTGTCAACGCTCTTTCCAATGGGTCTTGAGATTCAACAATCTGCCTAATTTCTTCATGCTCAACCACATTAATTTCCGAAAGCTCCTCATTTATAGCTGGCAGCTTCATGGCTTTTAACACATCAAATACCTCTACCTTGTCATGTGCTCGCATTGTAAGTTGACCCGCAGCTACGTCAATTAAGGCTTTCCCGGTTGCCAAGAAGGGTCGTCCCAAAATAAATGGGACTTCCGCATCTGGTTCAAAATCCAGAACAATAAAACCTACCGGGAAAATGAGGGATCCCACTTGCACAAGCACATCCTCAACAATGCCATCCGGCCTAGCTAAGGATCTGTCTGCCAACTGCAAGATTACGGTTGTAGGTCTAGGACTCCCTAGACCTAACTTTCTGAATACCGAAGATGGCATCAGATTTATGCTCGCCCCCAAGTCACACAATCCACGAGCTCGGATACTCTGCCCAATAGTATGCTGGATAGTAAAACTTCCAGGGTCTTTTAGCTTCGTAGGCAGTCTATTTTGGATCCGGGAAGTGCATTCCTCCGTCAAAGCTACCGTGGCATACTTAGTCAAACGATTTTTGTTGGCCACGATGTCTTTAATATATTTGGCATATTTTGGCACTCCCTGCAAGACATCAACAAGAGGTAAATTAACATGTACCTATTTAAGCACCTCCATAAATTTCTTGAAACACGCCTCCTCCTTGTGTTTCTTGAGTCGTTGAGGGAACGGTGGTGGAGGTCTTTCTGATTCTGCTTCTTTGGTCTTCCCCCTATCCGAAGTTTGCTCTCCCTCAACATCTGCTGCTCCTGACTTTTGAGGTGGTCTTTCTGGTTCCACCTCCTTCAGCTGCAAACCACTCCTTGTGGTCACTGCATTTACCTGCTTCGGATTTGGATCCGTGTCGCTAGGCAGTCCTCCTCTGGGCCTTGTGTTTTGGGCACTAGCAAATTGCCCAAATTGATACTCAAGAGCCTTGGTCGCTAATTGATTATTTTTCACTTCGGCTGCCAATTTAACATAGTCAGCCTGCAATTGCGCCTGATTAGCGATCATGGTCTTGAACATTTCCTCAATGCTAGGTGATGGTGGTGGAGGAGGGGCATTGTGATTTCTGAATTGAGATTGGCAGTTTTGTTGCCCTCCTTGATTCCTTTGCATACCCTGACCCGAACTTTGGCCTTGTTGGTTGTTGCTACCCCATGAAAAATTTGGATGGTTCCTCCAATTTGAGTTGTAGCCGCTACCAAACTGCTGCGGATTTCTTTGTGCATTGCCCACAAAGTTAACAGAATCAGGATTCGCTCCACAGCACTCAGCTGAGTGCTCACTGCTTCCACACACTTCACACCACATTTGCTGGACCGCATTGACTGAAGCTGAAGGCTGGTTCAAATTCATGTTGCTGAAGTGGTTCTTCAACTGATTCTATAAGGCAGCTATCTGTGCAGCGATAGCTGTAAATCCATCCACTTCAAGCACTCCTACTGCTTTCCTTGCTCTACCTCGTGATGAATCAGCATTCCATTCTGGATTGCCCTGTGAAATCCGGTTTAGCAAAGTGTACAACTCCTCATAAGTTTTTTCCAGCGCTTGCCCTCCAGCTGCTGAGTCTTACAAAATTTTAGTATGGGGTTCCAAACCCTCAATATATGTGTGTACCAACACCTCATTGGACTGATGATGATGAGGACAGTCCCGCAACATGGATTTAAATCTTTCCCAGGCTTGATACAAATTTTCCCCCTCCCTCTGTTTGAAACTTAGAATTTGACTTCTAAGTCTGGCTATTTTACCAGAGGGAAAAAATCTTATCAAGAACTTCCGTGCTAGATCATCCCACGTTGAGATAGAATTTGGTGGCTCAGCTTTTAACCACCTCTTGGCTTCACCAAGTAATGAGAACGGAAATAGTGTGAGCCAAACATAATCAGGTGACACTTCAGCGGATATATAAGTGTCACTTATCTCCAAAAGGTTTTGGAGATGTTGTTGTGGGTCTTCATGAGGGAGACCGGTAAAATGCCCGCTTGTGTGCAACAGTTGCACCATATTCTGCTTGAGTTCAAATCTCCCTCCAGGCTCTGGTTTGCGGATACTTGAATGTACATTGTTGGCATGTGGGATTGCCACCTTGCGAACTGGCCTTGCTGCTGCTTCTTCGGGCACTAACACTGCCCTCACAACCGGTGGATTTTGTTGCTCCATAATAGTCTGTCTGAGCAACTGCAGCTTCTTTTGTACAGCTTCTCCGCGTTTACTATGAAATATACGTTTAGGCTCTATGTAAGATTCCACCAGCTCTTTGTCTCTTGCCAGTGTTCATAGAAATCAAGTCTGAAAAATACAGGCTAAGACCAAGTTGTCAATACTTAAGAAAATAAAATAAAAATACAGTAAATTTACACTTAATACAATTTCACCAATTGCCTAGTCTCCCCGGCAACGGCCCCAAAAACTTGTTCGGGGGTTCGTTTAGGGTTAAAAACCGACACGCAAGTGCACGTGGTCAAACAAGTAGTAAGTGGCTTAAGTAAGCCAAGTATCGAACCAGGGAGACTCTGGATAAGTAAAAATTGCTCAAGTATACTATATTCTATCTTACGTTTAAATATGCTGACAATAAAGTAACCAAAAGTTAAATAATTTGTTTATAAATTATATACTAAAACTATTAACAACTATCTACTTTGAATTGAAACTATGGATATGAGCATGCCAAGGTTAAGAACAAGTAATGAACTTGATTATAATCATAATTTGGTTAATCTTTTCTTCCTGTTGCTAGCCAAGAACATTAGCCTAGAGATTAAAACTCTCGTATTTAATCTCACTTAAGAATCATAAACCATCTGTCTACATTTCTGTGATCAAATGCAATTTATGACCTAGCAATACAATTCCGGTTCCTAAATTGACTAATACGGCTTTCAAGTATATTTCTATCAGGAAAGCACATCAAAACACAATTTTCCCAAATCAAGTTAAGAACAATACCCTATTAATTCACAACTTTCCAATTTCGTTCTCTCTCGAGTGAAATCGGACTTTTTAGATGTACATTAATGTCGGCCACACACCAATGCAGTAGAAACAAGAATTAATAGAACAACATGGAAGAAGAAGATGAAAAACCATATAATTAAATAATCAAAATTCATCACCACTGTTCATAACCTCAGCAAGGAAGGAAATTAGCCACTCATTTGTGGATTAATCATCCCAAAACAAGTGTTAATCATACAAACAATTGATTGAAAGAAGAAAGAAAGAGAGAAAAACCCTGAGCTTTTTGGTCCCTCAACTGCCTGTAACCCACGTCCTTGCTCCACCAAGTCTGAATTCCTTAAAAATAAGCCTAAGTGTTCTATTTATACTAGTGGGAATTTTTCCCGGAATAACAAGCAACGTGTCACGGAGTGCATCGCGGAGCACTGCCTCCGTGACACGGCGTGGATGCAGACCCTCTCTGGAAATTTGGGGTCCGGGAATAAAGCTTCAACGTGGCACGGCATGCAACGCGGAGGCTTGCCTCCGTGCCACAGAGCTATCGCGAGGCTCCACTGGAATTTGACTAATATTTCACCCTCCAGGCAGAGTGCCTCCGCGATGGTAGCGTGGCACGGCTCCATCGCGGAGCCCCTTTAATTGGTGCAGTCCACAGCCTTTTTCGTGCTCGAATCCAAGTCCAACTCTGATATTGTTCCAACATGCATTTTAGCTCTTCGAAATCACATTTCACCTACAAAACAATGCTAATCATGTTGGTTAGTATCCTCACCCTCTAGCGGACGGCATGCCACTCCTTGGAGTAACATATCCTCACCCTCTAGCGGGCGAGTCGACATAGCTATTAACCCTGGGGCAGCAAGGAAGCTATAAGGGTGCCCAACATAGAACAATCAGGTCTCTACAAACAACAATAATCACATATAACATATATATTAAATCTGATAATTCTCTCCATGTTCTGATATTCTATTCTAAATCGCTTGCTGAATTATACTGAATCTGATACTGAGTTATACTGAGTCTAGAATAATATCTTGCTGTCTGATACTAACTTACTAACTTTTGTTCTAAATATGACATAATAATTATTCAAGCATGCTTACTAAATTCACATTGGCCATAATACTCGGCTTTGAAATGTTCTTCTGGAATTTATTCTATTTTACTATACTAGAATTACTATCTTGCCGAAAAAACTGGCTTTATATACGTTAACTAACGGCTTCCTGATTAACTGGCGTAGCTCAGCTAATATTCAGCTATTTCCCCAACTGTATTCATATTCATGAAGGAATTGAATTAATTCTACTATTATTTTAGAGAGAAACCATACTTACGAATATATTTACTGCCTATTCCTCGACTTATCAAAGAACGGCCGAAAACTCGCAATTTCTTCGGAGTCTAGAAGGGAGAAATACTTACTTTAATGTCGGGAGTGTATTAACACTAGTTTGGATTAATTCCAATCACTTTGACTCGGCAGGTCGCTGCTTCGCTGGGCGATTCTCGCGAAACTAACTCTGTAGGAATGCTCCCTGCAGCTTTATACTTCGGTACCCGAAATTAATTTGAGTTTGGACGGCGTTTAACAGCATAATTGAATGAATATTATATAAACCCTTCGTTCCTCCTCTATTTATGGTCGTGTTTGCTGGAAATTATTAGATAAAATGATTTAAAAACAAAGTGAAAGGCTTTATATACTTGGAGCCTTTAAGTCACTTTTGTCGAATGCGATTTATAAGTCGCATTTGTCGAATGCGATTTATAAGTCACATTTGCCTTGCGACGCTCTGACTTGGCGCTTGCCCGGTCTCTCCCCGGGCCTTTTTCTCATTCGTATGGCATTCTAAAATTCTTAACCAACATGCGAATAGGCCAACTAAGTGTCAAGAACTTACGGGGTGTAACATCCTTCTCCCCTTAAGAACATTCATCCTCGAATGTTAACTTCCGTTTACAGAAATTTTAACTTTTTCTACCTTTTTTGGAAAAATTTCGACAGAGTTTCCCCTGTAATATGGACTATCTCAAAAATCCTGAAACGCAGAAAAGTCCAATACAGGTACTCCATATAATACTATAGCATCCATTACATAATAAACTGAATTCAACATCTCACTTATACACATGAATATAAAGCAACTCATAAAATAGCAATATCAACATACCTCTGGCTGACTAAGTCTGACATAATTGAGGGTATCTGGCTTTCATATCTTCTTCTGCTTCCCAAGTCATTTCCTCTCGGTTACTGTTACACCATAACACTTTGACAGAAGCAACATCTTTAGTTCTTAATCTGCGGATCTACCGGTCTAGTATGGATACTAGAACTTCTTCATAGGCCAACTCCTCTGTAACCTGAACATCTTGGACTGGGAAAATTCTGGAGGGGTCTCCTATATACTTCCTCAGCATGGACACATGGAAAACTGCGTGAACAGACTCTAATTCTAGAGGTAAGTTCAACTCGTATGCCACTTGGCCTATTCTTCGGCGAATCTGATAAGGCCCAACAAATCTCGGGCTGAGCTTGCCTTTCTTGACGAATCTCATCACCCCTTTCATTGGAGAGACTTTCAAGAATACCCAGTCATTCACATTAAATTCCAAGTTTCTGCGCCGCACATCAGCATACAATTTCTAGCGGCTCTGAGCAGTCAGTAGGCGTTCTCTGATAAGCTTTACCTTTTCCTCTAACTGATGAATAATATCTGGCCCAATCAGCGCTGACTCTCCTACTTCAAACCAACCAACTGGCGATCTGCACTTTCTCCCATACAATGCCTCATAAGGCGCCATCTGGATAGCTGAATGGTAACTGTTATTATAAGCGAACTCAATAAGTGGTAAGTGCTCATCCCAGCTACCTCCAAAGTCCAACACACACGCTCGCAACATATCCTCGAGCATCTGAATAGTGCATTCTGCCTGCCCATCTGTCTGAGGGTGAAAAGCTGCGCTCAGGTTAATATGTGTTCCCAGGCCTCTCTGAAATGATTGCCAAAATTTGGCTGTAAATTATGCCCCTCTGTCAGAGATAATGGACATTGGAACATTGTGCAGTCTGACTGTTTCTCTGATATACAACTCAGCATAATCTTCTGCAGAGAAAGTAGCCCTTACTGGTAGAAAATGGGCTGATTTTGTCAGTCTGTCAACAATTACCCAAATCGAGTCATTTCTATGCCTGGTACAGGGTAATCCTACTACAAAATCCATATTTACTGCTTCCCACTTCCAAAGAGGCATAGCTATGTCTTGAGTCAATCCGCCTGGTTTTTGGTGTTCAGCTTTTACTTGCTGGCAGTTAGGACACTAGGCTACGAATTCTGCTATTTCCCTCTTCATACCTGGCCAACAGTAGATTTCTTTGATATCATGGTACATTTTCGTCGCGCCTGGATGGAGAGAATAGAGGGCGTAATGTACCTCGCCCATAATCTGCTGGCGAAGCCCTACAACGTCTGGAACACAAAGGCGGCCCTTACATTGCAACACTTTATCCTCAGTTACCTAAAAATCCGGCGCTTTTCCTTGCTGAACTCTGTCTTTAAGCTGAACTAGGTCAGGATCTTCATATTGTCGTTCCTTTACCTCCACAACTAATGACGACACTGCGGTGTTCTGAATTACCGCTCTATTGACCTCTGTTTCTGCTACACAAATGACTAAACTGGCTAGCTGGTGTATTTCTCGGGCCAATTCCCGCTACTCGGTCTGCAAGTATGCTAAACTCCCCATAGACTTACGGCTAAGGGCATCTGCTACTACGTTGGCTCTTCTTGGGTGATACAGAATATTTACATCATAATCTTTCCACAACTCCAACCATCGATGCTGCCGCAAATTCAACTCTCTCTGGGTGAAGATATACTGTAGGCTCTTATGATTAGTGAAAACATCCACATGGATGCCATACAAGTAATGTCTCCACATCTTTAGGGCGTGGATCACTGCGGCTAGTTCCAGGTCATGGGTAGGATAATTCTTTTCGTGTTTCCTCAGCTGTCTAGAAGCATAAGCAATTACTTTACCATGTTGCATCAACAGACATCCTAACCCAATACCCAAAGCGTCACAATAAACTACATAACCTTCTGTACCTTCTGGTAATGCTAACATTAGAGCTGATGTTAACCTGTCTTTCAATTCCTGGAAGCTCTGCTCACATGCCTCAGTCCACTAAAATTTTGCTGCCTTCTACGTTAGTTTAGTCAGAGGTTCTGCTAAGGTGGAAAATCCTTCAACAAACCTTTTGTAGTACCCTGCTAACCCCAGGAAACTGCGTACCTCAGTCAGAGTAGTAGGTATGGGCCATGCTTTTACTGCTTCTATCTTTTGTGTATCTACCTATACACCAACATCTGACACGATATGACCCAATAAGGCTACTGAATTCAGCCCAAATTCACAGTTTGAGAACTTGGCATACAACTGATGGTCTCTGAGAATCTGGAGCACTGTCCGCAAATGATCCTGGTGGTCTGCCTCTGAGCGAGAATACACTAGAATATCGTCAATAAACACTATCACGAACAAGTCCAGGTATGGTGTGAAAATACTGTTCATCAGGTCTATAAACACAGCTGGAGCATTCGTCAGCCCAAAGGACATGACTAAGAATTCAAAATGGTCGTATCTGGTCCTGAAGGCAGTCTTTGGAATGTCCCTTTCATGAACCCGAACCTGATAATATCCGGACCTTAAGTCAATTTTGGAGAAATATCTAGCTCCTCGTAACTGATCAAACAAATCATCTATCTTGGGAAGCGGATACTCATTCTTGATAGTAACTTTATTCAGTTGTCAATAGTCTATATACATGCGGAGGGAACCATCCTTGTTTCTTATAAACAGAATTGGCGCACCCCAAGGTGAAGTACTCAACCTGATAAAGCCCTTGTGTAACAAATCTTTCAACTGCTCCTTTAGTTCTCTGAGTTTATCAGGAGCCATGCGATAAGGGGGAATTGATATGGGCTAAGTTCTTGGTAATAAATCAATTGTAAAGTCTATTTCCTTTTCTGGGGGAATACCAGGTAGCTCATCTAGGAATACATCAGGGAATTCATTAACCACTGGAACAGACTGGAGAGTTGGAGGCTCTAACCGAACATCCTAAACTCTGACAATGTGGTAAATGCACCCCTTGGCTATAAATTTTCTCTCCCAAAGATAGGAAATAAACCTACCTTTTGGCATAGCTGTACTGCCCTTCCACTCTCGTACTGCCTCCCCTGGAAAGTGGAATCGGACCGTCTTGGTCCAGCATTCTACATTAGCATAGCATGGCGCCAACCAATCCATACCCATAATGGCGTCGAAATCAACCATCTTTAATTCCACCAGATCTACTGTGGTTTGACGATCAGCAACCTCTACTGTACACCCTCGATAAACCCTTCTGGCTATGATGGAGTCACCGCCGGGTGTAGATACTGAAAAGGGTTGCTGAAGCAACTCTGGTGCATTACTGAACTTTCGAGCCACAAATGGGGTAACATAGGAAAAGGTAGATCCTAGATCAATCAATACATAAGAAGGGTGAGAGAAAATAGTCATCATACCTGTTACCACATCTGGAGACGCCTCTGAGTCCTGCCTCCATGGTAATGCATAGGTACGGCTTGGTCCCGTACCTGAACTCGGGGCCCCTAATCTGCCTCGGCCCCTGCCTGTTGGGACTGAGGGCCTACGCCCTGCCGAGGCTGCTGGAGCTCGCGGCCCTGCTAACGCCCTGTCCTGTCTATCTCGGTTACCCTAACCCCTGGCTGGATAGTCTCTCATCACATAACCCTCCTGCCCGCATATATAACACCCTGGGGAGCCATATCTGCAAGCTCCAGTGTGGGGTCGACTGCAAATAGGGCAAGGTGGGAGTGTATACCTGCTCTACTCTACCCTCCTCTGCTGGGGTGAATCTACCGTTTGAGAACTCCCGCCAGACTCTGTCTGTCCCCGGCGACCAAATCTACCCCTCTGCTGCTGTGATGGAGACGAGGGTCTAGGTGGCCTATCTGAAAACCGTGGCCTAGGCCCTCTCCAAATCTCCCCCTGTATCTCATCTGATCTATCTCTGCGGTGTTGTTCCTGATTTATTCGTCTACTATCCTATTGCCGTTGTCTAAGGCCCTCAATAGTTTGGGCAAAGGCCTGCACCCGAGCAATATCCATATCTTCCTATAGCGTAGCTGTAATGCATGCCTCAATATATTCTGGGTTCAGACCCATAATAAACAGGTGGACTCTAGATGGCATGGTGTCCACAAAGGCTGGAGCATAGTGGGCCAAGGAATCGAACTGCAGGGTGTATTCCCATACACTCCTTGCCCCCTGCTCCAAGTGTAAAAACTGGTCCATCTGGGCCTGTCGGATTTCCCGTGGCAGATAACTATCCAGGAAGGCCTCTGAAAAGATGGACCAGGTCAGAGGGGTAACATCTCTCCCTCGGGACCTTTCCCAACTTTCATACCACAACACAGCAATATCCCGCAGCCGGAATACCGCTAACTCAACCGACTCTGTAGATGTCACATGCATGACCCAGAAGATTCTCTGCATCTGATTTAGGAAGTCCTGGGGGTCCTCTGCCTGATCTGACCATGTGAACTGCGGGGGACCTAGTGCCTAGAATTCTCGGACCCTCGAACTGCCAGGCCCACCTGATGACTCTGCTGTTACGGGTGGCACTAATTGGCGCTGAGTAGCCATCATTCATGTAAACATAACTACTGCACTTCAAATTTCCTGGTCGGATGGTGTGGGTACAGGAACTGTAGGAGGTAATGTCGTCCCGAGTGGCTCCTGGTGGGGTGGGGACTGCTGTGAAGGTCGAGATGACGCCTCTATTTCGCCCTTAGATCGGGCTGATCTAACTGAGGCTGAGGCATCCTGCTGGTGCCTTCTCCTGTTGCGGTATCCAGTCTTCTACCAGTGACAGGATGTCACTGGTCTACCATTTTATCTGTAAATAAAGAGTATGATAAGTTTTAGGGACTCAACCCTATACTGTATTGCTCTATGGCACGACGATTATGAAGAAAGAGTAACCATCCTATCATGCCTTGCAGCCTCCTGCCTATGGTATGTGGTGCATAACACATCCATAAACAAGATTCTACTTAGCACAGCTTGCAGACTCCCTGGGATACGACCTGCTCTGATACCAAGTTTGTCACGCCCCGCCTTGGGAGGCATGACTGGCACCTGGTGCCCTACTAAGACCTGGACTGCTGGACTACTGAGCCTAAGCACTTCTGGTGCCAGGCTGGCTCTAACTCTGGGCTCATGGAACCAACGGGCTATATAACGGCTGTAAATACAACCTCCGGCCGACTAGGCCTATAGCCACATGTAAGACAACAACAGCTAACCAGAACAACAGTAGTATAAAGGAACCTATGCGGGCCGACAAGGCCTCCATGCTGACTAGTTTCACTGAAACGCTGAATCAAATGCTAAACTACTCTATGACCGGCAAGGTCACAAACTATTAACTGAATAAGGCCCTACACGACCATCATAAATCGACTAAAACATAGACACGGCCTCACACGATCGGTACAATTAACCACAGGGAATATACAATCTGCAAGCCTCTAAGAATACTGATAAGATGGTCGGGACAGGGCCCCGACCTACCCATACTCTACAACAAAAGAAAAGGAATAAACCTCTAGTAGTCAAGCTCCGAATGACAGGAGCTGATGACTCTATATGTTGGCTAGAATTACGAGGGATCGGCTCCTCGTCTATGAGTCCTGCAGGCAAGTAATGCAGCGCCCCCAAATGGGCGTCAGTACCACTTGTACCGAGTATGCAAAGAAATAACTAAACATAACTGAAAATAAACAGTAATACTAATAGTTACTGAATAACAGAAGATGGCTAAGACAGTCTGGGATGGCAAAATCTAAACTAAGCTTAACTGTACTAGAGAGAAGGTGAGAATCATACCTTTCAATGCGGCATCCTGCTATCTATCAGTTTAATAAATAACACATATAGCATACAAGAACCTATACCAGCCCTCATAAGCTGGAAGGTACCAATCAACATGCAATCTATATACCCCTACCCAGGTCGCCATCAAAAAATAACAATTCACTCCACTCATCTAGTAACTATGAGCATCCCACCTGCCCCTTGGGTATGCAACTTGGGCTCCCTAGGCCCCTGACTATAGCTGTATCTGAGTCTGGAGCACTCCAGTAAACTGTAATCTCAGATCTGTGATATGTAATCTGTAATCTATGCCCAGGGCGCAAGCGCTCGACAGGGGTGTGCTATAATGCTGATTAGCCTGCAATGGGGAATGCTGCATCCCATCTTCGTCCTCTGGCGGACGGCATGCCACTCCTTGGAGTGACGTATCCTCACCCTCTGGCGGGCGAGTCGACACAGCTATTAACCCTGGGGCGGCAAGGAATCTCTAAGGGTGCCCAACATAGAACAATCAGGTCTCTACAAACAACAATAATCACATATAACATATATATTAAATCTGATAATACTCTCCATGTTCTGATATTCTATTCTAAACCCCTTGCTGAATTATACTGAATCTGATAGTGAGTTATACTGAGTCTGGAATAATATCTCGCTGTCCGATACTAATTTACTGACTTTTATTCTAAATATGACATAATAATTATTCAAGTATGCTTACTGAATTCACACTGGCCATAATACTCGGCTTTGAAACGTTCTTATGGAATTTATTCTATTTTACTATCCTAGAATTACTATCTTGCCGAAGAAACTGGCTTTACATACGTTAACTGCCTGCTTCCTGATTAACTGGCGTAGCTCAGCTAATATTCAGCTATTTCCCCAACTGTATTCATATTCACGAAGGAATAGAATTAATTTTACTATTATTTTGGAGAGAAACCATACTTACGAATATATGTACTGCCTATTCTTCAACTTATCGAAGAACAGCCAAAAACTCGCAATTTCTCCGGAGTCTAGAAGGGAGAAATACTTACTTTAATGTCAGGAGTGTATTAACACTAGTTTGGATCAATTCCAATCACTTTGACTCAGCGGGTCGCCACTTCGCTGGGCGATTCTCGCGAAACTAACTCCGTAGGAATGCTCCTTGCAGCTTTATACTTCGGTACCCGAATTTAATTTGAGTTTGGACGGCGTTTGACATCGTAATTGAATGAATATTATATAAACCCTTCGCTCCCTCCTCTATTTTTGGTCGTGTTTGCTAGAAATTATCAGATGAAATGATTTAAAAACAAAGTGAAAGGCTTTATATACTTGGAGCTTTTAAGTCGCATTTGTCGAATGCGATTTATAAGTCGCATTTGTCGAATGCGATTTATAAGTCGCATTTGCCTTGCAACGCTTTGACTTGGCGCTTGTCCAGTCTCTCCCGGGTCCTTGTCTCGCACGTATAGCATTCTAAAGTTCTTAACCAACATGCGAATAGGCCAACTAATTGTCAAGAACTTACGGGGTGTAACAATTAGCACCCTCATGATCATTACCATTGCCATTTCTTCTTACGTCACACGGCATGGAGGCATGATTCTACAAATGCGAATAGCATGAGTTAGAAGGGTAGATAGAACTTTTCATCACACGACGTAGATTATGAAAGAAGGTAACATTTTCTAAACATCTCGTAGCCTTTTCTTCATAGGTGTGGCGCGCTTTACACCTATGAAAATGACTCTACTTAACAAGGTTTTCACACACCCTAGGACACTTCAAACCTATGGCTCTGATACTAGATTGTCACGACCCGAATGTACACCCGGATCATAAATACGGGACAAGGAGCCCCAAGGGACCCCAAGTTGACCCATGACATGAGAATACATCTAATTCATTCCCATAAGTGGAATACTTAACATAAGGAAACGAAATCATGACATAATAATGGAGAAAGACAATACATGATCCACACATGACGGTTGAATACACTTATAGTCTGAAAAGCCTCTAATCATGATAGATGGGTTAATAGGACAATACCCCAACTAACCCTACAATATTGAAACTGAAACAGAATAATAGAGTCTGAACATATGGCCCTTGGGACCTGAGACTTACCAAATAAGCTGATAGAGAACTCTGAAGAGCTATTGAGGAGGGTAAACGTGAGAGTCGGGTCCTGTATCATGTAACGATACAACATAGAAAGTATGCAGTCAGTACATGAAATGTACCAAGTATGCAAGGTAAGTAAAATGGACTTTTAAAATACATAAAACTCATGAACGATTAAAAGAGTAGGACATCATGCTCGTATCGTAAACATCGTAACATAACATAAGGCTCAAAGTTTTCAAAACATTCATATTACAAACATAATCATAATCATATGAGAAAAGCTTTACTTAACATGACTTGAGCCAAAATACATAATCATAAACGTTCATAAATAATAAGGAACTGTGGGCGATTCTTTTAACCAACATACCCCATATGAGCACACATGAAGTTCGACTTGTAAACCTAGTCGGGAGGCCGTTCGTACCTTGCCAAGGGTAGAACCATGAAGGGCGTGATATCACCATGAAAATGGCCATTTGGGCCGAGGACAGTCATAAAGCAGGTCCCAACATACCTACGGTGGCACGTAGTTTATGAGATTCGGGGCATAACCTGGGCCCCAAACCTACTCAGTGTTCGATACTACTCTCAAAACATATATATAGTGCTAATGTATAACATGCATGAATTCATAGGCTAGTTAAATCATGATAACCATAAACATACTTTTACATACATGAACTAGCCATGAAACTAGGCCCGTGAGTCGGCCAAAACATAATTCATGAATCATAAAGTTCATACATACTTGTATATCATGCATATAGCTTAAAATTCATAAAATCATGATAGATAATTGATTAAATCCATATTTTAAATCTAATTCATTCTGGGCTCATAAATATCATTGATGGAAAAGTAGATCATAAATCAATTCATCATGGGGAGATCGCAGTCTACTATTTCAACAGCTCCAGTAGGCCGACCAGCTGAGCAGGCCAACACTTCATGTACAGATGACGGTCAGTGCCAAAACCACTTTTATACTTTGTCCTCTCGTCAGGATCAGGAGAGCTCACCTGACGTGGTCATGGGTATGTTATATCTCTTCCACCTAGATGTGTATGTGTACTAGATCCTGGAGCCACACTATCATTTGTGACTCCCTATGTAGTTGTCCAATTTGAAATCAGTCTAGAAGTCCTCTCAGAACCATTCTCTACCCCAGAGGTGAGTCAGTTAGAGCCAGTAGGGTGTATAGAAATTGCCCCATCTCAATACTGAATAAGGTCATTCCAGCTGAATTAGTAGAGTTAGAAATGTTCGATTTTGATCTCATTCTTGGCATGGATTGGTTACACTCTGGTTATGCCTTAGTCGACTGCAAAACTAGAATCATCAGATTTCAGTTCCCTAATGAGCCAGTTTTAATATGGATGGGAAGTAGTTCAGCACCTAAAGGTCAGTTAATTTCCTACCTTAAGGTAAGGAAGCTCATTACCAAAGGGTGCATTTATCTCCTAGTTCGGGTCAAGGATTCCAGCTCTAAGACCCTAACTATCCAATCAATTCCAATTGTCAGTGAGTTCCCTGACTTGTTCCCCAAAGATCTTTCCGGAGTCCCTCTCCAGCGGAAAATAGACTTCGACATAGACCTCCTTCTAGACACTCAGCCCATCTCCATCCCTCCTTGCAGAATGGCTCCAGCTGAGCTTTAGGAGTTGAAGGAGCAACTAAAAGACCTTCTTGATAAAGGTTTCATCAGGCTCAGCATCTCTCCATTAGGTGCTCCAGTACTATTCGTGCGAAAGAAAGAAGGTACTCTTAAAATATGTATTAATTACCATCAATTGAACAAAGTCACAGTTAAGAACAGGGAATCCCCTACCCAGGATTGACTACTTGTTCCATCAGCTTCAGGGAGCCAGTTGTTTCTATAAGGTAGATCTCAGGTTCGGGTATCATCGGCTTAAAGGTAGAGAATGTGACATACCAAAAATAGCCTTTAGAACTCGATATGGTCACTATGTGGTTATGTTCTTTGGACTAACTAAATCCCCTGCGGCTTTCCTATACTTGATGAACAGGGTTTTCAAGCCGCATCTAGACATGTTCATCATTTTGTTCATTGATGACATTCTAGGATACTCCAGAAACAAGGAGGAACATGCTAATCATCTGAGGATAGTGCTACAAACACTCAGAGACTGCCAGTTGTTCGCTAAATTCAGCAAATGTGAATTCTGGTTTAAGTCTGTGACTTTCCTAGGACGTGGTCTCAGTTGAGGGTATTCTCAAAAGATAGCAGCAGTGAAAGACTAGCCAAGACCTACTTCCCCAACCAATACCAGAAGTTTCTTGGGTCTAGCCAGTTATTACCAAATTTTTATAGAAGGATTTTCCTCTATTGCATCTCCTCTGACTTAGTTGACTCAAAAAGAGGTGAAGTTTCTGTGGTCAAATATGTATGAGAAGAGTTTCTAGGAGTTGAAGACTCGACTCACTACAGCTCCAGTTTTAACCTTACCAAAAGGAATAGATGGGTTCGTAGTATATTGTGATGCTTCTAGAGTGGGACTCAGTTCCGTTCTGATGCAGTGGGATAAGGTGATAACTTACGCCTCCAGACAACTCAAGGATCATGAAAAGAACTATCCAACTTACGACTTTGAGTTGGCAGTAGTGGTGTTTGCGTTGAAAATATGGAGGCATTACCTTTACAGGGCTCACGTGGATGTTTTCACCGATCACAAAAGCCTTCAGTATGTTTTCAGTTAGGAAGACTTGAATCTCTGTTAGAGAAGGTGGTTGGAGTTATTGAAGGATTATGACATGAGTGTGCTATACCACCCAGGAAAGGCCAATGTGGCAGTTGATGCCCTAAGCATGATATCTATGGGGAGCGTGGCTCATGTTGAAGAGAGCAAAAAAGAACTGGTAAAGGATATTCATAGGTTAGATCGATTGGGAGTGCAGTTGGTCGATTCAGCCGAGGATAGAGTAGTAGTGCAAAGTGGGACAGATTCCTTATTAGTTGTTGAAGTTAAGTCAAGGCATGATGAAGATCCCATACTGCTTAAGCTAAAAGAAGCAGTTCTCAGAAAAGAAGTGGAAACTTTCTCCAAAGGGGGAGATGGTATGCTCCGTTACTAGGGTAGATTATGTGTACGGGATATAGGTGACTTGAGACAGCAGATACTAGAAGAAGCACACAGTTCGAGATATTCTATCCACTCAGGTGCCACTAAGATGTACCGTGATCTACGGGATATTTACAGGTGGAATGGCATGAAAAGAGACATTACAGAATTTGTGGCTAAGTGCCTGAACTGCCAGCAGGTTAAGGTGGAACATCAGAGACTGGGAGGTATGACTCAGGATATTAGTATACTCGCATCAAAATGGGAAGAAGCGAACATGGACTTTATTACAAGTCTACCTCGTACCCATCGGCAGCATGATTCAATATGGGTAATAATGGACTGGATGACCAAGTCAACACATTTCCTCCCAGTTAAAACTACAGACTCAGCTGAGGATTATGCTAGGCTATATATCAAGGAGTTAGTCAGACTGTATGGAGTTCCCTTCCATTATTTCAGATAGAGCTACCCAGTTCACCTCGCATTTTTGGAAGTCATTTCAGAAAGGACTTGGCACCCAGGTCAAGCTCAGTACAACTTTTCACCCTTAGATAGATGCACAAGATAAGCAGACTATTCATACCTTAGAAGATATGTTGAGAGCTTGTGTGATCGATTTCAAGGGCAATTGGGATGATCACTTTCCTCTCATTGAGTTTGCTTACAACAACAGCTACCACTCCAGTATTCAGATGGCCCTGTTTGAGGCATTATATGGTAGGAGGTGTAGGTTTCCTATAGGGTGGTTTGAGGTTGGTGAAGCTACCTTGATAGGGCCAGACTCAATTCATGAAGCTATGCAGAAGGTGCAACTTATCAGGGAAAGGTTGAAAACAGTGCAAAGCCGATAGAAATCTTATGTTGATGTGAGAGGAGAGAGTTAGAATTTGTTGTAGATGATTAGATTTACCTCAAAATTTCACCCATGAAAGGGGTGATGAGGTTTGGAAAGAAAGGAAAACTTAGTCCGAGATATGTAGGACCCTACAGGATTCTGAAGCGAATTGGCAGTGTGGCATATGAGTTAGAATTATCGTTAGAGTTGGCAGTTGTGCACCCAGTCTTCCATGTGTCACTATTGAAGAAGTGCACCGGTGATCCAACTTCAATTGTGCCACTAGCCAGTGTAGGATTGAAGGATATTCTCTCTTACGAAGAGGTCCTAGTTCAGATCCTAGACCATCATGTTCGTAAGCTTAGAAACAAGGAGGTCGCTTCGGTTGAAGGTCTTGTGGAGAAACCAGCTAGTTGAGGGAGCCACATGGGAGGCAGAAGCAGACATAATGGCCAATACCCTTATTTATTCCCTTCAAGTTCAGTTCCAACATCATGTACTAAATTCCTCCTCAATACTCTATTCAGTTCCGTACCCATCAGTTGTATTTATATTTTCAATATGCATCCTAGTTGTATCAACATAGTTAGCATGGTTAAGTCAGTTTGGAGTCAGTCATTCCTCCATAAATCAGTTAATAGTCTCAGTCTGGAATTGCAGCTCTTTTCCTAGTTTTCTAGGAGTCTTAGCCTTCATTCGAGAATGAATGATCCCAAGGGGGAGATATTGTAACACCCTAAAACTTTCCTAGATTAAACTCAGACTTTGCATGAAAAACTAGAAGAGAACTAGGAAAAGTTTTTCCATGGGATGAGTCATGGCACGACTCGTCTAGTGACTAGATGAGTCATGGTCAGACTCGTGGCATGATGCGAAAAATTTTAGTTTGGGATCCCAGGGGCGACAACCCACATGACGACTCGTTGGGTCAAGTAATGAGTCGTCCTGAAGGGTCATCGAGTGGAGGTTCATAATTCATGTTTTAGTGGCAACGATGGATACGATGAGTTGTTAGGTCAAGAAACGACTTGTTGCGTTGGTTGTCGAAAGGGTCCTAGTAAAGCTTAGCTCTGAGGCAGTGCTAATGATGAGAGGAGGGGATGAGTCATTAGGTCAAGTAATGACTCGTCGTGACTAGCCGTGGGGTCGAAAGGAGAAATTCTAGTTCAGTGATAACGGAAGATGTTACGAGTCGTTAGATCTCATGATGACTTGTGAAGTCATTCATTTTCCATGTGTGGAAATGTTGGGGATTTTCTAGACGTGGCCACGATTTAGCACCATGAGTCGTTCCCAGCCCCACGACTCGTAGAGTGCCTCGTGGGGACCGGCAGCAGGATTTTTTCCTGCGATGCTCCAAGGGTGTCTATGTAACTTCCATCTATTTTTATCCCAAAACTATGTCATTTTGGTAACATTTTGGAGAGAATTAAACGGGTAATCAACTAAGTTCCTCCCGTTCCACTCACCTCACAATCTCGGAGCAAAGAAATTCCTGTCAGGCACCTCAGAGCTAAACTAGGGCTTCCTCAGTTCTTCAGGTTTCTTCAGGCTTCTCTCAAGAACTTTTCACCAAGTATGTGGGAATTTAAAAAGGGAATTGTCCTTCCGTTGTGCCCCAAAATCCATCTAAATTTCTTATAAATTCTAGTCCTTGAGTTTTCGAATGTGAAAGAATTTTCAACCAGATTCTGTTTATATTGTATGGATTATTGTTAATGATTAATTGTTACTAAAATTCCACTATCTAGCTATCATGATGATACTTGTTCTTCCAAAGATGGTTTTAGACCTAGATTTGGGATGTAGTAAATTAGAATCTTGCATATTTGATTAGTTATTCATGTTGCTTGGTTCAATCAGTGTTAGGATTCCCATGTTGTTAATATCAATGATTATCTTAGTCAGTTCATGCTAGTCCAGTTTCAGTTAAAATACTAGCCTACTCAGTAATTTCAGAAATGTTAACTAATTAGTTTGATTACATTCTTTTCTTGAGGTGTCAATGGTGCCTCATAGATATCAGTTATTAGACTCATTTATTAGTTATCAAATATTAATTATTCTTTAGACGATTATGACGCTGTCAGATAACCAGCTCTAGCCAGTTTTAGAACACCAGTTACAGAATCTGGTCTGATAAGACTCTTAAGGTACTTCCAGATAAGTATCCTAGATTTAGTCTTAGACCCTAGTTTTGAGTTATCAGCTTAGTAGTCATACTAGGACTATCCAATGGGAGTAGGACTTAGCACCGAGAGGACAGGGGTTCCAACGCACCCGGGTTCCCAAAAATACATTGCCACTGCATGTTATTTTATTGGCCTTATGGCCCCAGACTTGTGATCACCCAGCTCATGCCTTTATACCCTGGCAAGGTATTCGGTCCTATCGATGGGGCGTATACATCGAACTCCATCTCTAGCTCACGTGGTTATATGTAGGTATACTCTCCCACTAGTTAGTATAGTTTCAGTTTAGCTCAGCTCAGTACTGTTTTGGATTTACTTAGTTTCGTTCAGTTCAATACAGCCCAGATTAGTTTCTCAAATTCAAGGCATGTCTATGACCATCAGTCAGGGTCATTATTGACCATCTCAATTATATTTCAGTTATTTAGTTTCAAATATTTCTCAGTTGGTCATTACATGTCATTATAGTTCAACTACTTATTCTTCATGTTTATATTTTCTCTCACTTACTCAGTACATTCAAAGTACTAACACATACCTTCTATGTTGTATCATATCATGATACAGACGCAGGTTCTCGGCCTCAGCATCATTAGTCGATCTCTTCAGGTGATATTAGCAGTTGTAGTTGGTGAATCCTCATCTTTCGAGGATGATATTTACTTTTTCAGTTATTTTCTTTTAGTTAGATTTTAGAGTTAGCTGGGGACTTGTCCCAGCAACATATCATTAGTAGATGGCTTTCAGACATAGACTCAGACATTCAGGATTATTTTTCAGTTGTACGAATTTTTATTAGATTAGCTTTCTTAAATGAGTTTATTATTTAAAGCTTCTGCATATGTTTACTCAGATTATCAGTGTTATGATATACCATGGGTTAGCTTGGGGTTACTTGTGACTCCAAGTACCATGTCTCGTCCAGGGTATTGACTCGGGTCGTGACAAGAATCCCATGCAACTTCCATAGGTTCCACTTTTCAGAAAGTGTTAGATACAACCAAGGAGGCCTAGTCCATTACAAGGTAGGATTTTGAGGAGTTGGTAATCAAAAAGTCCCTCTTTACAAGGTAGAATTTTGAGGACTTGGTAATCAAGAAGTCCCGCTTTAGTGGTTATGATTGTACCTCATTCAGAGGTAAAGGTTATTCCAGAACAAGCTACTGGTATAAAACTCCTTCATCCTGAGAGTGATACAACCCTCCATAGGTAGTGTTTAGGCAATTAAATTTAGTTCTCATTCAATTAGAGGTGGCTCCTATTCCAATAGAGGTGGTGGTCGAGGAGATACCTAGGTTATGAGTGATTGTGGTCATTACTATGGATTTCTGGGTAGAGCAAAGGTAGAGTCCTTCTTAATATTCTTAAATTTACACCTTAATATGATGTAAAATGATCATATTAAAATATAATTACCCAAAAAGATTGGGATCGAATCGTACAGGGAATGGGTGTGAAAGATTACTAAAATGAATAAATATATGATTTTTAGTCTAACAATGCTACTCCGTTAAGCCTGAAATACTTTATATTCAAAACTAACTTATATGCTAGAAGGTAATTGTTTGTAATCAATCAAATAAATATCCAAGGTTGTGTTCCCATTATGGGTTGCATGACCTAAGTTTCTCAATCAAGATAGCGATAGTGACTTTCTATTCGTATGAAGATAATCCCTAAACGATCACTTAATATCTTCCGATAGTTAAGAAATGCTTCTATAAATTAATTTTTTGAATAAATTAGAGTTCAATATAAATGGTTATTTTATTCCAAGTAAATTTAACTTATTGCTAAGCGAATTTCTTAAACAAGGGTTAACGCCTTTGGTTCTTGTTGATTAATCCTATCAAATGCTAATCAACCTTTCCTAGTGTAATTAGAGTCAATTGTCATGAATGATGTTTTCAACCACTAACCCTAACTTTAAAAGTAAAGATTAAAATTAGCTTTTTATGCACTCATGATGTAGATTAATGTATTAAAGGAATGGTCAAGTCTTGCTAGTCCTATTTGATGGGTACAATGACGTATGTAAATCTAAAACCTCTGTCCTTGCTAAGACATGAGTCCTTGATATAAGTTTCTTTCATATGGTCTAATAAGACCCTAAATGACATATATAAGGAATGTCGATATGCGGGAGTTGCAATCAACCCATATACACCCATCCCCCTCCTCAAGTTACTCCAATTATGTATTTAAGTATGTATGTCAATTCTTCACGTGTATCTTATTTCATTTTCATTGTGTTAGATGTTAATGCTACTTATATGGTCGATAAAATTCCATTTAAAATTTTCATATGTCTTAATTTGAGAGTTGGTATTTTTTTCACTTACACTCTTACCTAAAGGTGAATAACTGAGTAATATATGCTATGTGAACTAATTCTAAGGTATCACAATTATTGCTAGATAACAAACGAACCTAAAATATAACGTAATGAAATTTTCAATTTTCAAATTTTATCTTATGGTCTTTCTATGTCATTATGCTTACTTTGATACATGTATTATGCAAAGTTGGGTGTGGTCTTGTGAAAGACTAGTATGTTCCTGTGCAAACTAGATGAGTATCTCGTGAATGTAATATGAAATAATTAATAATGTATGGAAAATTAACAATTATAATGTATCATGATTCCACAATATAGATATGCGAATACTTAAATATGGCTATATGGTACTGTTAAGATGAATGTAAAGTTTGTATGTATAGGTTGTTTGCTAAGTTATTCAATTATGTGTTATTGTCTTTCTTATGGACTACAATATTACATATACTTCTATCTATTTTATATACAAGTATATGTTGTATATGTACTTATGTCCCTACTTCTAGAGGCACTGCATATTTCAAAAATGCAGGATCAGATGTATAGGATAGCAGATATCCTCACTATGTGGTGTCATTGAACTAAGCAGTTGTTGAGCTCCACTTCTATCTAGAGCTAGGTTATATCTAGTACTCTTTTGTGTACATGTATGTAGTATGGGTATGTCGGGGCGTTGTCCCGACATTATGATAGTTGTACAAGTTTTAGTTCTAGTAGAGGCTTCATAGATATTGTGGTGTAATAGTAGTCACTTGTCACCCTGGACATATGTTTTGTGGGATGGTTGGCCATCTCATATAAATATTACTTCCCTTATTAATTATGTCGATGTATCCATGTCTATGTATTTATAGGTTAAGTAATGTGTTTTGATTCAAGTGTATTGTGTAGTAATGATGCAAGGTACTTTTCCATCTCACCTAGGCTTGGGGCATGATAGTAAAGTAAATATATGGAGAACAAAAACATTGCAAGAAGATTCACTTTGTAGCAACACAAGGAAAAGGAGCATCTATAACTTAGAAGAAAACAATTTTAGTAAGGAAATTCGTAGAACAACAGATTTAGTGACAAGAGTCGTGATTCTAGTTTCTAGTATGACAATTGGATAACACTAGGAGCCCTATATTTTGTCATACCACTAGATAACAGTGAAGAAGAAATAGAGATTAGCGAGTATAGTGGCATAGGTGGGTGGAATATGCAGAAGATTAGACAATAGTTACCTATAGAATATATACAACACATTGTTCAACATGACCCTTGTCCCACTGTCACTGAAAAGATAGACAAATCTTTGTGGATGTTGGAGAAGAGTGTGAAGTTTACTATTAGGAGTTCTTGGGATTGTATAAGACAAAGGGAGGAAAAGGTTATCTTTGGAGCATTATACATTATTATATTTGGGTACTTGTGTTTTGTACATTTTCAAGTGAACAAATGAACAAGTGAGCCTCGAAGCCTATAAGCACATAATTTGTTTTATAAGTTCCATAACATATGAAGGTCTGCCATGTCTAGCTTAGAACATGAAAGGTCAGCCATAAAGGTGTTTCTGCCACATCGGGCATAGCAAATGAAAGGTATCCTAACCAAATCTGGGGCAAAGGATCACATATTTTAAAGACTGCACATGAATATACTCGTCCCTCCTTTTTTGTTGGGTCAATTGTCATATTAACATCTCGTTGAGGTTTTCCCCACTGCATGGGATTTACCTAGACACAACATTAAGCTTGTTCTTGTTACATGGGATTTTCCTAAACATACTGAGGTTTGCTCCCCCTTATAGTCAAATAGAAAATGAGCCTCATCGGAAATAAAGCATGTATTCAAATGAGACATGACAGAAGATGAAAAGGCAGGCCATGAGGACATGTAGCAAATGATCTATATAGATATGTAACAGATGAGCAAGTGATCTTACTTAGCATATGGTTCATTTAAGACATGTGACTTACATAATTCAATTAGACAGATTCAAGTTAAGACAAATACATTTTAAATGAAGAGATATGTACATGTAAAGTGAATACATATAACTTATCAAATGAAGGGGTAAGGACCATACAAGGTGATGTGGTAGCTAGACACTTTAGAAAAGACAACAAGGTGAAAGAAGAGCGTGAACATGAGAACTACTCTCATGTGGGAAGATTGGAATCCAAACATATGAACACTCTTAGAATTTGTAATCTAGGACCATTTTGACTTATATAAGATAAACATGTGACATGAGACGTGCCTTAGCGGTGAAAGAGATTTTAACGTTACATATCTTATCTTCCGACTAATATGACTACAACGATTCGACCTTTACTTTAAGGTGTCAATCTACAACATAAGTGCATATTGTAGCTAATATTAGTAGCTAATCATGATGTGTGCCTCGCACAATAGTAATTAAACACATGATGGGCAGTAACCCCCTATAGCCTTCAAACACTTGGTGTATCACTGTATATTCCTTCTCCACTTTATTACAAATTCACACGCCCTTCCCTAAATCATCAAAATTTCCCTAAAAATTTTACATGTAAAATAGCCCCTAAACAGTCCCAAAAAATCCTTCAACATAATAAGGAAATATTGTAGTCACAATTTTTTATTAGCATCTCGTGAATTCGTAATAAAAGCACATATAGAATTCTCGCCTATTATGATACACATAGAGAAGCACAAAATGGCAAAACTTACCTCAAATTTTGTGGAAATTTATTCTCTTGGCTTGTTTCCTTTAAGAACTTGAATTTTACTTCAAAACTTGAACAAAAAAAAAAAAGAAGAGAGATCTCTTAACAACTTAAAGAAGTGGGAATTCCAAGCTTAAAGTAGTATACCTAGGGAATATCTTACACTCCAAGAATGAAGAACATGATTCCATAGTCTCCCATGGGAAATTCAAGTTAAAACCATAAGTATTTTCAGTTTCCTTGGATTGAAAAAATGGAAAACTCTAAAGAACCCCGATGGGATTTTAGGGCAGTGTCACGACCCGGACATAATACCAGATAGAGACACAGGATAAAGAACCCCGAGAGGATCCAAGTCAGCCCATCCCATGAACATGACATCTAAAGCTAGGCATAATAAATGCGGAAATGTCTAACATGAAATAGCGGAAGTCTGAGAATATAATAACATCTGAACATCTAAATATATAACATAATTCTGAAGTTAAATATATACTATGTCTGATAAGCCTCTACATACTGACAAGTTGATGGGAGAAGACCCCAACTAACTTACTAAAGACTGAAACTGAAAACACTGAACATAAGCTGGAAAAAAGGTCCTCGAAGGATGAGGATTCACCAACTTTGGCTGAGGGATGCAAACTTTGAGGATCAGGCTAACAGCGAGACTGAACCTGAATGTTCGAGCCTGTATCATGAAACGATACAACATAGAGTATGCAGTCAGTACTTGGAGTATACTGAGTATTCAAGGTAAGTAAAAACGAATAGTTAAAACACATAAGAGTTCGTAAGAATAGGACAGCATGATCGTAAAGTAAATATCATAATGTAAATATAAGGGCTCAAGGTTTTCAAACCATTCGCAATCCAATCATAATCATAGTCATAAGAGAAAACTTTATCAAACATAACTTAAGCCAAAGTAACATAAACATAACCATGCATAAATCATGAGGAACAATGGAAGTACTCATCTTAACCGACACCATCATGATAGAGCCTTACATGATGCCCCACTATTTCTCCTAAGTGGTTAGGACCGTCCCCGGCTTGCCAGGAAGGGGACATGCATGCGAGGTGATATCACAGGGATCCATATATATATATATATACACACCCCTATGGTGGCACGTAGTTCTGAGACCATGGGGTTTACCTGAACACCTGGTATATTCGGTGCTAGACACTGCTATGATCGTTTGAAATTGACCCTTCTAAGAACTTATACGAATATTTAATTGGTAAAGAGGCTCTTAACTCAAATTTTTGCTAGAGGTTCCTTATGACCTTAATTTGCATGTAATGCACTTCTTATACTTAAGAATTGATCTTAACACCTTGTTTCCATAAATTAATCAGGCTCGGGTCTATTCATATATTTAGAATAGTTCCAAACTTAGCCTAAGATTTTCAACAAACTATTAGAACCAATGACCCATCTAACAGGTCGTGGTAACAAACAATGGACTGTTGGTCCGACCGTTGGTTTTCCCCATTCTTCCTTTGAAATTCTCTTAATCTTCTTCAACGACCAGTTCAATCAAGCCGCTGTTCGTACAATCCCTAGTGGATTCTAGGCAAATTTCTGATAGCTCTCTGGTCATGAAACAATGAGCACCTCCAACGACCCGTTGGACCCTACAACGAACCATACTGAGGTTCGTTATTTGGTTATGGTATTATTTTCCTACTGCAAACCTCAGCTCTAACCTAAGAAACTTTTAAGGTGTTACATTATCTCTCCCTTGGGAACATTCATCCTCGAATGTGGGTTAAACATCCTAAAAGGCTGGGAAAAGAAATTGCAATCCTATATACCGAACATCTAAAGCTGAAAGCTGACGGAGTGACTGACTCAGGACTTATACACATGGCTGAACTGATTTCATGAATCATACATACATGCTAAAACATGAAAGGAGCTGAGAGACATGAACTATACATGAAAGCTGAATAGAGTACTAAGGAGGAAACTGATACCTAAAGCTAGAACTGAGCCGGAAGGGAAAAGATACAGGTTCTTAGCCATTATATCTGCGCCAGCCTCCCATGTAGCTCCCTCAATAAGATGATTTCTCCACAGAACCTTTATCGAGGCTACTTCCTTAGTTCTCAACTTACGAACCTAATGATCAAGGACCTCGATTGGTTCTTCCTCATAGGTAAGGTTGTCCTTCACCCTAATTCCCTCTACCTGAACCACTAAAGATGGATCTCCGATGCATTTCTTCAACAAGGACACATGAAACACCAGATGCACCGAAGCTAACTCCGTTGAAAGCTCTAACTCATAGGTAAGCTTTCCAACATGTCTCACAACTCTATATGGCCCAACATACTAGGGGCTAAGCTTGCCCTTCTTTCCGAACCTCAAAGAATCAAGAAATCTCTACTTGCCTCAAAACGAAGCTCAAGCATCAAATTACGAATTTGCCCTTCTGTAACACGTCCGAATGATCAAAATCTAGTCAAATATGTATTCTATATAAGAAAATAAAATCATGGATACCCATATTAATATACTTCTATTCCGAGCCCGAAAAATCAACCCAAAAGTCAACCCCGAGCTCGCAAGGGAAAAACTGAAATATTGTTTGAAAATCATGTTACCATAACGTAAAGAACTCAAATATGAAATCCAAAATGGAGCTCAAATCGTCTTTGAATTCACTAAAATATGGTTTCTTAACTTTAGACTCAAAATCCTAAATTTTCTCTAATAAATTCACGAATAAAAATGAAAACCAACTAAAGAAATCATGGAGAAATGCCAAAATAAGGATTAGATACTTACACCCTCATTAAATAGAAAAGAATTCCGCAAAAATCACTCAATTCCGATCCTTAGAACTCCAAATATTCCCAAAATACAAAATAAACACAGTTTGTGCAAAAATACATTGTTCAGGTAACTATATAGGGCTGCACCAGCAACATTAATTTTCACTAAAATGGTCATAACTTCATCATACAAACTCAAAATGCGACGATTCTTTTTTCTATAATTCCTAAATAATGATAAGGACCTACTCGTTCAATAAAAACTCTATTTGGTGCTCGTTTGCCCCATCAAACATCATTTTTGCTTGGTTAAGAATTATTTCATCTTTTGCAATAAAATCTGATCTTGACTTATCAAAATTGCACCAAACTTTTCAGATAACTCCTATAATTCATGGTAAGAATTTTAAAAGTCTCGAAATAATTTTTTGATATCAAAAATTAAAAACGAACCTCTAATTTGTCACATTTTGTGCTTAAAATCATGCTAAAGCACACAAAACGTTCAAATCCATGCGAAACTCATTCAGAATCCTCCGATCACAAACCAAACATACAATTCAATCACAATACACATTCCATATCTATTGGAATCATCAAATCACCGATGTGAGTTCGTTTTGGTCGAAAGTTGACCGTGGTCAAACTTAGCTTCCTTAAAGCACATCAATTCAACCAAAGGTTCAAATCACTCCAGAACGCCTCGGGATCCATGCAAACTAGTCGAACTAAGTCATAAATCACCATCCGAAATTAACAAAGCTCCCATAATCCAAATTCGAGCTCGTTAACCTAAAATGTTGACTTTGGTCAGACCTCTCAAACTTCAAACCTTCCAAAAATCAAAAATCTTATCCAATCTTTATTGGATCATCTCGGGAATGGTGTCATCCATCTCCGCAAGTCATAAATAGCAAAATAAAGATACGAAAATGTTCAAACTAGGGAAACGGGTTAAAAATCACAAAATGGCCATGTGGGTTGTTACACTTCCAGGCTTGGCTAATAACTAGAACTTCTACATACCTAACACTTATGGAAGGGTTAGGGAGTTATCCTAAATGTACACATTTTAACCATCATTTCCATCATGGGGGGAACATTCATAGGGCTTTGAGTAAGGAAATTATGAGCATGACTTGTGCAAGAAATCTAAGTTGGGCATATACTTGATATAACACGATCTTATGAGCCGATAAGAAAAATCTTAAGGACTGAGTCCATAGAGCTGAGCATGCTGAGAGACATGAGTTTACATACATAACGAGGGCCATGACATGAAGCTAAGTTTTATGTAATCATGGAAGAAGACTAGAATCACCATCTGAAGTAGTTATTTCTCATTCTATGAATCTGAGTAGGAATACACGTAAGGGGTACTTGGAACTTAGACATGGGAATAGCATGTTCACATACGGCATGAGTAGAGTATCGCATAGACTGAAGTATGGAAAGACACCTAAATAAGCGTGGATCAATCTCCCATAGTTACTGATCATGTACCTTCACACTTGAAACTCAAGGCTTGACCTGGTCCTTCACCTTATAATCTCCCCCTTAGCTTAAAGGTCATCATTCTGAGGATTGGATCCCCTTCTTAAGGCCAAGCAGAAATCACTATCTCTTGATTTCTCATTCGCCTCTAAGACTATCACGGAAGGCTTCATACTTCTCCTATCGTACTCCCCCACTCTTTTTGTTCCTTACTTCAAGTTCACGAATTCTTCTACCTTAACTTCTCTTAACTCCTACAGGGAGAAATAATTCGAGAGTGCCTCTTATTCCACTGACTGGCGTTATGCTTTGGAGTATGTGAATACAAAAGTTAAAAGGATAGAAAGATATTTCATCGCACGACATAGATCATGAAAGAAGGAAAATTTCCTAAAACGTTTCATAGCCTCTTCGTCATAAGTCTAGCGTGCTTCACATACATGAAAAAGACTCTACTTAACGCGGCTTTCAGACACCCTAGAACACTTCAAAACCTAATGTTCTTATACCAAGTTTGTCATGACCAGGAAATAGGCCCAAATAGAGACACGGGACAAAGAACCCCGAGAGGATCCAAGTTGACCCATGGAATGAACATGGCATCTAAAGCTCGGCATAATAAATGTGGAAAAGTCTAACATGAAATAGCAAAAGTCTGACAATATAATAACATCTGAACATCTTAATACATAACACAATTCTGAAGCTGAATACATACTATGTCTGATAAGCCTCTACATACTGATGAGTTGATGGGATAAGACCCCAATTAACTCACTAAAGACTGAAATTGAAAACACTGAACATAAGCTAGAAAAAGGGTCCACGAAGGATGAGGACTCACCAACTCTAGTTGAGGGATGCAAACTCTGAGGATCAGGCTAACGGAAGGACTGAACCTGAATGTTTGAACCTGTATCAAGAAATGATACAGCATAGAGTATGCGGTCAATACTTAGAATGTACTGAGTATGCGAGGTAAGTAAAAATGGAAAGTTAAAATATATTAAGAGTTCATAAGAGTAGGACAGCATCGTCATAAATTAAATATCATAATGTAAACATAAGGGCTCAAGGTTTTTAAACCATTCGTAATCCAATCATAATCATATTCATAAGAGAAAACTTTATAAAACATAACTTGAGCCAAAGTAACATAAACATAACCATGCATAAATCATGAGGAACAATTGAAGGACTCGTCTTAATCGATACCATCATGATAGAGCCTTACATGATGCCTCACTATTTCGCCCAAGTAGTCGGACCGTCCACGGCTTGCAAGGCAGGGGGACGTGCATGCGTGGTTATATTACAGGGATTCAATAATAAATAAATAAATAAATAAATAAATAAATAAATATATATATATATATATATACCTATGTTGGCACGTAGTTCTGAGAATACAAGATTTATCTGAATGTCGGGTCTACTCGGTGCTAGACACTGCTCCCAAAAACATGTACATGAGGGCTTATATCATAATCGTAAAATCATTCATGAAGTTCATGGACAAATAAATAATAATATGATGGATCCCACTTGAAATACATGATTAGCTATGAATAAGGGCGCGTGAATCGGCCAATAGTCATAAATTCAGAAATCATGAAATCCATATAGACTTGTTAAACATGTATATACTTGATATTCATAAATCCATAATGAATCTTGAGAGAAATTATATCATAAATCATAAATCATAATTTAGGGCTTAAGAAGATCAAGATCATAATGGAACCATAAATTGACTTTTCATGAAGCTTACATAATTGGGCATAATTTAATTAGAAGTTGTAAGTATAGTTAATAATCAAAATAACTATAAAATTTGTCCATAGATTATAAAACATGATGTGATACATAAATGGAATTTACCCACAGATAGATCATCGAGAATCTCACAAGAATTAGAATAAACCCCATAAGATCATGAAACTTGAATCTAGGAGTGGAATTCATGGAATCAAGAAGAACTTAGAGCATGAGAGTGAAAGAAACTCTCATTTATAGCCTCACATACCTGGGTTGATGATCCTTGACTTTCCTTGAAGAGTCCAAGAAGATTTGAAGAGGTTAAATAAGAACCCTAGCTCCTTTCTTGAGAGAAAATCCAACTATTAATCTTTTGAAGAGGGTGAGGATTTAGATTAGGTTAATCCTTTTTATCTGACCTTAAGGAATCCCAAAATGATGTCATTTACGAGTTAGAAACATAGGAGTTTACTAAAATACCCCCAAATTGCCAAAAAAAGACCTGGAACTGGCAGTTCCAGCGACCAACAGGACGGGTCGTTGGTTGCTAGGTCGGCCCGTTCTGAGGTTCATTATTTGCCTGTTGCTGCTCCACTAAACTGATCATAACTTTTTACTCTAAACTCCGATTGATGCAAGGTTGGGTGTGTTGGAAAGAAGACTCCAAGGTCTTCAATTTGAGGTGCTGAATCACCCAAAAACATTTTGTTAAATGATATCTATGGTTGTTTGAATTTACCTTTGTAAGAACTTATACGAACACTTAATCGGTAAAGAGGCTCTCAACTCAACTTTGTACTAGAGGTTCCTTATGATATTAATTTACATGTAATGCACTACTTATACTTAGGAATTAATCTTAACACCTTGTTTCCATAAATTAATTAGGCTCGGATCTATCCATATACCTAGAATGGTTCCAAACCTAGCCTGAGATTTTCAACAAACTAGCAGAACCTATGATCCATCTAATGAGTCGTGGTAACAAACAACGAACCATTGGTCCATATATTGGTTTTCCCCGTTCTTCCTTCAAAATTCTCTTAATCTTCTTGAACAATCACAAATAACGATCAGTTCAACCAAGCCACGGTCCGTACAATCCCCTCATGGGTTCTGGGTAAATTTCTAACAGCTCTTTGGTCATGAAACAATGAGCACCTCCAACGACTCATTGGACCCTACAACAAACTGTACTGAGGTTCATTGTTTGGTTCTGATATTATTTTACCTGTTGCAAGCCTTGGGTCTGACCTAAGGAACTTTAGGGTATTACAGGCAACTATTTGTTGGTGAAAGGGAGAGAGAGATAGCTCTTAAGGGACTTGAAATTTCTATCAAAAATAAAGAGTTAAATCTGATTATCCTTAGCCTTAGAAGGACCCTCTTAGACCACCCCTTTTTCTTCCATTTCTAGCCACATATTGCTATTAGGTGATGTACCTACTTAGTGCTTTAAGCTGGTCAAAAGGTCTAAGTAGGTGATGAACCTAGCTGGACATTTTAATTTGATTGTTAGGCTTGTATAGATTGGGTTTGAATGTCGATTCTTCTAATTTTCCTGTCTACTTTTTTTCCACTTAGTATGGTCCATAATTTGGTTCATTAGTCTAAGTAGGTGATGTATCTACTTAGCCATTTTAACTTGGTCCATTTAGCATAAGTAGGTAATATATAGCAATCATGTCACGTACTTTATTTCATTTTTCAAATTTTAAAAGAGAGAGACGATGGAATGTTTTTATGATATTGAAACTTAGAATCATATAAGAAGAATGCATGATTTAGGAACCTTCTACCGGGTCCTGGAACAAGTGTTCGTATTTAGAATTCATGTCCTTTTCTTCTTCCTATGTGGCCTATTCAGTATTTTGGATCCTCTATAAAATTTTCATGGAGACTATGTCTTTAGTTCTAAGCTTCTAGACTTGCCAGACAATAATGGATATGGGGATTTCCTCAAATGCTAAGTCCTCAATGATTTTAGTATCTTCTAGTGGCATAGTAAAGTGCATATCTCCCACACATTTCAGAACATAGATACATAAAATCTTTTTTGATAATTCAAGAGAAAGTCACGGCGAGATGAGCCTTTTATCATTATATTAGGTGTCAAGTCAAAGTGCAGCGATGTATGCCGCCGAGAAATACTGGTTTATCAAAGCTAATTCTGGAGGTAACTCCACTTCATAGGCTACTTGGCCTACCCTTCGCAAGATTTTGTAAGGCCCTATACACCTTAGACTCATCTTTCCTTTCTTTCCAAATTGCATAATACCCTTCACAGGAGAAACTTTTAGAAACACCCCATCATCTAGTTCAAACTATAAATCCCTATGCCACACATTTGAATAAGATTTCTAGTGACACTAAGTGGTCTTCAATCGCTTTTGTATCAGTTTACTTTTTCCATTGCCTGGTGAACTGGATTATTCCTAAGTAACTCTACTTCATACACTCCAAACCAGCCAATAGGGGACCTATATCATCGCCTCAGATGGTTTCATTTTAATGTAGGAGTGATAACTATTATTATATACAAATTCAATAAGGGGAAAATATTCATCCCAGTTGTCTTTGAAATCTAAGGCACACATTCTCAACATAACTTTACGTGTCGAAATAACACATTCTGCTTGTCCATCTGTCTAGGAGTTAAAAATAGTGCTAAGATTTACTTGTGTACCTAAACCTTTCTAGAAAGGTCTCTAGAAGTGTGCTTAAAAGTAGGAACCTCTATCAAATATAATGGATAATGGAGTCCTAGGTTTTCGCATTGTCTCTTTGATATATAATATTGCATGGTCCTCAGCAAAATCGGTAGTATTTAGTGTTAGAAAGTAAATTGATTTCGTTAGTTAGTGTACAATCTCCCAAACTAAGTCATTCTTATGAAAAGAGCAGGGAAAACCTGTCACGAAGTCCATATTCTCATTTACACTTGGGAATATCAACACTTTACATCAAGCCATCAGGCCTCTGATGCTCTTCCTTTACCCATTGGCAATTTGGATATATACTACATATTCTGTTACATTCTTTTTCATGTTGTCCCACCAGTAGAACTCTTTAAGGTCATGATACATTTTTGTGGAGACCGGATGAATAGAAATACGGCCAATGATGTTCCACAAGCATAATCTTTTCCTGAAGTCCTGCAACATTAGGAACATATAATCTACCTTGGCACCTTAAGGTGCCATTTTCTACGAGCTCAGATGTTGTGATTTTATGCTGATAGATTCATATTTGTACTAAAGTAACATAGATCATCAAATTGATTTTATTTTACCTCTGTTACTAAAGAAGATTCAGCACTATTCTGAATAATTACTCCACCATATTTAGAGTCTAAGAGTTAATCTGTGAATGTCCTTGGCCATCTCTTCTTTTTGCAAAAAAGTATGCTAGGCTGCCCATAGACATTTGACTAAGATCATTGACCAAAATATTAGCTTTACCTAGGTTATAGAGGATATAAACATCATAGTCTTTTAATAATTCTAGTTGTCTCCTCTACCTCAAGTTCAATTCCTTCTATTTAAAGATATACTGCAAACTCTTGTGATCAGTGAATATATCAACATGAATCCCATATAGATAGTGAGACCACATCTTTAATGCAAATACCACTATTTCCAATTTTAGATAATGTGTCAAATAATCATTTTCATTCTTTTTGAGTTGTATAGAAGTATATGTAAGTATCTTACTGTGCTGCATCAGTATACAGCCCAAGCCAACACTGGACGAATCATAATAGACAACATATCTATCCGTGCCTTTGGTCAAGGTAATATTGGTATAAATATCAATCTATCCTTCAACTCCTAAAATCTTTTTTCACAAGTATCCAACTATTGGCACTTGGTCTCTTTTCTGCGTTAACTTGGTTAATGGAGAAAATATAAAAGAAAAGCCTTTAGAAAAACCTTCCGCAATAACCTGCTAGCCCTAAGAAACTATGTACCTCTATGGATGTCATAGGTCTTGGTCAATTCTTTACAACCTCAATTTTTTTGAAAATCCACGCTAATACCTTCACTAGAGACCACATGCCTGAGAAATGCTACCGTATCCAAATAAAACTCGCATTTAGCGAATTTGGTACATAGTTGGTGATCTTGGAGTCTCTACAATATTTACTTGTGATGATTTGCATAGTTTTCTTTACTACATGAATATATGAGAATATCATATATAAATACAATTGCAAATAGGTCAAGAAAGGGTTTGATAATCCTACTCATAAGATCCATGAAGACTGTTGGGGCATTTGATAAGCCCAAGGACATGATGATAAATTCAAAGTTCCCATATCTATTCTGCAAAGCTATGTTTGGAATATTTTCTTTACTGATCTTTAACTGATGATATTCGAACATCAAATCAATCTTTCAAAAACCTATGGAATGCTGCAACTAGTAAAATAAGTTTTTTATCCTAGAAAGTGAATATTTGTTCTTTATGGTGACTTTATTTAGTTATGCGTAGTCAATACACATCCACAATGAGCCATCATTCTTACGTACAAATAGTATGAGCGCACCCTAGAGGGATATTCTAGGTTGGATAGACCTTTTGTCTAGAAGATCTTTCAATTATTCTTTCTGCTCTTTCTACTCTGTTGGGGCTATTCTGTAAGGTGGAATAGATATGGATTGGGCATCAAGATTCACAATCCATACCAAAATCTATGTTCCTATCTGGTGGAAGTCTAGAAAGTTCCTCAGGGAACACTTTAGGATATTCACTTGCCATAGGCACAGATTGAAGAGTAGGTGCCTCCTTTTCAAAATTAAGGCCACTTACTCAATTCAGGTGATATAAACACCTTTTAAAAATTATCTCTCTTTCCTTGAGATTGGAAATAAACATACCCAAAGGCATCAAAAAATTACACTGGCTCTCTAGGACTGGCTCGCCGTGAAATTGAAATTGCACAACCTTAGCTCGACAATCAATTGTGGCATAACAAAGAATAGCCAATCTATGTCCATGATGAGATCAAAGTCAACCATTTTGAGTTCATTCAGATCTATCGTAGTATCTCAACTACTTACTGTAATTGTACAATTATGATAAACCTGCATAGCTATAACTGACTCCCAAACTAGAGTCTATACTACAAACAATTCCCACCACTTTTCTGACTCTACCATAAATTTTCTAGCATTATATTGAGTAGCATATGGTGTAGACACGTAATTTTTGACACTGCTTAATTTTTATATTATTTTAGCGTTAAATTTTGGATTACGGTTATTCTTGATTTTAACTTTTTAGTAGGTTTTTGTTCGTTGAAAAATTACAAACTACTCTTTTTTCTTCTTTCTCAGATTATACATTTTTTTATCTTATTTTATAAAAGAAAGAAGATAATTTTAAAAAAAAGTATTTTTTATTTTTTATCTAGCTTTTAGTTAAGTGTTTTTCAATCTTTCTTTAATTATCTAGAATTCACATTTTTGTTTTATTTTATTTTATTATGTTGTTTTTTTAATTTTATTTTATAGATAATATTATTATTATTATTAAAAAAAAAGATGGAATCTTCTAAATTTACCAATCTCACTCCTCCTAAAAGTCTCACCCAAAAACTGATATCTAAACTCCCCCCACCCTCACGTTTTTCTCCTCTTTCTCTCTTCCCCCACCCTAAAACTCTCATCCAAAAAACTCACCCAAAATTCCACACGTTTTTTTATTCCCACACCCTAAAAACTCTCAACCAAAAAATTAATCACACTCCCCACATCCCCATCTTCCACCCACACACAACAACGATATAAACACATAACAGATGCAGATAGAAAGATACAAAAACACATACAGATATAGAGAAAAAAATAACGGATAGAGAGAAAAAAAATGAAAAATAAAAAAGAAGAAAGTCGAGGTCTTGTTGCTCTTGGTTAGATTGTTGCTCCAATTTTTGGCTAGTAAAAGGTTCCCTCTTATTTTATCTATTTTTTTCATATATATGAATTTGATTGTATTTGCATCTCCAATTCCATTGAATTATGTTATCAAGAAACATATTATTAAATTATTTATCTGTTTATTCACTTATATTTAAATTTATATATTTGGATAGTGATTTAGATAATGAATATCTGGTTGAATTAATTTTTTTTTGAAGTATATTTTGTAAAAATAAATAAATAAATAAGTAAAATAATAATAGAAAAATAACTAATAGTAGTCTTCTTTTCTTTTTCACGAATTTTAAAATTGTTAAGTTTTAAAAGACATAACCTTTTTTTCTTATTTTTGTTGTTGAGAAATATAAAACTAAAAAAGTTTAAATTTTAATGAATATGAACAATTAATTTTTACAGATAGTTTTAAATTTTAAAATAATAAAAATAAACTACCAAAAAAACAGGAACGAAAAAAAAAACAGAAGTAAGAAAGAAGAGAAAGGAAAAGAAAATAAAAGAAAAAAATAAAATAAAAATTATAAATAGAACAAAAAAATATGAAAACAAAAGTTTAAAAGAAAAGAACAGAGGGGAAAAATAAAAAAGATGGAAAAAAGAGAACAGAAGAAAAGAAAAGGAAAGGAAAAAAAAAAGAGAAAGAAACGATAGTAAAAAAAACAGAAACAAAGAAAAGGAAAAAAAACAGAAAAGAGAAAAGGAATGGCAGAAAAAAAATCAGGGAAAGAGGAAAGCTATTTTTGTGGTGAGTCAATTTTGGTAAAAGGTAATACTTAATTTTTATATACTTTAATTATTTCAATTATCGGAGATCAATGTTTAAGTTATTTAACTATCTTTGATAATAATAATAATAATAATAATAATAATAATAATAATAATAATAATAATAATAATAATAATATTTAGTTCGAATTAAGAATATTATTTCATATTTTTGACACGCCTAAAAAATAAAAACTAAAAAAAATCAAGAATGCAGTTACGCATCTTGACCAATTTATTTTAATAATTAAAGTTTGAATCAAATCAAGTCGTGTAGATAGAATTTAGTAGGTGTAGTGCACGAAACTATTGAATGTCAAGACCAAGTATGCTGTTATGCATCTTGGTTGACACTGTTAAAAGTTCAAGAATATTAAAGTGAAATCATAGGCATAATTAACATATACATAAGTTATTCAAAATTAATTTAAGCAAGACATAGGTTGATAAAGCGACCGTGCTAGAACCATGGGACTCGAAGGGTGCCTAACACCTTTTTCTCGGTCAACAAAATTCCTTATCCGAATTTTTAGTTCGCAGAGCTATAATAAAAGAGTCAACTTTCTTTTAGTTATGGATTCAATAAGGTGATTTGGAACACCATAACTCAAATTCAAGTGACAACTCTGTAAGTAATAAAAATCATCCCTATTCAAAATCGTCACATCAATTGAAAAAATCCTTATTCTCCGTCCCTCGTCGGAAAAAGGGATGTGACATCTCTAGTGACTCTGCTGCGGAATAACCAGAATTCGAGCTTTACTATAGTAACTCATGCTTGGCTTTTATTATTATTGTTTGAATATATTGTGTGTATATTAGCTAAATGTGCTACTTGTTGTTCTTTTATCACTTTAATATTGAACTGTATTTATATGTCTGCTCTCACATACTCCCCCCCCTCCCCCCCCCCCCCCAGGTCTTTAAAAACACTTCACACACAATCATAGGAATGCAATTATGCATCATACTTTCTTTTGAGATAAAACTGGAGTGTCTTGGCACCTGGTGAAATATTATAGTCACACATGTTAGACGGGGTTAGACCAACAATTGAATCAGAATAAAGCTGCTACCGATACGTTGCCCCTCTCCAGCTTGAGTTGTCCGCTCCAGTGAGCCAGTCTAGATACCTTTTTTCCATAAGCTTGGACTAGTAAAACTGAAACACAGACATGGTTATTCTTAGTAGGCTCCGCTTATTTGCATCATTTGTATTTGACTTAATGGGGCTCGGCACAGGGGTCGGGTCTGTCTAGGACAGGAACCCGACTTTCAAGATCAATATGTTCATGATTATGTGTTTCTTGCTATATTATTTGGAAGGCTTTGTCGAAATGTTGACGGGCATAAAGGTGAATTAATTAAACTAAATAAGGAAAAAGAGAAAATATTTCCTCTAGTATTTATGAAATATACTCATTTGATGGTAAAATCTCAAATTGAATAATTCAAAATATTTTTATTATTATTATTATTATCGTTATTATGGGTTTAAATAAAATGTTCGAAACAAATAAAATTTTTCAATAAGTCCAATTTTGCTAGTGGCATGAACTGTGCATACCTGATTCTTACTTTGATGAGATACATACGCAACCCTCTCTAGTGATCTTTATTAAAAAAATTTAAAAAAAATAATAAAACCTTTAATATTTTTCCTTATTCAATAATCAAAAAAAATTATTTCCATGATTTTTCTTTTTATTTTTTTAAAAGTTTTTTAATCCTCTTATTCAAAAATCACAAAAAAAAATTATTTCTTAGCTGAAGATTCAGAAAAAAAGAGTTATTTACTTTATTTTCAAGTTTGAGAACTATGTACACCTGATTCTTACCTCGATGAGATACGTAATCAGCTCTCCTCGATTTCGGTGATCCTTAATAAAAGAGAAAAAAATTCTTCTTATTCAAAAAAAATTTCGATGCTTATTCAAAAGCAAAGAAAGAAAAAAGAAAGTTTCTATTTTTATTCGAAAAGTCTCTTGACTTGGTTGGTACCAACATACTTAGAAGTATGCATGAAAAATATGTGTTAAATTATTTGATAAAGAGGGTCAACTCAGTTATGAACAATAAAATCTTCCGGTACCTCTTGATTGTACTTAAGTGCCACTATAGAAATTTTCTCGCTTAAAGTTAGGGTTAAAATAAATCAAACCTCATCGTTTCATGTGTATTGTGTGATGAGCTTTAGATTAAAAATTCAATGTCATTGTTTTGTGGATCTAAAACTTGGCCCGAATATATTTTGACACAAAATTTTGAGGAACATTTAATTTAGAAAAGGATTATAGACTTTCGTTGATCCGATTGTGTCTTTGAAGCCTACAAATGACATGTGATCCTTAGAGTTGCCCTCTTATTTGGATAACCATATCTTAACTTTTTTTTTTTGAGTGCATAAATGTATACCTTTTTTGGCTCTACCTTCCTGAGCGCACTGATAAAAATTTAAGTTGGGTGATGAAGCAAAAACAAAAGATACAAAAGTCCTCAAAATAAATAAAAAATAATAAAATTATGAAAAAAACAGTTGCAAAAAATGAAGAGAAATTCTCCAACAAGAAAAGAAAAGAACACAAAAAAAAGGTCCAACAAAGAGGAAAAGTTCAAAAACAAGAAACAAAACATATTCCTCGAGGAAACGAAAAAGGAAAAAAAAAAGAAAATGAGAAGTAGCAGTAAAGCAACTGAAGATCTAGTTTGAAAATGCAAAACATTGGGAGCATGGTGTTATGCTTAAGGAGGGAATAGTCATTCTATCTCAAATGAATATTCTACCCATCTCTAAGCCTACATTACAAGCCATTAAAAAGTCCTACTTGATCCCATTTTGAATGTTCTCAAATTAGCAAATACTTACATGAAGACCAAACATATGATAATCTCATCTGCATGCATTGAATATCTTTCTGAGTGTGAGTGACTTTCAGGACGTCCTATGATCTAAATGCTTCTATTGTGTGTGAATAGAACTTTATTTGTAGTAATGACACTTGAAACATGAGGATAAGAATAATTCTAAATCCTTGATTGAGGCAAGAAGAACATATCTTGTCAATACGTAAGTATGTTTGAGGTACAATTCGAAACTATAGGAATTACATCTAAGTTGACCCCAAATTTTTTGAAAGGAGCTGGTGGTTATTCCTATGCATAATACTCATTGTTGGTACCAACTGAAGTCAAGACATACTCAACCAATAAATTAATTTTTTTCTCTTTATTTTTAGCATTCGTTATAAAAGACCTTCAATTAAAAAAAAATTAATGAACAAAATTAGAGTATATTTTTAAATTGTAGATTCCACAACCTCCGAGAAGACGCTTTCTCCAGTTTTATTTTCTCATAAATAATTGTTGATTATGATGACACTCACAATAATTTTCTATTAAAACTGGGGCAAAAAAATTTCTCCTTGTTGTTGGTCTTTGAGATTTAATTAGTTTAGTAGGACTCTCCTGGATAATGAGATTTAGTTTAGCAGAACCCTCTTGGATAATATGATTTAGTATAGCAGGACCCTCCTGAAAAATGGGATTTAACTTGTCAGGACCATCCTACATATTGAGATTTAGTATAGCAAGAGCCTCTTGAAAAATGGGATTTAGTATACCAGGACACTCCTGGATAATGAGATTTAGTTTAGCAGGACCCTCCTGGATAATGTGATTTAATATAGCAGGACCCTCTTGAAAAATGGGATTTAATTTGTCAGAACTCTCCTAGATAATGAGATTTAGTATAGCAGAACCCTCCTAAATAATGAAATTTCATTTAGCGGGACCCTCCTGGATAATAAAAATTTGTATAGCAGGCCCCTTCTGGAAAATGGGATTTAATTTGTTAGAACCCTCCTGGATAATTGGATTTAGTATAGCAGGACCCTCCTGGAAAATGAGATTTAGTATAACAGGACCCCCCTGGATAATGGGATTTAGTATTGCAGGACCCTTCTGGATAATGAAATTTAGTATAGCAGGACCCTCCTAGATAATGAGATTTAGTATAGCAGAACCCTCCAAGATAATGGGATTTAGTATAACAGGACCTTCCTGAATAATGGAATTTAGTATAGCAAGACCCTTCTGAATAATTGGATTTAGTATAGCAGCACCCTTCCGGATAATAGGATTTAACATAGCAGGACCCTCCTGTATAATGGGATTTAGTTTAGCAGGACTCTCCTGGATAATGAAATTTAGTTTAGCATGACTCTCCTAGATAATGACATTTAGTTTAGTAGGACCCTCCTGGATAATGGTCTGTAGTATCAGGGTGCTCGTGAAGAAAAGATTTACCTTCAACATTATAAGCATTGTGAAGTATGCGATACAAAATTGAAGTGTCACCCAATGTCCTGATAGGCGAACTAAGAAATAAAATTTCCTTCACTTTAAACTGGAGCAAAATTTTTGTTTTCTTTTCTTTTGGTTGTTTTGATCTTAGGAATCTTTTGGGAGAATAAAAAAGAAATCCTCATTTTCAAGCTCACAAGCCCGTTTGAGTAACCAGAGTTAAAAGCGGAATAGCACTTTGAAGGTCAAGATTCCGGTGAAAATCTCAAGGAAGATTCAAGAGAAGATGCATATATAGGATTCTATACTTGTATTTTCTTTTAGATTGTAGTTTGATTTTTTATTTTCTGATGTAATGACGTGAGCGGCGGACCAAAGCCTCGATGGGACCTCGCTCGATTCTCCAACTCATATTTAATCAGCCTCTTACTCCTCGAACTACACGTGACCCGACTCTCTTATAACCCGAGATATGTAGGCTGCCCAAAAATCAGAGCTCAGTCACATATTTTTCTGCTTTTCTTTCCCTTTTTAAATAACAGTCAGGTCAAAATTTGTCTCGCTGTCTACTTCTTTGTCTGAAAACTCTGGTTGTTTCCAGTCAAAGAGGGCAAGTTGTAGACACGTAATTTTTTACCCTTCTTAATTTTTATATTCTTTTAGCATTAAATTTTCTATTACTATTATTCTTGATTTTAACTTATTAGTAGGTTTTTGTTCGTTGAAAAATTATAAACTATTTTTTTTCTTTCTTAGATTATACATATTTTATTTTATTTTATAAAAGAAAGAAAATAATTTTAAAAATATTTTTTATTTTTTATCTAGCTTTTAGTTAAGTATTTTTCAACATTTCTTTAATTATCTAGAATTCATATTTTTATTTTATTTTATTTTATTATGTTATTATTTTTATTTTTATTTTTATTTTATAGGTAACGTTATTATTATTAAAAAAAAAAGATGGAATCTTCTAAATTTACCAATCTCACTCCTCTTAAAACTCTCAGCTAAAAACTGATCCCTAAACTCCTCCTCCACCTCGACGTTTTTTTCTCCTTTTTTTCTCTTCACACACCCTAAAAACTCTCACCCAAAACCCCACACGTTTTTTTATTCCCACACCCTAAAAACTCTCAACTAAAAAATTAATCCCACTCCCTCACATCCTCATCTTACGCCCACACACAAAAATGATATAAACACACAACAGATGCAGATACAGAGATACAAAAACACATGAGATACAGAGAAAAAAATAACGAACAAAGAGAAAGAAAGAAAGAAAACAAGAAAAGAAGAGAGTCGAGTTCCTGTTGCTCCAGTTTTTGGCTAATAAAAGGTTCCCTCATATTTTATCTATTTCTTTTCATATATATGAATTTGATTGTATTTGCATCTCCAATTCCACTAAATTATGTTATCAAGAAACATGTTATTAAATTATTTGTCTGTTTATTCACTTATATTTGAATTTAACATATTTGAATAGTGATTTAGGTAATGAATATCTGGTTGAGTTAAAAAAATTTTCTTAAGTAGGTTTGGTAAAAAAATAAGTAAAATAATAATAATAAAAAAATAGCTAATAATAGTTTTCTTTTCTTTTCCACGAATTTCAAAATTGTTAAGCTTTAGAAAATATAACTTCTTTTTCTTAATTTTTTTACTGAAAAAAATATAAAACTAACAAGGTTTAAAATTTAATGAATATGAACAACTAATTTTTATGGATTATTTTAAATTTTAAAATAATAAAAATAAACTACCAAAACAAACAGGAACCAAAAAAATAGAAGTAAAAAAGAAGAGAAAGGAAAAGAAAAATAAAAGAAAAGAATAATAAAAATAATAAATAGAAAAAAAAATGAAAACAGAAGTTTAAAAAAAAGAACAGAAAGAAAAAAGAAAAAAAAACAGAAGAAAAGAAAAGAAAAGGAAAAGAATAGAAAAAAAAAGAATAAAAAAAGAAAGAAAAGATAGTAAAAAAAAAGAAAAAAAAAACAGAAAAGAAAAAAAAACCAAAAAAAAAAAAAAAAACAGAAAAGGAAAAAGGAATGGCAGAAAAAATAATCAGGAAAAGAGGAAAGCTATTTTTGTGGTGAGTCAATTTTTGTAAAAGGTAATACTTAATTTTCGTATAGTTTAATTATTTTAATTATAGAGATCAATGTTTGAATTATTTAATTATCTTTGCTAACTTTAATTCTATTAAAATATTATTTCTTTATATATAGTGGGAGAAGAAATTCGATTATTGTTATTATTGTTATTATTATTATTATTATTATCATTATTATTATAATTATTATCATTATCATTATGTATGATTATTATTATTATCATCATTTTTATTGTTATTATTATTATTATTATTATTATTATTATTATTATTATTATTATTATTATTATTATTATTATTATTGCTGTTGTTGTTGTTGTTGTCATTATTTTTTTTGTTTTTATTATTATTATTATTATTATTATTATTATTATTATTACTATTATTATTATTGTTATTGTTATTGTTATTGTTATTGTTATTGTTATTGTTATTATTATTATCATTGTTATTGTTATTATTATTATTTTGGGATTAAATTTGTTCGAATTAAGAATACCATTTCATATTTTTGGCATGCCTAAAAAAATAAAAAATAAAAAAAATCAAGAATGTGGTTACGCATCTTGACCTTATTTTAATAATTTAAAGTTTAAATCATACTAAGATGTGTAGACAAAATTTAGTATGTGTAGTGCACGAAAGAAAGAAAGAAGTTACGCTTCGAAACTATTGAATGTCAAGACCAAAAATGTAGTTACATATCTTGATTGAGACTGTTAAAAGTTCAACAATATTAAAGTAAAATTATAGGCATAATTGATGTATACATAATTTATTTAAGATTAATTTAAGCCAGACATAAGTTGATAAAATAACTGTGCTAGAACCACATGACTCGAGGGGTGCCTAACACCTTCCCCTCGGTCAACGAAATTCCTTACCCGGACTTCTAGTTTGCAGACCTATAATAAAAGAATCAACTTTCTTTTGATTATGGATTCAATAAGATGACTTGGAATACAACTCAATTCCAAGTGGTGACTCTGTAAGTAAATAAAAATAATCCATATTCAAAACCGTCACTTCAATTGGAAAAACCCTTGTTCTCCGGCCCTCGCTGGAAAAAGGGGTATGACACTTGGATATATCATGTGAGAAAATAGATAATATACCTATATCAACATCTAGTAATACCTCAAAATCCTGACGGCTCTGCGTATGCCCTAACCTGTTGGTTTAGGGAGGTACTAACAAAGATGATGCACTGCAAATCCTGTAGGATGGGCCATAATATATCTACCCTCTTGCCTAGGTTTTACATATTCCTCATTATATGGCTAATGACCCTACATCAATAACATACATCTGTGCCCTTATGAAACATCCTTAAGTGTAACTTACTCACTAACTACAATCAGTCGAGGTCATCTCATCTGGCTTATATTCCCTTATGTCTGATCATCGGATGGTTTAGAAGGCTAATATCATCTTGACTGGATGACCTGATCATAACTGGGCCTAGAAGACTGAGATGGTACACTAGTTGGGGAAAGGGCTGCTACTTGTGAAGGTCCTGCTAGTCTCCTATCCGAGAATACCTTGCTACCCCACTAATACTCACTTGTTGACCTAGCCCATTATTCTGAGTAACCTTTTTTAAGCTCGTGTCTTCTACTTGTTCTATTCTATTTGTCTCGTAAAGGCTATCATTATAGAAATATCTACCTCTTTATTTTGTGATGTCACCGATTAGATGAGGTCCTAAGCCAAGTGCAAATTGTTGATCCCTTGCTCGCATTTGGAGACTAGCTTAAGAGTAATATGGATAACTAGGAAAATCTAAAACTGTAGTACCTTACGCTCATGTTATTCTATCTAAGTTTGAGAAATTCATCGACCTTAGCATCCTTGAGCTCAAGTGGCATAAATTTCCCTAAGAAGTCTCTTTCCACACTACTGAAGGTGCATTCACCTCTCTGGAATCTTCCCAGATCTAATACCAAGCTGCAATAACATCTTCGAACTGATATGAAGCTAACTCCACCACCTCTGTGTTGGACACTTACGCAACTCTAAGATTCCTATAAATCTCATCAGGAAGTTCTGGAGGGTCCTTTGTGGGGATGGATCGTATAAATATTGAGGGATCATATGTAAGAAATCCCGAACTCTCGATTTGGTTGTCCCCTCTTGAGAGATTATACTCGAAGAAGCTACATCCTATATTGTCCCTGTGAGGCAAATAATTGAGTCAGTAACTGAGTTGTTCACCTAATATCCTACAAGATGAACTAGGTGGTGGCATATGTGGATATGGGTGGCATAGATGTTGTGGTGCATGAACTTCTGTCAGCCCTTTTGATTTGACCAACTAGTGATTTTTGGTTGTTTGATTGGATGAGTTCCCCTGAGCCTTATGCTAAATCTCAATATCATAAGATGACCTTATATGTGCTACCTCTGGAGTCCTATTAGTGCTAGACTTTTAGCTGACTTTGGCCTTAGCCTTTAGAGTAATAATCGGTACAAAATGAAAAGTATATAAGTCGGAGTCAACTTTAAATACAACTCCATCGCAAGATCTAGAATATGAAAGGTCACATTTCCTAAATTTTCAAGCATCCCCCTAATTATAAATGTTGCGTGCTACATATTCCTAAATACATTTCTACTAGTCACGACTTTGTAGACTCCCTGAAACACTTGAACCTATTGTTCTAATATCAATTATTGTGACACCCCAAGCCTGGGTGAGACAGACAAGTACCTTGCGTCATTAATACACTATACACCCGAATACATAACCTATAAACATATAGAAATGGATTCACTGACATAATGGATAAGAAAATATGTAAGTGCATAAGATGGACAAACGACCTACAAAACATAAGTCTAGGGTGATAGGTGACTATATACTATTACACAACAATCTCAATAAAGCCTTTGTTAGAATCTGAAATTGTATAACTATCATAAGGTCGGGATAGGACTCTGACATATATATTATTACATATATATGTACACAAAAAGTAATATAAACAACCTAGATCCAAAAAGAAGTGGAGCTCACTATCTGCTGAACTAAATAACAATGCCTGGTGAGGATGTCTGCTATCCCGTGCATCCGATCTTGCATTTTTGGAATATGTAGCGCCTCCAACAATAGAGATGTAAATACATATATAACAGGTACTTTTATGTAAATTAGATATAAGCAATGTAAAATACTGAGGTTCATAAGGAAGACAATATCACATAATTGAATAACTTAGGAAATAATCTATACATATTAAGTTTTACCTTTCTCTTAATAGTACCGTACAGTCATCTTTAAGTTTTTGCATCGTAATATTGTTGAATCATGATGCATTATGATTGTTAGGTTTACATACATTGTTAATTCTTTGATATTAAATTCATGAGATACTCACCCGACTTGCATGAAAACACACCCGAAATTGCAAAATACATGTATCGAAATAACCATAATAGGGCGGAAAGCCTGTAATATTAAAATTGGAACTTTAGAAGTTCTTACGTCATATTTTAGGTTCTTTACCTAGATAGCAATAATTGGGGTATCTTGAAATTAATTCACATAGCATACAGTACTTAGTTATTCACCTTTGGGGCAAAATATAAGTAATGCAATACCAATTCTTAAATTAAGACATGAATATTTTAAGTGAAATTTTATGGACCATATAAGTAGTATTAAATTTTAACACAATGAAAGTGAAATTAAGTGATTAAAAACATGTGAACAATTTACATACATGCTTAAATAGACAGCTGCAGTAGTCTGGGGAGGAAGGAGAAGGGGGAGGTATATGAGCAGATTAAAACTCCCACATGTTGATATTTATTACATGTCATTTAAGTTCTTAATAGATCATATGAGAGAAACTTCATTACCGGTGAGTCAAATTCAAATATCCACCTCGGAAAAGTCAGGCGGAGTAGAACAGGATTAAGTATGCAGTGATAAACTTTATTTTGGCCCTGTTGACCAAAATCTAGATGCAAGCAATTTCTATTTAGAAAGACCATTTTGGGCTAGGAAACCCGATATGCTCTACAGAACCCGAGGATCAAATTACCAAACTTGAGGGTAAAAGGGTACATGTATGTAGACAAATAGCCCGATCTATCAAACATAAATCTATCAAGTACACCAGGAGCCTCGATCTAAATTCTACATTTCCATCTACAATCTGTTTTGATGATAGGAATATATGGAGCTCGAATTGTAGAAATATATTTGCTAGCCAGCTTGTCCAAATAGCTGGTCTGTTTGGTTGATGGACTTCGAGTTAGTAAATCCTTCTCCATAGGAAACATGTTTTTTAGGATCATATCGATCGTGTTTACTAAGACATAATCTTTATTTCTTTTTCTCTTAGATTTCTCCATAGCGCTGTCGGGCAAATGCGTACTATTAAAAGATTCAAGAAGCATCAGCCATTTCTCCCCACAGGCAGTGGGCGAATTCTAGTGAGAAGGATAAAGAGAAGTATGTTTTAAAAATGAGAATATAATTAAAAGAGACGTAGTTGTTTTCCCATGAAACTCACGCAAAAGTTTGGGAAATAAGAAATTGTAGAAAAAAAAGGTGAGATTGAAACTTTGAAAGAAGTAAAGAGGAAGATAATGGTGAATGAAATAGATCATGGAAAAGTAAAATTCTGTCAATGTCTTGGTTTGGGCATAGTTTTGAATCAATAATGAGAGGACATGTGGCCGTGTACTAAATACAAAGGGACACGTTTCCTATCAAGTGTTGAGAGATGTTTCACTTGCTTTCCTACCAAGAAATTGAAAACTCTTCCATTACCTGATTTCAAGTCAATGAGTAATTGGAAAGTGAGGGAACTATCATTATGGGGTAAAAACATTCTTGAGTAGATGAAGCAACGATTCAGTTACACATAGCAAGAATGATTGGTCAAAGAAGCCTAATAAAAATAACGTCGAATTACAACTTCAAGATTAGACTAGGAAAAGCAACTTAGTTCGGTAAGGATCCAGTGTTGATAGTGTCAAGATCAGTATCATGCTTATAAGATCTATCTAGCTCTGAAGAAACGAGATCAAACGTTGAATTGTGACCAAACAAGATAAGGATAATATAGGTTGCAGGTTCATATATCATGGACGAAGCTGAGATTTCCGTCGACCATTGGTCAACTAAAAACATCGTTATAGAGTATAAGATCATAAACAAACGAGTTTAACGAAGATTATTACCTAGGTTTTATTTATAAATAGACACCTAGTCATGTTTAATAGAGGTGTTCCACAATGTGGAGTTAACACCTTATACTTAAGATTTCACAAGCTTAAACTATAAAAGTTCTCTGGTCTCAAGTTCTATCAAGCTACTTTGTTCCAACGCTACAACATAAGCTCACTTTCCAGATCTAATATACTGCTCTACTTGATTATTGTTCTTTAATTCATTTGTCATTTATTCTGCTATTTATTTTTTTGTATTTCATCATAAGGTCATTAAATTCGTGTGTCCTTAGTCACACTTAGAAATTCAACGGAACCGTTATGGGTAAACAATCTTATTATAAAGTAATTTTTCCATATCCTTAAATTTATTTAATTTAAATGAAGGATTTATACAGTTCATTCTATTGCTTCTATTTATTTTTGTATTATTTCATCATAAGGTCAACAAAATTATTATGTCCTTAAATCACACCTAGAAATTTCACTATCCCGTTCACGGATAGGGCTGAGCATTGTGCCTGGACGGGACGAATGGGATAGGACGGGACGGGATGAACTAGGACGGCCAGCCGGGCCGAGAAGAATTGGGACAGACCGACAGTCCCGTCCCGTCCCACTATATTAACGAGTCGGAACGGGACGGGATAAATGGAATAAACGGGATGAAAAATAATTTTAAAAATATTATAATTTAAATATTTTTTAAATTTTTATAGTCTTATACTTTAAAGTCTTATAGTTAGAAATAAGAATTTAAATTTAAAGTGTCACACCCCGCCTTGGAAGGCATGACTGACACCTGGTGCCCTACTAAGACCTGGACTGCTGGACTACTGAGCCTAAGCACTTCTGGTGCCAAACTGGCTCTAACTCTGGATTCATGGAACTAACGGGCTATATAACGGCTGTAAATACAGCCTCCGGCCAACTAGGCCTATAGCCTCCTGTAAGAAAACAACAGCTGACCAGAACCACAGTAGTATAAAGGAACCTATGCGGGCCAACAAGGCCGCCATGCTGACTAGTTTCACTGAAACGCTGAATCGAATGCTAAACTACTCTGTGACCGGCAAGGTCACCAACTATTAATTGAATAAGGCCCCACACGGCCATCATAAACAAACTAAAACATACACACGGCCTCACACGACTGGTAAACTAACCACATGGAATATACAATCTGCAAGCCTCTAAGAATACTGATAAGATGGTCGGGACAGGGCCCCGACCTACCCGTACTGTACAACAAAAGAAAAGGAATAAACCTCTAGCTGTGAAGCTCCAGATGACAGGAGCTGATGACCCTGTGTGCTGGATGGAATTACAAGGGATCGGCTCCTCGTCTATGAGTACCTGCAGGCAAGTAATGCGGTGCCCCCAAACGGGCGTCAGTACCACTGGTACCGAGTATGCAAAGCAATAACTAAACATAACTGAAAGTAGACAGTAATACTGATAGTTACTGAATAACAGAAGATTGCTAAGACTGTCTGGGATGGCAGAATCTAAACTAAGCTTAAATGTACTGGAGAGAAGGTGAGAATCATACCTGTCAATGCGGCGTCCTACTATCTATCAATTTAATAAATAACACATATAGCATACAAGAACCTATACCAGCCCCCATAAGACGGAAGGTACCAATCAACATGCAATCTATATACCCCTACCTGGGTCGCCATCCAAAAATAACAATTCACTCCACTCATCTAGTAACTATGAGCATCCCGTCGGCCCCTTGGGTATACAACTTGGGCTCTCTGGGCCCCTGACTATAGTTGTATCTGAGTCCGAAGGACTCTTGTAAACTGTAATCTGAGATCTGTGATCTGTAATCTGTAATCTGTGCCCTGGGCGCAAGCGCTCGACAGGGGTATGCTATAATACTGATCGGCCTGCTATGGGGAATGTTGCATCCCATCTTTGTCCTCTGGCGGACGACATGCCACTCCTTGGAGTGACATATCCTCACCCTCTGGCGGGTGAGTCGACACAGCTACTAACCCTGGGGCGGCAAGGAAGCTCTAAGGGTGCCCACATAAAACAATCAGGTCTCTACAAGCAACAACAATCACATATAACATGTTAATAAATCTGATAATACTGTCCATGATATTATTCTATCCTGAATCTCTTGCTGAATTAAACTGAATCTGATACTGATTTATACTAAGTCTGGAATAATATCTCGCTGTCTAATACTAATTTACTGACTTTTATTCTGCATATGGTATAATAACTCAGACATTCTTACTTAATTCACACTGGGCATAATACTCGGCTTCTGAAACTTTCTTTTGGAATTTACTCTATTTTACTATGCTAGAATTACTAACTTGCTTAAGAAACTAGCTTTACATACCTCAGTTACTGACTTCTTGGTTAACTGGTGTAGCTCGGCCAATATCCATCTATTTCTTCGAACTGCGTTCATATTTATAGCAATTAGAACTAAATTCATCAATATTCTGGAAGAAAACACTACTTTGAATATCTATATAGCCCAAACTTTGACTTATCAAAAAACAGCCGAAAACTCGCTATTTCTCGGAAGTCCAGAAGGGAGAAATACTCACTTTAGGGATAGGAGTATATTGACACTAATTTGGAGCAACTCCACTTACCTTAGCTCGGTGAGACGGCGATTCGCCGGCCGAATTTCATGAAACTAACTCCGTAGGAATGCTCCCTGAAGCTCAATACCTCGCTAAATAAGGTTATTTCAAGTTTGGATCGCGTTTAATAGTGTAAATGGAAGGAATTTTAATGGAAACCTTCGTCCTCTCTGTTTCTCTACTGTTCTCTGGTTCACTCACTGAAAATATTGATAATTATCACTTAAAAACTGAAGTGGGGGCTTATATACTTGGGGATGGACCTCATCTCCATGACACGCCGGCCAACGCGGAGGTGAGCCCTCTGTGACACGTTGGCCATCGAGGAGGGGGTTATGCGATGGTTCGACGTGGCGCTTGTCCGGTCTTTCCCTGGGCCTTTTTCTAGCATGTATGACATTCTAAAACTCTTAACCAACATGCAAATAGGCCATCTAAATGTCAAGAATTTACGGGGTGTAACATCCTCCCCCCCTTAAGAACATTCGTCCTTGAATGTAAACTTTTGCTTACAAGAATCTCAACTTACTCGACTTCTTCTAAAAAAATTTTTTGCAGAGTTTCCCCTGTAACATGGACTATCTCAAAATTCCTGAAATGCAGAAAAGTCCAATACAGGTACTCCACACAATACTATAGCATTCATCATGCAGTAGACTAGAGTCAGCTATCTCATTTATACACATAACATAAGGCAATTCATAAAACAATAATGCTAACATACACTCTGGCTGATTAAGTTTGAAATAACTGAGGATATTTGACTTTCATATCTTCCTTTGCTTCCCAAGTCATTTCCTCTCGGTTCCTGTTACACCATAATGCCTTGATAGAAGCAACATCTTTAGTTCTAAACCTACGAATCTGCCTGTCCAGTATGGCTACTGGAACCTCTTCATAAGCCAGCTCCTCCGTAACCTGGACATCCTGAGCTGGGACAACTCTGAAGGGGTCTCCTATATACTTCCTCAGCATGGACACGTGGAAAACTGGGTGAAAACAGACTCTAATTCTGGAGGTAAGTTCAATTCGTATGCCACTTGGCCTATTCTTCAGCGAATCTGATAAGGCCCAACAAATCTCGGGCTGAGATTGCCTTTCTTGTCGAATCTCATCTCCCCTTTCATTGGAGAGACTTTCAAGAATACCCAGTCATTCACATTAAATTCCAAGTTTCTACGCCACACGTCATCATACGATTTCTAGTGGCTCTGAGCAGTTAGTAGGCATTCTCTTATAAGCTTTACCTTTTCCTCTGACTGATGAATAATATCCGGCCCAATCAACACTAACTCTCCTACTTCAAACCAGCCAACTGGCGATCTGCATATTCTCCCATACAATGCCTTATAAGGCGCCATCTGGATAGCTGAATGGTAACTGTTATTATAGGAAAACTCAATAAGTGGTAAGTTCTCATCCCAGCTACCTCCAAAGTCTAACACACACGCTCGCAGCATATCCTTGAGCATCTGAATAGTGCGTTCTGCCTGCCCATCTGTCTGACGGTGAAAAGTTGTGCTCAGGTTAATCTGTGTCCCCAGGCCTCTCTGAAATGATTGCCAAAATTTAGCTGCGAATTGTGCCCCTCTATCAGAGATAATAGACACTGGAACACCGTGCAGTATGACTATTTCTATGATATACAACTCACCATAATCTTCGGCAAAGAAAGTAGCCCTTACTGGCAGAAAATGGGCTGATTTTGTCAGTCTGTCAACAATTATCCAAATCGAGACATTTCTATGTCTGGTGCGGGGTAATCCTGCTACAAAATCCATATTTACTGCTTCCCACTTCCAAAGAGGCACAACTATGTCTTGAGTCAATCCGCCTGGTTTCTGGTGTTCAGCTTTTACTTGCTGGCAGTTAGGACACTAGGCTACGAATTCTGCTATTTCCCTCCTCATACCTAGCCACCAGTAGATTTCTTTGATATCGTGGTACATTTTTGTCGTGCTTGGATGGAGAGAATAGCGGGCGTAATGTACCTCACCCATAATCTACTGGCGAAGCCCTGCAACGTCTGGAACACAAAGGCGGCCTTTACATCGCAACACTTCATCCTCAATTACCTGAAAATCCGGTGCTTTTCCTTGCTGAACTCTGTCTTTAAGCTGAACCAGGTCAGGATCTTCATACTGCCGTTCCTTTACCTCCACAACTAATGACGACACTGCGGTGTTCTAAATTACCACTCTGTTGTCCTCTGTTTCCGCTACACGAATGGCTAAACTGGCTAATTGGTGTATTTCTCGGGCCAATTCCCGCTGCTCAGGCTGCAAGTACGCCAAACTCCCCATAGACTTATGGCTAAGGGTATCTGCTACTACGTTGGCTCTTCTTGGGTGATACAGAATATTTACATCATAATCTTTCAACAACTCCAACCAGCGACGCTGCCGTAAATTCAACTCTCTCTGGGTGAAGATATACTATAGGCTTTTATGATCAGTGAAAATATCCACATGGACGCCATACAATTAATGTCTCCATATCTTTAGGGCGTGGATCACTGCGGCTAGTTCCAGGTCATGGGTAGGATAATTCTTTTCGTGTTTCCTCAGCTGTCTGGAAGCACAAGTGATCTTGGGCAGATTATATACCCAAGTGATACTCAAACGTATCATTTTTACCTTGTTTGTTGTGCAATGTGTATATATATCATGTATTTGTTAATAAAATGCGAATTTATACTAACCAACATGATTAGCATTTGTTTTGCAGGATAATGTGATTTTTAAGAGCTAAAATGCGTGTTGGAACTATGTCGGAGTTGGACTGGGATGCAAGCGTGGAAAAGACCTTGGATGGCACATTTTACACTGGCTCCGCGATGGAGCCGTGCCACGCTGCCATCGCGGTAGCACACTGCCTGGAGAGGAAATTAATTGGCAGATTCCAGTGAGGCCTCGTGACAGCTCCGTGGCACGGAGACAGGACTCCGCGATGGCCTCCGTGCCACATTGAGGCCAATTATTCGGACCCTGCAATTTCCCGAGAGGGTCCGCGTCCACGCCGTGTCACGGAGGCAGTGCTCCGCGTTGGCCTCCGTGACACGTTGCTTGTTATTCCGGGAAAAATTTTCCACTAGTATAAATAGCACACTTAGGTTTATTTTTAATCAGTTTTTAGTTTTTAGACTAAGTTCAGAAGTGGAGAGCAGGAACGTGGGTTTGTGGCAGTTGAAGAATAGAAAAGCTAAGAGTTTTCTTCTCTTCCTTTCTTCTTTCCTTCAATTGTATGCATGATTTACACTCATTTTAGGATGATTAATCCAAGAATGAGTGGCTAATTCCCTTCTTTGCTGAGGTTTTGAACTTGTGTAATGAATTTTGGTGATAATTGATATGGTTTCTTCTTCTTCTTGCATGTTGTTCTATTAATTCTTGTGCTTACTACATTATTGATTGGCCACCATTAATGTATATCTAAAAAGTCCAATTTCACTCGAGAGAGCACGAAATTGGAAAGTTGTGAATTAATAGGGTATTGTTCTTAACTTGATTTGGGAAAATTGGGTTTTGATGTGCTTTCTTGATAGAAATATACTTGAAAGCCGTATTAGTCAATTTAGGAACCGAAATTGTAGTGCTAGGTCATAAATTGCATTTGATCACAGAAATGTAGACGGATGGTTTATGATTCTAAAGTGAAATTAAATACGAAAGTTTTAATTTCTAGGCAACGTTCTTGGCTAGCAACATGAAGAAGAGGATGACTAAATTATCATGATTATCAAGTTCATTACTCGTTCTTAACCTTGGCATGTGCGTATCCATTGTCTAAATTCTAAAGTAAATAGTTGTTATTAATTGTAGTATATAAATAGTTTAGAAATAAAAACTCACTCAACTCTTGGTTGGATTGTTGTTAACATAGTTAGGGATAAAATAGAAATATAGTAAACTAGGCAGTTTTACATATCTAGAGCAGCCTCCTTGGATCGATACTTGGCTACTTAGCCACTTTATTACTTGTTTGACCACGTGCACTTGCGTGTCGGTTGATAATATTTAATACCAACCCGAGCAGTACAAGCCGCGAACAAGTTCTTGGCGCCGTTGCCGGGGAGGCTATGTGATTTGTAAAATTGTGTTTAGTGTAAATTTGCTGTATTTGTATTTTTATTTTCTTAAGTGTTAACAACTTGGTCTTAGCCTGTATTTTGCAGATTTTTATTTCTGTGAACACTGGCAAGGGACAAGGAGCTGGTGGAATCTTACTTAGAGCCAGAACGTGAATTGCACAGTCAACGTAGAGAAGCTCTTCGGAAGAAGCTGCAGTTGCTTAAACAGTCTATGATGGAGCAACCAAATCCACCAGTTGTGCGGGCTGTGTTAGTGCCCGAGGAAGTAGCAGCCAGGCCGGTTCGCGAGGTGGCAATCCCACACGCTAATAATGTACATTCCAGCATCCGCAAACCAGAGCCTGGAGGGAGATTTGAGTTAAAGAAAAATATGGTGCAACTTTTGCACACTAGCGGGCAGTTTACCGGTCTCCCTCACGAAGATCCGCAACAACATCTCCAGAACTTTTTGGAGATAAGTGACACTTACATACCCGCTGGAGTGTCACCTGATTATGTTCGGCTCACCTTATTTCCATTTTCCTTACTGGGTGAAGCCAAGAGGTGGTTAGAAGCTGAACCAGCCAACTCTATATCAACGTGGGATGATCTTGCAAGGAAGTTTTTGATCAGATTTTTCCCTTCAGGTAAAACAGCTAAACTTAGAAGTCAGATTCTAAGTTTTAAACAGAGGGAAGGAGAAAATCTTTATCAAGCCTGGGAAAGATTCAAGTCCATGTTGCGGGATTGTCCTCATCATCATCAGTCAAATGAGGTGTTGGTCCACACTTTTATTGAGGGTTTGGAACCCCACACTAAAATTTTGTTAGACTCAGCAGCTGGAGGGCAAGCGCTGGAGAAGACTTATGAGGAGCTGTACACTTTGCTCAACCGAATTTCACAAGGCAATCCGGAATGGAATGCAGATTCTTCAAGAGGTGGAGCAAGGAAAGCAGCGGGAGTGCTTGAAGTGGATGGATTCACAGCTATCGCTGCACAGATAACTGCTTTGCAAAATCAGTTAAACACTCACTTCAGCAATATGAATTTGAACCAGCCGTCAGCCTCAGTCAATGCAGTCCAACAGATGTGGTGTGAAGTGTGTGGTAGTAGTGAGCATTCAGCTGAATGCTGTGGTGCAAATCCTGATTCTGTCAACTTTGTGGGCAATGCACAGAGGAATCAACAGCAGTTTGGCGGTGGCTACAACTCGAATTGGAGGAATCATCCAAATTTTTCGTGGGGTAGCAACAATCAACAAGGTCAAGGTTCAGGGCAGGGTATGCACAGAAACCAAGGAGGGCAACAAGGCTATCAGAATCAGTTCAGAAATCACAATGCCCCTCCTCCACCACCATCACCGACTATTGAGGAAATGTTCAAGACCATGATTGCCAACCAGGCACAATTGCAGGCTGACTATGTCAAATTGGCAGCCGAAGTAAAGAACAATCAATTGGCAACCATGGCTCTTGAATATCAGTTTGGGCAATTTGCTAGTGCCCAAAATACTAGACCAAGGGGAGGACTACCTAGCGACACGGATCCCAATCCTAAGCAGGTGAATGCAGTGACCACGAGGAGTGGTTTACAATTAAAGGAGGTGGAACCGGAAAGACCGCCTCAGAAGTTAGGAGTAGCAGATGTTGAGGGAGAACAAACCTCAGATACGGGGAAGACCAAAGAAGCTGAACCAGCAAGGCCTCCACCCCCGTTCCCTCAACGACTTAAGAAACACAAGGAGGAGGCGTGTTTCCAGAAATTCATGGAGGTACTTAAACAGGTACATGTTAACTTACCTCTTGTTGATGTCTTGCAGGGTGTGCCAAAATATGCGAAGTATATCAAAGACATCGTGGCCAACAAAAGTCGCTTGACTGAGTATGCCACGGTGGCTTTAACGGAGGAATGCACATCCCGTATTCAGAACAGGTTGCCCACTAAACTGAAGGATCCTGGAAGTTTTACTATCCAGCTGACGATTGGGCAAAGTATCCGAGCTCGTGGGTTATGCAACTTGGGGGCAAGTATAAATCTGATGCCATCTTCTGTATTCAGAAAGTTAGGACTAGGGAGCCCTAGACCTACAACAGTGATCTTGCAGCTAGCAGACAGGTCTTTAGCTAAGTCGGATGGCATTGTCGAGGATGTGCTAGTGCAGGTAGGCTCCCTCATTTTTCTGGTAGATTTCATTGTTCTGGATTTTGAACCAGATGCGGAAGTCCCATTTATTTTGGGACGACCCTTTTTGGCAACCGGAAAGGCATTGATCGATGTAGCTGCGGGTCAACTCACAATGCGAGCACACGACAAGGTTGAAGTGTTCAACGTGTACAAGGCACCTAAGCTCCCGATTGTCTATAAGGAACTCTCGGTGATCAACGTGATTGATCATGGGAATGTGAATGGATTGAGTGATCCCCGAGAGTTACTAGGTAGGCCACCAGACAAGGTTGAGAACTACTGGGGAGATGACCATGATCGGGTCAAATCGTCCATCTCCCTAGTAGACACTTGAGCATAAAGGCTGTTGAGCCGCGACGTTAAACCAGGCGCTGCACGGGAGGCAACCCGTGAAAAATACTTTTTTTTTCTTTTTCTTTCTTTAGTGTAAAGTTTTTCTTTTATTTTATTTTCTTTTCTTTTTCTTGATTAGGCTTAGATTTGCATTTTATTTAGTAATTTTTTTATTTAGTAATTTAGTAAATTTTTATTTTTTAGTAGGGAATCTATTCATTTAACCAATTTTTTGTTTAGTGAGGTGATTTTCAGGTATACCGGAGGAAAAATACTTGGAATCGAGGAAACGAGGCGAGGTATGAAAAATAAAATTTGATGGTGAAACAGAGCACTGGCGCGTTGGCGCCGTGTCACGGAGGCAATGCTCCGCGTTACCCTCCGTGACACGTTGAAGGCAAATCTGGAATTTTTTAAAAAATTCCAGTAAGCCAACGCGTTGGCTCCGTGTCACGGAGGAGGGTCTCCGCGTAACCCTCCGTGACATGTTGCCCTTATCCCAGTGCCGGGTCACTCCGGGTTTCCGGGTGACCCGCGTGTTTCCTTTAAATAAACCCCCGATTTTCGCCCATTTTTCCCCATTCCCTCTACCCTCCGCGACCAAACACCCATTCCCCTACCCCCAAGCTCCGTGCCACGATAATAGGCAAGGAAAACGTCAAGTTTTCGTCGATTCTTCAATTCCAAGGTATGTTTTCATCATCTATCTCAAATTTTTGGCGATTTTTGTCGATTTTGAGCATGTGAGGTGAGATATATCACCCTAGGTAGAAATTACACATGACGTGAATTATTTTGTGATTGATTATGTTCGGATTGTTGTAGTTGACGTTTGAACTTATCGATTGATTGAATAGTTCAATTTTGATTGTCGAATTGCATTCTAGGGCTTGGGGTTGTTGAATTTTAACTTGGGTAACTTGATAGTTTGACGAAATTGATGCCGGGGTGTGTTTATTATTTGAGATAAGTCGTGGTAAATATTGTATAATTGTTGAAAGACGACTAATTCTCGAATTTTTGTGGGAAATTGCGTAATATGTGAATTGGTTGAATTGATTAGATTAGTTGTATATAAAATGTTTGTATTGTTGTTTCTATTTTGTTGTTGTTATTGTTGCTAAGTGCTATGGGTGAATAGCTGTCGATAGTAGGATTGGGTTAGCTGTATGAAGTCTGAGTAGTTCGCTAGCCGTTATGCTGTCGAATTTTTGTGAACGCACTAAGCAATATGTTATAGTTGATTGTGTTTGAGGTGTAAATAGAGCTATCCTTGCTAAAATGTTGTAAATATTGTTAAAGACTAAGTGTGGGGTAAATTTTGTTTAACCCGACCTTAGCCGAAGCTAACAAGTTTTTAGCTTAACGTTGTGCTTGTTTGTGTAAATTGACAGGTACAATGGCCAACCGACAAGATAAAGGCAAGGGTGGTTCAACCTCAGGCACCGGCAGAAAGAGAATGAGACTGGGCACTGCTGTCCCAGCTGCACCTGCTGTTCCACGCGGTCAACACCGCCGATACGGAACACGATGGGTTACCGAGGAAGGAAAGAAGTGGTACGCAAAGCATAAGGAGAACAAGTACTTGCCGGAGGAATATATTGCAAGGGAACCACTTGCACAGGAGTTCCCTCGCATCATACAGAGGATTGAGGCAGCTGGGCTCAGCTTTATCTTTCAGGAGCCCAAGGAGTGCAACCTTCACTTGGTCCGGGAATTCTACGCCAACTGGAACCCGGCCATCAGGAGCCATACTATTAAAATCAGAGGGCAGATTGTCACTCTGGAACCCCAGCAGTTTAATGCCATCGTGGGAGCGCGGGACACAGACGCCCACGTCCTCCGCCAGTTAAACATCACCCCACCGTACGCCGACATCAGACGTACGTTGTGTGGGGCTCGATCCACAGCCCGATGGAGTAGACACAAAGAGAGGGGTTACCACCAGACTCTGCCTTATTCGCAGATGAACAGGGAGGCCAGAATCTGGCTAAAAATTGTATGTTCGTGTCTGATCCCGGGAGTGCATATGACAGACGTGACCCGGGACCGTGTCTGCCTGGTGTATGCCCTTATGAAAGGGCTTGAGATTAATGTGGGGGCGGTCATAATATCCGCCATGAAGAGAGCCAGACTACACCAGGGCCACAGATACGGGTTTGGCGGACTCATCACCACCTTCCTCGGAGGCCTCGACGTTGAGGAAGAAGCCTTGGATTACATTCCGCAGTTGGAGCGGAGGGCCCTTGATGTGACAAAGACCAAGGCCCCCGACACTACACACGGACCGGTGCTGACTCTGGGCGAGCGACATGCTCGTGACGACCAGTATATGGCCCGTATGTTCGGCATGCAGATGCTGCAGCTACGGATAGGTGGGAGACCAGCCACCGAGGATGAATTATGGCAGCTGGAGCTGGACTACCCCTTTGGCGAGAACGCCAGAGCTTTATGCAAGGTGGGGCCAGCCTTTGTGGAGCCGACTGATGACGACGTCCCTACTGATGAGGAGACACGTCGTGAGGACTCCGATGTGGAGTCCGATGATGGCGATGGAGCTGATTCAGATATGGGCGACGAGGCCGCAGCACCGGATGAGGAAGTCGAATATTTCGACTGAGCAGGGAGTTTCACCACCCAAAATTTTGTGCTTTGTATTGTTGTGAACACTGGGGACAGTGTTCGATTTAAGTGTGGGGTGGGGAGTAGTTAGGTGCTGGGACATAGGCTCTAAATTTGCTGAATAATTTTTCCTTGACGTTTATGTATGTTTGTGCTTTCCCTGTTGTTGTGAACTGATTTGTGATTTATGTGTATATATTCATTTGTGGCTAATGATGTGTGTTTTTGAAAGTTATGGTTGCCTTTGTAAATATTTTGTAAATTTTATAAATATTTTTTTTCTTTATCGATATGATCGATATTTTTCAAAATTTTTGCGAAAAGATTTTGCACTTATCAAAATATTTTGTAAATATTTTCTATCGAAATGATCGATGTGTTGCAAAAATTTTGAAGTTTTATTTTTGGGTTTCTCGGAGTTTGTTTTCGGTTCTTTTACCAAGAATAGTCCCATTGAACCGAGGTCATAGTTAGTGACCGTTCCCTATGATGGATGGATGACGACCGTCTTAAGGGAAATGTAGTCGATAGGAGTAGATGTTTTGTTTTTAGTTTCTTTGGTGGATTGCATCAATAAACTGTAGTTGCTTATGGTTGCTAAAATTTCGTTGCGTGTTGTAATTGATGTTCAAAATGTGAAAATGATTCATTTGAAAGCATGCAATTTTGTAAATATGTTGAGTTACCTAGGCTATAGAATTTGGTTCATTATGATTGAGGCTTAATCTTGAATTCATGTAATTGACTAATTAAAGAGTCTGTGAATGAATCTTGATTCGAGCATGTGCATGAAGTGTGAGTGAGGTTTTGCTATTCCATGTCATTGTGAATTGTCTAGAACTTGCCTGGTGTGTATACAAAACGAAATGAAGGAGGTGCAGTGTCGGAAAGGATGTAGGCATTTCTTTGTTTTAACCTTTAGTTTCCATTTTTTTTTTCTTGTCAAATTCTACCTTTTTATATGTTGTATACCCTAGTCAGCCCGTTGAGCCTTTAGCCGATTTCTTTCTTTTGTCCAGATTTATATGAACTGAGCTTTATTCCTTCTTTTCATTAGCCTTAAAGTCTATAAGAAGCTCTTAAGCGCTTACAAAGAACAGAAAATGTTTCCCAAAGTGTTAAAGAGTGAAAAGAGTGAAAAGAAAAGAAAAGCAAGGTGAGGAAAGAAAAGATGATGTTGAAGAGGCACTAGTTGTAATTAAATGATAGTGAGGGTACATGAAAACCCTCTGTTTTGTGTCAAGTGTGCCTGATGAAATGGGCTGTATGAAAGTAAACCAGCATGAATGGGAGAAAAAGAGAAAAGAGAGGAACAATGTCCATGAGTCGATGGGAATGAGTTGAAAAGGCGCTTAAGGATTCTAGCGACTATTATTGGCTAATCCAATATATATATACTAGATCCATAGCCCAGTTACAACCCATTAAAAGTCCTATTTGATCCTACATTGCATTTCTTTATATTAGTGGAGTAATACACTAAGGGCAAGCCTATGGGTCATGACATGATGCATGTGAATTCTTTTGGGAGAGAGAGTGAAAGTAATTTTTATATGCCCCTACTTGCATGTTTGTGTGCTGCACGAACAAAAAAGGGGAAGTTTCTCTCGAGTTGTGAGGGTACATGCTTGATGAAAGATTGATGTTCGTGTCAGATTTCTTGATTAGTTGATTTGCATGAGTTTGCCGATATCAAGAATCAATTCTTAAAAGTCTAGGAAGCCTCGATGTATAAAGGTCATTGTCTTGTACGACCAAGCATGTTTTCTTGATGATTTGCAAGAATTGAATAATCGGTATGACAGTAGCGTAAAATGGTTGCACCATAGTGACAAAGGTTGAGATGTGATGTGCATGATTTGTGTATGTGTTGTTCGAGGACGAACAAGGATTTAAGTGTGGGGTAAGTGATCTTGGGCAGATTTATATGCCCAAGTGATACTCAAACGTATCATTTTTACCTTGTTTGTTGTGCAATGTGTATATAATATCATGTATTTGTTAATAAAATGCGAATTTATACTAACCAACATGATTAGCATTTGTTTTGCAGGATAATGTGATTTTTAAGAGCTAAAATGCGTGTTGGAACTATGTCGGAGTTGGACTGGGATGCAAGCGTGGAAAAGACCTTGGATGGCACATTTTACACTGGCTCCGCGATGGAGCCGTGCCATGCTGCCATCGCGGTAGCACACTGCCTGGAGAGGAAATTAATTGGCAGATTCCAGTGAGGCCTCGTGACAGCTCCGTGGCACGGAGACAGGACTCCGCGATGGCCTCCGTGCCACATTGAGGCCAATTATTCGGACCCTGCAATTTCCTGAGAGGGTCCGCGTCCACGCCGTGTCACGGAGGCAGTGCTCCGCGTTGGCCTCCGTGACACGTTGCTTGTTATTCCGGGAAAAATTTTCCACTAGTATAAATAGCACACTTAGGTTTATTTTTAATTAGTTTTTAGTTTTTAGACTAAGTTCAGAAGTGGAGAGCAGGAACGTGGGTTTGTGGCAGTTGAAGAATAGAAAAGCTAAGAGTTTTCTTGTCTTCCTTTCTTCTTTCCTTCAATTGTATGCATGATTTACACTCATTTTAGGATGATTAATCCAAGAATGAGTGGCTAATTCCCTTCTTTGCTGAGGTTTTGAACTTGTGTAATGAATTTTGGTGATAATTGATATGGTTTCTTCTTCTTCTTGCATGTTGTTCTATTAATTCTTGTGCTTACTACATTATTGATTGGCCACCATTAATGTATATCTAAAAAGTCCAATTTCACTCGAGAGAGCACGAAATTGGAAAGTTGTGAATTAATAGGGTATTGTTCTTAACTTGATTTGGGAAAATTGGGTTTTGATGTGCTTTCTTGATAGAAATATACTTGAAAGCCGTATTAGTCAATTTAGGAACCGAAATTGTAGTGCTAGGTCATAAATTGCATTTGATCACAGAAATGTAGACGGATGGTTTATGATTCTAAAGTGAAATTAAATACGAAAGTTTTAATTTCTAGGCAACGTTCTTGGCTAGCAACATGAAGAAGAGGATGACTAAATTATCATGATTATCAAGTTCATTACTCGTTCTTAACCTTGGCATGTGCGTATCCATTGTCTAAATTCTAAAGTAAATAGTTGTTATTAATTGTAGTATATAAATAGTTTAGAAACAAAAACTCACTCAACTCTTGGTTGGATTGTTGTTAACATAGTTAGGGATAGAATAGAAATATAGTAAACTAGGCAGTTTTACATATCTAGAGCAGCCTCCTTGGATCGATACTTGGCTACTTAGCCACTTTATTACTTGTTTGACCACGTGCACTTGCGTGTCGGTTGATAATATTTAATACCAACCCGAGCAGTACAAGCCGCGAACAAGAAGAAATTACTTTACCATGTTGTATCAACACACATCCTAACCCAATACCCGAAGCGTCACAATAAACTACATAATCCTCTGTACCTTCTAGCAATGCTGACACTGGGGCGGAGGTCAACCTGTCTTTCAATTCCTGGAAACTCTGCTCACATGCCTCCGTCCACTGAAACTTTACTGCTTTTTGCGTCAGCTTAGTCAGAGGTGCGACTATGGTGGAGAATCCCTCAACAAATCTTCTGTAGTACCCTGCTAATCCCAGAAAACTGCGTACTTCGGTCGGAGTGGTAGGTTTGGGCCATGTTTTTACTGCTTCTATTTTATGTATGTCTACTTGTATACCAGCATCCAACACGATATGCCCCAAGAAGGCTACTGAGTTCAACCAAAATTCACATTTAGAGAACTTGGCATACAACTGACGGTCCCTGAGAATCTGGAACACTGTCCACAAATGATCCTGGTGGTCTGCTTCTGAGCGAGAATACACCAGAATATCGTCAATAAACACTATCACGAACAGGTCCAGGTATGGTCTGAAGATGCTATTCATCAGGTCCATGAATACTGCGGGAGCATTTGTCAGCCCGAAGGACATGACTAGGAATTCAAAATGGTCGTATCTGGTCCTGAAGGGAGTCTTCGGAATGTCCCTTTCACGAATTCGAACCTGATGATATCCGGACCGTAAGTCAATCTTAGAGAAATATCTGGCCCCTTGTAACCGATCAAAAAAATCATCTATTTTGGGAAGTGGATACTTATTCTTGACTGTAACCTTGTTCAACTATCGGTAGTCTATACACATGCGGAGGGAGTCGTCCTTCTTTCTCACAAACAGAACCGGCACACCCCAAGGTGAAGTACTCAGCCTGATAAAGCCCTTATCTAACAGATCCTTCAGCTGCTCCTTTAGTTCTCTGAGTTCAGCAGGAGCCATACGATACGGAGAGATTGATATGGGCTGAGTTCCTGGTAGCAAATCAATTGCAAAATATATTTCTCTTTCTGGGGGAATACCAGGTAGCTCATCTGGGAATACGTCGGGGAATTCATTAACCACTGGAACAGACTGGAGAGTCGGAGGCTCTACCCGAACATCCTGGACTCTAACTATGTGGTAAATGCATCCCTTAGTTATCAACTTCCTTGCCTGAAGGTAGGAAATAAGCCTACCTTTTGGCGTAGCTGTACTTCCCTTCAACTCTCGTACTGCCTCCCCTGGAAAGATGAATCGGACCGTCTTAGTCAAGCATTCTACATTGGCATAGCATGGCGCCAACCAATCCATACCCATAATGGCGTCGAAATCAATCATCTCTAATTCCACCAGATCCACTGTGGTCTGACGATCAGCAACCTCTACTGTACACCCTTGATAAACCCTTCTAGCTATGATGGAGACACCGACGGGTGTAGATACTGAAAAGGGTTGCTGAAGCAACTCTGGTACAATACTGAACTTTCGAGCCACAAATGGGGTAACGTAGGACAAGGTAGATCCTGGATCAATCAATACATAAGCAGGGTGAGAGCAAATAGTCATCATACCTGTTACCACATCTGGAGACGCCTCTGAGTCCTGCTTCCCTGGTAATGCATAGGTACGACTTGGACCTGTACCTAAATTATTGGCCCCTGATCTGCCACGGCCTCTGCTTGCTAGGATTGAGGGCCTACGCCCTGCCGAGGCTGCTGGAGCTTGTGGCCCTGTCCTATTTGTCTCGGTTACCCTGACCCCTGGCTGGAAAGTCTCTAATCACATGACCCTCCTGCCCGCATATATAACACCCCGTGGAGCCATATCTGCAAGCTCCAATGTGGGGTCGGTTGAAAATAGGGCAAGGTGGGGGTGTATACCTACTCTGCTCTGCCCTCCTCTGCTGGGGTGAATCTACCGTTCGTGAGCTGTCGCCGGACTATGACTGCCCTCGGCGACTGAATCTACCCCTCTGCTGCTGTGATGGAGGTGGGGGTCTAGGTGGCCTATCTGACAACCATGGCCTAGGCCCTCTCCAGATCTCCCCCTGCATCTCATTTGATCTATCCCTGCGGTGCTGTTCCTGGTTTATTCATCTGCTATCCTGTTGCCGCTATCTATGGCCCTCAATAGTCTGGGCAAAGGCCTGCACTCGAGCAATATCCATATCTTCCCACGGCGTAGCTGTCAAGCATGCCTCAATATACTCTGGGTTCAGACCCATAATAAATTGGTGGGCCCTAGATGGCATGGTGTCCACAAAGGCTGGAGGATAGCGGTCCAAGGAATCGAACTGTAGGGCGTATTCCTGTACACTCCTTGCCCCCTGCTCCAAGTGTAAAAACTGGTCCATCCGAGCCTGTCGGATTTCCTGTGGTAGATAATGATCCAGGAAGGCCTCTAAAAAGCTGGACCAGGTCGGAGGGGCAACATCTCTCCCTCGGGACCTTTCCCAACTTTCGTACCACAACATAGCAATATCCCGCAGCCGGAATACTGCTAACTCAACAAACTCTGTAGATGTCACATGGATGACCCGGAAGATTCTTTGCATCTGATCTAGGAAGTCCTGGGGGTACTCTGTCTGATCCGACCCTGTGAACTGTGGGGGAACTAGTGCCAAGAATTCTCGGACCCTCGAACTGCCAGGCCCACCTGATGACTCTGCTGTTACGGGTGGCACTGACTGGCGCTGAGTAGCCATCATTCGTGCCAACATAACTACTGCACTTCGAATTTCCTGGTCGGATGGTGTGGTACAGGAATTTTCGGAGGCGGTGTCGTCCCGAGTGGCTCCTAGTAGGGTGGGAACTGCTGAGAAGGTTGAGATGATGCCTCTGTATCCCCCTCAGATCAGGCTGATTCTAAATGAGGCTGAGGCATCCTGCTGGTGTCTTCTCCTACTGCTGTATCCAGTCTTCTACCTGCGACAGGATGTCGCCGGTCTGCCATTTTAATATGTAAACAAGGAGTATGATAAGTTTTTAGGACTTAACCCTGTACTGTACTGCTCTATGGCACGACTGAATATGGAGAAAGAGTAACCATCCTGTTATGCCTAGCAGCCTCCTGCCTATGGTATGTGGTGCACAACACATCCATAGACAAGACTCTACTTAGCATGACTTGCAGACTCCCTGAGATACGACCTGCTCTGGTACCAAGTTTGTCACGCCCCGCCTTGGGAGGCATGAATGGCACCTGGTGCCCTACTAAGACCTGGACTGCTGGACTACTAAGCCTAAGCACTTCTGGTGAATGGCTGGCTCTAACTCTGGATTTATGGAACCAACGGGCTACATAACGGCTGTAAATACAGCCTCTGGCTGACTAGGCCTATAGCCTCTTGTAAGAAAACATCAGCTGACTAGAACCACAGTAGTATAAAGGAACCTATGCGGGCTGACAAGGCTGCCATGCTGACTAGTGATCTTGGGCCGAATTATATGCCCAAGTGATACTCAAATGCTTCATTTCGTCTTTGTTATCTATCATTATTTGTGCATTCTCATGTGATTTGTAGTTAAAATGTGAATTTATACTAACCAACATGATTAGTGTTGTTTTGCAGGTAAAATGGAATTTTGGGAAGCTAAGATACATGTTGGTAAAAATCGGGAATGGACTTGGAACAAGGAGTGGAAAAGGTCAAGGAAAATCAGCAAAAATAAGGGCTCCGCGATGGAGCCGTGTCATGCTGCCATCACGGAGGCATTCTGCCTCGGGTGATTTAATTTTGGCCATTTCCAGTGAAGCCTCGCATTACCTCCGTGACACGGAGGCAATGCCATGCGATACAAGCCGTGGCACGTTGAGTACAATTACCTGGGACATCAATTTCCAGTGTAGGTGCGCGATAGCACCGTGGCACGCCAAGATGAAAATTCTGAGGAGCCAAATTCCAGAGAGGGTCCGCGATACCCCCGTGGCACGGAGGGAGTGCTTCGCGATACACTCCGTGCCACGTTGCTTGTTATTCCAGGAAAAATTCTCAATAGTATAAATAGCATACTTAGGTTTATTTTTAAACATGCTAACTTGGTTGAGCAAGAACGTGGGTTACAGGCAGTTGAGGGGACGAAAATTCTAGGGTTCTTCTCTATCTATTTCTCTTTTATCTCAATTGTTTGTATGATTTATACTCATTTGATGATGTTTAATCCACAAATGAGTGGCTAAATCCACTTCTTGCTAAGGTTAAGAACAATTGTAGTGGAATGTAATTGTTGATCATTTTAGTTTTCATCTTTTCTTCAATGGTTGTTCTATCAATTCTTGTTCTTACTGCATTAATGTTTGGCCAATGTTAATGTATATCTAAAAAATCCAATTTTGATTTTGAGAAGGAAAGAAATTGGAAAGTTGTGAATTGGTAGGATATGATCTGTTCTTCGTTTGGGAAAATTGAGAATTGATTTATATTCAGAATAGAAATATATCTGAAAGTCTTATTAGTCAATTAAGGAATCGGTTTTGTATGACTAAAACATGAAATTCTTTTATCACAGAAATGTAGATTGAAGGTTCATCATTCTTAAGTTGGATAGGAGACGAAAGTTCCAATCCATAGACAATAATTCTTAACTAGCAACCGAAGGAAAGATTAACTGAATTGTATCGATAAATTACTTCCCTGCATGTTCGTTTTAACCTCAGCATGCTCATTACTATAGTTTAGACTCACTTTATAATTTTTCCTTAGATTCTCATTAATTAGTAACTCAAACCAAATATTATTTAATTGGTTGTCTGCATTTTTAAAGATATAGTTCATTAACACTTAAGTTAATTATTACCGTAGTTCAGTCCCTATGGGATCGATACTTGGCTTACTTAAGCCATTTTACTACTTGTTCGACCACGTGCACTTACGTGTAGTCACCAGAAACACCGAACATGTTTTTGGCACCGTTGTTGGGGACTGGCAATTGGTAAAATTGTTTTCTTAGTGTTAGTTTACAATTTCTATATAAGTGTTGACAACTTGATCTTAGCCTGTCTTTTGCAGATATTGAATTCTTTTGAACACTGGCAAGAGACAAGGAGTTGGTGGATTCATACATAGAGCCGGAAAGACAATTTCATCGTCAAAGAAGGGAAGCTCTAGAGAAAAAGCTACAGTTGCTCAGATAGACAATCCTGGAGCAACAACAGAATCCACCACTTGTGAGGGCAGTGTTAGTGCCCGAGGAAATGGCAGCTAGGCCGGTTCGCGAAGTGGCAATCCCACATGCTAATAATGTTACATCAAGTATTCGCAGACCTGAGCCAGGAGGGAGGTTTGAGCTTAAACAGAACATGGTGCAATTGCTGCACACCAGCGGGCAATTCACAGGTCTTCCTCACGAAGATCCACAACAACATCTCCAAAACTTTTTGGAGATAAGTGACACTACATCCCCGCTGGAGTATCATCCGACTACGTGAGGCTTACATTATTCCCATTTTCATTATTGGGGGAAGCAAAGAGGTGGTTGAAAGCTGAACCACCTAACTCTATTACCACGTGTGATGATCTTGCAAGAAAATTTCTAATACGGTTCTTTCCATCTGGGAAAACAGCAAGACGTAGAAGTTAGATTCTAAGTTTTAAACAAAGAGAGGGGGAGAATCTGTATCAAGCTTGGGAAAGGTTCAAATCATTGATAATGGATTGTCCTCACCATCACCAGTCCAATGATGTGCTGGTGCATACTTTCATAGAGGTTTGGAACCCCACACAAAAATTTTGCTAGACTCAGCAGCTGGGGGACAAGCATTAGAAAAGACTTATAAGGAGCTGTATACTTTGTTAAATCGTATTTCGCAGTGAAATCTGATCTTGGGCAGATTTATATGCCCAAGTGATACTCAAACGTATCATTTTCGCCTTGTTTGTTATGCAATGTGTATACATTTTCATGTAATTGGTAATAAAATGTGAATTTATACTAACCAACATGATTAGCATTTGTTTGCAGGTAAAATTTGATTTTTAGGAGCTAAAATGCATGTTGGGACAATATTGGAGTTGGACTTGGATGCGAGCATGGAAAAGACATTGGAATGCGCAATGTAAAGGGGCTCCGCGATGGAGCCGTGCCATGCTACCATCATGGAGGCACACTGCCTGGAGGGTGAATTAATTGGCAATTTCCAGTGAAGCCTCGCGATAGCTCCGTGGCACGGAGATAAGCCTCCGCGTTGGCCTCCGTGCCACGTTGAGGCTATATTCCCAGACCCTGGATTTCCAGTGAGGGTCCGCGTCCATGCCGTGTCACGGAGGCAGTGCTCCGCGTTGGCCTCCGTGACACGTTGCTTGTTATTCCGGGAAAAATTTCCACTAGTATAAATAGAACACTTAGGCTTATTTTTAATTAATTCAGACTTGGTGGAGCAAGGACATGGGTTAGAGGCAGTTGAGGGACGAAAAAGCTAAGGGTTTTTCTCTCCTTTCTTCTTTCAATCAATTGTTTGTATGATTAACACTTGTTTTAGGATGATTAATCCACAAATGAGTGGCTAATTCTCTTCCTTGCTGAGGTTATGGACAATGGTGATGAATTTTGATTGTTAATTATATGGTTTTCTTCTTCTTCTTCCATGTTGTTCTATTAATTCTTGTTCTTACTGCATTAGTGTGTGGTCGACATTAATGTACATCTAAAAAGTCCAATTTCACTCGAGAGAGCACGAAATTGGAAAGTTGTGAATTAATAGGGTATTGTTCTTAGCTTGATTTGGGAAAATTGGGTTTTGATGTGCTTTCCTGATAGAAATATACTTGAAAGCCGTATTAGTCAATTTAGGAACCGGAATTGGATTGATAGGTCATAAATTGCATTTGATCACAGAAATGTAGACGAATGGTTTATGATTCTAAAGTGAGATTAAATACGAGAGTTTTAATCTCTAGGCTAATGTTCTTGGCTAGCAACATGAAGAGAAGAATAACCGAATTATGATTATAATCAAGTTCATTACTTGTTCTTAACCTTGGCATGCTCATATCCATAGTTTCAATTCACAGTAAATAGTTGTTGAAGTTTTAGTATATAAAGTATAAACAAAATTATTTAACTTTTGGTTACGTTGTTGTCAGCATAATTAGAAGTAAAGCTAGAATATAGTATAGTTAAGCAATTTTACTTATCCAGAGTCTCCTTGGTTCGATACTTGGCTTACTTAGCCACTTTATTACTTGTTTGACCACGTGCACTTGCGTGTCGGTTTTTACCTATAACCAAAGCACCGGACAAAATCCATAGTGGATTGCAGACTCTTCTAGAGGAGGAACAAGGAAAGAGGTAGGAGTCTTTGAAGTGGATGGTTTTACAGCTATCGCTGCACAGATAGCTGCATTGCAAAATCAACTCAACACCCACTTCAGCAATATGTGTTTGAATCAACCTCAAGCCCCAGTTAATGTAGTGCAGTAGATTTGGTGTGAAGTATGCGGTAGTAATGAACACTAAGCTGTGTTGTGGTGCAAATCTAGATTCAGTGAACTTTGTTGGGAATGTACAGAGAAATAATCACCAGCAGTATAGCAACAACTACAACTCGAATTGGAGGAATCATCCGAATTTCTCTTGGGGTAGTAATAGCCATAAAGGGCAGAGTTCGAATCAGGGTGCGCAAGAAATCAAGGAGGGCAGCAGAATTATCAATCTCAATACAGAGGAAACAATGCACCTCCTCCACCACCCACCGGCATTGAGGAAATATTTAAAACAATGTTAGTTAACTAAGCTCAAATGCAGGCTGATTATGTGAAATTGGCAGTAGACATAAAAAACAACCAGTTAGCTACAAAGGCGTTGGAGTACCAGTTTGGACAACTAGCTGGAGCTCAAAACACCAGGCCAAGAGGAGGACTACCGAGTGACACTGACCCGAATCCCAAGCAGGTTAATGTAGTGACCACAAGGAGTGGTTTACAACTCAAGGAGGTGGAACCAGAAAGACCACCTCAGCAGTCAGGAGCAGTGGAGAAAGATAGGGAACATGATGATGAGAGGGGGAAGGAGAAGGCAGCTGAAGCAAAAAGACCACCACCTCCGTTCCCTCAAAGATTAAAGAAACACAAGGAGGAAGCTTGTTTCAAAAAGTTCATGGAGGTGCTTAAACAGGTACACATTAATTTACCTTTGGTTGATGTTTTGCAGGGAGTGCCGAAATATGCAAAGTATATCAAGGACATCGTAGCTAACAAAAGCAGATTGACGGAGTATGCTATGGTGGCACTTACTGAGGAGTGCACTTCCTGTATACAGAATAGGTTGCCAACAAAGCTCAAGGACCATGGGAGCTTTACAATTTAGATAACAATTGGGCAAAGTATCCGAGCTCGTAGATTATGCGATTTGGGAGCGAGCATTAACTTGATGCCGATATCGGTGTTCAAGAAGTTGGGGCTGGGCAGTCCTAGACCAACTACAGTGATCTTACAGTTAGTGGACCGCTCTTTGGCCAGACCAGATGGCATTGTGGAGGACGTGCTGGTGCAAGTGGGCTCCCTTATCTTCCCGGTAGATTTCATTGTCTTAGATTTTGAGCCGGATGCGGAAGTCCCATTTATTTTGGGACGTCCTTTCTTGTCAACCGGGAGAGCTTTGACTGATGTAGCTGCAGGGCAGCTAACCATGCGAGCGCATGACAAAGTGGATGTATTTGATGTATATAAGGCCATGAAGCTTCCGACCATATATGAGGAGATTTCAGCAATCAATGTGCTAGACCAAGCAGATATTCTTCAGATTGTTGATTCTCAAGATCCATTGGAAAGAGCGTTGATGAGCTCCGATAATTTTGTAGATAGAGATACTTATGAAATGGTGCAAATGTTGAATGAACCGAAATGGTATCTCAGGAAGCATGAGTTTCAGCCTTTAATGAGGTCCCTGGAACCATTGTCGAAACCATCTATTGAGAAGCACCAAAACTGGAGTTGAAAACATTGCCTCCCCATTTAAAATATATCTTTTTGGGGGAAGATGACATTTTGCCAGTCATCATCTCCGCAGAATTGACGGAGGCACAGGTAAAGGAAGCATTGGTGGTTCTCAAAAGAAGGAAGAAAGAGATGGGCTGGCAAATGTCAGATATTCGGGGTATCAATCCAGCTTTTTGCACACACAGAATTTTCATGGAGACAGGAGAAAAGCCAACTGTACAGCCTCAGCGGAGGTTGAATCCGATGATGAAGGATGTGCTTAGGAAAGAAGTAATTAAGTGGCTTGATGCAGCTATGGTCTATCCTATGTCGGACAGCGAATGGGTCAGCCCCGTTCAGTGTGTCTTGACGTGTCCTTATTCGCACGTCCGCAAGTGTACGGGTCGTGCAAGTAATATAGTGGCTCTTTTTAAGAACCGGAATGTCGAACCCACAGGGACTGGACCCATTCCTCTAACTATCCATTACAAGTGTGATCTTAAATACCGAAAGTGTTGGTTATATAAGTTTTTGAGGGAGAATTTTATTTAAGTCTAAATTTGGTCAACGAAATATTCTGAATGCACTCTAGGAGCAACATAGAGTTAAAACCAGATAATCATGCGATGCTACGATTTGCAATGGGTTAAGTATGCAACCATCGATTGTCGTTTCACATAATTAGAATTGCATGTTCATGATCTTCCGAGCCTCTAAACACGACAAACTAGCCTCACTGCATCATTGTGAGTGAGGATGCTACTTCTAGTTTGTGGGCAATCAATTATGTTGTGGTTTACGTGGAAATGATTAGGGCCTTTCATGCGTCTAATCATTTAACTCAACTTAGCCTCACAACTACTTCTTCGAGTGGTGATGTGATAATCCTAAGTCGGTCTTCAAACACCCCCATTTTATCAACCAAGCAAGGTGTTAGGTATATTTCTATCCTAACACGAAATTATATCGTGAGATATAAACATGCTCCTCACATTCTCCTATTTTGACCTAGGTCACTGCTTTCTCAAGCCTATGCCCAAGCTAACGTATATGTTTTTATAGTGATCAATCATAAAGACAACCAACAATCCAGAATGCAAGACGGAAGCAACAATCAAGAACTTAATTCCAAAACAATTTCATAGAATCACAATCATAATTCATGGCTTCAACCCTAGAGGAAGAGTTCTAGCCATTCATGTTCGTAAAACTACAAGAAACTACAACTAAATTAACATACTTACAAGAATTTGGTAGATGAGAAGGGAATTTGACAAACCTTAGATGAGTTCTCCCACTTCTCCCTTCACTCCTAGGTAGTTTTCTAGAATAAAATTGTGACAAATTGGATTTAGGAGCTAAGGGACCTATTTATAATAAAAGAGAAACGTGCACAATTTAGCCTGTCGTGGAATGGCTCCGTGTCATGGAGTGTATCGTGGAGCATTGCCTCCGTGACACAGAGGTGACACGAAGGCTCTCTGGAAATTGCCTCCAGATGCCAAAACTGTCGAGTGTCACCGCGTTGTCGGCGTGACACGCTGCTGATGCAGCGCATTGGCAGTCCCCTATCGCGGAGCTGGCACGGCGTGGCACCTTGCTGGCGTGCTGGTGCTGCCTGCCTGCCGCCTCTGCTCGCTTGCCTGGCCTAGGCGTGGCACGGCACTGGGCACGACACACGCACAGCATGGCACGCTGCCTGGCGCGGCCAACCTTGCCATGGCCTACTCCTTGCCGACTTTCGCCCATTGCTCCCGACTCCATTCCTCTCCTTCACAAACTTATGAATTAGTTCCTCAAAATCATTGAAACCTACAAAACAAGGACTAATCATGTTGGTTAGCACATATCTTCACATTTATATAAAATCACATGAAAATGTATAAAATAAATTAGATAAACAAGACTAAATTAAGGTATAAAGCATCACTCGGGCATGCTATTTTTGCCCGAGATCACCTACCCCACACTTAAAGCCTTGTTCGTCCTCGAACAAACTTTTACATCTCATGCATATGGAGACTCACACATAGCTAATTTAGCAAAATAATTCAAGCTACGGCTATAATGATTATTTAAGATAGCAAGTTAAAAGTAGAGCATGCACGATTTGAACATTGAAATGTAATACAACCCTGCCAAGACTTCCTAACCTCAAGAATCGACTCTCAATCTTAGCAAACTCATGCGCATCAACTGATCAAGAAATCCAACATGAATTATATCCTTCATTCAACATGTTCCCTCACGGCAAGAGAGTTACCCATTTTCACACGCAAAAACTTTTTAAACCACAACATGTGTGGGTACATGAACAAAATTATGCTCACTCTCACAAAGAATTCACATGCATCATGTAATGACCCATAAGCTTGCCCTTAGTTTTTTATTCCACTAATTTAAGGATGTGTGAATGTAAGATCAAGTAGGACTTAATGAGTTGTAATGTAAGCTAAGGGACGGATAGGTACTATTCTGGCCAGTAATAGTGACTATCTCCCCCAAGCGCTTTTAATACATCCAACATTCATTAAGGACATCTATTTTCTTACTTCCTCCTCATTCTTTTCAATCTTGAATTTTCTCTTCTTGTTCCCATTTCTTTAAGCACACTCAGCTTAGTAGTAAGGAGTACTTAAGCAAAATTTTTTTTTCATTCATTTATTTTCTTACTCCCTACTAATAATCAACCATTTTTACACAAGTGCACCTTTGTCCTTTTCTCAACTTTTACAACTTGCTACTTTTCCTTCTTTTTCCCAATTCTCACTCCTTCACTCTTTTGGATTTTTCACTTAAGCTCTTCGGAGTTTTGGATCAAATTCAAGGCTAATGAAAGAAAAAGGATTAAGCTTCTGTTGTAGCTATCAAAGAATAGGCTTAAGGCTCAATGGGGCTCACTAGGATTCAACATTCAAGGTAGGTACAGTGAGGGATAAAATTAGGTTCATTCAAAGAAATTCCTAAATCATCTCCTACAGTCCACATCCTTCATTTCGTTTTATATACACACCAGGAAAGTTCTAGACACTCCACAATTGCATGGAATAATCAAAAACCTTACACTCATGGCACATGCTCAATTCAAGACATACTCAGCAGATTTTTAACTCAGTTAATCACAAGAATTCAGAATTAAGCTTCCATCATATCGAGTCAAATTCAAGAGCCTAAGTGTCTCACACAAAGTTATACCACTTGCATGCTTCAACACTAACCATACTTGCCTCCTACAAACATTTATAGCACATACCGAGAACATCAAGTATCAATTAGCTATGGTTTTATTCTTCGGTTCAAAGACCCCCCGTCGAAAAAGAACTGAAAAGAAAAACCAACGGGTGATGAATTCATGCTTAACTCACAAAAAGTTTTCAATTTTCTCACAAGCATTACATTCACCAAAAATCGTTAAGCATAAAAATTTGAAATTTCCCTTGAAATTTACCTCACCCCACACTTGAATTATGCTATGTCCTCATAACATCAAGTTAACATTTAAAGAGGGTGAGAAATACTCCCTGAGGCCTTTAGGCCTAGCTACAACATGCTTTTCTTCAACTTGCACAAGTGGGTGTTTGACCCCACACTTTTTCTCTTCCATGCTTGCTAGCTTCCTCCTCCAAGGGTACTCAGACTTCCCCTTCATCTGTGCTTAACTTTCCACCAAAACAACACAAGATGAAAATAAACAAAAATCAACTCAAATGCAAGAAATTAAAATGGTACCTGTTGTACCCTTGGGTTGCCTCCCAAGCAGCGCCTGATTTTACGTCGTGGCATGACGTGGGATGTCTTTTTTCAGGACATCCTCATACCTGGGTTCCCATTCGAGAACCATCTCCTTTTCTTTTGATTTTTAGAGGAAACAGCCTCCACTCTGTTCCTCTCTTCCTCCAACTTCTTCCCAATTTGAAGCCCTTCATCAGACTCGGGCTGAACACTTGTCATTGCCTTTGTCCATGCACCTGTGGCATCTTCGACCCCACACTCATCCTCTGACAACACACTAACCCGACAAAGGTTTCTATAGTGTGCGGATGGTTTCATTTCTTGGTAAACGCGGAAGAGTTCTTCTTCATCCTCAACCCTCATTTTCAGGGTCCCTGCTCTCAAATCAATCACTGCTCCTCCGATGGCCAGGAATGGCCATCCCAAGATTAGGGGTACCTGGTCATCAACCTAAAAATTTAAGACAATAAAATCAGTAGGTATAATAAACTTACCTACTTTGATGAGAAGGTCCTCTATTATTCCATCAGGTGTCACTTGTGACTTATCAGCCAGCTGCAGCATCACCCTCGTTGGCCTAGGTTTTCCCAACCCCAAGGTGTTGAATAAGGATAGGGGCATTAGGTTAACTGCTACCCCTAAATCACCCAAAGCTCGTGGCACCTCAGCTTTACCAATTTGTATGGGGAGGGTAAAACTCCCTGGGTCTTTGAGCTTCTTTGGAATCTTGCTCAATACCCTGTGACTTCTCTCCTCCGTCAGTGCTACAGTCTGGACATCCACCAACCTAACTTTGTTTGCCATCACGTCTTTCAAGTATTTAGCATACTTGGGCATTCCCTACAAAACATCAATAAGAGGCAAATTTAAGTGAAGTTCTTTGAAACTCTCAAAGAACTTTTTGAAGCATTCCTCCTCCTTGCCCTTTTTGAATTTCTGAGGGAATGGTGGTGGTGGTCTTTGTGCTGGCTACAATGAAGATTGTGCATTTTATTGCCCAACACTCTGATTATCTCCCATGTCAGTGGATAGTCCTGGTCTAACCAACTCCGGTTGCACCTCCTTTCTCAGCTCTTTTGGCACTGCATCAGCTAATTGCTTGCCGCTTCTCAGACTGATGACATTGACCTGACGGGGATTAGGATTTGTGTCGCTTGGTAATCCCCCCTGCGATCTCATATTTTGAGCCGCTACTACCTGACCCACTTGTTTTTCAAGATTGCGGGTGGCCATTTGCTGATTCTTTAAGTCTGTTGCCATCCTCACCTGATTTTCCACTAACTGAGTCTGGGTCTCCACGAATTTCTGCAATGATTCCTCAATGCTGCTGCTCAATCATCATTCTGCCTATTCTGCTGATACTGCTGTTGTTGAGGGTGCATATAACTATGCTTTTGGTTTCCACCCCAAGAAAAACTCGAGTGGCTCTGCCAATTTCTATTGGAGTCGTTCCCAAAATTTTGATTGTTCCTATGCACATTTCCAACAAAATTGACCGATTTCGGATTGGCTCCACAAGATTCTGCATTGTGCCAGTATTACCACCAATTTCACACCAACTCGGAGCTTGCTGAACTGCATTAACCTGGCCCTGTTGTTGGTTCATACTCAGTTTATTGAACTGAGTCATCATCTGATGCTGGAACGAAGCTAACTGTGCTTCCAAGGCATTCATTCCATCTACCTCTGTCAACCCTGATATCTTTCCTACCCCTCTCGATGACTCACTGTGCCACTCTGGATCTCCTTGAGCAATTATGTTCAACAAAGTGCACAACTCATCATACGTCTTCTCCAAGGCTTGCCCACCCGATGCAGAATCTAGTAATATTTTTGTGTATGGATCTCGACTTTCTACAAAGGTATGAGATAGAACTTCATTTGATTGCTGGTGATGGGGACAGTCTCTCAATAATGACTTGAATCTTTCCCAAGCAAAATATAAATTCTCATCAGGCCTCTGCTTGAAACTTAATATCTCACTTCTCAACTTTGCAGCCTTGCCTGAAGGAAAGAATCTGATAAGGAACTTCTTAGCCAAGTCATCCCACGAAGTTATGGAGTTTGGTGGCTCAGCCTTCAGCCACTTTTTTGCCTCTCCCAACAATGAAAATGGGAAGAGGGTCAATCGGACATAATCTTTGAACATGCCGGTGGGGACAAACATGTTAATTATTTCTAGAAAGCTCTGTAAGTGCTGCTGCAGGTCCTCATGTTCCATCCCAGTGAATTGACCACTAGAATATAGCAGCTGCACCATGTTCTATTTAAGCTCAAAGTTCCCCCCAGACTCCGGTTTCCGGATGCTAGAGTTCACATTAGTCGTTTGTGGGACTGCCACTTCGCGAACTGGTCTAGCTGTCATTGCTTCCGATGATGATTGTGCTTGTCTCGCGGGTGGTTGTTGTTGTACCTTTTCTTGAAGTCTCTTCAACTTTTTCTCTAGAGTTGCTCTCCTTCGCAAATGAATTTGATGTTCAGGTTCAAGCAACGGTTCCACAAGCTCTCTATTTTTAGCCAGCTCGACAGGACAACCTGTCACCTGCAAATGATCAGACTAAGACCAAGTTTCTCAACACTTTAGGAAATTCAAAAATCACACAAAAATAGATAAATTATCAAAACTTCGCCGAGTCCCCAGCAACAGCACCAAAAACTTGACGTGCCCTTATTCGCGCGTCCGCAAGTGTACGGGTCGTGCAAGTAATATAATTGCTCTTTTTTAGAACCGCAATGTCGAACCCACAAGGAATGGACCCATTCCTCTAACTATCCATTACAAGTGTGATCTTAAATACCGAAAGTGTTGGTTATAGAAGTTTTCGAGGGAGAATTTTAATTAAGTCTAAATTTGGTCAACGAAATATTCTGAATGCACTCTAGGAGCAACATAGAGTTAAAACCAGATAATCATGCGATGCTACGATTTGCAATGGGTTAAGTATGCAACCATATTGTCATTTCACATAATTAGAATTGCATGTTCATGGTCTTTTGAGCCTCTAAACACGACAAACTAGCCTCACTGCATCATTGTGAGCGAGGATGCTACTTCTAGTTCGTGGGTAATCAATTATGTTGTGGTTTACGTGGAAATGATTAGGGATTTTCATGCGTCTAATCATTTAACTCAACTTAGACTCACAACTACTTCTTCTAGTGGTGATGTGATAATCCTAAGTCGGTCTTCAAACACCCCCGTTTTATCAACCAAGCAAGGTGTTAGGTATATTTCTATCCTAACACGAAATTATATCGTGAGATATAAACATGCTCCTCACATTCTCCTGTTCTGACCTAGGTCACTGCTTTCTCAAGCCTATGCCCAAGCTAACATATATGTTTTCATGGTGATCAATCATAAAGACAACCAACAATCCAGAATGCAAGACGGAAGCAACAATCAAGAACTTAATTCCAAAACAATTTCATAGAATCACAATCATAATTCATGGATTCAACCCTAGAGGAAGGGTTCTAGCCATTCATGTTCGTAAAACTACAAGAAACTACAACTAAATTAACATACTTACAAGAATTTGGTAGATGAGAAGGGAATTTGACAAACCCTAGATGAGTTCTCCCACTTATCCCTTCACTCCTAGGTAGTTTTTCAGAATAAAATCGTGACAAATTGGATTTAGGAGCTAAGGGACCTATTTATAGTAAATGAGAAATGTGCACAATTTAGTCTGTCATGGAATGGCTTCGTGTCACGGAGTGTATCGCGGAGCATTGCCTCTGTGACACAGAGGTGACGTGAAGGCTCTCGGGAAATTGCCTCCGGATGCCAAAACTGTCGAGTGTCACCGCGTTGCCGGCGTGACACGCTGCTGATGCAGTGCGTTGGCAGTCCCCTGTCGCGGAGCTGGCATGGTGTGGCACGTTGCTGGCACACTGGTGCTGCCTGCCTGCCGCCTCTGCTCGCTTTCCTGGCCTAGGCGTGGCACGGCGCTGGGCGCGGCACACGCACAACGTGGTACGCTGCCTGGCGCGGCCAGCTATGCCATGGCCTACTCCTTGCCGACTTTCGCCCATTGCTCCCGACTCCATTCCTCTCCTCCACCAACTTATGAATTAGTTCCTCAAAATCATTGAAACCTACAAAACAAGGACTAATCATGTTGGTTAGCACATATATTCACATTTATATAATATCACATGAAAATGTATAAAATAAATTAGATAAACAAGACTAAATTAAGGTATAAAGCATCACTCGGGCATGCTATTTTTGCCCGAGATCATGTCCCAAATAAAGGAGGGATGACCGTGGTCACCAATGAGAAAAATGAGTTGATCCCTACACGCACCGTCACAGGCTGGCAGATTTGCATGGACTACAAAAAGCTCAATGAAGCCACAAGGAAAGATCACTATCTTATTCCGTTCATTGATCAGATATTGGACAGATTGGCTGGACAAAAGTATTATTGTTTCCTTGATGGGTACTCTGGATATAACCAAATAGCCATAGCACCGGAGGACCAAGAGAAGACTACTTTCACATATCCTTATGGGACATATGCTTTTAAGCGGATGCCATTTGGTTTATGCAATGCACTCGCCACATTCCAGAGATGCATGATAGCGATCTTTCACGACATGGTGGAAGATTTCGTCGAGGTATTTATGGATGATTTTTCTGTTTTCGTTAATTCGTTTGCTACTTGTTTGCAGAATCTTGACAGGGTGCTAGCTCACTGTGAAGAATCCAACCTTGTACTCAACTGGGAGAAATGTCATTTTTTAGTCAAGGAGGGTATCGTTCTTGGCCATAAAGTGTCTTGCAAGGGGTTGGAGTTCGATCGTGCTAAGATCGAAGTTATTGAAAAGCTACCACCACCTGTGTCAGTGAAGGGTGTTTGCAGTTTTCTCGGGCATGCAGGGTTCTACAGACGGTTCATTAAGAACTTCCCTCAAATTTCTAGACCAATATGCAGGTTTCTAGAAAAAGAGGTGAAGTTCCAGTTTGATGAAGATTGTGTCAAAGCATTCGAGGAGTTGAAGCAAAAATTGATAGAAGCACCTATCCTTATTTCTCCGGATTGGGAACAACCGTTTGAACTGATGTGTGATGCAAGAGATGTGGCTATGGGAGCTGTATTGGGGCAGCAGAGGAATAGAATTTTTTATTCTATTCATTATGCAAGCAAAACAGTAGATGCTGCCCAAGTTAATTATACAGTCACAGAAAAGGAGATGCTAGCTTTGGTATTTGCGTTTGACAAATTCAGGTCCTATTTGATGGGTTCTAAAGTAGTGGTGTATACCGATTATGCAGCGATTCAGTATCTATTTAACAAGAAGGATGCAAAGCCTAGGCTGATCAGATGGATCTTGTTGTTGCAAGAGTTTGACCTAGAGATTAAGGATAGAAAGGGGAGCGAGAATCAAGTGGCAAATCACCTATCGCGATTGGAAAGCCGGTCGCATGTGAAGGAAGGTGACAGCATCAAAGAGGAGTTCCTAGATGAGCAGCTCTTGGCAATAAGGGAAGCTGAGATCCCCAGGTATGCAGACATTGTGAATTTGCTAGTGAGTGGAGTCTATCCACCGGAGGCTACGGCTCAGCAGAGAAAAACGTTGAGGCATGATTGCCGGTATTTTATTTGGGATGAGCTGTACTTGTTTAAGCAAGGACCGGATCAGGTTATGAGAAGATGCATCCCGGAGTGCCAGATTGCAGAAGTTTTGAGGAGTTGTCACTCTTCATTGTATGGAGGGCACCACGGAGGCGAGCGGACAGCACACAAGGTGCTACAGTCAGGTTTCTTTTGGCCTACACTGTTCAGAGACTCTATGGCATACGTCAAAATATGTGATAGATGTCAAAGGACAAGCACAATTGGTAGGAGGCAAGAGATTCCGCTGCAGCGTATATTAGAAGTGGAGATCTTTGATGTATGGGGTATTGATTTCATGGGCCCGTTCCCACCGTCATTTGGTAATTGTTACATCTTGGTGGCCGTTGATTATGTATCAAAGTGGATTGAAGCAACAGCTTGCCCCAGGAATGACAACAAGGTGGTAACGAAATTTGTGAAAAAGCACATTTTCACTAGGTTCGGGACACCCCGAGCCATTATCAGTGATGGAGGGGCTCATTTTGTAAATGCCAGTTTCAAAACTTGCTAGCTAAGTATAGGGTGCACCACAAGGTGGCAACAACATATCATCCCCAAACTAGTGGGCAAGTGGAGGTGTCGAACAGAGAAGTGAAGCAGATTCTCCAGAAAACAGTGAATGCACAACATAGTGATTGGTCAAGCAAACTCGGCGATGCGTTGTGGGCTTATAGAACTGCTTACAAGACACCAATTGGGACTTCTCCATACAGATTGGTCTATGGAAAGGCGTGTCATCTACCGGTGGAGCTAGAACACCTAGCTTTCTAGGCTGTGAGGAAATTGAACACGGATCTAGAGCTAGCGGGTAAGAAGAGGCTGATGCAACTCAACGAACTTGATGAGTTTCGTTGGCATGCTTATGAAAGTGCCAAGTTCTACAAAGAGAAAACAAAGAGGTGGCACGATAAGCATATGGTGCATCGGATATTCGAGCCGGGGAAGAAAGTGTTGCTTTTCAATTCAAGATTGAGGCTGTTTCCAGGAAAATTGTGGTCCAAATGGTCAGGGCCATTTGAGGTAGTGAGAATGACCCCGCACAGAGCAGTGGAGTTGTGGCAAGAAGATCAAAGTGCCACGTTCTTGGTTAATGGGCAGCGTTGTAAGCATTACTGGGGTGAGGACGTTATTTGAGAGAAGACGTCCATCACTCTAGAGGATGATTGAGCGTAAATGACGTCGAGCCGTGATGGTAAACCAGGCGCTGCACGGGGGGCAACTCCTGAAATTGTTGTAATAGATGAGTAGAATTAGTTGAGAAAAAAAAAGAGGAAAAAAAGAGAAAAAGAAAAAAATAAATAGAAAAAATTATTGTTGCGTTGAAACCTATGAATTCTAACCAATTTCTTGTTGTGAAATGATTTTCAGGTGGAACGGAGGGAATAAATGCAAAAAAGCGCAAAGAAAAAAATTTGAGGTGAGAAAAACAAAATTGGCATTACAGTGAGCCTACGCGTTGGCTCCGTGTCACGGAGGAGGTGCTCCACGTTACCCTCCGTGACACGTTGAAGCCTATTCCGGAATTTTAAAAAAATTCTAGAACAGGGGCGCGATGGCTCTGTGTCACGGAGGGGGTGCTCTACGTTACCCTCTGTGACACATTGAGGGTCTTTTCGCATCGGGTCACACCGGGTCGCTGGGTAACCCGCGCGAAAAACACTTTTAAAACCCCAAATCCCCTCAATTTTTTTCCTCATTTTTCATTCCCTCCGTGAACAAAACCCCAAATTCCCTCCTCCCCCAACGTGACACGGACCTAGGCACAGTTTTCTTCAAGTTTTCTTCAATTTCATCGGATTAAAGGTATGTTCTTGAACTTTACCTCATTTTTGCTTGAAATTTTGATTTTTGAGCATGGGTAGTGATTGAAACTTGCCGTAAGTGAAAATTAAGCTTGAATTCATTTAAGTTATGATTGATTGATGTTCATAGTATCGTTGTGAGTATATGAACTCATGAATGCATGTTTTAATGAATTTTTGCGAAATTGGTAGCTAGGGTTGGAATTTGAATAGGAAGAAAACTAAATTTGTTTGAAATGTGAAAAAAATTGGGTTGTGCATGTTGGGTGATGTGAATTACGTCGTGATTAATGTTGAATATGCTAAGTAGACAAGGGAATTTCGGAAAAATGAAATTGGTGAATTCCATAGGTTGTTGAGAACAAAAATCTGGCATAGTGCTATGATGATATAATGGAATCAATGGCGATATTGTTATTCATTGTACGAAGTCTGAGTAGTACATAGTAATTATTCCGTCGAATTATATGAAGGCACTAAGAATGTTGAACGTAAAGATTGTGAAATCATGAATGTCTTACCGAATTGTTTTAATTGTGGCTAAAGACTAAGTGTGGGGTGATTCAATTAAACCCAACCTTAGTCGTAGCTAGTTATGATTTGAATAACATTGGGATTGTATGGTTATATGTGCAGGAACAATGTCGGGCAGACAAGATAAAGGAAATGGCGCATCCACATCAGGCACCGACAAAAAAAGAATAAGATTGGGAACAGCAGTTCCAGCAGCACCAACGATTCCGAGAGGCCAACGCCGACAATACGGAACCCGATGGGTGACTGATGAAGGGAAGAAATGGTATGCAAAACACAAAGAAGCCAAATACTTCCCGAAAGAGCATATATCAAGGGAGCCACTGGCACAGGAATTCCTGAGGATCATACACCGGATTGACACCGCCGGGCTGAACTTCATCTACGAAGAGCCCAAGGAGTGCAACCTCCATCTGATTCGGGAGTTCTATGCCAACTGAAACCCGACCCTCCGCAGTCACACCATCAAGATAAGAGGGCAGGTTGTCACTTTTGAGCCCCATCACCTGAATGCTATATTGGGGGCGCGGGACACAGACGCCCATGTACTCCGGCAGCTGAACATAACTCCACCTTATGCGGACATCAGACGCACTCTATATGGAGCCTGTTCGATAGCACGGTGGAGCAGGCACAAAGAGAGGGGCTACCATCAGACACTGCCCTACTCTCAGATGAACAGGGAAGCCAGGATCTGGCTAAAAATTGTGTGTTCCTGCCTGATCCCAGGGGTGCACATGACGGATGTCACCCGAGATCAAGTGTGCTTGGTGTATGCCCTAATGAAAGGGCTTGAGATAAATGTTGGGGCGGTAATTATTTCCGCCATGAAGAGAGCCCGCTTACATCAAGGGCACAGGTACGAGTTTGGTGGTTTGCTTACCATGTTCCTGAGGGGCCATGATATAGCGGAGGAGGCCCTGGATTACATCCCAGAAATTGACAGGCATGCCTTGGATGTCACAAAAACCAAGGCACCCGACACTACTCACGGGCCTGTTCTCACACTAGCCGAGTGACATGCTTAGGATGATCAGTATATGGCCCACATGTATGGGATGCAGATGCTGCAGTTGCGCATTGGCGGGAGGCCAGGAACAGAAGATGAGCTTTGGCAGCTTGACTTGGATTACCCCTTCGTCGAAAATTCTCGGGCTCTATGCAGAGTGGGGCCAACATTTGTAGAGCCGGTAGATGATGATGTCCCCACCGATGAGGAGACACATCGTGAGGACCCAGATGTTGAGTCACATGAGGACAGCGGCGGCGATTTTGATATGGGAGACGAGGCAATGACACCTGATGAAGAAGTTGAATACTTCGATTGATCAGGGAGTTTCACCACCCACCTTTGTGATATGTTGAATTTTGTGAACACTGGGGACAGTGTTCGATTTAAGTGTGGGGTGGGAGTAGTTAGGTGCTAGCTGTTTCGTTGTTGTTTTTGTTTATGTGGATGTGTTGTGTTGTTGTGCCTGTGAAAAATGTGACCCTGTGACTCTGTGTGATGTGTTCTGTAATTAAGTGGTGTTGTAATGAATGTTAAGCTGTTGTGTGTTGTGTGTTGTGTGAGCTGTTGTTGAATGGTTGTTGTGTGAGCTATTGCTGAATGGTTGTTGTGTAAATATCTTTGTTTTCTATCAAAATTTTTAAAATTTTTCGTTAAATTTCTTTTATTTTTGGTTTCTTGGCCTTTGTTTTCGGTGCTTTTACCGAGAATAGTCCCATTGAACCGAAGTCATAATTAGTGACCGTTCCCTATCATGGATAGATGACGACCGTCTTAAGGAAAATGTAGTCGATAGGAGTAGTTTCTCTTTATTTTCTTTCTTTTGTTTGTTTCCCAAACGTATTGCTACTTCATGGTTCGGAATTCTCGTTACATGTTGTACTTGATAGTGAGTTGCAAAGGTGATTCATATGAAAGCATGCAAATGCATAAAAACATTGAAATACCTAGGCCATAGAGTTCGATTCGGTGTGATCGAGGCTTAATAGTGAATTCTTTTGGCTGATTGAAGAGTCTGTGAATATGTCTTGAGTTGAGCATATTCAATGAGTGTGAGGTGAGTTTTCAATTATTCCATGCTATTGTGAAGTGTCTAGAACTTTCCTGGTGTGTGTACGAAACGAAATGAAGGATTTGTATTGTAGAAAAGGATGTAGGCATTTCTTTGATTAAGCCGAAAGTTTTTCCATTATCATACCTACCTTGAATGTACATCCTAGTTAGCCTCATTGAGCCTTTAGCCTATTTTTTTCTTTCTTTAAAGAGGTACAAACCGAGCTTAATCCCTTCTTTTCATTAGCCTTGAATTTGATCCAAAACTCTTAAGCGCTCAAGAAAAACAATTTTCTCACAGTGTAAAGGAGTGAGAATTGTGAAAAGGAAGGAAAAGCGGAAGTGGTGAAAGTTAAAGAAAAGGTCAAAGGTGCACTTGCTGAAATTAAATAGAATAAAGATGTATAACTAATCTTGGTTATTAAGTCAAGTGTGCTTAAAGAAATGGGAACAAAAACAAAGAAACATTTCAAGAATGAGAGGATGAAGGAAGAAACAATGCCCATAATGATGGTGGGATGTATTGAAAAGCGCTTAAGGAAGCTAGTTGCTATTATTGGTTAGCCCAGTATTTACTAGTTCCTTAGCTTACATTACAGCCCGTTAAGTCCTACGTGATATTACATCACGCATCCTTATATTAGTGGAGTAATACACTAGAGGCAAGCCTATGGTTCATGACATGATGCATGTGAATTCTTTGGGAGAGAAAGCGAAATCGTGTTCATATACCCCTACATGTAGTGCTTTGGAAATCATATGATGGAAAATGGGGTAATTCTATTGTGTTGTGAGGGCACATGCTTGATGAGAGATTAAATTTCATGTCGGATGTCTTGATCAGTTGATTTGCAAGAGTGTGCCAAGATCGAGAGCCGATTCTTGAGCTTAGGAGGTCTTAATGTGGGGTATGTCATTGTGTTGATGAGACCATGCATGTTTTCTTGATGATTTGCTAGATTAAATAATCGGTATAGCCGTAGCTTGAATTGTCGAGCCAAAGTAGCTATGCATGGGTGACAATTGCATGAGATGTGAGAGTATTGTTCGAGGACGAACAAGGTTTTAAGTGTGGGGTAAGTGATCTTGGGATGAATTATATGCCCAAGTGATACTCAAATGCTTCATTTCATCTTTGTTATCTATCGTTATTTGTGCATTCTCATGTGATTTGTAGTTAAAATGTGAATTTATACTAACCAACATGATTAGTGTTGTTTTGTAGGTAAAATGGAATTTTGTGAAGCTAAGATACATGTTGGTAAAAATCGGGAATGGACTTGGAAGCAAGGAGTGGAAAAGGTCAAGGAAGAGCAGCAAAAATAAGGGCTCCACAATGGAGCCATGTCATGCTGCCATCACGGAAGCATTCTGCCTCGGGTGATTTAATTTTGGCCATTTCCAGTGAAGCCTCGCATTACCTCCGTGACACGGAGGCAATGCCACGCGATGCAAGCTGTGGCACGTTGAGTACAATTACCTGGGACATCAATTTCCAGTGTAGGTGTGCGATAGCACCGTGGCACGTTGGCCAGGCTTCGCAATGCAGGCCGTGGCACGCCAAGGTGAAAATTCTGAGCAGCCAAATTCTAGAGAGGGTCCGCGATACCCCCGTGGCACGTAGGGAGTGCTCCGCGATACACTCTGTGCCACGTTGCTTGTTATTCCGGGAAAATTTCTCAATAGTATAAATAGCACACTTAGGTTTATTTTTAAACATGCTGACTTGGTTAAGCAAGAACGTGGGTTACAGGCAGTTGAGGGGACGAAAATTCTAGGGTTCTTCTCTATCTCTTTCTCTTTTATCTCAATTGTTTGTATGATTTATACTCATTTGATGATGTTTAATCCACAAGTGAGTGGCTAAATTCACTTCTTGCTGAGGTTAAGAACAATTGTAGTGGAATGTAATTGTTGATCATTTTAGTTTTCATCTTTTCTTCAATGGTTGTTCTATCAATTCTTGTTCTTACTGCATTAATGTTTGGCCAATGTTAATGTATATCTAAAAAATTCAATTTTGATTTTGAGAAGGAAAGAAATTGGAAAGTTGTGAATTGGTAGGATATGATCTCTTCTTCGTTTGGAAAAATTGAGAATTGATTTACATTCATAATAGAAATATATCTGAAAGTCTTATTAGTCAATTAAGGAATCGGTTTTGTATGGCTAAAACATGAAATTCTTTTATCACAGAAATGTAGATTGAAGATTCATGATTCTTAAGTTGGATAGGAGATGAAAGTTCCAATCCATAGGCAATAGTTCTTGACTAGCAACTGAAGGAAAGATTAACTGAATTGTATCGATAAATTACTTCCCTACATGTTCGTTTTAGCCTCAGCATGCTCATTACTATAGTTTAGACTCACTTTATAATTTTTCCTTAGATTCTTATTAATTAGTAACTCAAACTCTCAAAATATTATTTAATTGGTTGTCTCCATTCTTAAAGATATAGTTCATAACACTTAAGTTAATTATTACCGTAGCTCAGTCCCTGTGGGATCGATACTTGGCTTACTTAAGCCATTTTACTACTTGTTCGACCACGTGCACTTGCGTGTAGTCACCAGAAACACCGAACAACTAGTTTCACTGAAACGCTGAATCGAATGCAAAACTACTTTGTGACCGGCAAGGTCACCAACTATTAAAGGAATAAGGCCCCACACGACCATCATAAACAAACTAAAACATTGACACGGCCTAACACGACCGGTACAACTAACCACAGGGAATATACAATCTGCAAGCCTCTAAGAATACTGATAAGATGGTCGGGACAGGGCCCAGACCTACCCGTATTGTACAACAAAATAAAAGGAATAAACCTCTAGCTGTCAAGCTCCGGATGACAGGAGCTGATGACCTTGTGTGCTAGCTGGAATTATGAGGGATCGGCTCCTCGTCTATGAGTACCTGCAGGCAAGTAATGCAGCGCCCCCAAACGGGCGTCAGTACCACTTGTACCGAGTATGCAAAGCAATAACTAAACATAACTGAAAATAGATAGTAATACTGATAGTTACTGAATAACAGAAGATGGCTAAGACTGTCTAGGATGGCAGAATCTAAACTAAGCTTAACTGTACTGGAGAGAAGGTGAGAATCATACCTATCAGTGCGGTGTGTTGCCATCTATCAATTTAATAAATAACACATATAGTATACAAGAACCTATACCAGCCCCCATAAGCCAGAAGGTACCAATCAACATGCAATTTATATACCCCTACCCGAGTTGCCATCCAAGAATAACAATTCACTCCACTCATCTAGTAACTATGAGCATCCCGCCGGCCCCTTGACTATGCAACTTGAGCTCTCTGGGCCCCTGACTATAGCTGTATCTGAGTCCGGAGGACTCCTGTAAACTGTAATCTGAGATCTGTGATCTGTAATTTGTAATATATGCCCTGGGCACAAGCGCTCGACGGGGGTATGCTATAATGCTGATCAGCCTGCTATGGGGAATGCTGCATCCCATCTTCATCCTCTGGCAGACGACATGCCAATCCTTGGAGTGACGTATCCTCACCCTCTGGCGGGCGAGTCGACACAGCTATTAACCCCGGGGCGGCAAGGAAGCTCTAAGGGTGCCCACATAAAACAATCAGGTCTCTACAAGCAACAACAATCACATATAACATGTATAATAAATCTAATAATACTGTCCATGATCTGATATTCTATTTTGAATCTCTTGCTGAATTAAACTGAATCTGATACTGAGTTATACTAAGTCTGGAATAATATCTCGCTGTCTGATACTAATTTACTGACTTTTATTCTGCATATGGTATAATAACTCAGACATGCTTACTGAATTCATACTGGGCATAATACTCGGCTTCTGAAACTTTCTTTTGGAATTTACTCTATTTTACTATGCTAGAATTACTAACTTGCCGAAGAAACTAGCTTTACATACCTCAGTTACTGACTTCTTGGCTAACTGGTGTAGCTCGACCAATATCCAGCTATTTCTTCGAACTGCGTTCATATTAATAGCAATTAGAACTAAATTAATCAATATTCTGGAAGAAAACACTACTTTGAATATCTATATAGCCCAAACTTTGACTTATCAAAAAACAGCCGAAAACTCGCTATTTCTCGGAAGTCCAGAAGGGAGAAATACTCACTTTAGGGCTAGGAGTATATTGACACTAATTTGGAGCAATTCCACTTACCTTAGCTCGGTGAGACGGCGATTCGCCGGCCGAATTTCACGAAACTAACTCCGTAGGAATGCTCCCTGCAGGTCAATACCTTGCTACCCGAGGTTATTTCGAGTTTGGACCGCATTTAACAGCGTAAACGGAAGGAATTTTAATGGAAAACTTCATCCTCTCTGTTTCTCCACTGTTCTCTGGTTCACTCATGGAAATATTGATAATTATCACTTAAAAACGAAGTGGGGGCTTATATATTTAGGGCTGGACCTCACCTCCGTGACACGCCGGCCAACACGGAGGTGAGCCCTCCGTGACACGTTGGCCATCGCGGAGGGGGTCTGCCAGCCTCCTCCTGCGATGGTTCGATGTGGCGCTTGTCCGGTCTTTCCTCGGGCCTTTTTCTAGCATGTATGACATTCTAAAACTCTTAACCAACATGCGAATAGGCCATCTAAATGTCAAGAATTTACGGGGTGTAACATAAAGTCTTATAGTTAAAAACTTAGAATTTATAAATAAGAACTTCAAATTTAAATTTGAAATATAAATTTAAGACTAAAAATTTAAATAAAGTCTAAACTCTAAAGTTTGTTAAAGTCTTAAAGTAAAAAACTTAAAGTTTAAAATTTGAAATATGAAGTAATTATTTATTTAAAAATTAAAAATTGAAATTAAGAATTTAAGGCTAAAATAATTTCTAAAGTTTATTAAGGACTTAAAGTTTGAAATTTTAATTTTTGAAATTTGAAATATGAAGTAATTATTAAATATTTATTTGTATTTATAAGTTTATTTAAATTTTTATAAATAATTTAAAATATAATACAACAGATAATGAAATTGAAAATTAAGGCTAAAAGCCTTTAACTTTATTCATATAAAAATTAAAATAATATCATAAAAATATGTATTACAATTTACAAATATTAGTAGAGTGCCTAATCTACGAAGCCACCTTCTAGGAAGGCTTCTGTTTGGATTAAGCTTTGAATATAATACTAATATATGTACATTCTCATGAAATCTCTTTCTAAATCTTCTATTTGTTGAACCGAAGTATTTTTCGACACTGACATAGATTATTGTCGGTCTTGTGTTTCCATGTCATCATCACTGTTTCATTGCTAACTCTAAAAAAGCTTCTTGCTGGAAACTTTACTTCAGTATCCCATGATTTCTCCGCTCCGCGTTGATCCAATTTCTGGAAGTTATAAATACCTCCAAGTTGTCTTCTGCTAGTAAATATCGATGATCTCCAAGTTAAAATCTTGTCGCGCTGAAAGAGGCCTCCGAAGCAACAGATGATGCTTGAGTAGATAGCACGCCCCGAACCATCTTGCTAAGCATTGGAAATACGCTGCCACAAGCCTCCACCAACTCAGAATGTCCGGCGTGCCGTCAGCAGTAATTGTAACATTTTTCCTAGCTAAAGAAAAATAGTCATCAAAATCACAACTGTCAGAAAAATTAAGATCAATAGAACTTTGCACATACCTATGAGTAGTATCTACTCGGACCCTGGAAGTTTTAGGAGTATTAACGAAATTACTACTATGCAACTAGAAATAAGTCTCATATATTAATTTAGCCTGTACTCTCATACTATTTTTATAATTTTCCAGACTTGGAATTTCATGATCTTCTATTTATAAATTTTCATAAATTTTTTGAATGACTCCTCTTGTACTTCATTCTTTCTATTATGGGTTAAAAAGCATAGTAGTTAAATAAATTTGAGGGATAGGGAAAAATATTTTTTAAACTTTTTAATCATGACCTCAATAGCCGGTGCAAACTTTTCATTATTTTTATATTTAACAATTTTAGTTGTAACAACGCATACATTTATTAAAACTTCACAAATAGTTGGAAAATACACGCCAAAAATATTTTTGTTGCTTGATAAAATAATTTCAAAAAGTTGATTAAGTTCATTTATTTCATCCCAGTCATTATCATCAAGTTTCAAATCAGGTTCAAAATTATGAGCATTATACAACATAATGATAAGCCTTCTATAAATATATGCAACTTCTAATATTTCATATAATGAATTCTACCTAGTTTTTACATATTTTGGAATTTTCCTATATGAAAGTTCACATATTCTACAATGTTCTTTAAATTCACGAATTCTAGAACTTTTATTCATTCAAAAAATTCAAAAACATGCTAATTCAACTTTAGAACCCCCAGTATCAAATAATTTAATGTCATATTGTACAGCCAAATTAAATATATGAGCAGCACATCTAACATGGAAAACATTATTATTAATTGCGCATATTCGAGTTCTTAACATGCTAACAACACTAGTATTAGAAGAAGCATTATCTAGTATAACACTCAATATTTTATCACAAATGCCAAAAGATTGTAAAACTTCAAGTATAGTAGCAGCTATATATGTAGTAATTTTTCTCTGCTCACAAATTTTATAACCTATTATTCTTTTTTGTAAATTCCAGTTATGATCAATCCAATGTGCAGTAACAGTTAAATAATTAATGGAATTGACACTACAACCCATATCAGATGTAATAGAAAATCTACCATCAAAATAACTAAATAAACAACGAAGATAATGATAATGTTTTGCTTGAAATTTAAAAATATCACGTTTAACCACGCTTCGCAAAAAATCTTGAAAAGAAGGATTATAAGTTTGTTAAATATACATAATAAATCCGGGATGGGAGGGAAAACTAAAAGGAAAACCACAGACCGCAACCATTTTACCAATATTTTCACGGTCTCTATCCCTATCATATTTCTATCGTGTAACAGGGCCACTTGGGTTTGAAGGGTTTAACTGGCCCTGAACCATATTGGAACCCCTTTCGATCCAATATGGACAGAATCACAACCGACGGCTTTGGAGGCTTCTTTAGCTGCTATATATTCAAGTCTATGATATTGTAATAAATATCTGCTTAACCCCCCTGTTTCATCTTTGTTCCGCCGCATTCATGCTTAAATACATTTATACACTTATTACAAATAGCTTTCGTTCATTCCTCGTTCTGATGCATAAATTTCCATATAATTGAAGTTCTAGCCTATTGAACTCCCGTTGAACTCTAGTCTTACCCCCAGTAAGTGGAAGTTGAGCTTCAGACTGAGGAGTATCCTGAGTTGGAGCTTCGGTTGCGGGACTAGTAGGTGTATCATCTAATTCTTCTTCTTCTTCTTCTTCTTCTTCTTCTTCTTCTTCTAATTCTACTCTACTTCTTCATCTAATTCTTCGTCTAACAAATTACCATAACACCTTTTCATTATTTCATTATCCAATAGAGTATCCAAAGTAATATTAATAGGAGTACTACCAAATTGTGTAAAATCTTCATTATTATTTCTAATTCTAGGTATTGAAGATGAACCACTAATTTTTTTAGAAGTAGAACTAGAACCTATACTTTTTTTACCAGTAGTAATACCAAATGCACTTGCAACGATGCGTACAACACCCTTTCCCTTTTCAGAATTTTTTTTCAGAATCCATATTATAATTTATGAATAAATATATATAACACAACTAAAATTATGACTAAATAAATATAGCACATGTAAATTTAAATAAATAAGATAGAAAAATTAAATGCATAAAATAAATAAATAACAGAAGTAAGTATGGAACAAATGTAGCAAACGTCTACGTAAAAAAGATAATTATAACCAATTGTCAAAATTCAAGAATTGATGTAGCAACTTGAGACTTGAAAGTTGAAACTAAAATAACTAAGACAATTTGAATTTGAAAATTATAAATTCTGAAATTTGGAGAATTAGAAAATGTAGATTGTTGAGAGATTTGAGAGAAACGGAGAATTTATAATTGAGAGAGTGAGTGTGCAGTAGAGAAGAGAAGAGATAACTTATGAATAAATTGTGGAAATGTGGGGGTATTTATAGTTTTTAAAAAAAGGATAAAAGTTTAATTTCTAAAACAAAGGAGTGTAAAAAACTAAAAATAATTAAAGGGGATGGGATAAGGGATGTGAGCTGAATTTTAGTGAATAAACCCGTTAGGGGTCCCCACCCTAGCTACTGTAAACAACTATATTTAAAAAAAATTTAAAAAAATTTTCGATCGGAACCGGGTCAGTAACGGGACAACCGGTAAAAATATCCTCCCGTCCCGTCCCGTCCCATCCCATCCCCCTATATCCCTTTAGAAAGCTGGGTCAGCAGGGATCCAAACTCGAGCCGGTACCGGGACGTCCCGTTTTGTTGGCCAGCCCTATTCACGGGTAAACAATCTTATATAAAAGTAATTTTACCGTATCCTTAAATTTATTCATTTTCAATGAAGGTTTTATGCGATTTTCTATTTAATGTTTCCCAATTACTCACAAATTCTTATATGGAAAAAAGAAAAAAAATATGAATTGCTTCTTCCACTCATAGAGTAATCAGTTAAAATGGTCTCACCAAACTCTTCAATTAAGTTGGTTCTGTTATAAATGTATTCGTATTATAGTGAATGTCTATAAATATATTTGTATTGTAGTGAATGAGTGTATTTGTATTATAGTCAAGGTCTATCTTTTGGAGAAAAGTTAGGAGGAATTATCCCTATAAATAGAGGGATTTTCCATTCATTGTAAATCATTCCTTTAATCTCTCAAGAGAAATAATAATAATTATCTCTTCTCTCTTTATCTACAATATTTTTATTTTTGCTTTATTATTTTATAACACGTTATCAGCACGAGTCTCTGCCTTGATCACTAATTTTGAAAGATCTGAGATAAGAAAAATTAAAATTTCTTTTTTGAAAGATGTATTACTTAACCACAGGAATGATATTCCTTTGGTAATATTGTTGCTCAACGACTCTACCGTCTCAAAATTTGAAGTCAAAGGTATTATTTTCCCTTTCTTTAAATATGGCTAACCTTATGAAACTTGATTTCGTTGCCCTTCAAAGTTTGGACAAGAACTACCTTTCATGGGATGCTGAAATCCATATGGATGCAATGGATTTTGGAGACACCATTAAAAGTAAAAATAAAACATCAAACCAAGATCGTGCTAAGGCTATGATATTCTTGCGTCATCATCTTGAAGAAATTCTTAACATTAAATATCTCATGGTTACGAATCTACTTGTTTTGTGAAATAGCCTAAAAGAAAGGTATGACCACCTGAAGATGACATCCACCCAAAGGCTCGATATAATTGGATCCATCAAGACTATAAGTCTGTTCATGAGTACAACTCTTAAACGTTCAAAATTATTTCTAAGTTGAAACTATATGGAGAAACTATTAATGATGTTGATATGATGGAATATCTGGTGGTACACAAAATTAATTGAGAGCTCTGGAAAAGCTAATTGTGTTACTAGTAAGTCTCAAAAGAAACTTATAAGTTTCAAAGATATTAAAAAAAATTGAGACTATAAATTATGGGAAGATCTAATATCTTCATATTACTACAATTGAAGCAGGTTATAAATATTTATGTATAAGATTATCCGCCGTTATCTTTTGTCTGTAGCACATAAATATGAGTAGGATGACAAAATCACATACGAAAGTAAACTAGAAGTTTACTAAAATAAAGATAAGTTGGCATAACTGGTTGGCCATCCCGATTCAAATGTGATGCAAAAATAATTGAGAGTTCACGTGGCGATATGTTGAAGAAATAAAATATTCTTCAAGAATTCTCTTGCGTTGCTTGTTCTCATGATAGAATGATCATTATTGTCACACCCCTGAACTAGGGTAGGGCGCAACTGGCACTCGATTCATGGTCGATCGAGAAGCCATCTATATAACATCTATAAATATAACACTAAGGCTGACCAAGCCACCTATCACAACCAACCAGGATAAATACTGGGCCAATAATGCATTGACAATTATAAATATGCAACCTGAAAAGCCGACAAGGCTACAATAAAGCTAAACAAAGCAATGAAAAATCAATATGACTACACAACCCACACTACTATATAAACTAGTCCACATTAGCCTCTACAGAGCAAACAAACTGAAATGCACGGGACAGGGCCCCGACCTATCCATGCTGTACACAAAACTGAAAATAGTCCACACCAGGACATGACTCCTGGAAGAGAGGAGCATACCACTATTCTGCAGAAATCTGGCTCCTACTACGTTCGATGATCTGAGCCTCGGCCTGTACCTGTAGCACGATTGCGGGAAGGATCCCAAGATGAAGGGACGTCAGTACGAATAAAATGTACTAGTATGTAAGGCTGAAAACTGTAAGTATGTAAGATAAAAATGATAACTAGGCCTGAAATAAGGAGTAGTAACAACCTGAAATTCTGAAAACAGAAACCTGACAATAACTCATTATTGAAGTATAAATGCAACCACCTAATGCACAACAAAGACTATAACTGAAATGCCAGTAGCAAGTCGACCATAAAATCTATACAATCTATCCAGCCAGTGTACCACACTGGAGTAAAAATAAAAATGCCTCCAGCCGGTGTACTATACCGGGGTAAAAATAAAAATGCCTCCAACCAGCGTACCATACCGGGGTAAACTCCATCCAGCCGGTGTACCACACCAGGGTAAAATCAATAAGACCTCCAACCGGTGTAACACACCAGGGTAAAATCAATAAAGCTTAGACAAAATCATAAATGGAGCCGATATGGCTTAATACTGGACCATCTCAATACATACAACATAGAAATGATGAATACTAAACATGTGGCCTGCATAAGCCTCCTTCGTAATGCATAACTGGAACTGAGTACATATAACATGCAAAGCTAACAAATAGAACTTAAATGCATGTAGTAAAAACGTGTATGAATCATAAGGAACTACGGATAACCTAAGAGTTTCAACAAAATTTGTAGATCGTCTCCACGGGACATTAGAGCTCAGAAACCCGCTAGCTTGTCGTTCGGCTTAAGAGAAAGGGATTATGAAATATCCCCTTAGCCTGACATATTTAATAACATACACATAAGATAAGGGACAACCATAACCAGGTAATCCTAATTCGGTAAGCTCGTTTACCCTCAATAGCTTGTGACGTCTATACGTGGCTTAAAATCGTTTACACGTCCTCATCTCGGCTCTTTCACCAATTTCAGATAGCAACCAGACTTTTAAACACATTTAACATCACATATATATACACATGACATACAGTAAGGAACAACTAACAATGCCCATGCTGAGGGGTCTCCAACTCAATGTACAACTACGGCAACAATCAACACAATATCACACTTTAGGTATCTCCCTTCGACTAGGCATAATCTTAACATTTATCTTCAATAAAACATGGGACTTTAAAGCTTAAATGAAGCTTAACATACTGCCTCAAGACTTTTAAAAAGGTTGTTGTCTCATTCGATTCACATCACATGAATCTTGCTTGAAAGAATGATAGACGGGGCGCCTTACATACCTTGTTACGACGAGCTTTCCTTAATCGCTTCTGTCCTCCAACAACCCACGTTTAGTATTCTTCAATTCCTTGAAGTTATACTCATGTAACAAGCCTGGTTTGAACCAATTTTCTAGACAAAATGTTATCCCAACAGAAGCCATAACAACAATACAAAATAATATTTCATTACTTTGTTTTAACTTGTTTCCGCAGTCTTTAAGGGGAAAATAAAATGGTGAACTTACCTAGATTTTCTTGTTATTATATCCCAGAATAAAAGGAGTATATTCCCAGCAAAATACAGCTGTATCAACCTCTAAAAAGGGGCAAAAACTTCACCCAAAAACACACAAAAAATGAGCCACAAAACCAACTTCAACTTCTAGCTTTAGCTAAGAAAATTCTTGCAAGTTTAATAGCTAGAAATGGTAACCCTTTTCTTGTCTTCCACTCCTACTAAGATGGAATATCTAGGAAGCTTAACAGGATTGCAAACACAGCAGCTTCACAGCCCAAAGAATGGCAGAAACTTCAGCTAAACACACATGAAAAAAAACAACCTAGCCTAGCTTTGAATTTTCAAGCTTTTAGCTAAGATTTTTGGTAAGTTTAAAGGATAGAATCCTTACCTCCTCCCTTGAATCCAACCATTAACAAAAGATTGTATATATTCATCTAAGTAATCCTCCGTAAACGAAAAAAAAACATCATAAACATGCTTCAAAAACGCAGCAACAAGACTCGCCGATGCCTCTCTTCAACTTTGCAATGATCTTCTTCACTTGGCTTCAATTTTTAGTTGATGATTTGCCTTCATTTATCTTAGTTTTTGGCTGTAAAATACAGAGAAAAGTGTCCCCTAAGAAGGCAGCTTGAATTTGGATAGGAATGATATGATTTGAGCAGAAAACAACTTAAATAAATAGGGGTAGGACGGTGGAGGTGATCTTGGGAAGATTTATATGCCCAAGTGATACTCAAACGTAGCATTTTTACCTTGTTTGTTGTGCAATGTGTATATAATATCATGTATTGGGTAATAAAATACGAATTTATACTAACCAACACGATTAGCATTTGTTTTGCAGGATAATGTGATTTTTAAGAGCTAAAATGCGTGTTGGAACTATGTCGGAGTTGGACTTGGATGCGAGCGTGGAAAAGACCTCGGATGGCATATTTTGCAGTGGCTCCGCGATGGTGCCGTGCCACACTTCCATCGCGGTAGCACACTGCCTGGGCAGAAATAAAAGTGGAAATTTCCAGTGTGCCTGCGCGTCAGCTCCGTGGCACGGAGATAGGCCTCCGCGATGGCCTCCGTGCCACGTTGAGGCTAATTATCCGGACCATGCAATTTCCAGAGAGGGTCCGCGTCCACGCCGTGTCACGGAGGCAGTGCTCCGCGTTGGCCTCCGTGACACGTTGCTTGTTATTCCGGGAAAAATTTCCCACTAGTATAAATAGCACACTTAGGTTATTTTTAAGGGAGTTTTTTTTTTTTTTTTTTTTAGCCTGAGTTCAGAAGTGGGAGCAGGAACGTGGTTTTGTGGCAGTTGAAGAATAGAAAAGATAAGAGTTTTCTTCTCTTCCCTTCTTCTTTCCTTCAATTGTATGCATGATTCACACTCATTCTAGGATGATTAATTCAAGAATGAGCGGCTAATTCCTCTCTTGCTGAGGTTTTGAACTTGTGAAATGAATGTTGGTAATAATTGATATGGTTTCTTCTTCTTCTTGCATGTTGTTCTATTAATTCTTGTGCTTATTACATTCTTGATTGGCCACCATTAATGTATATCTAAAAAGTCCAATTTCACTCGAGAGAGCATGAAATTGGAAAGTTGTGAATTAATAGGGTATTGTTCTTAACTTGATTTGGGAAAATTGGGTTTTGATGTGCTTTCTTGATAGAAATATACTTGAAAGCCGTATTAGTCAATTTAGGAACCGAAATTGTAGTGTTAGGTCATAAATTGCATTTGATCACAGAAATGTAGACGAATGGTTTATGAATCTAAAGTGAAATTAAATACGGAAGTTTTAATTTCTAGGCAAACGTTCTTGGCTAGCAATATGAAGAGGAAGATGACCAAATTATCATGATTATCAAGTTCATTACTCGTTCTTAACCTTGGCATGTGCATATCCATTGTCTAAACTCAACGTAAATAGTAGTTATTAATTTTAGTAGATAATTAGTTTAGAAACAAAACTCACTCAAATCTTGGTTGGATTGTTGTTAACATAGTTAGAGATAGAATAGAGATATAGTAAACTAGGCAGTTTTGCATATCTAGAGCAGCCTCCTTGGATCGATACTTGGCTACTTAGCCACTTTATTACTTGTTTGACCACGTACACTTGCGTGTCGGTGTATAATACATACCGAGCAGCAGAGCGCGAACAGGAGGCACTAGGGCGTCATGCCCGCATCACCGCTCATGATGGTTCGATAAAATGCTCATAACTTTTTACTTCGAACTCCGATTGACAAGAGGTTTGATGTTCTGAAAACTAGACTCAAAAATATTTAATTTGATAGGTTGTGGGGCTCCTAATTCATTATATATTGGGAGATATGGTCGTATAAATTTGATCCTTACTTATGAACTTCACATACTCTTTGTTTTTTTTTATCGTACACATTTCCCTTGACACCTACGACCAATATACAACCCGTACTTTCCCTAACCTAGCATAAAACATCAAATAATTACCAATAAAAATTTTGGGGTGTTATATTCTCCCCCGCTTAGGAACATTCGTCCCTGAATGAAAATTAATTTCACTTAATATGCATCAAAATAAGTATCAAACACATACCTTAACATCACGTCGACATCGTAAATAGGTGAGGATATTTATTCTTCATTTCCTCCTCAGCCTCCCAAGTCACTTCCTCGATGTTATTACTTCGCCATAATACTTTAACTGAGGCGACTTCTTTGGTTCGAAGTTTCCTGACTTGCCGGTCAAGAATAACAACTGAAACCTAGGTGTAGGTCATCTCCTCAGCAATTCGGACATCATCGATAGGCATAACATGAGTTGGTCTCCGATACACCTCCGCAACATTGATACATGAAATACTGGGTGGACTGCTGCTAACTCTGGTGGAAACTCCAACTCGTAGGCCACTTTTCCTACCCTGCGGATAACTCTGTAGGGCCCAACATATCTAGGACTCAGCTTGCCTTTTCGGCGAAATCGCATAACGCCTTTCATAGGTGACACTTTCAGGAAGACCCAATCATTAACAACAAACTACAGCGCTCGACGGTGTACATCTGCATAAGACTTCTGCCTGCTCTGGGCTATCTGAAGTCGATCTCTAATGTTTCACCTTGTCAATAGCTTGCTGCACTAAGTCTGGCCCTAATAACTCTGCCTCACTGAGTTCAAACCAGCCCACTGGTGACCTGCATTTTCGCCCATATAAAGCTTCATATGGAGCCATCTGAATACTTGTCTGGTAGCTATTATTATAAAAGGCGAACTCAATCAAGGAAACATGATCATCCCAGCTTTCGCCAAAATCTAAAACACAGGCACGCGACATGTCTTCAAGCGTTTGAATGATGCGTTCAGCCTGTTAATCTAAGTAGGCGATGCACCTACTTGGACCTTTTAACTTGACCCATTTATCTTAAATATGTGATGCACATATTTATCACCTATTAGTGTAAGCCAAGAAATCACCTCACTCATTTTATTTCATTTTTCAACGTTTAACCTCCTTACTTTAACTTAATACTTATGTAAATTTGGAAACTTTAAACTCTAGGTTAAATATCACCTCACCACCTTGAATTTAAATACTTTCATCGATATTAATAACTTAAATAGCAGTCTAGATATTGTATAGAGAAGTCAAAACTGGATGTCAACACTTAACATTTTTGGAACAAAAAGGGAAAGCGAATACATGAGCTCTTGAATTTTTTTGGGTAAAAACAGAAGTACGAAAATAATGAGCGTTTGAGTGTTTTTTTTTTGTTGGAATAAAAGAAAATGGGTTAGATCAAGTGAATTGATTTTAGAGTTAGTTAAATTTAAAAATGGTTTAGATTCTAGATTAATATTTTGATTATTTTAGAAAAAATAAAATAAAACTTACCACCTTATTAATTTTCACCAAAAAAAATTATAAATCTGGTTAAAATGACTTTGAAGTAAGAAGATAAAGTAGGATATATTAGAAGACAGCAAAACAATATTACTTTAACGATCCATTAGTACAAGTTTAGATGATTGTTCAGGTCATCAACTCATCTTTAATTTATCCCTCTTTTGATCTCCCTAAATACAACTTAAACATTATATACCTCGGCAATTTCTTATGACATTCAAATTTTTTTTCTCTTTTCTTATTCTTAATTAAAAAAATATGATAATTTTGCTCATTCAAAGCTAACTGCTAATGCAGGGTCCCATGAAATTGTATATATCTCCTGATTATGGTCCATATGGGGAATCATACTACAGAAGCCCAAACTTCCAAGTGGCTCCCTCAAAATGTTTCACTATTCAATTCTTTAATGAAAAAGAAAATTGGAAAAACTCACAATTTTGCCCATGCTCTCTCTATATATATATCCGGCAGACACAACCTCTCTTATCATCAGAAAGCATTCAATTAACATCCCTTGAGAGCAGCATTTTTATACAACATACAAAAGTTGTCATGGCTCTTCATCATTTCAATCCAGATATGCAAATAATTATTCCACCATTCTCTGTATTTAACACTGACTCAACTTTTAACTTCCATAACCAGTTTCCAGAGAAAAATTGCCTGAACCCCACTTCTTTGGAAATGTCAAACTTCAATTCCAAGAGCTTTCTTGGACATTCCCATGAACCTATTTTCAACCAAGCCCCTCAATTCTCAGTATGCTTAACTGAAAATTTTCAACAAGATGATAAAAATACTGTAGCTCAAGTCTTGCCCACCCTCTCAGTACCAGCTAGAAATGATATATATGAAAGCAAGAAAAGGAAAACAATAGAAACCCCAGAAAGAAGCTCTGCATACTCATCCCCTGCAGTTTCTTGGAGTGACACAAGAAGAAAAACAGTAAGTTATTTTTGAATTCCTTCTACTTTGTATGCAGTAAGGGGTCGTTTCGGTGCTGGCAAAGGAGGTGAACTATTCATTTATTAAAATCAGCATAGCATTTTAGTAGCTATCTATAAAGTTCAGCACATCAAATACCAAAACTTGCACAATTCTAACCAGTAACAAAACAAGCAAAAGGGATTCAAAAGAATTTAAGAATGTCAAACATAGAATCGAACCTCCAACCTAATGAAATTCTTTTAGTCACATTTGCCTCTACACTGGAAGTTTTACTAATATTATATTTATTTTTATCCTATTTATACAATAAAACTTTGTGAAGGATTTAGTTAAACTCTGTTTGGACCATGTTGCTTTGTCCCAGACGGATGTGATTTTAAAATTTCTAGAACATGGGTGCACCATTAAAAAAAAAACAGATAAAAAATATATTAAGTGGGAATTGATCTGAACTAGTGAAGATAAATAACTTAACCTTCAACTAATTGTACCATTTAGATTTCTAGTATAAATACGGACATATAATATTATACCAAATTTATTTAAAAATATATATAGAATACCTAATTTTGCTGAAAAACCACAATTAACGTATACCATAAATAGCACATAAGTGCACCCCTGGCCCCTGGCCACAGTTAATATATACATGGTACTCATACCTTCACTTTTGATATTTACAGAGTAAAGGAAGAGGGAAGAGAGTAAAAAGTGATGAAAAGGAAGAAGAGAAAGCAAGGCAAGTGGTCCATGTAAGAGCCAAGAGAGGCCAAGCAACTGATAGTCACAGTTTAGCAGAAAGGGTAATTCCCCTCTCCCTCTTTGTAAATTCTGTTTTTCATTGTCTGCTAAACTGTTTTCCCGCAAAGATATGAACTTGTAATGACTAATGCAGTACCTTTCAAATTCAGGTTAGAAGAGGAAAAATTAATGAAAGACTTAGGTGTTTGCAAGACATTGTTCCAGGATGCTACAAGGTAATCTTTTTTCCTATATGGAGCATCTTTTAACAATACAATGTTATTTTATTGAATATTAGTACTATTTCTCTTAGACATAAACACAATGAAGTTAAAATTTTAACCTGACCAAATTGCAGTCTATGGGTATGGCAGTAATGTTGGATGAAATAATTAACTATGTGCAATCTTTACAAAATCAAGTTGAGGTGAGTTCAAATGATGATCAGCACAAGATCTTTTCTCATTGACCCCCACCCCACCCCAAAAAAAAAAAAAAAAAAAGAGAGAACAAATATGTGACTTGTTCCATCTGTTGGATTCAGTTCCTCTCCATAAAGCTTTCTGCGGCCAGCACATATTATGACATCAACTCAGAGACAGACATTTTGGAGACAATGCAGGTAGTCTTTATACTTTCTTGGTTATTCCTAGACTACTCCTTAATTTTTACGTAGTTAAAATCCTGTAATGTTATATTCAAGAGTATTTTTTCACACAATTGAAGCTTTTAATAAGCATTGACTAAAGATTAATTGGAATCGAATTTAAGTTATATTCACTAATTAAAGTAAAAATACTTTACAATATTCGTGTAATTTAAAATGTGATAGCAACAATTTTCATTTTTATCATGTTAGGTTGTTAGCGGTCCAGCTCAATATTTTTGGTGGCCGAATGGTGGCCTAAAGTCAAAGTTGAGGCCTTTTTTTTTTCCTTAAAATAAAAAACAGAAAGAAAAAATTTTCATACATGTCTTTTATTTGAAGTCTATTTTTATAACTTTTTGAGATGCAAAGTAACAACTAATTGTTTTATATTCAATTTTTTAGTTAGTTATATTTCAATTGATAATATAGTTATTCTATTCAAATAATGTTATAAAAGTCGTTAACATTAGTCTATAAATAACAAAAGTATTTAAAAAAAACCAAGTCTTTTTTTTTTTTTAAATCTATATCAGTAATTTTGTGGTGTTTACTGGTAGATCATTCGACTTTATGTCAATATTAATCCATTGACTAGGATTTTATATGTTTCTAGGAATGCAATTATTAAGTTTATTTATAAGTTATTGGTGTTTTTTGACTCAATAACTTCCTCTTCTTGTTTTTGAATGGTATTAACATTCAACTCAATTAAATTAACGACTTGTTTCACTTTAAGAACATTCTCCTATATTATCTGACTCAGTTTCTTTATTATTTGTTTAAAAATTATTAAGAGTTCATTTTTAAGTTGTATAAAAGATTTAACATTTTTCTCTTTTTTGATTTTTAGATAAAAGATTATATTTTCTAGTTAATACAAATAATTTTAATAAATAATTCAAAAATAATATGCATCTACGTAATAAAGATGTCAAGAAAAATAAATGTTAGATGAAAAATATATACCTTATTTACTTGAAACTATTTTATATTTTCAAAAAATATATATAGTCCTTGATGATAAAAAGTGTGTCCCAAAATATTAAGGGCCTAAGGTTTGGGCTTTGGTGACTTTACTTAAAAGTCGACCCTGATTGTTAGTAATACTTATAATAGAGATTAAATTATAATTATTTTATAAGTAATTTAATTGTATAAATTAATATATTTTCAATTGTGTAAAACTAAACCAATTAGCTTAATTGTATGTTGCAGAGAGCAAAGGCATATGAAGCACACATAATGCAGAGGCTAAAGAAGGAAGAATGTGAAGGGGTGGCGTCCAATCAAGTCGGCCCTTTAATTGACAACAGTTTTGGCTCCTATCCCAAGTTGTCTTACAACACCTAAAGATTCATTCAGTAATTTTCCCTTTCCTGATCAATATATGCCTCTTAGTGCTATACATTTGTAATATTTGTACACATGCAAAACTGAGAAATTGGACTCATATACATGTACCAAGTCTCACAATACAATTTTGTCTTGGAATTTCAATAAAGGCCTTATATTTTCTAGCAATAAATTTAATAAAAGAATGGGATATAAAAAAAAGGAAATAGAAAAAGAAAACATGAACATAAGTGAAAAGTGAGGTGATATAAAGAAGATGAGCGAAAAAGTTGAAGGTGTCTTAAAAGTGTCTATGGAAGTAGTCTCTATTTGTCTAAATATTTCTACTCGTTCCTTAGCCGACATTACAATCAGTGAAAGTCCTTTTGATTTTATAATCTTGGTGCTTTGTGAATTGAGTATTACATTAAGGGCAAGCCTATTATATGTTTTGTTATGCTTGAATTTTTCTTTGAGAGACTGAGCGTATTTTCTATATTCATGCCCCTGAGTTAAACGTATGATAACATGATATGAGTGAAGGGCATCTCTGTTAAATGGTGAGGGCATATAATGGTGAGAATTTGGTGTACTAATGATTGTTATACTTATACATGTTTAGGTTGGCTCGATTATTGTAAAGAGTCAATTCTAGAGGTTATGTAGTTTCGAAAAAAGGATTTGTGAATGTGGATATGTATGCATATTGAGCAGATTATAGATCATGGTTAGATTATTTGGTGAACCTGAGTGTGAGTAGACCTTCGATTGACATGTTTTGGTTTAAAATGTGTTGAAAATGTGGTAAATTGTTCGAGGATGAAAAATAGGTTAAGTGTGGGGTGGTGATCTTGGGAATATTTATACACTCATTAGCCATATTTTACACTTGTTTAACCTTGTTTTAAGGACAAAAATCATGTATATTATTATGATTTTTTTGCTTACTCTTGATGATGAGGTAATATACATGATTAGATGTATGCAGGATGAAATATGCAAAGGATTGACCCAAAGTGTTGAAAGAAGCGAATATGGAGCATTCTAGATGTGAAAGGGACCTGTTGTAGTGAGAAATTAAGGCATACGAACGAGAAGAAAGCTCCACTTTCAGCTTCGCATCACTAAGTTTTCCAATTCAGAGCATTGTGAAACTAGCTATACTGTGCTATAGGGTGGGCGTCATGGAGGTAGATCCCCATGATGAGGTCTGCAACACGCATAGGCACAAACTTCAGAGGGATAGAAAAGAGGCTCAGGTTTTCTAGGGGCTCCATGTCGCGGAGCTTGAACTGCAAAATGGAAGGTACGATGTGAAGCAGTGTTAGGGTGACCAAGTTGTCCTAAAGTCAATCCAAGTCTAGCTAGAAAAGCAGATTTAATTCCTCCCTACTATAAATAAATCATTTGTGTGTCTAGAATATGGTTGATCACTTTTTAGCAAGACACACAAGGAGAGAAGAACATAATGTTAGGGTTCTCACTTTTGTACCCTTTCATTTTTTAATTTTGAATGAACAATATCAATTCTTATAATTCTTCCTTAGAACATGAGTAGCTAAAACCCATTTTTCTAGGGTTATGACTAAAAGCATAATTATTTAGTAGACGATTGATTCGACAAAAGTTGTTTATCATATTGGTTGATTATACATTCTGGTGCTTATTGATGAGTTGGTAATTTACCAACTCATTAGGATCGTAAGCATGAGCTTTATCTTAGTTTTCAAGTCATTTAGATGAATTTCATACCTTTTTTACCTTTTTATGTGCAGGTATCTAAATTAATGAGAAAGAGCAAGAAGTAAAGTAAAAAGGATGAAATCAAGTGAAAATTGGCCTCCACCGGAGGACACCGGCTAAATGCCGATAAAACACAGGTAACCACTGATTTGAGGAGAAAATGCAACCGGCGGCAGCGGACATCAGCCAGTGACTCTCTGGTTCAATCGCTGACAGGTGCTGGATCTTGCTGGATCGAGGAGGAAATTAATCGGTGGATTATGGATGGAAGTCGGAAAATTGACAAAGGCACTGCCGAATGGTCTTGAATCATCACTGGATCTCCAAAGAAAACGAATGGCGGTTCGCGAAGTGCAATCGGCGAACCGCCGATTTCGCCGCAAGTGAAGAAACACTTGAATAGGGGCAATTACATCAAGCACTAAAAAAGGGGAGACTGGTTACCCTACTTTTGTATATAGTCTAGAAGAAAGTACTATGTACATACTTTTAGCTTTTTGAACATTCCTTTTCTTTGGAGAGAGAAGAACCCCATTGGAGGGGATTTTTGAATATTGCTTTTCTTATTTTCATCTTCTTCCTTAGCAAGGTATAACTATTGTTGCATACATATTTTGAGTATGATTTTGCTTTCTCTTAGTAATGAAATCATTGAGTTTATTAATGAATGTACTCTTTAGTTTCTTAATCGTGAGTAGCTAAATCATCAACTAGAGGTGTGTGATGATGGGTGCCTCATGATTGTCAATATGGGGCCTCAGCACCCATCAATGCACGGTGTTCTAGATTGGAAATTGCTAAATTCATCTTAATATTACCTAATTAGTGTAAATATGTTGAATTATCTCCAATTTATAATTGATGATCCATAGTGCAAATGTGGGTTTAGTGTTCTTACTTAATTTTAGCTTGAAAAAGAAGAATTAAGTATTGGGAGAGAATTTGATGGTGGAAATGGATGTGATAGTGTGGTGTTGGTATAGAAATAACCAAAACCCATATTCACAATCCTAATTAGTAGCTGATGGCTAGAAATAGTTCAACTATTGACTCAAACTCTATTGAGCCGATTGAATTGTGTCTTGAGGTTCGAAAGGACTCGAGAAAAAGGTTCCCATGAGGTTGAAAAACATAGGGCGCTATCTCGTCCAAAGTTATTTACACTTATTTGCAATGATTTGATGGTCTAGCATATCCTTATTTGATTAATACCCTATCTACACTACACCTCTAGTCTTCACTCATCATTGTTTATCAATTTTGGTTATTTTTCTCTCTTGGCTAGCTAATTTAGAATCTACAATATTATTGACTTCATTTTTTCTCCAAAAATTTACTATTTTATTTTCCTTGATTGGTGTGAGTTAATTTAGATTTCCTAAATAATGGTTGCACAAATCATTCACTAGTCTCTGTGGGATTCGACCCCGACATCCGTTGAAAATATTTTCTACGCTCTCTCATTAAGAGAAGTGTAGTTTGGACGTTATCACTTACTATTTTAATGATTCATGACCATAAAAAATTGATATTATTATCGTGAACTCGAAAGCATGAGTAAGAACTAAGAATGTATGGAGTAAGATCTTTTATTTATTAAAATAAAGACAACATTAGCGTATAGGATAGGAATATACCTTGATCGCACTTACTTGGTTACAACATAGGAAGACATACTAATGTGTTCGGATAGGTATGCCACATTCCTGTTCAACGATGTAGTTGTGAGACCAATTTGGATAGAGTTTAGAGGTTGGAAAGACCCTAATCATGTTATTAACCCCATGAATCAACAACTAAATAAATAACCAAGTTGATGAAATCAGATATTTTACATGATTGTGAAATAGAGTTGTAACCTTGAAATATTTCTCTAAACTGTAATCACAATATTTACTTTCTTTCTTGTTTTAATTTATTAGATATAGAATAGTTATAAATCAAACAACTCTTTTGGTTACTTAAACACATATTTTAATTCTACATAGTAGATTCAATTCGATAATTACTAAATCACAAGTCCTTTGGATACGATATTCAGACTGACTAATATGTATTATTTGAATGACCATGTATACTTGCATGTGAGTGGGGCCAGAATAAGTTTTTGATGCTATTATTGGAGATATAGAAATTAGCAATTTTTATAGTCGATCTATTGTTGTTTTATTGTTCAGGTGTTGACAACTTGATCTTAGTTAATTTATACAGGTACAATCTTAAATTGCAAACACCCTACACATATGTCAAGGTGAAACAGTCGAATTCGAGGTTGAACCTGAAAGACTATTTCAATAGAGGCGAAAAAAGTTGCCCTCAAGCAGTTATATTAAAAACAACTGGAGCAACAATGTGAGATTATTTTGGTAGACACAGCAGCTGATCGAGCACCTCCCATGGCAGTTCGTGATATAGCAATCTCACTTGCAGCTAATGTTACTTCAAGTATTTAGAGACCAACTCTGGGAGGTAGATTTAAGCTTAAACAGAATATGGTGCGACTCTTGCACACTAATGGACAATTCACAGGTCTTCCACATGAGGATCCTCAACAACACCTTACTTTTCTAGAGGTCAATGACACATACATATCCATCGGTATCTTATAAGATTACTTGAGACTCACGCTATTTTCGTTTTCTCTTTTTGGGGAATCAAAGAGGTGGTTGAAAGTTGAGCCACCAAATTCCATTACCACTTGAGATGATCTTTCTAGAAATTTTTTGATTCATTTTTGTCCATCAAAGAAGAATGCGAAGTTGAGGAGCAAGATATTGGAGTTCAAGCAGAGGAATGACAAGAATCTATACGAAGCATGGAAAAGATTCAAATCTCTCCTCGGAGATTGCCCACATCACCATCAGACTAATGAGGTCCTAGTCCACACTTTTATTGAGAGTCTTGAGCCACACAATGATATTATTAGACTCTGCATCACCCTCCAAAAAATGTATGATGAACTATATTCCCTCGTGAATTGGATGAAACAGGGTAATTGAGAGTAGAATGGTGATGGGCATAGATATGTTGTGAAAAAGGTAGCGGGTGTATTAGAGGTTGATAATTTCATGACATTAGTTGCTGATGTTGGGCACATTCTCATGCCCATTTTCCATGTTTTTACCTATATTTACCCTTGTTTTGAGTTCATAATCCTTATGAAATGCCTAAATTTATGTTTACTTGTGTCTTGTGAGAGAACAAAAGTTTCTAGATATTTTGAGTAGAAAAACAAGGAAAAAGGACCCAAAAATGACTCGAGGTGTGAAGAAAGAAGAGATTGTGAAAGTCAGGGGCTATGGCTGGCGTGGCACGCCAACCCCTGAACTTCAGAGAAATATGCACCAAAGTTGGTGCTATGGATGGCATGGGGCGCCAGGTCGTGAGCTTCGGAGATGAGAATTTGACTAACACCTTGGCGAATGAGAGGCATGGAGCCCCAGAAGCATCCCAGACTTAGGAAATTTTTCCAATATTTTGTTGTTATGGATGGAGTAGGGTGCCAGAAAGGTTCAAAAGCTTAGCGATTTGACTAACAATCTAGTTCTGTGGATGGACTAGGGCACCTGGAGCTATACTTCAGAGAGAAATTGAGTTAAACTTGAGGCTACGGAGGGCGCGACACGCTAGACCCATTCCTAGACAGATTTTGCTGATTTTAAAGCTAAATACTTGAGGGAAAAAACATCATTTGAGGGCTAACCTATAAATATAACATCTAGGTCATTTGTTAGCTATTTTACATCATTTTGTTTGATCAAAAAAGGATAGTAATGCAGATTTGGGAGGAGAGATAAGTTCCTACGTAGGTTCTTTTTTTTATCGTTTTACTTTGAATGATGATGATATCTTTGTTTTTTTGGCTTGAAATAAATGGCCAAACACCCATTCTAGGGTTTTAGCCATAGCTACGGTTGAAGTTTGATAGACTGATTATTGCTAGTTTTGATTCTTCATTAAAGGTTGTTTATATTTACTTATTTTAATTGCTTACTCACTAGACTAATCCCCTTGTGAATAAATCTATTGACTTTTGATTGAACTAGGGAGAGGGAACTGAAAGGGTTAAAAGTAAATATAAAACTTGAATTCAAAGATCCTTTGGCCCATTGGTTGGAGGTTAGAAGTTGCTGATGAGGATAGGAATATACCCTTCAACCTTGTTTAGTTAAAATATAAGTAGGAATAACCATCGTTTCATATTTCTCCTGCGACCATAGGTATATAGGCGTTAGGGTTCATGAGATAGTTCTTGGATGCTCGGGAGAGTGGCAAGAAATGGGATAGTAACTTGCAACTATGAACCTTAGGAAGAATTAATCTAGCGTAATCACATCTTGAAAACTCAGCCTAAAGTGAAAGTTCCCTTTCCCAAGATTATCATCATTATTTGAAGTACAAAACATGTTTGCAACAATCTTAGTTTACTAGTTCATTTTACATTTCAAGTTTAGTAGTTTTAATCTTCAAACCATTCTCTATTTACATATGTATTTATTAGAACAGCGAAATAAAGAATTACCCTTAAACGATTGCTCTGACAAGTCTCTAGGGGATTGGTAATCGGGACTTCACCTTCCTATATCACTTGATTACCACGTGCACTTGCATGCACTTGGGCAACATCAAGTTTTTGGTGCCGTTGCCGGGGGCTTGAAGATTGATTAATCATTTGTAAGTTAGGATTTTTATTTTGCTATTCTGTATTTTATGTTTTTATTTTTGGTTGTGAAGTTTACAGGTGTTATGTGCTCAATGTATGCCATCTATGAGAAGTTAAGAACCACTTTTGACTTCTTTTGATCCAAAAATTGAGAGAACCTTTCAAAGGTTAACTATGGAATATAACGAGAAAACATAGGGCAACAACCAAGAGAGGGTTCCAGAGTTGAATTTTTCTAGGTCGAACTTGGAGAATGCTTCTAAAGCAATCATCAAGCCGACCATTACTGGAAACTTTAAGTTGAAAGAAGGGACCATGCAATTGGTCCAAAACACTTGCCTATATCAGGGCAAGCCACATGAGGATCCTCATGGACATCTGATGATGTTCCTCGAGCTGAGCGAGAACTTTCATCATCAGAATGTGTCAGATAAGTATGTTAAGATCACGTTGTTTCTATTTTCCTTGTTTAGTGAGGCCATGGAATTATTTCAAAATAAGCCTGCAGGTTCCATCACCACTTGACAGGTTCTTTCCAACAAATTCATCAACATGTGCTTCTCTTCAAGGAGGACAAAAGATTTAAGAGGGAAGATCTCTAATTTTGTACAGAGAGATAGTGAGACCTTGGCTCAGCCTTGGGAATAAGACAAGGGTTACTTGAGAGATCTCCCGCACCACATGCAGCTGAAGGAGATTATCAGGCACAATTTTATAGAAGGGTTGAAGCCAGAGTTAAAGATCTTGCTTAACGCTACCGCACAAGGACAAATTTTGTCCAAGAACTATGATGAAATAGAATCTATTTTAAACCTCATGTCAGCAGGGAGTCAGGACTACCAGGACTCAGCTGGAGGATTCACAGTAGCCAAGGTGCTATAAAAGCTCAAACTAGATGGTATGGCAGCAATTCAAGAAGACATCAGTCAGCTAGTGAATGTGATTAGAAAACTTGTGAACACACCACCAGGAAGTCAGGTTGAGCAGGTCCAGAATCTACCACCATCATGTGAGGTGTATGGAGAAGACCACACTTATTTAGGTTGTCCGCTATGTATATTTTGTGGGAAAACAAGATTGTGGTGGAGGTTTTGCAGGTAACAACTATAACCAGGGGTACCACAATACAGCCAATCCCTTATGGGGAGGGAATCAAAATTTCCAAAGGCCCCAGAACAACTATCCAAGACCTCAAGGCCAGCAACTGAGCAGTTCATTAGAGGAGACAATGAAGGAGTGGATGGTTCAGCAGACTCAGGTAGTTAATGAGATGCAAAAGTCCATCTATTAGCTGGTGAGACAGATAGGGCAATTGTCCCTTTAGCAAACTAGTAGACCACAAGGGGCACTTCCGAGTAACACCGAGAAGAACCCCAAGGAAAATGTGAGTGCAATTCTTTTGCGTAGTGGTAAAGAATTGGGTAAGGTGATCCCCAGAGATAAGAAAGTTGATGAGGAGCAGGTTGTGATATCCAGATAGGAGGTTTGTGATTCAAGGAACTCAAAGACGAAGTTGGTAGAAACTAGACCACCTCCTCCTTTTCCACAAAGGTTTAAGAAGCAGAATGAGGACTCAGCTTTCCAGAAATTTTTTTAATGTGTTGAATCAAGTACATGTTAACTTACCGTTGGTGGAGCTTTTGTAGGAAGTTCCAAAATACACTAAGTATCTGAAGGATATTCTGGAAAACAAGAGAAAGCTGACTGAACTTGAGACTGTGGCCCTCAGGGAAGAGTGCAGTTCTTCGGTGCAGAATAAAATTCTAAAGAAGTTGAAAGACCCTAGGAGCTTTACTATTAGAGTTTCTATTGGGATTAGGGAAGCTAGTTCAGCATTGTGTGACTTGGCTGCGAGCATTAATATGATGCACATATCCTTATGTAGAACTTCAGCTTTAGGTGAACCATTTCCCACCATAGAAACTTTGTAGCTTGCCAATCGATCTCTTTCTTATCTTGATGGAATCACTAAAGAATGTTTTGGTCAAGGTTGGACCTTTCATCTTACAGGTGGACTTCATAATCCCGAACTATGAAGCATATATAGCAGTTTTCCTCATTTTGGGGAGAGAATTCTTAGCCGCCACAAATGCGCTTATAAATGTGAAGCCCGCCAAAATATCGATGACTGTGGATGGTCAGGAGGCAGTCTTCAATATGTTTAGAGTAGTAAGGATGCTACCTCACTATAAGGGTTTCACAATGAAGCCAATGGTATATCTGGATGATGTAAGCAGGCAGTTGAGAAACATGTGCTGCATGAGAATTTAGCAGATTTTCAGGATACCAATTATCTCACTCGAATGAAGGAGTAAGAGTGATTTTTGTCATGTTGAAATATTAAATCAGGTGCTGCACGGGAGACAACCCATAAATGTCATTCCATGACTATAACTACGGTGCTCGGGTGGGAGGCAACCCATCTTCCTAATATTTTTTGGTTTTACAGAGATGAAGAGGGCTTTGGAGGCAAAAGAGTGGGGAAAAGGAGCTGAAAAAGGTTAAGTTTGGGGTGAGATACCTTTCATGGGGATCCAGGTGTTAACTTTAGAAACAAGATTTTTTTTCGCCAGCTCCTGCCCACGAAGAAATTTTTTTCTAAATGTGTGGCATGGTGACTGGCGTGTCGCACCAGGTATATGATGCCCGTAATTTTTTTGGTTCAATGGGTCAAATTGACCTATGGACCTTAAAGTTACTAAGAAAACCATGCCCCACACCTTTATTTTAAATCCCCACTCATCCCCTCTCACTAAAAGTCAAAAACAAAAAGTAAATAAAATTCCCTCTCCCTCATAAGGTTGTAACTTTCCCTCTCTCTAGTCCCCCATTGTTGTCTTCTCCAAGAAGCTTGGTGAAGCTGATCTCTCCAAGTCAAGTAAGTAACTATCTTCTTTCCTGGTTATTTAGTGTGAAAAGTATGCCCCCATACCCTTCTTCCCCAAGTTAAAGATCCAAAATCACTATTGTTGGTGAAAAGCTTGAATTTCTTAATGTGGGTTTCCTTAGCTTTAATCTCTTAGATTCTTTCTTAATAATTTGTTACCCTTATTGGGTTGATTATTTTTGGTTGCATGTAGTGATTTGAAGTTGTGGTGATGAAGGGGGAGGGGTGATGAATTGAATTTCATGAATTTGATGGGTAGAAAATTGATTGTAGAGAAAGAAAGTTCTTAGTTCTTAAATTCTTGAATGTGAAGGATCTTGAGTTGTTGACATTTCATGTTAATTCATTGTGGATTGTAGTAAATTTCATGTTGGTTGTTGAATGAATCGAATGTATCTACTTTCATGTTGGTTACTTGATTTATGAATTAAAGGAGGGAAGGTGAAAGGAATGGCCAAAGTGAGGCATTCTTAAAAAGAAAAGAAAAAAATAAAGGAGAGATGTGAAAAAAATACATGAACTTGGTTGTAATGTGAAGTTAGTGAATAATTTGAAAGTTGAGATTTGGGATGATAATGGGGGAAATCTTGAGTACCCTATTTGTCAAATTCTCACAAGTGTGCGAGCAAATCAAGTGTGGGGTCACTTTGCACCCATTACACCTAATTAGCTAGACTTTTTGTTCATGAACTAATCTTGAAGTTTTTGGTTGTGATTGGAAGGTGTCATGGCATCAAATGATAGAAAAGGAAAGGAAATAGAGGTAGCTAACAAGAGTTTCAAGTGGCTCTGAAAAGGCACAAAAGGGTCGAGTTCTTCATCGCCCAAGGGAGCCCCTCCTAGGAGGTTTGGAGCAAAAGTGGTGGAGCGTCATGGACTAACATGGTAAAAGGAGTTCAAATATGATTCCAAGAATTAGATTGATCAAGGCCGCCTCAAACATGAGTTCCCCCCATCTGGGACAAGGTCTGTGAGTTGGGACTGGGTTACATCTTTGCCGAGCCGGAGGAGTGAAACTTCACTTTGGTGAGGGAATTTTATGCAAACTGGGACACTTTATTTGGAAAGAGCACCAAAGTAAAAACACGGGGTTAGGTGATTCGTTTCACTTTTACCAGATTCAATGCCTTCCTCAGAACACCTGTGGTAGACCATTCTAAGTACTTCATTCAAATAGAGAAGCCCCCATATTGCAACATTCGCCATACTCTTTTTGGTGAGCACTCATCTGCTCGTTAGGCAAGTGATCACAAGGGCACTCACTCCACACTTGCGTTCTCCTACTTGAATAAGGTATTGAAAATTTGAGTGAAGGTTGTTTGTGCCGTGCTTCTCCCTGGGACACATATATCAGAGATCACTAGAGAGTGAGTCATGTTGATATACATACTGATAAAAAGGCTTCCAAACAACTTTAGTGAAGTTCTACAAGATAATATGAGGAGATCGAGGGACAATTGTAGGTGAAAATATTATTATGGCAGTCTTCTGACCCAGTTTTTGAGAGAGGCAAACATTGAGGAGGAAGAGGCACACTTTCACTTACCCCTAGCAGGGCACCTAGAAGGCAAGATGATGGATGTCGTGAAGGTAAAGGAGCCCATCACTTCCACATCTCCACCTTCCATTGTAGTTGATCGCTAGGCTTGGGATAATAGCTGGAGAGGTAGCATGTTCGACATGTTAGATTTACAACTAAGTATCGGAGGATGACCTACCATAGAGGATGAGATGGTGGGCTCTGGAGGAGAGGTACCCACTCACGGAGAGTGATATGCTGATGCGTAGAATGAGACCAGCCTTTGAGGAGCCGTTGGATGATGATGAGGACACGGTGCTTACTAATGGGGTTGATGACTTGGACAATAATGATGCTGCCATGGGAGCCATGCATATTGATGGCGAGGATGATAATGAGGATGAAGATGATCAGGAGTACAATCTTTATGATGATGATTGTGCATAGAGGTCTAGGAAGTTCCTTTTCTCTACCTACTTGATATATTTGTGTGTGCACTGAGGACGGTGCACCATTTAAGTGTGGCGTAGAGGAAAGATTTCTTGTTTACTCTTTGTTTTCTATATTTTTAGTAGGCCATAACAATAGTTTCCATTCCTTGTGGTAGTAGCTTTGTGATTGATTAGGTCATGTTTTGTAATAGATAGTAATGCTGATGACTGATAACCTGGATGATGCCTTGTGATGTTTGGATGATTTTTTCGTTTATGATAGTTGAGTTCGTTTAGTTTATTTTTGGAGTCAATTTTCCAAAATTTTTCATTTTTTATGTGTCGTCATAGAGTAGTGACTCTTACCTATGATAGATGAATGACGACCATCTTAAAGGAAATTAGTCACATATTTTTTTTATTTTTTTATTTTTTAGGATTGAGTCAGACACAACATTTGTGTGCTCTTTGACCTTTCACTTAGACGCCAAAACTAGAGGCAATGAAGTGGTCATCTTAAGTGAGAATTCCATAAGAGACAGTTCTTTAACTCAACTCAAGACACTTGTAGGGTTTAATAATTGGTGAGTTGGAAATTTACCAACTCATTAGGCTTCTAAGCATGAGTTTTTGTCTAGTTTTCGAGTCATTTATGTGGATTTTATGCTCTTTCTCTTTGATTCTTTGTAGGCACTTCACGTGAGTGGTGAAAGCATGAATATCGAGCAAAACATATGAAGTTTGAGATGGAATTTGATGAGTTAGCATATGAAGGAGAGGATCCAAAGATAATGGAAGATTTGAGCTCAAGAAGAGGTGTAAGGACATGCTTTGAATCAGCTAAACATGGATTCGGAAGGGCGAAACGCAGAAGTTACTACCCAGACTGGCTAACCAACCGGCTCTTTGAGGTTTGGCACCGCTTATTCTCTGGTGGTTCTGTAATACCCTGAGAGTGCCTAAGATTAGACTCAAGAGTTGAAATAAAATCTGGCAGAAAAATATGAAAATCTACTGATGTGCTATGGATTTGCAGCACTTTCGACGTTCAAAACTAAGAAAATAGCATGGACTTAGGTGTGTTTATGTGGATATAAGGCACTTTTCCTTTGGTTGTAGGATAAATTGGTGTTGGACCTAAAAATTGCAAAAAAAGCCTGAAGTATGCAAAATATGCTCAAAGTGCAGACCACTGTACTAGCCATAGGAAGGTCCTACGAGTCGTACTGATGGCCGTGAAAAGTTGTAGAAGGCTAAGGTTGAAGAGATGCAATGTACGAGTCTCAGTATGGTTGTAGCAAGCTGGTACGAGTGAAGTATTGCCAAAATCCAGAAGATTTGCATAAGAGGCTGACTCCTGCTACGGAAAGAAAGTATGACTCGTGGGAAGAAGGTACGAGTCGTACCATGACGGTCGTGATGAACTTCAGAAGAATTACAAAGTTTTTGAATCAAACCAAGGGAGCTCAGTACAGATTGTAGGAAGGTGGTACTAACCGTACTAGGATTCAACACTTAGCCAAAATTCATCCAACCATGCAAGGTACGGAAGGAAGCTATGGATCGTAGGATGCTGCTATGGATCATAGGTTGGCTCGTGACGACTGCGGAATTAGATATGGAAATTCATCCTGTTAGCCTAGGAAAAGGATTCTTGTGTCTGTAAAAATACGTTTTAGGTTTTATTTTTCTGTAGACAAGAGGAGAGTTCGAGAGAGAAGAAATTTTTAGGAGAATTGAGTTGATTCAACTTGTGGTCAACCTTTTCTTGAATTCTTCTTTCTCTTGCTACTTGTTCTTCAAGATTTTGGTGATTAATTAAAGGAAGTGTTTTTCTCATTCATTCTTGTAAGTATTTATTTATGTTCTTAATCATGAATACAATTCACAACCTTACAACTATGAGAGGCTAAAACCTCCATAGCTAGGATTGTGGGAACCATGGTGGATTAACAAGCTAGGGTTGCACAAAGTGATTTTAAAACCAATACAAAATACTTATATTGTATTCTCTTCATGCTTAAAAGTTTATTAACAGTGTGCAACGTTAGGACATGCCCGAATTCTTTACTTGCTTAGGACTAAGAGGTATAGATTAGGAAAAGAGAATTACAACAGAGCCTTGATTTTGATAATCATTGTATTAACTTGAGCCGTGGTCACAAGATAGTTAACTATAGAACTTAGTGATAACAGATATTTTGAAACCGCTCATGAGTCTTGGTCGAATGATTGAGTATAGTCATTCAATAGGGACTAGTCGGTCATTTGAATGAACCTAAGTTATCAATTCTATAAGTACGTATTGGTGATAATCACGAGTGTATACCCAAAGCAGTTATGAACCCATGGGGAATACAAACCCTAGTTATCCTTTAATATTGATTCAAAACCATCATTTTGATAATTGTTTTCATTATTGATTTTCTTTAGAACCCCCCAATTTTGAAGTAACTACCTTATAAGTTCACTACCGGTTGTAATCCAGTTCTCCCATATTCACTATGGGTTCAACCCTAACCTCTAGTTGGGTTCTTTATAGAAAAAGTCCACTTCATGATTCAGTAGGAGGTGTGGTTTGAGCGTTATCATCTACTTAGGACAACTCATTGTACGGATCATTGGTGGGATCAATGACCCGTGGAAGGTGCCCGTGATAAGAAGTTGTAGAATCGGGCTGGGGCGGTATGTTGTAATGAGTCATTGAATGGGAGTCGTTTTGAGGTTGGTATTGATCAGGGAGGAAGTAATGAGTCATGGTATGACCCATTATTGGGAGCAACGGGCCGTTGTCAGTGACTGTTGAGAGGAATCCTAATATAGGTAAGTGGTGACGACGATTGGTAGCAACGAGTCATTGGAGCTTGTAATGACTCATCCTGTCCGGTCTTGGTAGGGGACTCGAGACCAGAATCAGGGATGAGACAACAAGGGGGTTTAATGGACCGTGGGAGCTAGTAATGTCCATTGTGACGACCGTTTCCACTGGCAATGCAGTTTTTCTAGAAATTTCACTAAGAGTATTTTCATCATTCCTAAGCCCTAGGGTCGTAAACTACGTCGTTTTAAGCTCAAAATAGTGTGTTCTAAGATGGATTAAGTCATTTTAAACCTATCTTAATTCATGCATGCAAGCTTAGAGGTTTGAGAGGTGATCAAGTCTAGTTTCTTCAAAGATTCGTCCTTAATTCTCTTTGGGCAATCAAGGAAGTGGTAAAATCAAATCCTTTCAGGTATGTAAGGCTATGAATGGGTGCAATTGTAAACACCCATGCCCAGTTCTCTCTCAACTCATGATGTTTTAATTGATGATTCCATGGGTTTTTTACCCAATGCATGAATTTCTAAGTTTCAATCATGGGTATGATCTAAGCATATTTTAAAATGTTTTAAATTATAAATTATGTTTTTCAAGTTTTCTAATCTATGATGTCCATCCATGAATGTTTATGAAAGTTGAGATCTATGAGTTATGTGTTCAAGTATGATGAGATGTTTTATGAAGAAAGTATGATTTCGAAATACCCATGTTTATGTTCATGTTTTCAAAGCGACTCAAGTTGATTTCAAGCATGTTAAAGTATGAGCAAGCCCATATGATCAAGTATGTCTTATGATTTCTAAATTAGCTTATCACATGATTTTGGAGTCAAGACTCCCATTATTTTCAGCTTATGGTTTGGGTTGAGCCAAGGCTCCTCATGTTATGATTTCAGATTATGCATGTATATCATTATTCAGCTTCATCATTAGACGATGGTCAACTTCATTTAAAAATAATGGAGAGCATATACATGTTTTAGGGAGTAGTGTCTAGCATCGAGTAGGCTAAGGGTCAGTCAACCCTATGCCTAAGATCTATGCGCCAACATATGTACGTTCAGATTATTTGGGACCTCCCTTGTGAGCTTCCCCTGCCCCCAAGGGGCCTTGAGATTGATATCGATATCCTGGTAGCGTCCTTAGCTCTAGAAAAGCTTTGGACGGCTCTACCCACTTGAGTGTGATAGTCTGGACCACGTAAGCTCTATCGTGGTAATGTCAGTTATTGGACGAGTCTCCCATTGTTCCTCATAATTTCAGTTATGCAAGTACATCATTCATGAGACTATGTTGTCAACAGGTTTGACCCAATGTTCAGTTTTACTTATGATTATTAGTTTTCAGCTTTGGGTAATTCAGTTATGTTCAGATCATGATTTCAGAAAATAGCATGCAAGCCCTATTCTTAGGATTTCATTGATTATGTTTTATATTATGCATGATTTATGGTTTTATTTGCTTAACGATTTTACTTACCTTGCATACTTGGTACATTCCACGTACTGACCGCATACTCTATGCTGTATCATTTTATGATACAGGCTCTGATCTCCATGCACAGTCCCGCCGCTAGTCAGATTCCTAGAGTTAGCTTTCCTCAGCCTCAGTTGGCGAGTCCTCATCTTGCGAGGGTCCTTCTTATCAGTTCTATTCCATCTTTTCAATTTTCAGACTATAGTGAGTTAGTTGGTCTTGTCCCATCAACTCGTCAGTGTTAGAGGCTTTTTTGGAAATAGTTTGTATTTTAGCTTTCGATTCATGTATGTATTTAGATGTTATGTTTTGTTTAGACTTGCGCTATGATATTTATGATGATCTTCCACTTATCTATGAATGATTTAGATATATGTTCATGCCATTGGTCGACTTGGAGCCTTTTGGGGTTTTTTGTCCCCATGTCTCGATCCGGGCCTATGTTATAGTTGTGACAAACTTGGTATCAGAGCATAGGTTTTGAAGTGTCCTAGGGTGTCCAAAAGCTGTGTTAAGTAGAGTCTTTTTCATGGGTGTGAAGCGCGCCACACTTATTATGAAGAGGCTATGAAACATTTAGGAAATGTTTCCTTCTTTCATGATCTATGTCGTGCGGTGAAATGTCTCTCTATCCATCTAACTTGTTCTATACGCGTTTGCCGAATCATGCCTCCTCCCAGAGCTAATGAAAGGAGAAACGAAAACGGAAATGGCCATGAGAATGGCAATGGCGATGGTCACCAACAGGCCCCACCGCCCCTGAGGAGCATGTACCCGAGCCAGTTGCTCACACGAAGTTCAGGGCAGCCATTTAGATGTTAGCCCAGGCCTTGGCCGCTAAGGTTAATCAGCAGGCGGTGGAGCATGTCCCTCAGAATGGGAACGCGGCGGCGGTAAGAGTTAGGGATTTTCTGAGGATGAACCCTCCCGAATTCCTTAGATCGAAGGTGGACAAGGATCCACATGAGTTTATTGATGAGATTTTGAAGATCACCCAAATTATGGGGGTGACCAGAGAGGAGTGTGCTGACTTAGCCTCTTATCATCTGAAAGGGGTTGTGCATATCTGGTTCAAGTAGTGGAAAGATTGTAGGATAGTGGGAGCAGGTCCCATTGGTTGGGAGGAGTTTCATATCACATTTCTTGATCGATTCTTCCCTCGTGAGATGAGGGAGCTGAAAATAGCCAAGTTTGTGAATCTAAAATAAGGGAAGATGACAGTTCAAGAGTATGCCTTTGAGTTCACTCATCTGTCCATGTATGCACCTGAGATGGTGGCGGACCAGAGAGCCCGTGTGAGCAGGTTTGTACACGGGATAGCTGATTACTTGGTCAGGGATTGTCGGACCGTGATGCTCCTTCAGGACATTGACTTTACTCGAATAGTCCTATATGCCCAGAAGATGGAGGCGGTACGGATGAGTGAGCGGGAGAGAGAGGCCAAGAGGGCCAGGACTGATAGCTTCGGATTCCCCCAATAGAGACCAAGTGGACACCGTCAGCAGTCCCACCAGAGATCTTCAACCCTAGTGTCTTCAGCTATGAGTGTGCCATCCAGGTCCAAGAGTGATCAGAAGGGACGAGCATCAGGCTCGAGGGGTCAGAGTAATAGGCCGGCAGAGATCGTCCCTCTAGAGTGTAGCAGATGTGGTCGGAGACGCAAAGGGTAGTGTTTGGCGGGTACAAGTGCTTGCTTCGGGTGCGGGAATCCCAGACACATGCTTAGAGATTGTCCAGCAGCCAGACAGGGTCACGATAGGGGCCAAGGCCTAGCTTCTAATTCAGCAACTCCACCAGCACGCGCAGCTCAGCAGGGGGCATCTATTTGTATAGGTGGTGAATAGTGCCAAAATAGATTTTATGCCCTAGCATCCCATCAGGAGCAGGAGGTCTCCCCAGATGTAATGCATTGTTATATCTAGGGGCTACTTTGTCTTTTGTGACGCCCTATGTTGCTAGTAGATTCGGAGTCAGTCCTGAAATCTTATCAGAACCCTTCTCACTCTCTACTCCAATTGGTGATTCAGTTATAACTAGATGGGTTTATAGGAATTCCCTTGTCACAGTTCTTCAGGAAGTTACCTCAGCAGATTTAGTAGAGTTAGCCATGACCGATTTTGATGTTATCCTCAACATGGATTGGTTATTTGCATGCTATGCCTTAGTCAATTATAGAACCTGTGCAGCAGAGTTCAGATTTCCGGGTGAGCCAGTCCTAGAGTGGAAAGGGTAGTTTAGTTGTGCCTGTAGGTCATTTTATTTCCTACCTTAAGGCCAGAAAGATAATTTCTAAGGGTTGTGTGTACTATCTAGTTAGGGTTAAGGATGCTACGCCTGAGACCCCGACTATCCAATTAGCTCCAGTAGTATGTGAGTATCTAGAAGTCCTCCTAGATGATTTACCGAGAATTCCTCCTGAGAGGGAAATCAATTTTTGTATTGACCTCCTTCTTGATATGAATCCTTGGTATACCGCGAAAGCCCTAAGATAAGACTTGGGAGTTGAAATGGAGAAAATAGGAATTTTTGCACTAGGTCACAAGACGAGTCATCCAATAACCCGTTAGGAACCCCACTAGTTGTTAAGTGACTCATGGGGAGAGGCTGGAACTTGGTTTAAAATTAGGGAGTTGAGGTGATCACGGGTGTGACCATGAGTCGTAGTCAACACCACGAGCTTTTATGTGAGCCGTGGTCAAGAGTTGGACGAAAGTTGGAAAATTTGTACCTAATGGATTGGTCACCACGACTCATCGGGTACACCACGAGTCATGGTGTCCCTCGTAGTAACCTTCAACAATATTTTGGAAGTGTTCATGATGAATACAGACCACGAGTCATGGCCAGGGATGACAAATTGTCGAGTCCCTCGTTGGGACAGGCAGTCTGTTTTCCCTGCAAGTTTATTAAGGGCTTTTTCATAATTTCTAAGTTCCAAAGGCCTAGACTACGTCGTTTTAAGATCAGAATGGAGTGTTTTAAGAAGGGTTAAGTCATTCTAAGCCTATCCTAATTCATGCATGCAAGTTTAGAAGTTTGAGAGGTGATCAAGGCTAGTTCTTCAAAGTTCTTCCTCAATTCTGTTTGGACTATCAAGGAAGTAGTAAAATCAGATCCCTTAAGGTATGTAAGGCTATGAATGGGTGCAATTGTCCACACCATGCCCAATTCCCTCTCAATTCATGATGTCCTAATTTATGATTCCATGGAGTTTTTACCCAATGCATGAATTCCTAAGTTTTAATCATAGATATGATCTAAGCATATTTTAAATGATGAATTATGATTAATGGGTAGATTTTAAAATGTTTTAAATTATAAATTATGTTTTCAAGTTTTATAAACTATGATTCCCATCCATGAATGTTCATGAAAGTTGAGATCTATGAGTTATATGTTCAAGAATGATGAGATGTTTATGAAGAAAGTATGATTTCAAAATACTCATGTTATGTTCCTTTTTCAAAGTGACTTTAGTTAATTTCAAGAATGTTTAAGTATTGGGCAAGCCTATATGATCAAGTATGTTTTATGATTTCTTGAATTAGCTTACCACATGGTTTTGGTGTCAAGACTCCCATTATTTTCAGCTTGTGGTATGGTTTGAGCCAAGACTCCTCAAGTTATGATTTCAGATTATGCGTCTATGTTATTATTCAGCTTCTTCATTAGATGATGGTCAGCTTCGTTGAAAAATGATGGAGAGCATATGCATGTTTTTTTGAGTAGTGTCTAGCACTGAGTAGGCTAAGTGGTTAGTCAACCCTATGCCTTGGAACTATGTGCCAATGTAGGTTTACTTATACTTTGGGACCTCCCTTGTGAGTTTTCCCTATCCCCAAGGGGCCTTGAGCTTGATATATATATCATGTTAGCATCCTTAGCCCTAGAAAAGCTTTGGACGACTTTCCCCACTTGAGTGTGATAGTCGGGACCATGTAAGCTCTATGATGGTAATGTTGATTATATAATGAGTCTGCCATTATTCCTCATGATTTCAGTTATGCATGTGCCTCAGTCATGATATTATGTTTTCAGCAGGTTTGACCCACTATTCATTATTTATGACTATCAGTTTTTAGCTTTGGGTCATTCGATTCAGTTATAATGTTCAGTTATATTTAGATCATGATTTCAGAAAATAGCATGCAAGCCTTACTCTCAATCTTATCTTGATATGTTTTATATTATGCATGATTTATGATTTTACTTACTTAATGGTTTTACTTGCCTAACATACTCGGTATGTTCCACATACTGACTGCATACTCTATGCTGTATCATTTTATGATATAGGCGCCAATATGTAGACTCAGTCCTGCCACTAGTCAGACTCCCGGAGTTAGCATTTCTCAGCATTAGTTGGTGAGTCCTCATCTTGCGAGGGCACTTCTTATCAGTTGTATTTTGTGTTTTCAATTTTCAGACTATAGAGAATTAGTTGGGTCTTGTTCCATCAACTCGTCGATATTAGAGGCTTTTGGGACATAGTTGTATTCAGCTTTAGACTTGTGCATGTATTCAGATGTTATATTTGTTTAGACTTCGGCTATGCTATTTATGGTGATCTTCTGCTTATTTATGATTGAGTAGATGTATGTTCATGCCATGGGTTGACTTGAAGCCTCTCGGGGTTCCTTGTCCCCTGTCTCGATCCGAGCCTATGTTCGGGTCATGAAAAACTTGGTATCGGAGCATTAGGTTTTGAAGTGTCCTAGGGTGTCTGAAAGCTGCATTAAGTAGAGTCTTTTTCATGGGTGTGAAGCGCATCACACTTATGACGGAGAGGCTACAAGACGTTTAGGAAATGTTCCCTTCTTTCATGATCTATGTCGTGAATTGAAATGTCTCTCTATCCTTCTAACTCTTGTTATATGCGTTTGCAGAATCATGCATTCCTGTAGAGTTAATGGAAGGAGAAATGGAAACGGAAATTTCCATGAGGGTGGCAATGGAGACGGGCATCAGCAGGCTCCACCAGTCCATGGGAAGCATATACCCGAGTCGGTTGCCCACGCTGAATTCAGGGCAGCCATTTAGATGTTTGACCAGGCCTGACCGCCTAGTTCAATCAGTAGGCGGTGGCACATGTCCCTTAGAATGGGAATGTGGCAGAGGCGAGAGTTAGAGACTTTCTGAGGATGAACTCTCCCGAGTTCCTTGGATAGAAGGTAGACAAGGATCCATATGAGTTCATTGAGGAGATTTTGAAGATCACCTAGATTATAGGGTTGATTGGGGAGGAGTGTGCTGATTTGGACTCATATCAATTGAAGAGGGTCACGCCATTTGGTTAAAGCAATGGATGGATAGTGGGTAGTTGGAGTAGGCCCTATTAGTTGGGATGAGTTCCATGCCGCTTTTCTAGATCGATTCTTCCCTCGTGAGATGAGGGAGCTGAAAGCAGCCGAGTTTGTGAATCTAAAACAAGGAAAGCTGATGGTTCAGGAGTATGCCTTAGAGTTCACTCATCTATCCAATTATGCACCTGAGATGGTGGCGGATCAGAGAGCCCGTGTAAGCAAGTTCGTACAAGGGATAGCAGTCTACTTGGTCAGGGATTTCTAGATCGCAATGATTCATCAGGATATTAACATTGCTCGGATAGTCCTGTACGCCCAACCGATGGAGGAAGTGCACATGAGCTAGTGGGAGAGAGAGGCCAAGAGGGCCCGGACTAATAGCATCGGATTCTCTCAGCAGACACCTAGTGGGCACTGTCAGTAGTCCCACCAGAGATCTTCAGCCCCAGCGCCTTCGATTATGAGTGTTCCATCCAAGTCCAAGCGCGATCAGAGGGGAGGAGCATCAGGCTCGATAGATCAGAGTAGCAAACTCACCAAAACTAGCCCTCCAAAGTGTAGTGGATGTGGCCAGAGACACACAAGTCAGTGTTTGGCAGGTACAAGTGCTTGCTTTGGGTGCGAGAAGCCTAGATACATTCGCAGAGATTGTCCAGCAACAAGGCAGGGTCCTGATAGGGGCCGAGGCCCAGCTTCTAGTTCAGCAGCTCGACCAACACGCCCATCCCAGCAGGGGCCATCTACTAGTACAGGTGGCGGATAGCGCCAAAATAGATTCTATGCCCTAGCATCCTGCCAGGGGCAGGAGGTTTCCCCGGACGTAGTCATTGGTATGTTACGAGTGTTCCACCTTGATGTATATGCATTGTTAGATCCAGGGGCTAATTTTTCTTTTGTTATGCCCTATGTTGCTAGTAGTTTTGGAGTCAGTCCCAAAATCTTTTCAGAACCCTTTTCAGTGTCTACTCCAATTGGTGATGCAATTATAGCTAGACGGGTGTATAGAAATTGCCCTATCACAGTCTTCAGAAAGTCACCTTAGCATATTTAGTAGAGCTAACCATGACCGATTTGATGTTATCCTCTGAATGGATTGGCTATTTGAATGCTATTCCTCAGTCAATTGTAGAAACCAGGTAGTACAGTTCAGATTTCAGGGTGAGCCAGTCCTAAGGTTGAAGGGTAATTCAGATGTGCTTGTAGGTCGTTTCATTTCCTACCTTAAGGCCAGAGAGATGATCTCCAAGGGTTGCTCGTACCATCTAGTTAGGGATAAGGATGCTACATCCAAAATCCCGACTATCCAGTCAGTTCCAGTAGTATGTGAGTATCCAGAAGTCTTCCCAGATGATCTACCGGGAATTCCTCTTGAGCAGGAGATCGATTTTGGTATTGACTTTCTTCCCGATAAGCAGCCTATATCTATTCCTCCATACAGAATGGCTCCAGCCGCGCTAAAGGAGTTGAAGGAGCAGTTGAAGGACCTTTTAGAAAAGGGATTCATCAGATGGAGCAAATCACCATGGGGTGCACCAGTTCTCTTTGTCCACAAGAAAGATGGTTCTCTTTGTATATATATTGATTATCGACAATTGAATAAGGTCACCATCAAGAAAAGGTGTCCACTTCCCAAGATTGATGATTTGTTTGACCAGCTTCAGGGTGCTATGTACTTTTCGAAGATAGATCTCAGATTCGGATACCATAATCTTAGAGTTCGGGAGAGTGACAACCTGAAGATAGTCTTCAGGACTTAGTATGGTCCTTATGAGTTTTTAGTTATGTCTTTTGGACTAATGAATGCAACTGCAGCTTTTATGGATTTGATGAACAGGGTGTTCAAGCCATACATGGATATGTTTGTGATTGTGTCATAGATGATATCCTGATGTACTCTCGGAGCAAGGAGGAGCATGCTGCTCATTTTAGGGTGGTGCTACAGACTCTCAAAGATTACCAATTATATGCTAAATTAAGTAAATGTGAGTTTTCATTGAACTCAGTGGCATTTCTGGGTCATGTGGTGTCGAGTGAGGGTATACAAGTGGACTTTCAAAAGATAGAAGTGGTGAAGAATTGGCCTAGACCAGTGAATCCTTCGGATATCGAGAGTTTCTTGGGTTTAGCTGGGTATTATTAGAGATTTGTTGAGGGGTTTTCATCTATTGCATCACCATTGACCAAATTGACTCAAAAGAAAGTGAAGTTTCAATGGTTGGAGGCTTGTGAGATAGCTTCCAAGAGTTGAAGACTCGATCACCTCAACACCGGTGTTAACCCTACCTAAGGTACTGATGGGTTTGTGGTATATTGTTATGCTTCGAGGATCGACTTTGGTTGTATGTTGATGTAGCATGGTATGGTTATAGAATATGCTTCCAGGTAGCTGGGGGTTCATGAAAAGAATTACTTGACTCATGATCTTGAATTGGTGGCGGTAGTATTTGCCTTGAAGATTTGGAGACACTATTTGTACGGGGTCCATGTAGATGTGTTTATAGGCCACAAGAGCCTGTAGTACGTATTTACCCAAAAATCTTCATCATAGAAGGTGGTTGGAGCTACTCAAGGATTATGATATGAGTGTCCTGTACCATTCGGGCAAGTCTAATGTGGTAGCAAACACTCTTATTAGGCTCTCTATAGAGAGTGTGTCCATGTAGATGAGGGGAGGAAGCAGCTGGTGAAGGATGTACATCGGCTTGCATAGTTGGGAGTTCATTTGGTTGACTCGAACGATGGTGGTGTTATTGTTCAAAACGGATTGAAATCATCCTTGGTTACTGATGCAAAAGCTAGACAAGATGAGGATCCTATTTTGGTAAAGTTGAAGGAAACCGTTCAGAATAAGAAGGTAGAGGTCTTATCCAAAAGGGGAGATAGTGTGCTTCGATATCAGGGTTAGTTGTGTGTTCCAGATGTTGATGATTTGAGAGATCGGATGATGCACGAGGCTCATGGTTCTAGATACTCCATACTTCCAGGTGCCACCAAGATGTACCATGACCTACGGGAAGTCTACTGATGGAATGGCATGAAGAAGGACATTGCCGAAATTGTGTCTAAGTGTTCGAATTGTCAGCAAGTGAAGGTTGAGCACCAGATACCAGGATGTGTACTTCAGGACATCAGCATTCCTACTTGGAAGTGGGAGGAGGTTAATATGGACTTCATCACAGGGTTGCCTCGCACTTGTCTACAGTATAACTCCATTTGGGTGGTCGTGGATAGGTTGACCTAAGTAACTCATTTTCTATTGGTCAAAACCACCGATTTAGCAGAGGATTATGCGAAATTATACACCCGGGAGCTAGTTCGGTTGCATAGGGTTCGCTTATCCATCATATCAGATAGAGGTACTCAGTTTACCTCCCAGTTTTGGAGATCGTTTCAAAAGGGACTTGGTACTCAAGTCAAGCTTAGCATAGTATTTCACTCGCAAACCGATGGTCAGGCAGAGTGGACTATTCAAATTCTCAAGGACATGTTGAGAGTGTGTGTGATGGATTTCAAGGGTAGTTGGGATGATCATCTGCGTCTGACTGAGTTTGCATATAACAACAACTACCGTTCCAACATTCAGATGGCTCCATATGAGGCTCTCTATAGGCAGAGATGTAGATCGCCTATTGGTTGGTTTGAAGTCGGTGAAGCTGCGATGATAGATCCAAATTCAGTCCATAAGGCCATGGAGAAAGTTTAGCTCATAATGGAGAGGTTGAAAATAGCTCAGAGTCGCCAAAAATCCTATGCGGATGTGAGAAGGAGAGAAATTGAGTTTGAAGTCGATGGTTGGGTGTTTTTAAAGTTGTCTCCCATGAAGGAAGTGATGAGGTCCGGAAAGGGAAACTCAGTCCCCGTTATGTTGGCCATACTGGATTGTGAAATGGGTTGGCAAGGTAGCATATGAGTTGGAGTTGCCCTCAGAATTAGCTTCAGTCCATCCAGTTTTCCATGTATCGCTCTTAAAGAAGTGTTTGGGTGATCCAGCTTTAGTTGTTCTGGTGGACAGTGTCGGTGTGAAAGATAGCTTAGTTATGAAGAGGTTCTAGTGGGAGATACTTCATCTGCAGGTTCTTAAGCTAAGAAACAAAGAAGTAGCTTTAGTTAAGGTTTTATGGAGAAATCAGCACGTTGAGGGAGCTACGTGGCAAGCCGAAGCAGATATGAGGCTAAATACCTGCATTTATTCCCTTCCGACTCAGTTTCAACTTGAGGTATCAGTTTCCTCCTTAATATTGTATTAAGTTTCATGTTTATCTCATGTACCTCAGTTTCTTTCATGTAAATGGATGTATGTGTGGTTCAGGAATTCAGTTCAGTCATGTAGTTCAAATCGGAGTCAATCACTCCGTCAATTTTCAGCATGTATGTTCAATATTTGAGTATGATGATTGCATTTCTCTGCTTTTCTGTATGATTTTCAACATTTGAGGATGAATTTTCCCAAGGGGGAGATATTGTTATACCCGAAAAGCCCTAAGATCAAACTCGGGAGTTGAAATAGACAAAACAGGAATTTTTGCACCAGATCATAGGATGAGTCGTCCAGTGACCCATCAGGAACCCTACGAGTCATTAAGTGACTCGTGGGGAGAGGCTGGGACTTGGTTAAAAATTTGGGAGTTGAGGTAACAACAGGTGTGAGCACAAGTTGTCATGTGAGTAGTGGTTAAGGGATGAACGAAAGTTGGAAAATTTAGATAGTGTACCTAACAGATTGGTCATAACGACTCGTCGGCTACACCACAAGTCATGGTGTTCCTCGTGGTAACCTTTAGCAGTTTTTTGGTAGTGTTCATGATGAATGCAGACCACGAGTCGTGGCCGGGGATTACGGCTCGTCCAATCCCTTGTTGGGACTGGCAGTCTGTTTTTCCTTGCGAGTTTATTCAGGGCTATTCCATAATTTCTAAGTTCCTAAGGCCTAAACTACGTCTTTTTAAGGTCACAATGGAGTGTTTTAAGAAGGTTAAGTCATTATAAGCCTATCCTAATTCATGCATGCAAGTTTAGAAGTTTGAGAGGTGATCAAGGCTAGTTCTTTCAAGTTTTTCCTCAATTCTCTTTGGGCTATCAAGGAAGTAGCAGAATCAGATCCCTTCAGGTATGTAAGGCTATGAATGAGTGCAATTGTCCACACCTAGCCCAGTTCCCTCTCAATTCATGATGTCCTAATTGATGGTTCCCTGGGGTTTTAACCCAATGCATTAATTCATAAGTTTTAATCATGGGTATGATCTAAGCATGTTTTAAATCATGAATTATAATTAATGCGCACATTTTACAATGTTTTAAATTAATAATTATGTTTTCAAGTTTTTTAACTAAGATGCCCATCCATGAATGTTCATGAAAGTTGAGATCTATGAGTTATATGTTCAAGCATGATGAGATGTTTATGAAGAAACAATGATTTTGAAATACCCATGCTATGTTCATGTTTTCAAAGTGAATCAAGTTGATTTCAAGCATGTTTAAGAATTGGGCAAGTCCATATGATCAAGTATGTTTTATGATTTCATGAATTATCTTATCACATGTTTTTGGAGTCAAGACTCCCATTATTTTTAGCTTGTGGTATGGTTTGAGACAAAGCTCCTCATGTTATGATTCTAGATTATGCATGTACATTATTATTCAGCTTCGTCATTAGATGATGGTCAGCTTCATTAAAAAATGATGGAGAGCATATGCATGTTTTTGGGAGTAGCGTCTAGCACCGAGTAGGCTAAAGGCCAGTCAACTCTGTGCCTCAGAACTATGCGCCAACATAGGTTTACTTATATACTTTGGGACCTCCCTTGTGAGCTTCCCATGCCCCCAAGGCGCCTTGAGCTTGATATCGATTTCATGGTAGCGTTCTTAGCTCTGGAAAAGCTTTGGATGGCTCTGCCCACTTGAGTATGATAGTCGGGACCACGTAAGCTCTATCATGGTAATGTCGGTTATATGACGAGTCTCCCATTATTCCTCATGATTTCAATTATGCATCTGCATCATTCATGATATTATGTTTTCAGTAGGTTTGGCCCACTGTTTAGTTTTATTTATGATTATCAATTTTCAGCTTTGGGTCATTCGATTTAGTTATGATGTTCAGTGATGCTTAGATCATGATTTCAGAAAATAGCACGCAAGCCCTACTCTCAGAATCTTATCTTGATTATTTTTTTTATTACACATTATTTATGATTTTTCTTACATTGAGGTTTTACTTACCTTGCATACTCGGTACATTTCATGTACTTAATGCATACTCTATGCTGTATCATTTTATGATAGAGGCTCTGATATCCAGACTCAGTCTCGCCGCTAGTTAGACTCCTGGAGTTAGCATTTCTGAGCCTCAATTGGTGAGTCCTCATCTTGCGAGGGCCCTTCTTATCAGTTGTATCTTGTCTTTTCAATTTTCAAACTATAGAGAGTTAGTTGGGCTCTTGTCCCATCAACTCGTTAGTAGTAGAGGCTTTTCGGACATAGTTGTATTCAACTTTAAACTTGTGCATGTATTCAGATATTATGTTTATTCAAACTTCCGCTATGCTATTTATGATGATCTTTAGCTTATCTATGTTCAGTAGATGTATGATCATGCCATGGGTTGACTTGGAGCCTATCGGGGTTCCTTGTCCCGTGTATCGATTTAGGCCTATGTTCGGGTCATGACAACCTATATCTATTCTTCCTTATAGAATGAAGGAGTTGAAGGAGAAGTTGAAAGACCTTTTAGACAAGGGGTTCATCAGACCGAGCAAATCCCCATGGGGTGCACTAGTTCTCTTTGTCCATAAGAAAGATAGTTCTCTTTGTATGTGTATTGATTATCGAAAATTAAACAATGTCACCATTGAGAATAGGTATCTTCTCCCCAGGATTGATGATTTGTTTGACCAGCTTGAGGGTGCTAAGTGCTTTTAAAGATAGATCTCAGATCTGGATACCATCAGCTCAGGGTTCGGGAGAGTGACATCTCGAAGACAACCTATAGGACTCGATATACTCACTATGATTTGTAGTTATGTCTTTTGGACTAACGAATGCTCTTGAAACTTTTATGGATTTGATGAATAGAGTTTTCAAGCTATACTTGGATATGTTCGTGATTATGTTCATAGATGACATCCTGATATATTCCCGTAGTGAAGAGGAGTATATCGCTCATTTGAGGGTGGTGCTACAGACTCTTAAGGATTGCCAGTTTTATGCTAAATTCAGTAAATATGAGTTTCGGTTGAACTCAGTGACGTTTTTGGGTGATGTAGTGTCAAGTGAGGGTGTACAGGTAGACTCTCAAATGATAGAAGCGGTGAAGAATTAGCCTAGACCAGTGAATCCTTCAGATATTAGGAGTTTCTTGGGTTTAGTTGGTTACTATCATAGGTTTATTGAGGGGTTTTCATATATTGCAACCCCATTGACCAAACTGACTCAAAAGAAAGTGAAGTTCCAATGGTTAGTGGCTTGTGAGAGGAGCTTCCAAGAGTTGAAGACTCGACTCACCTCAGCATCGGTGTTAACCCTACTTGAGGGTATCGATGGGTTTGTGGTATATTGTGATGCTTCGAGGATGGGCCTTGGTTATGTATTGATGCAACATGGTAAGGTTATAGCATATGCTTCTAGGCAGCTGAAGGTTCATGAAAAGAATTATCCGACTCATGATCTTGAATTAGCGGCGGTAGCATTTTCCTTGAAGACTTGGAGACACTATTTGTATGGGGGTCCATGTAGATGTGTTTACGAACCATAAAAGCCTACAATATGTGTTTACCCAGAAGGATCTAAATCTACATCAAAGAAGGTGGTTAGAGTTACTCAAGGATTATGATATGAGTGTCCTTTACCATCCGGCAAGGTTAATATGGTAGCAGACACTCTTAGTAGGCTTTCCATGGAGAGTGTGTCCCATGTAGATGAGGAGAGGAAGGAGCTGGTGAAGGATATGCATAGTCTTGCACGGTTGGGAGTTCATTTGGTTAACTCGACCGATGGTGGTGTCATTGTTCAGAACAGATCAGAATCATCCTTGGTGACTGATGTAAAGGCTAGACAATATGAGAATCCTATTTTGGTAAAGTTAAAGGAAGCTATTTAGAATCAAAAGGTAGAGGTCTTCTCCAAAGGGGGAGATAGTGTGCTTCAATATTAGGGTCGTTTATATGTATAGAATGTTGATGATTTGAGATATCGGATGTTGCAACAGGCTCATGGTTCCAGATACTCAATACATCCAGGTGCAACCAAGATGTTCTGTGACCTACGGAAAGTCTATTGGTGGAATGACATGAAGAAGGACATAGTAGAGTTTGTCGCTAAGTGTTTGATTTGTCAGCAGGTAAAGGTTGAGCACCAGAGACCAGGAGGGGTACTTCAAGACATCACCATTCCTACTTGGAAGTGGGAGGAGATGAATATGGAATTCATCATGGGGTTGCCTCGCACTCATTTATAGTATGACTCCATTGGGGTGGATCTGGACAGCTTGACCAAAGCAGCTCATTTTCTATCAGTCAGAACTACTGATTCAACAGAGGATTATGCCAAATTATACATTCGGGAGATAGTTTGGTCGCATGGGGTGACCTTGTCCATCATATCAGATAGAGGTACTCCATTTACCTCCCAGTTTTAGAGATCGTTTCAAAAGGGACTTGGTACTTAGGTCAAGCTTAGCACAACATTTCACCCGCAAACAGATGGTCAGGCGGAGTGGAATATTCAGATTCTCGAGGACATGTTAAGTGCATATATGATTGACTTCAAGGGTAGTTGGGATGATCATTTGCCTCTCATCGAGTTTGTGTATAACAACAACTACTATTCCAGCATTCACATAGCTCTGTTTGAGGCTCTCTATGGGCAGAGATGTAGATCGACTATTGGTTGGTTTGAAGTCGGTGAAGCTGCGATGATAGGTCTAGATTCAGTACATGAGGCCATGGAGAAAATTCATCTTATAAGGGACAGGTTAAAAATGGCTCAGAGTCGCCAAAAGTCCTATGCGGATGTGAGGAGGAGAGAACTTGAGTTTGAAGTCGATAATTGGGTGTTTCTGAAGGTATCTCCCATGAAGGGAGTGATGAGGTTCGGAAAGAAAGGGAAACTCAGTCCCTGTTATATTGGACTATACTGGATTTTGAAACGGGTTGGCAAAGGTACCATACAAATTGGAGTTGCCCTCAGAATTAGCTTTGATCCATTCAGTTTTTCATGTATCGCTCTTAAAGAAGTGTTTGGGTGATCCAACTCTAGTTGTTCCGGTGGAGAGCGTATGTGTGAAGGACAACCTTAATTATGAGGAGGTTTCAATAGAAATACTGGATCATCAGGTCCAAAAGCTAAGAAACAAACAAATAGCTTCAGTCAAATTTTTATGGAGGAATCAACATGTTAAGGGAGCTACGTGGGAAGCTGAAGCAGATATGATGGCTAAATACCCGCATTTATTCCCTTCCGGCTCAGTTTCATCTTGAGGTGTCAGTTTCCTCTTTAGTACTCTATTCAGTTTCATGTTCAGCTCATGTATCCTAGTTTCTTTCATGTAAATAGATGTATGTATGATTCAAGAATTTAGTTCAGTCATGTCGTTCAATTTGGAGTCAGTCACTCCGTCAGTTTTCAGCATATATGCTTAGTGTTTGAGTATGATGATTGCATTTCTCTATTTTTAAGTATATTTTTTTCAAATTCGAGGATGAATGTTCCCAGGGGGAGATATTGTCATACCTTAGAAGTGCCTAAGCTTAGACACGGGAGTTGAAATGAAAACTGGCAGAAAAATCTGAAAATCTACTCAGGACGACTCGTTGTATGGAATGTTGGTGGGACCAACGACCCGTGGAAGGTGCCAGCGGTGAGAAGTTGTAGAATCGGGATGGGGAGTAAAGGGCCTAAGAATCAACCATTGTATGTTGTAACGAGTCGTTGAATGGGAGTCATTGTGAGGTTGGTCTTGATTAGGGACAAGTCATGGTACGACCCATTGTTGGAAGCAATGGGCCATTGCCAGCGTCCGTTGAGAGGAATCCCAGGATAGGGTAGTAGCGACCATTGGAAGCAACAAGTCATTGGAGCTTGTAGCGACTTGTCCTATTCGTTCGTGGTAGGGGACCTGAGACCAGAATCAGGGATGAGACGAAGAGGGGGTGTAACGGATCGTGGGAGCCAGTAACAATCAGTTGTGATGACCATTGCCACTGGCAGTGCAGTTTCTCTAGAAATTTCATTAAGGGTATTTTCATCATTCCTAAGCCCTAGGGGTCCTAAACTACATCGTTTTAAGCTCGAAATAGTGTGTTTTAAGAAGGGTTAAGTCATTTAAAGCCTATCTTAATTCATGCATGCAAGCTTAGAGGCTTGAGAGGTGATCAAGTCTAGTTTCTTCAAAGATTCTTCCTCAATTCTCTTTGGGTAATCAAGGAAGTGGTAAAATCAGATCCTTTCAGGCATGTAAGGCTATGAATGGGTGCAATTGTCCACACCCATGCCCAATTCCCTCTCAATTCATGATGTTCTAATTGATGATTCCATGGGGGGGTTTTACCCAATGCATGAATTCCTAAGTTTCAATTATGGATATGATCTAAGCATGTTTTAAATGATGAGTTATGATTAATGGACATATTTTACAATGTTTTAAATTATAAATTATGTTTTTCAAGTTTTCTAAACTATGATTCCCATCCATGAATATTCATGAAAGTTGAGATCTATGAGTTATGTGTTCAAGTATGATGAGATGTTTTATGAAGAAAGAATGATTTTGAAATACCCATGTTTATGTTCACGTTTTCAAAGTGAATCAAGTTGATTTCAAGCATGTTCAAGTATTGGGAAAGCCCATTTGATCAAGTATGTCTTATGATTTCATGAATTAGCTTACCACATGGTTTTGGAGTCAAGACTCCCATTATTTTTAGCTTGTGGTATTGGTTGAGCTAAGGCTCCTCATGTTATGATTTCAGATTATGCATGTATGTTATTTTTCAGCTTCGTCATTAGACGATGGTCAGCTTCATTTAAAAAATATGGAGAGCATATGCATGTTTTTGGGAGTAGTGACTAGCATCGAGTAGGCTAAGGGTTAGTCAACCCTATGCCTTAGAACTATGCGCCAACGTAGGTATGTTCAGATTATTTGGGACCTCCCTTGTGAGCTTCCCCTACCCCCAAGGGGCCTTGAGCTTGATATTGATATCATGGTAGCGTCCTTAGCTCTGACAAAGCTTTCAATGGCTCTGCTCACTTGAGTGTGATAGTCGGGACCATGTAAGCTCTATCGCGGTAATGCTGGTTATATGAAGAGTTTCCCATTTTTTCTCATGATTTCAGTTATGCAAGTCCATCATTCATGATACTATGTTTTTAGTAGGTTTGACCCAATGTTGAGTTTTGCTTATAATTATCAGTTTTCATCTTTGGGTCATTCGATCCAGTTATGATGTTTAATTATATTCAGATCATGATTCATAAAATAGCATGCATGCCCTACTCTCAGGATCTCATCTTGATTATGTTTTATATTTTGCATGATTTATTATTTTATTTACTTAACGGTTTTACATACCTTGCATACTCGGTAAACTCCATGTATTGACCGCATAATCTATGCTGTAGCATTTTATGATACAGCCTCTGATCTCTAGGCTCAGTCCCGCTGCTAGTCAGATTCCCGGAGTTAGCTTTCTTTAGCGTCGGTTGGTGAATCCTCATCTTGTGAGGGCCTTTCCTATCAGTTGTATTCCGCCTTTTCAGTTTTCATACTATAGTGAGTTAGTTGGGGTCTTTCCCCATCAACTTGTCAGTGTTAAGAGGCTTTTTCGGACATAGTTTGTATTTTAGCTTTTGATTCATATATGTATTTAGATGTTATGTTTTGTTTAGACTTCCGCTATAATATTTATGATGATCTTCCGCTTATCTATGAATGAGTTAGATGTGTGTTCATTCCATGGGTCAACTTGGAGCCCTTTAGAGTTTCTTGTCCCGTGTCTCGATCTGGGCCTATGTTCGGGTCGTGACAGATTCATAGGTGGCACCGGCTGTTCACAGGTTGTCACTGGGTATTCGTAGGTCGGAACCCGCTGTTCGCAGTTCGGCACCGGCTATTCGCAGTTCGAAGGGCAAGTGACCCAATTTCGCTGATGGAAGGGCAAAAACATTCAGAAAGGTTCCCAAAGCTCCTAGAAGCATCCAAGGGCACTTTTGGAAGGTTGTGCACACAAAAATACCTATATTTTATAACCCCCATTGTACACCACAAAAAGAAAGGCATTCAATAATTCATTCATCTAGACTTCATCTTTTTCATAGAATTTTTGGTAGAATCTTTTCACCATAGAATTGTAGAGTTAGATAATACTTTTCTTATTCTTTTTGTTTAATCCATTTTGGGGGAATTCCACCATTGTTGTAAGAGCTTGTGAAGCAAATTTGTGAAGCTAATATGATGAATATGAGGGGAATCCTCTTGGTATCTTCTCTCTATCTTTAAATATGCTTGACAAATTTGCTAGCCAGAGATATATTCATAGTGGGTTCGTTAATTTGATTGGGTTTTGATAAATTTCTCTTGGATTATTATTGAAATTGTAGATATATTACCTTCTCCCAAGTTGTAATTGCCAAAATTGATGGTTTGCAAACATGAATTGTGCTTTACTTTTTTTGCTTTTGCATGAAAGAGAAAGGTGAGAATTGGGCGAAAAGATATTAGTGAGGAATTGGAGTGTTAGTGTCTGAGATTAAGCTAGAGATAGTTAAAACCTACATTTTCACTCCATTAAAGGTCAAGGCTATAAATAACTAGTCCTTCCTCAAGCTTGGGTGGTTGATAACTTGAATTGGCTTTGGGATTTGAAAGAGCCTAAGACATAAACATTCTTATGGTTGAAAAACAATAGAAGGTGAATTATCCACTGCTATCTATGATAATTTTGAGTCTAAAGCACTAGAGAAATTCCCAATTTAGTTGTGCTTTCATCTATAGAATGCCCCTAGCTTCTCACTTGAGGTTGCTTCAATTGGAATTCCACCCAATTAGTCTTAGTTTAGAATTAGATAGTTATTTTCTCTTAATTTCCCCCCACTTTTACATTTCAAATGTTGAAAAATTATGTGCTCAAGTTTGAATTAGTTTATAACTCTTGAATTATCGACTCAATTCTTTGTGGGATTCGACCTCGACATCCGTCGGGATATTTGTTTTGATACTATAATACCCCGGAAGCCCTAAAATCAGACCCGGGAGTGAAATGGAGAAAACTAGAAATCTGGCTCCAGGTCACAGAAGGAGTCATTCTATGACCCGTGGTGTAGGCCACGAGTTGAGAGGTGACTCGTGGTGAGGTTCAGGGAGTGAGTTGGAAATTTTGGGATTTGAGGTCCCCACGGACGTGACAACGAGTCATGGTCAGATCTTACAACTCATTGAGTCAGTCGTGGGCAAGGATTTTTGGGAAGGTGAAGGAGGCCTGTCAGTGTATCCTACGAAAGGTCCCCACGAGTCATTGTCAGCCACCACGATTCATGGGATGGACCATGGTCAGCATGTTGGATATAATTTGAAATCTAAGGCAGTGAAGGTGACGAGTGGTGACCACGAGTCGTGGTCACCTGTAACGACTCGTAACGTCCCCCATGGCGAGCCCCAGATGATCTATTGGAAAGTGTACTCCACGATTGATGTCACAAGTCGTGGTCTTGAGTAACGAGTCGTCCAGTCCCTTGTAGGGACTGGCAGTCAGTTATTTTCTGCGAATTTAGTAAAGGCTTTTCCATAATTCCTATGATCCTAAGGCCTAATCTACGTCGTTTTAAGCTATGAATGATGAGTTTTAAGAGGGGTAAGTTCATTTTAGGCCATTCTTACTCATGCATACAAAGTTAGGGAGTTAAAGAGGTGATCAAGCTCATTCTCCTTCAAGTTTTCTTCAATTCTTCATTGGCAATCAAGGAGTAGTAAAATCAGATCTTCCTCAGGTATGTAGGGTTATGAATGGGTGAATCCATTTACACCCATGCCCAATCTCTCTCTAAATCATGGAAATTCCTATATTGATTCTATGGGAGTTTTAACCCAATGCATGAGATTTCTAATTTACTACATGGGTATTGATTTAAATGTGTTTCTATTATTGAATTATGATTCATGGGCAAGTTTTATGTTGTTATCAATTAAAATCATGTTTCAAGCTTTATAAATTAAAATGCTCAATTATGAGAAGTTCATGAAAGTTGAGATTGATGATGAATGTTCAAGTATGAAGAGATATTAGGATGAAAAGCACGTTTTCAAGTTACGCATGTTTATGATCACGTTTTCAAGTGAATTATGTATTTTCAAGCATGTTAAAGTATCGGGCAATGCCCATATGTTCAAGTAGGAGTTATGATTTTACGAATTAAGCTTACCACATGGTTTTGGAGAGGAGACTCCCATTTATATTCAGCTTCTGGTATGCTTTGAGCAAAGAGCTCCTCATATATATGATTTTAGATTTGATATGTATTAGATTATTGAGTTTCGTAAATAGATGATGGTAATCTTCGTTTAAAAATGATGGAGAGCATATGCATATTTTTGGGAGTAGTTTCTATCATCGAGTAGGCTAAGGCTCGATCACCCTATGCCTCAGAATAACGCGCCAACGTAGGTTATACATATCTTATATACTTTGGGACCTCCCTTGTGAGATATACCCTGCCCCGATTGGGCCCCGAGCTTGATATCAATATCATGGCATCGTCCTTATCCCTGAAAAGGTTTAGGACGGCTCTGCCAATTTGAGTGTGATTATTGGGACCATATAAGCTGTATCATGGTATGTCAGTTAAAAGATGAGTCTCCCATTGTTCCTCATGATTTGAGCTATGCATGTTTATCATTCATGATATATATATATATACACACATTCTAAAGCTGGTTTGACCCAGTGTTCAGCTTTAGTTATGAGTATCAGATTTCAGCTTTTGGTCAATTGATTCAGTTATGATGTTATGTTCTGTAGAGATAATGATTTCAGAAAAATATCATGCAAGCCCTACTCTTAGATTCTTATTTTTTTATATTTTATATTATGCATGTTTTAAATGATTTTACTTATATAAGGGGTTTTACTTACCTTGCATACTCGATACATTCCACGTACTGACCTCATACGCTATGCTGTATTATTTGATGATTCATTCCCCGACACTCAGACTTAACATCCCACATTGTCATGGCCCAAACGTACACCTAGATCGTAGACACGGGACAAGGAGCCCCGAGAGACCCCAAGTTGACCCATGGTGTGAGCATACATCTAATTCATTCACATAAGCGAAAGACTTAACGTGAGGAAACGAAATCATGACATAACGATGGAGAAAAAACAATACATGATTCATACATGACAGGTGAATACAATTAATAGTCTGAAAAATCCTCTAATCATGAAAGACGGGTTGAAGGGACGATACCCCAACTAACCCTACAATACTGAAACTGAAAGAGAACAATAGATTCTAAACATATGGCCCTCGAACATGAGGACTCACCAAATAAGCAGATATAGAACTCTGAAGAGCTACTGAGGAGGGTGAGCCTGAGAGCCGAGTCCTGTATCATGAAATGATACAACATAGAAGTTGTGCGGTTAGTATGCAGAATATACTGAGTATGCAAGGTAAGTAAAACAGACATTTAAAATATATAAAACTCATAAATGGCCATAAGAGTAGGATGTCATGCTCATATAATAAACATCATAACATAAACATAAGGCTCAAGGTTTTCAAAACATTCGTAATATAAAAATAATCATAATCATAGGAGAAAGCTTTACTTAACAAGACTTGAGCCAAATACATAATCATAAGCATTTGCAAACATGAGGAACATTGGGAGATTCTATTAACCGACATACCCCATATGAGCACATATGAAGTCTGACTTGTAAACCTAGTCGGGAGGGTGTTCGCACCTTTCCAAGGGTAGAACCATGAAGGGCGTGATATCACCATGAAAAGGGACATTTGGGCCAGGGACAGTCACAAAGGAGGTCCCAACATGCCTATGGTGGCATATAGTTTATGAGATCCCAGGCAGAACCTGGGCCCCGAACCTACTCGATGTTCTATACTACTCCCAAAACATATATAGTGCTCATAGTATAACATGCATGAATTCATGGGCTAGATAAATCATAATAATCATAGACATAATTGTACATACATGAACTAACCATGACATAAGGCCCATAAGTCAGCCAAAAACATAATTTATGAATCGTAGGTGTCATGCATACTTGAAGCTCATACTATAGCTTAAGAATCATCATATCATTTTGGGTAATTGAATAAATGCATATTTAAATCATAATTCATGCTGGACTCGTAAATATCAACAATAGAAGTGAAGATCATAAATTAATTCATCATAGATCTTACATAATTAGGCTTAATTTAGTAGAAATCGAAATCAATAACTTGATAATCAAATAAGTTGTAAAATCTAATCAAAACCCATAAAATATAATTTAAATCAAAATTTAAAAGAACCCGTTGGTAAATCATTAAAATTCCACAAGATTTGAATTAAAATCCCATGTGAACTTTGATAGATTTTCATGAATCAATGAAGAGTGGGCGTGGGTGTAAACGGAAGCACCCATTTGTAACCTTACATACTTGAAGATAGCTCAATCTTACTCTCCCTTGAATGCCCAAAAAGGAATTGAAGAAGAAAACCTTGAATCACCCTTTGATCACCTCTTTATTCTCTTGCATGCATGAATGAAGACTTAGGATAGTTTTTCGACCTCTAAAACCCACCTTTCACAGGCTAAAACGACACAGTATAGGGTTTAGGAACTTAGAAATTTTGAAAAGACCCTTACTAATTTGCAGAAAATTAACTACTTGGGACCCAACGATTCGTCCTCACTGGATACGACTCGTGGCCTTGAGTCGTGACTACACTGCCCAAATATCATCAAGGGACCCCACGAGGGACCCCACGAATTATGGTGGCTGGTCACAACTCGTGGTCACCACCCATGGTCTCCACTACCCAAAACTACTAGCATAGCACCCAGTCCAGGCCACGGGTGACCTCATGAGTCGTGGTCAGCCGAATCGTGATGGCTGACCACGACTCGTGGTCTTCCCCTGCCCATGCTAATTCCTTGCTTGACCACGAGTCACTTCACGACTTGTGGTCTCTCCACATGGGTCACCTAACGACCCGTTATGTGACTTGGTTCAAAATTTCAATTTTTCTCTTTTCAACTCCCAGGTACGATCTTTGAGCTTCCGAGGTATAACAACATCTCCTCCTTGGGAACATTCGTCCTCGAATCACATAGCTGAACTGATCTCATGCTTCACATACACATCCATACACATAAAAGAAACTTGAACACGTGAACTGAACATGAAAACTAAATGGAGTGATAGAGCAAAACTGATACCTCAAGTCGGAACTGAGACGATAGAGAATAAGTGAGGGTATTTAGCCATCATATCCACTTCGTCTTCCCACATAGCTCCTTCAACATGCTGATTCCCCCATAACACATTTACTAAAGCTACTTGTTCCTCAGCTTCCGAACCTGATGATCCAATATTTCAACTGGAACTTCCTCATAGCTAAGTCTATCCTTTACACCAATGATATCCACCAGACTACTAGGGTTGGGTCTCCAAAACATTTCTTCAAAAGCGACACATGAAACACAGGATGCATGGAAGATAACTCTGAGGGTAAGTCTAACTCATACGCTACCTTACCAACTCTTTTCATAACCCAGTAGGGACCAACATAACGTGGATTGAGCTTTCCTTTATTTCCAAACCGTATGACTCCCTTCATGGGAGATACCTTCAAAAATACCAAATTGTCCACCTCGAACTCCAAATCTCTCCTGCTCACATTAGCATATGACTTTTGACTACTCTGAGCGATTTTTAGCTTATCCCTTATCAACTGAACCTTCACCATAGCCTCATGAACCGAATCTAGCCCATCATAGTTGCCTCAACAACCTCAAACCATCCAATGGGTGATCTACATCTCCGCTCATAAAGAGCCTCGAACGATGCCATCTAGATGCTAGAGTGATAGCTGTTATTATAAGCAAACCCGATCAGGGGCAAGTGATCATCCCAACTACCTTTGAAGTCCACCACGCATTCTTTCAACATGTCCTCAAGAGTTTGGATTGTTCGTTCTGCTTGGCCATCTGTCTGCGGATGGAAGGTCGTATTGAGCTTAACCTGAGTCCCAAGCACCTTCTAAAAAGACCGCCAAAATTGGGAAGTAAGATGAGTGCCTCGGTCCGAAATAATGGACAAGGGCACTCCATATAGTCGAACCAACTCTCGAATATAAAACATGGCATAATCATTCGCTGAGTCTGTGGTTTTCACCGGTAGGAAATATGCAGCCTTGGTCAATCTGTCTACCACCACCCAAATAGAATAATAGTGTCATCGAGTACGAGGTTGGCCTGTAATGAAATCCATATTAATCTCTTCCCAATTTCAATTGGGAATGATAATGTACTGAAGTACGCCTCCCGGCCTTTGATGCTCGACTTTTACTTGCTGATAGTTCGGGCATTTGGCTACAAATTTTGCAATATTCTTCTTCATGCCATCCCACTAATAGATTTATCGTAAGTCACAATACATCTTGGTTGCACCTGGATGGATAGGATTCCTGGAGCCATGGGCCTCATGCAATATTCGGCTCCTCAAATCATCAACATCGGGAACACATAGGAGACCCTGGTACCGAAGCACACATCTTCCCCTTGGGAGAAGACTTCCACCTTCTGACTTCGAATGGCTTCCTTCAGCTTTACCAAAATCGGATCCTCATCTTGTCTAGCTTTCACATCAGTCACCAAGGACGATTCTGACCTGTTTTGCACAACAACATCGCCACCGGTTGAGTCAACCAACCTAACTCCCAACCTTGCAAGTCGATGGAAATCTTTCACCATCTCCTTCTTTCCCTCATCCACATGGGACACACTCTCCATAGAGAGCCTACTAAGTGCGTCCACTACCACATTAGCCTTTCTAGGATGGTAAAGAACACTCATATCATAGTCTTTGAGTAGCTCTAACCACCTCCTTTTCCGTAGATTGAGGTCCTTTTGTGTGAACACCTATTGTAAGCTATTATGTTCTGTAAATACATCCACATGGACCCCATATAAATAATGTATCCATATCTTCAATGCGAACACCACCACTGCCAACTCTAGATCATGGGTCGGGTAATTCTTCTTGTGGACCTTTCACTTCCTGGAGGCATATGCTATAACTTTTCCTCGCTGCATCAATACACATCCGAGTTTGATTATCGAAGCATCACAATACACCACAAAACCATCTGTATCCTCGGGTAGGGTCAATACTAGTGTGGTAGTAAGTTGAGCCTTCAACTCTTGGAAGCTCTTCTCACAAGCGTCCGACCATTGGAATTTCACTTTCTTTTTAGTCAACTTGGTCAAGGGTGCTGTAATAGATGAGAAACCCTCAATGAACCTCTGATAGTAACCAGCTAAACCCAAGAAGCTCCGAAAATCTGAAGGATTCACTGGTCTAGGTCAATTCTTCACCGCCTCAATTTTCTAAGAATCTACTTTTATGCCCTGGCTTGATACTACATGGCCCAAAAATGCGACTAAGTTCAACCAAAACTGGCACCTGCTGAACTTGACATACAACTGACGATCCTTGAGGTTCTGAAGCACTATTCTCAAGTGAGCGACATTCTCCTCCTCGCTCTGAGAGTATATAAGGATGTTGTCGATGAACACGATCACGAACATATCCAAATATTGCTTGAACACACTGTTCATCAAGTACATGAAAGATGCGGGCCCATTCGTTAGTCCAAAAGACATAACTATAAACTCATAATGTCCATACTACATCCTGAAGGCTGTCTTTGGGATATCACTCTCTCGAACCCTAAGCTGATGATACCCGGACCTGAGATCTATCTTTGAGAAACACTTGGAACCCTGAAGCTGATCAAACAGATCATCGATCCTGGGTAAAGGATACCTCTTCTTAACAGTGACCTTGTTGAATTGCCGATAGTCAATGCACATTCGAAGCGAACCATCCTTCTTCTGGATAAATAAAACTGGTACACCTCATAGAGACTTGCTCGGTCTAATGAAGCCCTTATCTAATAGGTCCTTCAACTGATCCTTCATTTCCTTTAGCTCGGTTGGAGCCATCCTATACGGAGGATTAGAGATAGGCTGCGTATTGGGTAAGACCAAAATCAATTTCCCTCTCAGGAGGAACACTTGGCAAATCATCAAGAAAGACCTCTGAATATTCACACACCACCGGAACTGACTGGATAGTCGAGTCTTGGACTCAACATCCTTAACCCTAACTAGATGATACATGCAACCCTTAGAAATCATTTTCCTATCCTTAAGATATGAAATAAAATGACCGGATGGTACAACTGAATTACCCTTCCACTCCAAAACTGACTCACCCAAAAATCGGAATTCCACCGCACGGGTCCTACAATTAATCGAAGCATAATATGCAAACAACCAATTCATGCCCAAAATGATGTCAAAGTTTGTCATATCCGACTCTACTAAGTCTAAGGAGGTGACCTTATGCAACATTGTAATGGGGCAACCTCTATACACCCGCCTAGCTACAACAGAATCACCGACTGGAGTAGAGACTGAGAATGGTTCTGACAAGATTTCAGGGCTAACCCCAAAACTACTAGCAACATAAGGGGTCACAAAAGACAAAGTAGCTCCTAGATCTAACAAGGCATAAGCATCAATATGGAAGACTTGTGACATACCAGTGACCACATCTGGTGAAGCCTCCTGCTTCTGGTGGGGTACTAAAGCATACAATCTGTTCTGGCGTTGACTGCCTACTGAACTAGTAGAGGAACCTTGCTGAGGGGCACATGTTGCTGGAGTAGTAGAACTGGATGCTATCACATGGGCTCCATCGACCCCTGATCTGGCTAAGGGGAAATCCTTAATTCTGTGTCCGGGTTTGCCACACTCGAAGCAAGCATCCAAGCCAACTAGGCACCTACAGGGGTGATTCTTGCCACACCCAGCACAAACTGGGAAAGAGTGCTCCGCATGCATGCTACCTTGGGCTCTTGACTCTGAAGCTCTACTCCTCCGATCCCCTCTGAATCTAGATGGTGTGCTGGCTGATGATGGAGTTGGAGCGATAGACTTGTGCTGGGACTGCTGATGCTGTCCACCCCCTGACCTGACCTGATAAGTCCCATAGCTATCGGTCCTGGCCAACTTGGCCTCCCTCTTCCTTTGGTAGACGAACTCCACTTGCTGTGCATGCAGCACAATGCTGGGAAATTCGATATCCTGATGCAACATGGCGATCCTTCAATCCTTATCTAAATAATCTGCCACCCTATGAACAAAATGACTCACTTAAGCCCTTTGGTCTGCCACCAACTCTGGAGCATACTTGGATAATCGAGTGAACTCCAATGCGTACTCCTGAACAAACATGCCAACCTATTTCAAATTAACAAACTCGACCGCCTTGAGCTCCCTCATCTCCCAATGGAAGAACTGATCCAAAAATGCTTCATAGAACTCTTCCCAACCTACTGGGCCTGCACCTACTGCCCTCGCATCTCTCCACTTCTTGAACCATATGTGAGCCACCCCCTTTAGTTGATAAGAGGTCAAGTCAACACACTCCCCATTGTTCACCCCCATAACCTAGGTGATCTTTAAAATCTCCTCTATGAAATCGTGTGGATCCTCATCCACCTTCGACCCCGTGAACTCAGGAGGGCTTATTCTCAAGATATCCCTCATCCTAGCAGCCGCTGCATTTCCATTCTGAGGGTAATACGCCAATGTCTGATTATGAACCTGGGTAGCCATGGCCCATGCCAGCATTTGAATCGCTGCCCTAAACTCAGTGTTGGCAACTAGCTTTGGTGCGTGCTCCTTGTGAATGGGTGGGGTTGGCTGATGCTCGTCACCATTGGCACCCTCACGATTATTGACGTTACCATTTCTTCTGGTGTTTATTCGGCGTGGAGGCATGATTCTGCGAATGCAAATAGCATGAATTAGGAGGGTAAGGACTTTCATCACATGACATAGATCACAAAGAAGGGAACATTTCCTAAACGTTTCGTAGCCTCTTCATCATAAGTGTGGCGCGCTTCTCACCTATGAAAAGACTCTACTTAACGTGGCTTTCGGAAACCCTCGGACACTTCAAACCTATGGCTCTGATACCAAGTTTTTCACAACCCAAACATACACCCGGATCGTAGACACAAGACAAGGAGCCCCGAGAGACCCCAAGTCGACCCATAGTGTGAGAATACATCTAATTCATTCACAAAAGCAAAAGATTCACATAAGGAAATGAAATCATGACATAATAATGGAGAAAATACAATACATGATCCATACATGACGGCTGAATAAAACTAATAGTCTGAAAAGCCTCTAATCATGAAAGACGAGTTGTAGGGACAATACCCCAACTAACCCTACTATAATGAAACTGAAAGAGAACAATAGAGTCTAAACATATGGCCCCTGAAACATGAGGACTTACCAAATAAGCTGATAGCGAACTCTGAAGAGCTATTGAGAAGGGTGAGCCTAAGAGCCGAGGCCTGTATCATGAAACGATACAGCATAAAAAGTATGTAGTCAGTAAATGGAATGTATCGAGTATGCAAGGTAAGTAAAACGGATATTTAAAATATATAAAACTCATAAATGGCCATAAGAGTAAGACGTCATGCTCATATCGTAAACATCATAACATAACATAAGGCTCAAGGTTTTCAAAACATTCATAATACAAACATAATCATAATCATAGGAGAAAGTTTTACTTAACATGACTTGAGCCAAATACGTAATCATAAGCACTCACAAACATGAGGAACAATGGGAGATTCTCTTAACCGACATATCCCATATGAGCACACATGATGTCCGACTTGTAAACCTAGTCGAGAGGCCATTCGTACCTTGCCAAGGGTAGAACCATGAAGGGTGTGATATCACCATGAAAAGGACCATTTGGGTCAGGGACAGTCACAAAGGACGTTCCAGCATACCTACGGTGGCATGTAGTTTATGAGATCTGGGGCAGAACCTAGGCCACGAACCTACTCGGTGTTCGATACTACTCCCAAAACATATATAGTGCTCATAGTATAACGTGCATGAATTCATGGGATATTTAAATCATAATAATCATAGACATAATTGTACATACATGAACTAGCCATGACATAAGCCCTGTGAGTTGGCCAAAAACATAATTTATGAATCGTAGGTTTCATGCGTACTTGAAGATCATACATATAGCTTGAGAATAATCATATCATTATGGGTAATTGAATAAATTCATATTTAAACCATAATTCATGCTGGGCTCATAAATATCAATAATAGAAGTGAAGATCATAAATTAATTCATCATAGAACTTTCATAATTAGGCTTAATTTAGTAGAAATCTAAATCAATAACTTGATAATAAAAATAGTTGTAAAATATGATCAAAACCCATAAAATAAAACCCCATTTAAACTTTGATAGTTTTTTATGAATCAATGGAGAGTGGGCATAGGTGTGAATGGAAGCACCTTTTCGTAACCTTACATACCTGAAGATAGCTGAATCTTACTCTCCCTTGAATGCCCAAAAAGGAATTAAAGAAGGCAACCTTGAATCACCCTTTGATCACCTCTCTATTCTCTTTCATGCATGAATGAAGACTTAGGATAGTTTTTCCCATCTAAAACCCACCTTTCATTGGCTAAATGATAGTATAGGCTTTAAGAACTTAGAAATTATGAAAAGACCCTTACTAATTCATAGAAAATTAACTGCCAGGGGGTCCCAATGAGGGACCCAATGATTCGTCCCCACTGGCTAAGACTCGTGGCCTTGAGTTTTGATGTACATTGCCTAAAAATCAGACTCCATGAGGGACCTAACAAATCGTGGTGGATGACTACGACTCTTGGTCACCACCCGTGGTATCCACTGCCCAAAACTACTAGCCAAGCACCCAGTCCAGGCCACGGGTGGCCTCACGAATCGTGGTGGCTGACCACGACTCGTGGTCACGCCCATGGTCTTCCCCTGCCCATGCGAATTTCTTGCTTGACCATGAGTCAGTTCACAACTCGTGGTCTCTCCTCGCGGGTCACCTAACGGCCCGTTATGTGACCTGGTGTAGAATTTCAATTTTTCTCCATTTCAACTCCTGGGTCCGATCTTTGAGTACCCGGGGTATAACACACATATGTTGGTGATTCCTCATCTCCCAAGGACCTTCTTATTCATTTTTCTTTATGTACTTTCATCTTTCATCTTTAACGAGTTAGTTGGGGGCCTGTCCTATCAACTCATCAGACTTAGAGGCTTTTTAGGCAAAAAGATGTAATCAGCTTCATATTCATGTGTATTTTTGATGTTATTCTTATTTCAAACATCCACTAAGTTTATCATGTTAAATATTCCACTTTTATTGATTAAGTTAGTTGTATGTTCATGCCATGGGTCGACGTGGAGTCCCTTGGGGTTCCTTGTCCCATGTCTCGATCCGGGCCTATGTTCGGTTTGTCACAAAATTGGTATCAGAGCAATAGGTTTGTAGTGTCCTAGGAAATCTGAAAGCCACGTTGAGTAGAGTCCTTTTCCTGGGTGTGAAGCATGCCACACTAATGATGAAGAGGCCATGAGACGTTAGGAAATGTTCCCTTCTTTCATGATTTATGTCATGCGATGGAATGTCTCCCTATCCTTCTAACTCGTGTTATTCATGATTGAAGAATCATGGCTCCCCATAGAGTTATTGGTAGGAGGATGGGAATGGAAACAACCACAAGGATGAAAATGGAGACGGGCACCAGCAAGCCCCACCAGTCAAGGAGCACCATGCACCGAAGCTAGTTGCCCATGCTGAATTTAAGGAAGCTATTCAGATGCTAGCACAGGCCTTGACCGCTCAGGTCAACCAGTAGGCAGTGACGCATCTCCCACAAAACAGAAATGGGGCGGCAGCTCGAGTCAGAGATTTCCTGAGGATGAACCCACCGGAGTTTCTTAGTTCCAAGGTGGACGAGGATCCACATGAGTTTATCGATGAGATTGTAAAAATCACCCAGGTCATGGGGGTGAATGGAGTTGAGTGTGCTGAGTTGGCCTCATATCCATTGAAGGGGGTCGCACACATCTGATTTCGATAGTGGAAGGATGGTAGGGCAGCCAGAGCAGGCCCTATCAGTTGGGAGGAGTTCCATGCGGCCTTTCTAGATCGATTCTTCCCTCGTGAGATGAGGGAGTTGAAGGCGGATGAGTTCATAAATCTTGAGCAGGGGAAGATGATGGAATAGGAGTATACCCTTGATTTCATTCCCCTACCAAAGTACACCTCAGAGTTAGTGGTTAATCGGATGACGCAAGCGAGTAGGTTCGTTCATGGGGTGGCAGGCTATTTGGACAAGGATTGTAGGACCGCTATGCACCACTAGGACATGGATATCCCTCGAATAGTCATATATGCCTAGAAGATGGAGGCGGTGCATATAAGGGAGAGAGAGGCCAAGAGGGCCAGGACGGATAGCTACAAATTCTCTCAGTCAAGGTCAGGTGGTGGGCACCAACAATAGACCCACCAAAAATCTTCAGCCCCAACATTTTCAACATTGAGTGTGCCATCCAGAACTAGGAACAATTAGAGGGGGGGGGGGTGAGCATCAGACTCTAGGGGTCAGAGCAGCAGACCCACAGATTCTAGCATCCCAGTTTGTGGCAAGTGTGGCCGGGGCCACATGGATCAGTGCTTGGCATATACAGGTCCTTGATTTGGGTTTGGGAAGCCTGGACATATGCTCAGATACTTCCCAATAGAGAGACAGGGCCATGATAGGGGTCGAGGCCCATCTTCCAGTTCAGCAGTTCCACCGCAAGCTCAGCACAACAAGGGGCATCTACTAGCACAGGTAGCGGTCAATGCCAAAACAGATTCTATGCCTTAGCATCCTGCTAGGAGCAGGAGGTCCCCCTAGATGTTGTCACTGGTATGGTATGAGTTTTCCATCATGATGTATATGCTTTGTTAGATCCGGGGACTACCTTGTCTTTTGTGACATCTTACATGGCTACTAGTTTCGGAGTCAGTCCCGAAATCTTGTCCGATCCCTTCTCAATTTCTTCTCTAGCGGGTGAATCAATTGTAGCTAGATGGGTGTATAGAAGGTTTCTAGTCACATTCCTTCCAAAAATCACCTCAGCAGATATAGTAGAGTTATCCATGACCGATTTTGATGTTATCCTCAACATGGACTATCTATTTGCATGTTATACCTCAGTTAATTATAGAACTCGCGCTGTAGAGTTCATCATTTTGGGTGATCCATTCATAGAGTGGAAGGGTAGTTCAGCTATGCTCATAGGTCGTTTCATTTCCTATCTTAAGGATAGAAAAATTACTTCAAAAGGTTGTGTGTACCACTTAGTTAGGGTTAATGATGCTACGTCCGAGACCCTGACTATCTTGTCAGTTCCAGTGGTATGTGAATATCCAAAAATGTTCCTAGATGATTTATCAGGTAGTCCTCCCGAGAGGGAAATCAATTTTTGTATTGACCTCCTAACCGACATGCAGCTATATCTATTCCTCCTTACAAAATGGCTCTAGATGAGCTAAAGGAGTTGAAGGATCAGTTGAAGGACCTACTAGACAAGGGTTTCATCAGACCTAGCAAGTCTCCATGGGGTGTACCAGTTCTATTTGTACGAAAGAAGGATGGTTCCCTCCGGATGTGCATTGACTATCGACAATTGAATAAAATCACCATCAAGAACATGTATCCGCTCCCTAGGATTGATGATTTGTTTGACCAACTACAGGGTGCCAAGTTCTTTTCGAAGATAGATCTCAGGTCCAGATACCATCAGCTCCGAGTTTGGGAGAGTGACAATCCGAAAACAGCCTTAAGAACTCGATATGATCACTATGAGTTTGTAGTTATGTCTTTTGGGCTAACGAATGCTCCTTCAGCTTTTATGGACTTGATGAGTAGGGTGTTTAAGCCATATCTACACATGTTCGTGATTGTTGATCTTGGGCATAATTGCATGCCCAAGTGCTACTTTATAACTCAATTTAGTCTTGTTTATCTACTTATTTATATACATTCTCATGTGATTTTATGTAAATATGAATATATACTAACCAACATGATTAGTCCTTGTTTTTGAAGGTTAATAATTAATTTGAGGAACTAATTCATGATTTGGTAAAGTGGAGGAATGGAATCAAGAGCAAAACATGAAAGTCAACAAGAAAACATGCAATAATTGGCACCCTGCGCGATAGGGGCCGTGGCACGCTGCCAATGCGGCAACACTTGGCCGAAAATTGCATTTTTTGGCACATTCCAGTGAGGGTACGCGTTACCTCCGTGTCACGGAGGTCAATTAGGGCGTTCAGCTCCGTGACACAGCGCTGTTCCACCACAGGCCAAATTTTGCATTTTTTTCAGCATAGTATAAATTGAACCCTTAACTTCTAAAATCATTTAACACGTGATTTTCCGGAAAACTGCGAAGGAGGCGCGAAGGAGACTTGAAGAACTACTATTGGGTTCATCTTTTCTTGATTTCGTTTCATCTATACTTGTAAGTAAACTACTCTAAACATTGTTTTGAGTATTTGTACAAACATGGGTGGCTCGAACCCTCCATCTAGGGTTGAGGCCATGGATATGATTGTATTTGCTTAGACTCGTTTTGGGTTGAGTTGTTAGTTGTTGTTTTGTCTTACAATGTTTATTATTGTTTTTTTATGCTTGATCACCACGAAAACAAGTAGGTTAAGCTTGGGTGGATGCTTGGAAGAGCAAACCTAGGCAAGAACATAAGAATGTAGGAAGCAAGTTCTTGTCTTTTGATAAGATTTGTGGTTAGGATAGGAATATACCTAATTTACCTTGCTTGGTTGATAAAATGGGAAGATAGAAAGACACCAACTTAGAATTGTACTCCACCACTTGTAGGAGTAGTTGTGAAGCTAAGTTTGGTTAAATGGTTGGAGGTACGGAAGTCCCTAATCAAGGTCATAAACCCCATAAACCACATCCACGTAGTGAATTGCCCACGAACTAGAAATGACATCCTCGCTCAATGATGTAGTAGTGAGGCTAGTTTGTCGTGTTTAGAGGTTCAGAAGACCATGAACATGAAATTCCAATTATGTGAGACAACAATTGATAATTTCATACTTAACCCATTATGAATTGTAGCATTGCATGATTATCCGGCCTTAACTCTAGTTTTGTTTTGTATTGCTTCCAGATTATTTCATGTCACCACTAAGATTTAATTATAATTTATCGAAAACTTCTAAAATCGACTTCTTAACTAACACTTGAACTTGATAATTTGCTGAACCAGTCCTTGTGGGTTCGACATCTGGCTCTTAAAAAGGGCCACTATATTACTTGTACGAGCCGTACACTTGCGGGCTCATCAAGTTTTTCGCGCTGTTGCCGGGGACTGGCGTATTAGTGAATTGAAAACAAATTCTTATGTTAGTCTTATTTTTGAAAAAAAATAATTGTAGATATTTGTTTTAATTCTTTTTGATTTTTTTTGGATACCCTTCTTGACATGACATCATGGAATACAAATGGTTTAAATGGTGGATACTCATATTTTGGCGAATCTTGTCTGAATTGCGAAGGACCTCACTTATGGCAACACTTTAATACTTTTAATATATGTGGTGGTCAAAATATCCATTGGAATGGTTGCCCAAATGCTTACACTTGAAAAATATATGGAGGTCAAGATGGCCATTGGGATGGCTGTCCAAATGCATATTCCCATCCCCCAAGCCCCTACTATGATCCTTCTGTTATTTTTGCTAAATATAGGAATGATGAAAATGAGGACTTGGAATGCCAAGCCGGATACAAAACATGATAAAACAAGTCCTTGAGCAAACAGAAGCAATGAAGGAGGAGATGGAAGCATTGAGAATTCAGCAAGAGGAAAATGGAGAGGCCCTAGAAATGGTGAGCGTCAAAATCACGGAGATGATGGTTTAGGCTGAAGTTTGCGGTAATTTGCAAGTAAAGGTCTTATGCAATACTCAAGAGGAACCACAAGAAGAAGAAAAGGGTGAGTTCTTGGAAGAAGCCCAATAATTAGAAGCTCTTGAGAGTCCCCGTGATGGTTTCACACATATGATCAATCCATTTATGAAAGAAGAGTTAGAATCCCACCCATTTGACATTCATGGGGAATTAGATGTTGATGTAGAAAAGGTGTACACAAGTAGAGAAGTCAAGCACAATGCAGTTTCAGAGTTGAGGTGTATTGTACCACACTCGAAGCATTAATCGACATTAAGTTTGGTTGACAACCTAAAAATAGAGTCTTCCAAGATTGTAGAGAAAGAGCAAGAGGAGGAACAAGCCCCATATATTCTAAAATTTGCTGATTCTGAGAGCAAAAATGACTTCACTTACATAAGGGCCAATAAATGCAAGAGGAAACATTTACTGGTTGGTCCTTTAAATTTTTCACCACCACCCCTAGAGCATAAGAGGAAATTAGAGAAGAAATTAGGTGTGAGATTCATATCCTCAAAGTGGAGGGAAAAGTGTGAAATTTGATACATCGTACCGCGACGTAAAATTAGGTGCTGCTTGGGAGGCAACCCAAGGATACCACAGGTACCATTTTAATTTCTTGCATTTGTGTGATTTTGTTTATTTTCATCTTGTTGTTGTTTTTGGTGGATATTTAAGCACAGATGCAGGGGAATTCTGAGTACCCAGTAAGGAGGAAGCTAAGAAGCATGAAAGAGGAAAAGTGTGGGGTTGAATACCCACGTGTTCAAAGAAAGAAAAACATCCTGTTAGCTAGGCCTAGAGGCCTCAGGGAGTATTTCTCACCCTTTTGAATTTGGATTAGATGCTTTGAGGAAAAAGCATGATTTAAGTGTGGGGTGAGGGAAATTTAAAAATTTTGTGCTTAATGATTTTTGGTGAATGTAGTGCTTGATACATATTGGAAAGAATTTTGAGTTAAGAATGGCTTTACCACCTGGTGGTTTTTCTTTTTGGTTCTTTCCCGATGGGGGGTCTTTGAACCGAAGAATAAAATTTTTTATTTGTCTGTATATAATGTCTTTAGTCATAGTTAGGGACTGTTTCCGACGATGGATGGATGAAGACCGTCTTGACGAAAAATTAGTCAATAGGTTTTTGTTTTTGAACCCGTAACTAATTGATGGCTTGATATTCTTGTTATGTGCTATACATGATTGTAAGATACAAGTGTGTTTAGTGTTGAAGCATGTAACAAGTGTATGACTTTTTTTGAGAAACTTAGGCTCTTGAATTTTACTCAATGTGATTGAAGCTTAATTCTGAATTCTTGTGATTATGAGTAAGAGTCAGCTGAATGTGTCTTGAATTGAGCATGTGCTGTGAGTGTAAGTTTTTCGAATATTCGTGCTATTGTGGAATGTCTAGAACTTTCCTGGTGTGTATATAAAATGAAATGAGGGATGTGGACTGTAGGAGATGATTCAGGAATTTCTTTGAATGAACCTAATTTTATCCCTCACTGTACCTACCTTGAATGTTGAATCCTAGTGAGCCCCATTGAGCCTTAAGCCTATTCTTTGATAGCTACAACATAAGCTTAATCCTTTTTCTTTCATTAGCCTTGAATTTGATCTAAAACTCCTAAGCGCGTAAGGAAACAAATCCGAAAGAGTGAAGGAGTGAGAAGCATGAAAAAGAAGGAAAAGTAGCAGTTGTAAAAGTTGAGAAAGGTCAAGGGTGCACTTGTTTGAAAATGCCTGAGTATTGGTATGGAGTAAGAAATAAATGAATGAAAAAGTTGCTTAAGTACTCCTTACTACTAAGCTGAGTGTGCTTAAAGAAATGGGAACAAGAAGAGAAAATTCAAGATTGAAAAGAATGAGGAGGAAGTAAGAAAAGAGATGTCCTTAATGAATGTTGGATGTATTAAAAGCGCTTGGGGAAGATAGTCACTATTACTGGCCAGAATAGTACCTACCCGTCCCTTAGCTTACATTACAACCCATTAAGTCCTACTTGATCTTACGTTCATACATCCTTAAATTAATGGAATAAAACACTAAGGGCAAGCTTATGGGTCATTACATGATGCATGTGAATTCTTTGTGAGAGCAAGCGTAATTTTTATTCATATACCCGTACATGGTGTGATTTGAAAATTCATGAGTTAAAATGGGTAACTCTCTTGTTGTGAGGGCACATGTTTAATGAAGGATAGCAGTCATGTTGGATTTCTTGATCAGTTGATTTGCATGAGTTTGCTTAGATTGAGAGTCAATTCTTGAGGTTAGGAAGTCTTAACATAGTTTTAGTTAATTTTAAGGAATAAAACTTGCATGCTCTATTTGTAACTTGCTATCTTACATAGTCATTATAGTCGTAGCTTGAATTGTCTTGCTAAATTAGCTATGTTTGAGTCTTCATGTGCATGGGATGAAAAAGGTTTGTTCGAGGACGAACAAGACTTTAAATGTGGGGTTGTGATCTCGGGCATAATTGCATGCCCAAGTGCTACTTTATAACACAATTTATTCTTGTTTATCTACTTATTTATATACATTCTCATGTGATTTTATGTAAATGTGAATATATACTAACCAACATGATTAGTCCTTGTTTTTGAAGGTTAATAATGCATTTGAGGAACTAATTCATGATTTGGTGAAGTGGAGGAATGGAATCAAGAGAAAAACATGAAAGTCAACAAGAAAACATGCTATAACTGGCACCCTGCGTGATAGGGGCAGTGGCACGCTGCCAACGCGGCAACACTTGGCCGAAAATTGCATTTTTTGGCACATTCCAGTGAGGGTACGCGTTACCTCCGTGTCATGGAGGTCAATTAGGGCGTTCAGCTCCGTGACATGGAGTGTTCCACCACAGGCCAAATTTTGCATTTTTTTTAGCATAGTATAAATTGAACCCTTAGCTTCTAAAATCATTTAGCACGCGATTTTTTGGAAAACTGCGAAGGAGGCGCGAAGGAGACTTTAAGAACTCCTATTGGGTTCATATTTTCTTGATTTCTTTTCATCTATACTTGTAACTAAACTACTCTAAACATGGTTTTGAGTATTTGTATAAACATGGGTGGCTAGAACCCTCCATCTAGGGTTGAGGCCATGGATATGATTGTATTTGCTTAGATTCGTTTTGGGTTGAGTTGTTAGTTGTTGTTTTGTCTTACAATCTTTATTATTGTTGTTTTTATGCTTGATCACCATGAAAACAAGTGGGTTAGTCTTGGGTGTAAGCTTGGAAGAGCAAACCTAGGCAAGAACATAAGAATGTAGGAAGCAAGTTCTTGTCTTTTGATAAGATTTGTGGTTAGGATAGGAATATACCTAATTTACCTTGCTTGGTTGATAAAATGGGAAGATAGAAAGACACCAACTTAGAATTGTACTCCACCACTTGTAGGAGTAGTTGTGAAGCTAAGTTTGGTTAAATGGTTGGAGGTACGGAAGTCCCCAATCAAGGGCATAAACCCCCTAAACCACATCCACGTAGTGAATTGCCCACGAACTAGAAATGACATCCTCGCTCAATGATGTAGTAGTGAGGCTAGTTTGTCGTGTTTAGAGGTTCGGAAGACCATGAACATGAAATTCCAATTATGTGAGACAACAATTGATAATTTCATACTTAACCCATTATGAATTGTAGCATTGCATAATTATCCGGCCTTAACTCTAGTTTTGTTTCGTATTGCTTCCAGATTATTTCATGTCACAACTAAGATTTAATTATAATTTATTGAAAACTTCTAAAATCGACTTCTTAACTAACACTTGAACTTGATAATTTGCTGAACCAGTCCCTGTGGGTTCGACATCCGGCTCTTACAAAGGGCCACTATATTACTTGTACGACCCGTACACTTGTGGGCTCATCAATTGTGTTCATAGATGATATTCTCATATACTCTCAAAGTAAAGAGGAGCATGCCGTCCATTTGAGGGTGGTGTTTCAGACTTTGAAGGGTTGTCAATTGTATGCAAAATTCAGCAAGTCTGACTTTTGGTTTAATTTTGAGGTGTTCTTAGGTCATGTGGTATCTAGTAAGGGTGTACATGTAGACTCACAGAAGATAGAGGTTGTGAAAATTGGCCTAGACCGGTGAATCCTTCAGATATCAGGAGATTCTTGGGCTTAGCTGGCTACTATTGGAGGTTTGTTGAGGGGTTTACATCTATTGTAGCATTGTTTACTAAACTGACCCAGAAGAAGGTAAAGTTCCAACGGTCGGAGGCTTGTGAGAAGAGCTTCCAAGAGCTGAAGGCTCCGCTCACTTTAGCACCAATGTTGACCCTACCTGAGGGTATCGATGGGTTCATGGTGCATTTTGATGCTTCAAGGATCGGACTTGGGTGTGTATTGATGCAGCACAAAAAAGTAATAGCTTACGCTTCGAGACAACTGAAAGTACATGAAAAGAACTACCTGACTCATGATCTTGAACTGGCAGCGGTAGTATTTGCCTTGAAAATATCGAGACACTAGTTGTACGGGGTCCATGTGGATGTGTTTATAGACCATAAGAGTCTACAATATGTATTTCCCCAGAAGGATCTAAATCTTCGGCAAACGAGGTGGTTGGAGCTACTTAGGGATTATGACATGAGTGTCCTTTTCCATCTGGGAAAGGTCAATGTAGAAGAAAACGCACTTAGTAGACTCTCCATGGGAAGTGTGTCCCATATGGATGAGGGAAGAAATGAGCTGGTAATGGACGTGCATCGACTTGCAAGGTTGGGAGTTGGATTGGTTGACTCGACTGATGGCGGTGTTGTTGTCATGCCCCACCTTGTAAGGTACGACTGGCACCTAATGCCACACTGGAGTCTCGGCTGACCTAGCTGGGCACAGGCACCTCTAGTGCCTACCAATGACTCAAATTCAAGAAAACAAACTGCTATATCTCGGCTGTAAACATAGCCTCGGGCCGATAAGGACACATAACACCTGTATAAAGAAAGCAACTAACCTAGCCAACATACATCAATAGGGATCCTATGCGAGCCGAAAAGACCACCATGCTATCTAGTTATAAAAGGAAGGAAAATAAGCAGCTATACTAGGCCCCACACGACCAACACATAAAATAAGACATACATGGGCCCCACACAACCAACAACTGCAAGCCTCTTAGAATACAAATAATTATTGGGATAGGACCTCGGCCTACCCAAATGCTATATAAATGAAGGACTATAATCCTTACAACTTGAAAACTCCAAATGAAAGGAGCTGGCCAAACAGCCTGGCTGGCTCTAATTCATATTTCTGGAAACAAAGGGCTATATAACGGCTGTAAACACAGCCCCCGGCCCATTGGCCTATAGCCTCCTGTACCTGTAATAACAGCTGACCAGAACAAACAACTATAGGGAAGCCTATGCGGGCCGACAAGGCCACCATGCTGTCTAGTTATCTGCATTCAGCAATAAAATACTAGAAGGCTACGTGACCGGCAAGGTCACCACTACTGTCAAACTTATGGCCCCACACGACCAACATACAAGAAGCAAGAGTACTAATAGCTAACAACTGCACGGCCTCACACGACCGGCTCAACTGACCATAGGGAAATATACAGACTGCAAGCCTCTAGGAATAGCAAATAGAACTGATCGGGACAGGGCCCCGACCTACCCATAATATACAACAAAAGGAACTGAGCTACACCTCTGAAATTCAGCCTCCGGAGGACAGGAGCTGAATACTCAACCGCTGACAGCGAGTCACGTAGAGTCGCCTGCTCGTCTATGAGTACATGCAGGCAAGTAATGCAGCGCCCCACCGGGCGTCAGTACCGCTGGTACTGAGTATGTAAAGCAATAACTGAAAGAAACATCTGAACACAATAATAGAACTGAGGAAACTGAAATAGAAAGAATAGCTTAACTGTCTGAAAATGTAAGTCATACCTTCTCGTTTACACTGGGAAGAAATAGAAGTCATACCTGGAGATATATCCCTCTATTGCTGATCTACTCATATCTAACATAGCATGGCATAACATGAAATAACATAACACAGCACACACTAACCTTACCCGGCCCCCATAAGCCGGGAGGTACAACCAGCACAGAATCTATACCCCTACCCCGATCATCCCATCTCCTACACTGGCTGTAAGCATCCTGCCGTTACCCTGGGTATGCACTTGGGCTCGCTGAGCCCCTGACTATAACTGTACCTGAGTCCGAAGGACTCCTGAATCAACACCCCGGGCGTACCCGCTCGACGGGGGTGTATAAGGGCCGACCAAGGCACAATATGGGGAAACTGGCATCCCATCTTCGTCCCCTTGCGGGACGGCATATCACTCCGTAGAGTGACGTATCCTCATCCTCTAGCGGACGAGTCGATACAGCTATTAACCCTGGGGCGGTCAGGGATGCTGGGTAATCCAACCCCAAACAATACAACGGTCTCAACTAGTAATGCTGTCTGTGTATCTCACATGCTGAGGCTAATAGGGGTAAAGTATCATATATATTACATGCTGAGCTAATGATAGTGATCTGTACGTATTTAATACGTGCTGAGGCAGGTAAAGATGTATAAATATGAATGTAGTCTCCTGCCGGACTGTACTGGGAAAATGCTATATAAGATAATGTTTCTGCTGAAAACTCTGCTGTTTACTAAGTTTCTGTATACACTATATGCTGGACTAGTGATAGAAATATGTACATACTTAATACATGCTGAGGCTGGAAGTACTATATATGTATGTACCAATATAGTCTTTCTGCTGAACTATGCGGTATACTGATTTTCTATAGTAACCTGATTTACTATTCCTGGCATGCTTTCTAAACGTCATTTTAGTCTGCTATTCTGTTTCTGAAATGCTTTACGGATACTGTACTACTTCACGGGGTTTCGACTAAACACAACAATATCTTAACATGGCATATCACATCACATACTGAGTATACTGGGCAATCTCTAACACTTGCGTCAGAATCTATATCATACTGATAGATTTCATACGCATTACAACCCAATGTTTCTCACATCGTACCGATATTCATAATAACGCAATACTCGACTTATGAACATTCTACTGGTCTATAATTTATTACACTATACTGATATCACTTAACTTGCCGAAGGAAACTAACTTTACATACCTTATTCGTGAGCTATTCGTCTGTCGGACGAGGCTCGGCCGATACTTCAACTGTTTTCTCCCAACTGCATTCATAAATATGTCAATCAATACTAAATACAACTTTGTTTCAAAAGGCAACGTCACTTTCGATATAGTTTATAGCCTAAACTTAGGCTTATCGAAAGACGGCCAGAAACTCGATATTTTTTAGAGGTCCAAAAGGGAGAAATATTCACTTCACAGCTAGGAACGCATAGACACTAATTTAGAGCAATTCCACTTACCTTAGCTCGGTGGCTCGACGATTCGTCGGCCGTATTTTACGAAACTGAATCCGTAGGAATGCTCTCTGCTGCTAAATACCTCGGTATCTAGGATTAATTTGAGTTTGGGCAGCGTTTGGCAGTGTAATCGGATGAAAATTATATAATTTCCTTCGTTCTTACCTTCTCACTGCCGCTTTGCTCTGTTCTCTGGAAATTTATATGTGATGAAATGATTTAACACCAAAGTGGCCTTTATATACTTGGGCCTGGACAAGGGCAACGTGTCACGGAGCCATCGCGGAGGCCTCACCTCCGTGACACGCTGCCATCGCGGAGGGGCTCTGCCTCGGCTCCTCCCGCGAAGGTTCGACGGGTTTCTCGTCCGATCTTTTTCCTGGGCCTTTCTACAACACGTATGGCCTTCAAATGTGCTTAACCAATGTGCGAATAGGTCGTCTAGGTGCCAGGAATTCTACGGGGTATGACATTCTCCCCCCCTTAAGAACATTCGTCCTCGAATGTACACTGTTATCTGGAGGATTACTTACTTACTTTCTGGAAAAAAAACAAATTTTGGCAGAGTTTCCCCTGTAATATGGACTATAGCAAAAACCTGAAATGCAGAAAAGTTCAACACAGGCACTGCACATAATATTCTAGGATCCACTGGATAATTAAATATCAATCTGTCTCACTTATACATACAGGACCATAAGATACTACATAGCAATAATACGGACATACCTGTCGCTTAAATGGGTGAGGATATCTGGTCCTCATATCTGCGAATCTGTTTGTCTAGGCTAGCTACTGGAACCTCTTTGCAGGCCAGCTTTTTCGTAACCTGAATATTCTGGACTGGGACTACTCTGGACGGGTCTCCTATGCATTTCCTCAGCATAGTTACATAGAAGACTGGATGAATGGATTCTAATTCTGGAGGCAAATTCGATTAATGGTAAATGCTCATTTTTGGCTATTACTGAAATCTAGCACACACGCTCGCAACATGTCTTCGAGCGTCTGAATTGTGCGCTCAGCCTGCTCATCTGTCTGAGGATAGAACGCTGCGCTTAAATTAATCTGCGCTGCCAAACTCTTCTGAAATGACTGCCAAAATCTAGCTGTGAAGTGTGCTCCTCTGTCTGAAATAATGGCTACTGGTATTTCATGTAATCTGACTATCTTTCTGATATGCAACTCAGCATAATCTTCGGCCGAGAAAGTAGTTCTTACTGGCAAGAATGAGCTGATTTTTGTCAATCTGTCACTTATAACTCATATAGAGCCATGTCTGTGTTTAGTACGGGGAAATCTTGCTACAAAATTCATATTCACCGCTTCTCATTTCCAAAGAGGCACAGCTATGTTCTAAATTAACCTGCCTGGTTTCTGATATTCTGCCTTCAACTGTTGGCAGTTAGGACACTGGACTACCAGTAGTTCTTTTTAATGTCATGGTACTTCTTTGTCGTATCGGGATGAAGAGAATAGCGGGCGCAATGCGCCTCGCTCATAAACTGCTGGCGATGCCCCAAAATATCTGGAGCGCAATGCGGCCTTTATATCGCCACACTTCATCCCCGGTTATCTGAAAATATGTCATCTCTCCTTACTGAATCTTATGTTTAAATTGAACCTGGCTAGAGTTTCTATACTGTCGTTCCTTTACTTCCACCACTAACAATAACGCTGTGGCATTCTGTATTATCGTTCTGTTATCCTTTATTTCTGCTATGTGACTGGCTAACTAGCTAACTGGTGTAATCCTCGAGTCTATCCTCGCTTTTCAGGCAGTTCAGGCTAAGGGCATCTGCCACCACATTAAGCCTTCCTGGGTGATACAAAATCTTCCCTTTCTAAAGCATAAACTACTGCCGCTAACTCCAGATCAGGGGGTAAGGTAATTCTTTTCATGTTTCTTCAACTGCCTGAAAGCATAAAATTTTACTTCACCATGCTGCATCAACCCTCTGTATCTGTTGGCGATACTAACACTGGAGCTGATGTTAACCTGGCTTTTAACTCTTGGAAGTTCTACTCACACACCTCAGTCTACTGAAACTTTGCTGCCTTCTGTGTCGATCTAATCAGAGGTGCTGCTAAGGTGGAAAATCCTTCCACAAACCTTTTGCAGTACCCGGCTAACCGCAGGGACTGCGTACTTCGATCGGAGTGGTAGGTCTAGACTATGTCTTCACTACTTCAATTTTCTGCGTATCTATCTGTACACCAGCCTCCGACACAATGTGACCAAAAAGACTACTAAACTCAACCAAAATTTACATTTACAAAATTTGACATATAACTGACGGTCATACTGGTTTATCATGCCGGAGAATCTGACAAGTAGTCTACCGGTATAACTAGAGCTTATCTGGCCTTCTGGCCGCATGCTAAGGCCACTTGTTGCTAAGGTAACCTTGAACGACTATCTACACACCGTGTGCCCGTATCTGATCAGGGGGTCCTGATACTGTTCATGACCTCTAATGATCTGGCTGCATAACCCTACATAACTGAATAGTTGGGTTGAATGACCCAAACGTGGCAGTAGTCTAATAATACTCTAACTGTACTACTTGAGCGCTTATAGTTCGTGCATAACCGCAACCTCGTGGGCATCTAATTACTCTGTTATTTTACTTGAACCACTGTAAGGCTGGACTTAATCAGCTTACTCCCAGGCGATCAATCTCTGGATCATCACGGGGAGTCTACTGATCCCCTGGTCTTAATAAACACTGTGCTAGCAGGGTACTATCAATTTCTTATGCCTTGTGTGTATCCACTTGGATTTATACTGCTATTCTGGGGGATTCTCAGTCTTATGAGCTATTTTGTAAATACTGGCCATCTGCTAGGGCTCTGTATCTAAATATCTTACGAACACCAGCTGAAATACTAATCTGTCGCTGACTACTGATGTGGACCCTTCCTTGGGGTACCCACGGGTATTTTGACTGGGACGGCCGGCTGACTTATGGGGTGTTCTACATAACAACTGCTAGGTTTACTAAGGCCGACTGTCGCCCACAAGGCTGGGAAAACGACGTACGACCACTTAACATGCTAGAACAATTCTGATATTGCTAATCTCTGAAATTTGCCTATTCGGACTCTAATCCTGGTTCTGGCACACGCACTACTGTTACCAATCTTCAGGGATGCCTCCCTGCTAATGCAGGCGCCAGCTAGTCGGTAGACTGTCTAACTGCGCCCTTATCATCTAGCCATCTGCTTTAGGCCATTAACTCTGGTAAACTCCTAGAGCCTGGATCTGACAACAACACATAAGTCTTTTAATCTAATAACTGAGAACTGAGATAGTTTAAGTTTCTATGACTTCATTCGTAACTCACACTTAATCCGCCCTTTCCCTCCTTCTTTTCTTTCTTTCTTCCCCCTCTTTCTTCTCTTTTTGGTCCCCCAATACAATTTGTATAGGCTTTCTATTACTAATCAGCATCTGTGATTGTAGCCCTTATAGGCAGCCACTCACAACCTATCTATTATCTGTATATCTATATATCGCTGGCTACGTACAATATGTACTAATTCCTGCGGTAATTCATAACCTCCGACATGTTCTGCTGAGTCTCACATCGTACATGATACATTTCTTCTACGGCCTAATAATATCTCCTGCCCTGACTTATCATTTCATTGTATTGTTACCCCATTCTGAAAGTAACAAACATAAACATTCTAGTTATTATCTGCTGTTTAAAATCCCGCCACTCTTGTGATGTGGGGGTCGACGTTCGAATCCTGTAGCCTTACTAGGCATATATTGAGAGCCCATAACTGTCTGCTGGGCCTCATCTCTAGGCTACACTGGATTAGAATTGCTGTATCGGTAACTTCTTAACCTTTTCATAGCGGACATAGTGCGGTATTCTGAACCGCAATCTTACTGTCAGCGCGAAGCTTAATCCTTAATACGATACTTTATCAATCCGGGGTAGTTCTAATTTCCCCACAAGATCTGACATTCCTGCTTCTTCCTCTCACCTTGCTTAGACTGAACTCTGGGGTTCAAGGTACCTGCCTTTCATTGCTAATGAGATTACTGATCAAGCCTCGGCCTATACTTCTTCTGGCGTATATGGCGGACTTGGCCTTTTTCTGACTCAAACTTGACTATTATTAGGCATTTATCACTAGCAGGTCTGTTACCCCTACTTCGGGTAAGCTAACAGTCTTACTTTCTTTACTGGCTTGTTATCATAAGGGTCTGCACAACTTACGTAATCATAAGGGCTCTCTATATTTTCTACTACTTACTAGGATCAATCAACCCATCTTTTCTTACTGCATGATTCACCAACCCCCTCTCAAGTCTTATGCTCCTTTTCTATACTGGTATCGAACTTAAGAGGTAGGAATAACCCTTTTCTTATTACAACAATAAAAGCATTCGACTGTACCATATCCAAAAAGATGTATTTGGGATTCCTGCATTTTTTTTCTCTCTTTCTTGTACCTACCTGGTGGTCTGACCTTATCTGTAATCATAATCAGATCTTATATAACTAATAAGTAAATCAACTCATATGTACATTATACTGCTGACTTCCTATTCTGACGTTATCAACGTATACTAGGAATAATGCCAATAAAGGTATCACGCTGGGAGGTCTCTGATACCTCCTCCTGCTGCTGTAGTTATCATATAACTGACTGATGCCCTCTTCCGTTGCTATTTCTGATCTTCTGCCTGTGATAGGGTAATGCTGATCTGCCTTTGTATCTGTAATCAAAGAATACGGTAAGTTCTCAGGGACTCAACCCTATACTCTACCGCTCTAAAGCACGACTGACTGAGAAAGAAGGGTAACCATCATATCATGCCTCGCAGCCTCCTGCCTATAGTATGTGGTGCACAACACATCCATAGACAAGACTCTACTTAGCACGGCTTGCAAACTCCCTGGGACACGACCTGCTCTGATACCAAGTTTGTCACGCCCCGCCTTGGGGGGTATGACTGGCAACTGGTGCCCTACTAGGACCTGAACTACTGGACTGCTAAGCCTAGGCACATCTGGTGCCTGGCTGGCTCTAATTCACATTTCTGGAAACAAAGGGCTATATAACGGCTGTAAACACAGCCCCCGGCCCATTGGCCTATAGCCTCCTGTACCTGTAATAACAGCTGACCAAAACAAACAACTATAGGGAAGCCTATGCGGGCCGACAAGGCCACCATGCTGTCTAGTTATCTGCATTCAGCAATAAAATACTAGAAGGCTACGTGAACGGCAAGGTCACCACTACTGTCAAACTTATGGCCCCACACGGCCAACATACAAGAAGCAAGAGTACTAATAGCTAACAACTGCACGGCCTCACACGACCGGCTCAACTGACCACAGGGAAATATACAGACTGCAAGCCTCTAGGAATAGCAATAGAACTGATCGGGACAGGGCCCGACCTACCCATAATATACAACAAAAGGAACTGAGCTACACCTCTGAAATTCAGCCTCCGGAGGACAGGAGCTGAATACTCAACCGCTGACAGCGAGTCACGTAGAGTCGCCTGCTCGTCTATGAGTACCTGCAGGCAAGTAATGCAGCGCCCTACCGGGCGTCAGTACCGTTGGTACTGAGTATGTAAAGCAATAACTGAAAGAAACATCTGAACACAATAATAGAACTGAGGAAACTGAAATAGAAAGAATAGCTTAACTGTCTGATAATGTAAGTCATACCTTCTCGTTTACACTGGGAAGAAATAGAAGTCATACCTGGAGATATATCCCTCTACTGCTGATCTACTCGTATCTAACATAGCATGGCATAACATGAAATAACATAACACAGCACACACAAACCTTACCCGGCCCCCATAAGCCGGGAGGTACAACCAGCACAGAATCTACACCCCTACCCCGGTCATCCCATCTCCTACACTGGCTGTAAGCATCCTGCCGGTCCCCTGGGTATGCACTTGGGCTCGCTGAGCCCCTGACTATAACTGTACCTGAGTCCGAAGGACTCCTGAATCAACACCCCGGGCGTACCCGCTCGACGGGGGTGTATAAGGGCCGACCAAGGCACAATATGGGGAAACTGGCATCCCATCTTCGTCCCCTTGCGGGACGGCATATCACTCCGTAGAGTGACGTATCCTCATCCTCTAGCGGACGAGTCGATACAGCTATTAACCCTGGGGCGGTCAGGGATGCTGGGTAATCCAACCCCAAACAATACAACAGTCTCAACTAGTAATGCTGTCTGTGTATCTCACATGCTGAGGCTAATAGGGGTAAAGTATCATATATATTACATGCTGAGCTAATGATAGTGATCTGTACGTATTTAATACGTGCTGAGGCAGGTAAAGATGTATAAATATGAATGTAGTCTCCTGCCGGACTGTACTGGGCAAATGCTATATAAGATAATGTTTCTGCTGAAAACTCTGCTGTTTACTAAGTTTCTGTATACACTAGATGCTGGACTAGTGATAGAAATATGTACATACTTAATACATGCTAAGGCTGGAAGTACTATATATGTATTTACCAATATAGTCTTTCTGCTGAACTATGCGGTATACTGATTTTCTATAGTAACCTGATTTACTATTCCTGACATGCTTTCTAAACGTCATTTTTGTCTGCTATTCTGTTTCTGAAATGCTTTACGGATACTGTACTACTTCACGGGGTTTCGACTGAACACAACAATATCTTAACATGGCATATCACATCACATACTGAGTATACTGGGCAATCTCTAACACTTGCGTCAGAATCTATATCATACTGATAGATTTCATACGCATTACAACCCAATGTTTCTCACATCGTACCGATATTCATAATAACGCAATACTCGACTTCTGAACATTCTACTGGTCTGTAATTTATTACACTATACTGATATCACTTAACTTGCCGAAGGAAACTAACTTTACATACCTTATTCGTGAGCTATTCGTTTGTCGGACGAGGCTCGGCCGATACTTCAACTGTTTTCTCCCAACTGCATTCATAAATATGTCAATCAATACTAAATACAACTTTGTTTCAAAAGGCAACGTCACTTTCGATATAGTTTATAGCCTAAACTTAGGCTTATCGAAAGACGGCCAGAAACTCGCTATTTTTCAGAGGTCCAAAAGGGAGAAATATTAACTTCACAGCTAGGAACGCATAGACACTAATTTAGAGCAATTGCACTTACCTTAGCTCGGTGGCTCGACGATTCGTCGGCTGTATTTTACGAAACTGAATCCGTAGGAATGCTCTCTGCTGCTAAATACCTCGGTATCTGGGATTAATTTGAGTTTGGGCAGCGTTTGGCAGCGTAATCGGATGAAAATTATATAATTTCCTTCGTTCTTACCTTCTCACTGCCGCTTTGCTCTGTTCTCTGGAAATTTATATGTGATTAAATGATTTAACACCAAAGTGGCCTTTATATACTTGGGCCTGGACAAGGGCAACGTGTCACGGAGCCATCGCGGAGGCCTCACCTCCGTGACACGCTGCCATCGCGGAGGGGCTCTGCCTCGGCTCCTCCTGCGATGGTTCGACGGGTTTCTCGTCCGATCTTTTTCCTGGGCCTTTCTACAGCACGTATGGCCTTCAAATGTGCTTAACCAACGTGCGAATAGGTCGTCTAGGTGCCGGGAATTCTACGGGGTATGACATTCCTAACCTTGTAGTTAAGTTTTAATGGACTTAGCCACTCACGACAACTTGTACTTGAGCGTCTTATAGGAGCAGGCTGGGGCGTTGTCTCCACCTCTAACTGCTAATAAGGTCCCCCTTCCTTAGGGTACCCACAGGTCTATCTAACCTGATGACTGAGATGGCTTCCAGAGCAGCCTGCATGATGAATACTAAGGCAACTGGAACTGACAGTCACTGGTAGTGGCCAACTAGATGACAGACTGTCACTCAGTCACTAGACAACCCTAATGCCATTGACTCTAAAGTATGGCCATCCTATCTAAATATTTGGCCCTGGGGCATGCTTCACTGATAGTACAGGTGCCAAACTAGTAGTTATATCACCTAGCTGTGCCTATGATGTTCAACTCACTAACTCAGGCCCAATAACTATCCATGAGATTCTAAGGTCCAGGCTTGGCAATGAAACATCCAATTCTACTAACACAATGAACTGAAGAATAGAGGAGTTCCTATGATGCTTCTAGCGTGTGTCACACTTAACATGTTTTTTCCCGACGAGGGATACTGCGATATAATCTTCATACATTTTCTAGCAGCTAACCACAACATATGTAACCGTAATCTACTGATAGCAGCTAATAATAACATACCTAATCCTTATATACTAGCAGCAACTAATTACAACATATAATATCATTATCTACATTTAAAACATAGGTCGTATCACTACACGACGAGAATAACTTACCGAAGGAATAAGCCTTAACATACCTCGAACACCAATTCTCATTTAGCTGAAGAGTTTCAACTTGAAAATGGCGGTTCAACCCAATTGCAATCCTTATGCTGATAGAATATGTCTAATTTCAATACTAAATTCACCAAGTAACAATAACTTCCGATAATAACATTAACTATAATTCAATTTCGAATAGATCGAACGCAAACCTATAATTTCTCGAGAGTTTAGAAAGGAGAAATGCTTACCTAATGCCTGTGACTGAGTAGGAATCAATTTGGAGCAATTTCGACAACTTTTACTCAGCGGAGATCCAATTTTCCGAGCAAATTTTCAAGAAATAACTCGGTAGTAATGCTTCCCGTAGGCCTAGAACTCGTTACCCGAAGTTAATTTGAGATTAGACGGTGTTTGGTAGCCTAGTTAGATTAAAATGATTGAAAATGTGTGGACTTCTAACTCTTTAGTGATGGGTCTCATTGATAAAATAATTTAAATGAAGTGAAGGGGGTACATATATACACCTGAGGCCGGTGTCAGGGGGCGCCCCACGCCATCAGGCCCTCTGTGTCGTGCCTCCTATCACGCCCTTATGCCTGGCGCGTAGCGCTGGACAGTGCACTGCCGGTTGGCGCATCGCACTGGCCCCTCGCGTCGTAGCCTCGCTCGACCCTGCTTTCGAGACTTTTCCCACACGCGTCAAGCTCTTCTTACTCGTCAAAAATCCACGGGTACGCCTACTAACCATTTACATTTATGGGGTGTAACATTCTCCCCCTAGGAATACTCGTCTTCGAATGTTATCTTCAGCTTACAGAAGTTAACTCTTTTGACTATACTTAGAAAAATTTTGGCAAAGTCTCTTCTATATTATGAACTATATGGAAACCTAAAATATAGAAAAGTCCAACACAGGCGTCTTACAGGACACTACTTGAAAATGAATCATAGCTCTATCACATATAGTATAATCAATTGATAATAATAGCAACAAGGTCAACTGCATAACATATGGAACTATTTTTCCATAACTTAAATCATCTTGGTCTATATAGTATCTTCATAGATCATTCGTAGCTTTTCAATCCATTTCTTCTATATTTTTCCCCTATGATACTGTAATAAGATACAACTCTGGTTCTCAAGATGGCTCCTGTAATTAATAGAGTCCCTCTGTGGAACGGTGCTTCTGTACTTAGAACATCCTCAATTGAATTATCTGAAACAAGGCTTTCTGCGCGCTCGCGTAGTGTTGATAAATAGATCCTAGGCCCGAAGGCAACTTTATCTCCTAGGCCTCTTGGTTGTTCTTTCGGAGGGTCCAATATAACTTAACGAATCTAGGGCTGGACTTGCCCTACTTGTCAGATCTCATAACGCCCTTCATTGGCAAAGTTTTTTTTGAACATCCAACCATTGCTTCAATTTATAACTTCTCCATATGCTAGAGTAAGACTTTCGGCGACCTTAGGCTACCATTACATATCTCCAAATTAGTTTAACCGTTTCCCTCCAACTGATACATTATGTTCGGTTCAATTATCCCTGACTCATCTGCTTTAGGCTATCATATATGGGATCTGCATTTCCACCCATAACAGATCTCCGGGCGTGTGAACCGTGTGCTCTGCTTGGCTATTTGTTTAGTGACATGAAGTTGTACTTAAATTAACGTGCACCCCAATATGTTCCAACAACTTCCCAGATCCTAGCGGTGCGTTGTGACTCTCTGTCAAAATTTATTAGATTCTTGGGTTCCATGCAACCAAACTACTTCTTAAACATTTAACTCGGCATAGCCTTTAGCTGAAATATAATTCCATCCAGCGAGATGTGAGTTGATCTTGTTAGCCTTTCTATACTGACTCAAATGAGGTCAATTTACATCTGGTACAAGGTAATCCTGTAATTGGATTCATGTTGAGTACTTTCCACTTCCTTGTAGGCACGACCGTTTCCTGAATTATCCTGCTTTGTTCTTGGTGTCTAGCCTCCCCTGGTTGGTCATTAGAGTTCTTTGCTATGACTCAATGATATCTTTCCTCTTCCCATGCCATCAGTAGGTCTCTCTTTACAACCTGATGTATTTTCATTAACCTCTAGGTGGAGGGAGTAACGGACATGGTGCACCTTGTCCATAGTCTGCTAATGAAGTCTTGTCACCTTGGAACGCGGAGCCGACCTCTGGGTCTCATGACTTCGTCCCTTATTATCTTAAGGCCAATAATTCCCTACTTTTCCTTGTCTCTAGGTTGTACTAGGTTAGAGCCTCTGTGTTGCCACTCCCTTACCTTCACATGGGTGGTGATATTGCAACATTCTAGATTACAATATCATTATTTGTTAACTGTCAGCCCGATGCTTATTTCTCGACATTCAGCGGTGGTCCCATGTTCTGTCAATCTACTTCAACCTAGAGGTGATTCTGTTTCCCTCAAGAGTTAGATACTCATGCCTTTTCCCTTGCTTCCTTATATTGAAATCTGAGGTTCGTGCCCTCTGCCTCATACTGTCAAAGATATTACTAACCAAGTCTACTGACTTGTATCCTTCTGATCCACACTCGGGCCCATTTTGTTCATATGATCTCTCTGTCCTTCGACATGACAAAATATGGCCATAACCATCACATTGTAGGTATGACCTACCGTCATTAGAACACTATGAAGGAATCTGCCTATTTCTGACCTGAACTTTACTGTTGCTAGGGGTTTATCATTGATGGATTCTGTCACACGCACCTGAGGGCTACTAGCAATCTTATCTGTCCTCTTGATTACTATTGTGAGGGTCTAAGTAGCTTTATAAACACTAGGGGTCTCAACCACTTTTTAACCCTTTCCGGAAGCAACAATTCTAATCCTCTTTTATTAATCATTCTGGACAATATGGCATTGATACTTGCACTTTCTATTGTACTCGCACGATCCTTCGTGTGTTTCAGGTAATCCAATGTTAACTGTTGTCCCTGCCTAATTCTTAATATCTACTAAGGGAGCCAACTCATATATATATATATATATATATATGTATTATACTTCTTGACCTTCCACTATGAGGCTATAGAAAGAACTGGGGATAATACTAACATATCTATCATCTTATGAAGTTCCTAGTGCCCCGGGAGGGTGATGGGAGGAATTTAAAAGATGTCTGCTGCCCTTAGGCTGACAGTACCCCAACCGTGGCACCTCATTAGTACTTCCTCCTGCTGTTGTAGTTATCTCGTGATAGGCTAGAGTCTGTGTTACATCACATATTAATCTAGATAGACATAGCAATGAAATCTTAGGGACTCAACACTATACAACTCGACTCTATAGCACGATCTGAGAAGAAGAAAGGGTAACCATACTACCATGCCTCGTAGCCTCCTACCAATGGAATGTGGTGCATAACACACCCATAGACAATACTCTACTAGACACAGCTTGTAGACACCCTAAGATACGACCTGCTCTGATATCATGTTTGTCACGCCCCACCTTAGGAGGTATGTCTGGCACCTAATGCCACACTAGAATCTGGGCTAACCTGGCTGGGCACAGGCACCTCTAGTGCCTACTATTGACTCAAATTCAAGAGAACAAACTGCTATATCTCAGTTGTAAACACAACCTCGAGCCGACAAGGCCATGCAACACTTGTAAAAGAAAGAAGCTAGCCCAATAAACATACCTCAATAGGGATCCTATGCGGGCCAACAAGACCATGACGTTGTCTAGTTATAACAGGAAGAACAATAAGCAGCTATACTAGGTCCTACATGACTAACACCTAAAATAAGACATACATGGGCCCCACACAGCCAACAACAACTAACTAACTAGATACAATAGTATGCAAGCTTCTAAGAATACAAATAATGATCGGGAAAGGGCCCTTGCCTACCCAAATGCTATATAAATAAAGGACTGCAATCCCTATAACCTGGCAACTCCGAATGAAAGGAGCTGGCCAAACTGCTAACGCTGAACAACTGCTAGGAGATCTCACCACCTATCTGTCAAAACCTGCAGGCAAGTAATGCAGCACCCCATAGTTGGGCGTCAGTACAATGTGTACTGAATATGTAAGACAGTAATAAGATGAATAAAAATTGCTAAAGACTGAAAGTAAGTAGAAGGAAGGGGCAGAAGTTAACCAGGAAGTCTGCTTATTCATAACCCGCATCTAGTAAAATGTACATGTATATGAGCTACGACTGTACAATCATATATTCATAAGCTATAGCTAGCAGACAAGAATACAAACAAGAACCTAACCTGACCTCCATAAGACTAGAAGGTACAATCAACATAGATTAACCCACCGGGACCCCCATAAGCCCTGGCAAGTACACTTCAATCTATATACCTCTATCCAGGTTCCTATGACTCTACTGGTGCTATAATCAACCTACCTAACCCCTGGGACTGCAATTGAACTCTCTTGGCTCCTGATCTATAGCTGTGTCTGAGTCCGGTGGACTCCTAATAACTGCACCCTGGGCACTAGGCTGGACGAGGATCAGTGATGCCGATACGATATGTATATAATAGTTTAGCCATGGAATGGATTGTAATATGGCCCTTGGGCCTCTGGATCATCCCTTGGGATGGCATATCACTCCTTGGAGCAATGTCATATAGCCTCTGTAGGTAACGACACATCTAGTAACCCTAGGGTGGTCACGAAAGGCTCCTAGGTGAGGGCAATCCCAACTGATGTACTATACTGAAGTCTTAGTCCAGCCACTTAAAGGGCATATCTGAACTTTTGGGCCTAAAACAACTGCTTCTCGCCCCTAGAATAATCTATATAGCTGCTAGCAAGCACACCCTGTGTACCTGTATCTGATCAGAGGATCCTGATAGTGATCATAATCTCTAATGGTCTAGGTTGGATAGGGTGAGGTTTGGAGTGGCCTAATAATACTCTGGATGTCCTGCTTGGACGATTATAACTCATAAGCAACTGTAGGGTCACAGACGACCAATTACTTAATTCCTTTGCTTAGAACAATTGTAGGACTGCTATTGGCCGAACATGCTTTTGAGCGGTTGGTTCCTACTCCTCGAAAGGCATCCTACTGAAATTCTTAGCCTGAGGGTAATACAGTGGTAACATGGTTCTAGTCCTTTAGAGATTAACTTGGTCTATTTGGATCTTATACGACTCTTCTAGAGTATTCCTATGTTGTAGGTAATTTTACATGGACTTAGCCACTCACGACAACCTGTACCAAAGCATCTTATAGGAGAAGGCTAGGGCATTGGCCCCGCCTCTAACTGCTAATAATGTCCCCCTTCCTTAGGGTACCTACGGGTCTATCTGACCTGAATGACTGAGATGGCTTCCTGAGTGACCTGTATGATGAATACTGAGGCAACTGGAACTGACAGTCACTGGCAGTAGCTAACTGGATGGCAGGCTGTAACTCAGTCACTAGACAACCCTAGTGTTGTTGACCCTAAAGTATGGCCATGCTATCTAAATTTCTAGCCCTAGGACCTGAAGGTATGCCAATGGCCTCTGGAGTGCTTCACTGATAATACAGGTGCCAAACTGGTAGTTATATTGCCTAGCTGCGCCTATGCTATTCAACTTACTAACTCAGGCCCAATAACTATCCACGAGCTTCTAAGGTCTAGGCCTGACAATGAAACATTCAATTCTACTAACACAATGAACTGGAGAACAGAGGAGTTCCTATGAATCTTCTAGCATGTGTCACACTTAACATGTTCTTTCTCAATAAAGGATACTGTGACATAATCTTTATATGTTTTCTAGAAGCTAAAAACAACATATGTAATCGTTATCTACTAATAGCAGCTAATCAGAACATACCTGATCCTTATATACTCGCAGCAACTAATTACAACATATAGGATCATTATCTATGTTTAAAACATAGGCTGAATCACTATACGAAGAGAATAACTTGCTAAAGGTATAAGCCTTAACATACTTCGAATGCCAATTCTCATTTAGCTGAAGAGTTTCAACTTGAAATCGGCGGTTCCACCTAATTACAATCCTTATGCTGAGACAATAGGGCTAATTTCAATACTAAATTTGGCTAGTAACAATAACTTTTGATAATAATATTAACTATGATTCAATTTTTAATAACTTGACCAAAAACCTACATTTTCTCGAGAGTTCAGAAGGGATAAATGCTTACCTAATGCCATGTGACCGAGTAGGAGTCAACTTGGAGAAATTCAAACAACTTTTACTCGACGGAGTTCCAATTTTCTGAGAAACTTTTCAAGAAACAACTCTATAGTAATGCTTCCCGTAGGCCTAGAACTCGTTACCCAAAGTTAATTTGAGATTATACAGCATTTGGTAGCGTAATCAGACGAAAAATGATTGAAAATATGCGGACTTCTAACCTCTGGTCGTGGGTCTCATTGATGAAATAATTTAAATGAAGTGAAGGAGGTATATATATACACTTGAGGCCGGTGGCAGGGGGCGGCCTACACCAGTAGGCCTCCTATGCTGTACCTTCCATCGCGCCCTTGAGACTGGCGCGCCGCGCTGGCCAGCACACTACCGGTTGGCATGTCACGCTGTCCCCTCGAGGCCTAGCTTAGCCCGACCCTGCTTCTGAGGGTTTTTCCACATGCGTCAAACTCTTCTTACTCGTCACAAATCCATGTGTATGCCTACTAACCATTAATATTTACGGGGTGTAACAATTGTCGTTCAGAATGGATCAGAATCATCCTTAGTGACTGATGTAATATCTAGACAACACGAGGATCCTATTTTGGTAAATTTAAAGGAAGCCATTCAGAATCATAAGGTAGAGGTCTTATCCAAATGGGGATATGGTGTGCTTCGATACCAGGGTCACTTATGTGTTTCATATGTTGATGATTTGACGAATTGGATGTTGCACAAGGCTCATTGATCCAGGTATTCAATCCATCTAGGTGCCACCAAGATGTACCGTGACTTATGGGAAGTTTATTGGTGGAATAACATGAAGAAAGACATCGCAGAATTTGTAGCTAAGTGCCCAAACTATCAGCAAGTGAAAGTTGAGAATCTGACACTGGGAGGTGTGTTTTAAGATATCAGTATTCCTACTTGGAAGTGGGAGGAAATCAATATGGACTTCATCACAGGGCTGCCTCGCACTCTCGCCAGTATGACTCCATTCGGGTTGTTGTAGACAGGTTGACCAAAGCCGCTCATTTTCTATCGGTCAAAACCATGTATTCAGTGGAGGATTATGTCAAACTATACATTCAAGAGATAGTTCAATTGCATGGAGTGCCCTTGTCCATAATATCATACAGAGGTACCCAATTTACCTCTCAATTTTGGAAGTCATTTAAAGAAGGACTTGGTACTCAGGTTAAGCTCAGTACGACATTTCACCCTCAAACGGATGGTCAAGCGGAGCAAACGATTCAGACCCTCAAGGACATGTTGATAGCATGTGTAATCAACTTCAAAGGTAGATGGGATAAGCATTTGCCTCTTATCGAGTTTGCATACAATAACAACTATCATTCAAGTATCCAAATGACACCGTTTGAGGCTCTCTATGGGCGGAGGTGTAGGTCGCCCATTGGATGGTTTTGAGGTTGGTGAAGTGATCTTGGGCATAATTGCATGCCCAAGTGATACTTTATTTCTTAATTTTGACTTGTTTATCTACTTTTATGTGTACATTCTCATGTGATTTTTAGGTAAATGTGGATTTATACTAACCAACATGACTAGTTATTGTTTTTGCAATTAGAATGAATTTTGGGAACTAATCTACAAGTTGGTGAAGTAGAGGAATGGACTCGGAAGCAAAACTCAAAAGTCGGCAATGAAATGCTAAAAATTGATGCTCCGCGATAGGGCCGTGTCATGCCACCATCGCGGAGGAGTTTTTCCTAGAGTGGAATTTGGGTGGAATTCCAGTGAAGGTGCGCGATGGAACCATGTCACGGAGCCCATGCTCTGCGTTCACTTCAGTGACACGGTGGGAGGATTTAGCTGCTCAGCTGGATTACAGTAAAGGTGTGCGTTACCTCCGTGGCATGGAGCTGGTGCTCTGCGATACCCTCCGTGCCACGTTGCAAGTTTATTCCGGCCACTTGTATAAATAACACACATAAGATTTATTTTAATATATCTGACATTTTCAAACTAAGAACGTGGGTATCAGGCAGTTGAGCTGACGAAGTTCTTGGGTTAGTTTTCTTCCTTTTTCTCTTCAATTTCAATTGCTTGTATGATTTCTACTTGTTTGAAGATGTTTAATCATCAAATGAGTGGATAATTCACCTTTGGCTAAGGTTGAGGATGATTGTAGTAATATTTAATTGATGTTCTTTCAGTTTTTATCTTCTCTACAATGGTTGTTCTACTAATTCTTGTTTTCACTACATTAATAATTGGCCAATGTTAATGTAAATCCTAGAATTCCAGTTTTAATTCCGAAAGGAAGATTAATTGGATAGATGTGAATTGGTAGGATATGTTCTTGTCTTGGTTGAGAAATTAAGAGAAGATTCACATTTAGAATAGAAATATATCTGTAATGTCATATTTGGTCATCTATGGAATTGGTTGTGTATTGCTAGAATATGAAGTGTTTGCATCACAGAAATGTGTAATGTGAGTCTCATGATTCTTTAATTGGAGAGGAATTCAAAAGACCCAATCTATTGGTTAATAATTCCTGACCAACAACCGAGAGAAGTGTCAACTGAAATTTAATCAGTAAATTACATATCTGCATGTTTTTCCTTAACCTTATCTTGTTCGTGCTATTGTTCAGATTATAATTTTAAAACTTCTTACTTAAAGTTACATTAACTAAAACTCTTGAAAAATCATCATTTGTTCTATTTGTTTACTTGTATAAAGAATTGTGTATACTAAATACTTAACGGAAAATTACATTAACATTACAATCCCTGTGGGTTCGATACCTGGCTTGAAATAAAGCTACTTATTACTTGTATGACCACGTGCACTTGCGTGTAGTTGGGACAAAACAAGTTTAGGCACCGTTGCCGTGGACTGGCAATTGGTTATATAATTTTCTTAGTGTTAGTTTACAAGTTCGATACAAGTGTTGACAACTTGATCTTAGCCTTTCTCTTGCAGGTACTAAATTGTTTCTGAACGCTGGCAAGAGATAAGGAGTTGGTAGATCCGTTGTTAGAACCAGAGAGACAATTTCATCTACAGAAAAGGGAAGCTCTAGAAAAGAAGTTGCAGTTATTAAGGAGAGCAACTCTGGAGCAACAACAGCAACCACACAATTGTAAGGGAAGTTTTAGTGCCCGAAGAGATGGCAGCAAGACCGGTCCGCGAGGTGGCAATCCCATATGCAAACAATGTAACATCCAGCATTCGCAGTCCGAAACTAGTAGGGAGGTTTGAACTTAAGCAGAATATGGTGCAGCTATTGCACACCAGCGGGCAATTTACAGGTCTCCCTCATAAAGATCCACAACAGCATCTCCAAAACTTCTTGGAGATAAGTGACACATATATACCCGCTGGAATATCATCTGATTATGTGAGGCTTACACTATTCCCGTTATCACTACTGGGGGAAGCCAAGAGATGGTTGAAGGCTGAACTGTCAAATTCTATTACTACTTGGGATGACCTAGCAAGGAAGTTTTTGATATGATTCTTTCCATCAGGGAAGACAGCCAGGCTTAGAAGTTAGATTCTAAGTTTCAAATAGAGAGAGGGTGAGAATTTGTATCAAGCTTGGGAGAGGTTCAAGTCAATGCTAAGAGATTGTCCTCACCATCACCAGTCTAATGATGTGTTGGTGCATACATTCATTGAGGGCTTGGAATCGCACACAAAGATTTTGTTAGATTCAGCAGCCGGGGGGCAGGCATTGTAAAATACCTATGAAGAGCTTTACACCTTGTTGAACCGTATTTCACAAGGTAATCCAGAATGGAATGTGGATACAACTCAAGGGGGAGCAAAGAAAGCCGCAGGGGTCTTTGAGGTGGATGGATTCACAGCTATCGCTGCACAGATAGCTGCATTGCAAAATCAACTTAACACTCACTTCAGAAGTATGAGCTTGAGCCAGGCACAAGCCCCAGTCAATGCAGTTCATCAGGTATGGTGTGAAGTCTGTGAAAGTAGTGAACATTCAGCTGAGTGTTGTGGTGCAAATCCAGATTCAGTAAATTTTGTTGGAAACGCCCAGAGGAGTGGTAATCAGCAGTATGGCAATAGTTACAACCCAAATTGGAGGAATCATACAAATTTTTCATGGGGGAGTAATAGTCATCAGGGATAGAGTTCAAATTAGAGCGTGCACAGAAATCAAGGGGGTCATCACAATTTTCAGCCGCAGTTCAGAGGAAATAATGCACCTCCTCAGTCCAATAACATTGAGGATATGCTCAAAACCATAATGGCTAACCAGGCGCAGATGCAGGCTGATCAGGTAAAATTGACAGCTGATATGAAAAATCAGCAGTTGCTACAAAGGCATTAGAGTATCAGTTTGGACAGTTAGCTGGAGCCCAAAATACTAGACCGAGGGGAGGATTACCTAGTGATACAGACCCAAATCCTAAGCAGGTGAATGCAATTACTACCCGGAGTGGGAAACAACTCGAGGAGGTGGAACCTGAAAGACCACCTCAGAAATCTGGAGTAACAGAAAAGGATGAAGGAAATGATGATGTGAGGGGGAAGGAAAAGGCAACAGAGATGGAAAGACCACAGCCCCCGTTTCCTCAAAGATATAAAAAGCACAAGGACGAAGCATGTTTCAAGAAGTTCATGGAAGTGTTAAAGCAGGTTCATATTAATCTTCCTTTAGTTGATGTGTTGCAGGGTGTGCCAAAATATGCCAACTATATCAAAGACATTGTGGCAAACAAGAGCAGATTGACAGAGTATGCTACAGTTGCACTTACTGAGGAGTGCACCTCTCGTATTCAGAATTGATTGCCGACGAAGCTTAAGGATCCTGGTAGCTTCACTATTTAGATTACAATTGGGCAGTCTATTCGAGCTTGTGGTTTGTGTGATTTGGGAACAAGTATAAATTTGATGCCACCATCAGTATTCAAGAAGCTGGGGCTGGCAAGTCCTAGACCCACTACTGTGATCTTGCAGCTAGTTGACCGTTCATTGGCCAGACCTGATGGAATTCTGGAGGATGTGCTAGTGCAAGTAGGCTCCCTCATTTTCCCGGTGGATTTTATAATTCTTGATTTTGAGCCAGATGTGGAAGTCCCATTTATTTTGGGACGTCCCTTTTTGGCAACCGTCCGAGCCTTAATTGATGTAGCTGCTGGCCAGCTAACTATGAGAGCTCATGATATGGTAGAGGTCTTTGATGTTTACAAGGAGATGAAGCTACCGACAACTTATGAAGAGTTATCAGAAATCAGTGTGTTGAATCAGGAGTCAACCCTTTAAATTATTGACTCACATGATTCCTTGGAGAGAGCCTTGGTGGGACGTGATCATTTTGGGGATAGGGCGACATATGAGATGGTGCAGACTTTGAATGAGCCAAAATGGTTTTTCAGGAAGCAAAATTTTGAACCTTTGAATAGGTCTTTGGAACCATCCCCAAAGCCATCAATAGAGGAGGCACCTAAATTGGAATTAAAGACATTACCTCCATATCTGCAGTATGTATTCTTGGGTGAAGATGACACCTTACCAGTCATCATTTCAACAGAACTGACAGATGCACAAGTGAAAGATGCATTGGTGGTCCTTAAGAGGCGCAAGAGAGGAATGGGATGGCAGATGTCGGACATTAAGGGGATTAGTCCATCTTTCTTCATGTACATAATATTTATGGAAGAGGGATCCAAGCCAACCATGCAACATCAGCGGAGATTGAATCCGGTGATGAAAGATGTAGTCAGAAAGGAAGTGATCAAGTGGCTGGATGCAGGAGTGGTATATCCCATCTCAGACAGTGAATGGGTTAGCCCTGTTCAATGCATTCCCAAGAAAGGGGGAATGACAGTTATTACAAATGAGAAGAATGAGCTGATCCCCACACGCACAGTCACGGGCTGTCAAATTGCATGGATTACAGGAAGCTCAATGAGGCCACTCGAAAAGATCATTATCCTATTCCATTTATTGACCAGATGTTGGACAGGCTGGCAGGGCAGGAATATTATTGCTTTCTGGATGGATACTCTGGCTATAATTAAATAGCCATAGCACCAGAAGATCAGGAGAAGATCACTTTTACATGTCCTTATGGGACATATGCTTTCAGGCGGATGCCTTTTGGTCTATGCAATGCACCAACCACATTCTAGCGATGCATGATCGCGATATTCCACGATATGGTGGAAGACTACGTCGAGGTATTTATGTGTGACTTTTCTATTTTTGGTAACTCGTTAGCCATGTGTTTGCAAAATCTTGACAAGGTGTTAGCTAGATGTGAAGACTCAAAGCTAGTGCTCAACTGGGAAACGTGCCACTGTTTAGTCAATGATCGTATTGTCCTTGGCCATAAGGTGTCATGCAGAGGTTTGGAGGTCGATCGGGCAAAGATAGAGGTGATTGAAAAGCTACCACCACCAGTATCAGTTAAGGGAGTCCGCAGCTTTCTAGGACATGCTGGGTTTTATAGACGGTTTATTCAAGACTTCTCTAAAATTTCTAGACCGTTAAGCCGGTTGCTAGAAAAAGAGGTGAAGTTTGAATTTGACAAGAAATGTGTAGAAGCATTTGAGTAGCTGAAAAAGAAGCTGGTGGAAGCTCCTATTCTAATTGCTCCGGATTGGGAATATCCTTTTGAGTTAATGTGTGATGCAAGTGATGTGGCTGTAGGAGCTGTATTGGGGAAGCGAAGGAATAAGATTTTTCATTCCATATACTATGCAAGCAAAACACTTTACGCTGCACAAGTTAATTGTATAGTCACTGAGAAGGAGATGCTAGCTCTAGTATTTGCAATTGACAAGTTTAGATCTTATCTGGTGGGTTCTAAAGTGGTGGTCCACACTGATCATGCGGCAATTCGGTACCTATTTGGAAAGAAGGATGCGAAGTCCAGACTAATCAGGTGGATATTATTGCTGCAAGAGTTTGATTTGGAGATCCGAGACAGAAAGGGAAGCTAGAATCAGGTTGCAGATCACGTATCGCGGCTAGAGAACCGTTCGCATGTGAAGGAAGGTGATAGCATCAGAGAAGAGTTCCCTGATGAACAACTCTTGGCAATAAAGAAAGCTGAACTCCCTTGGTATACAGATATTGTGAACTTGTTGGTAAGTGGAGTATACCCACCTGAGGCAATGGCTCAGTAAAGGAAGAAGCTGAGGCATGATTCCCGGTACTACATGTGGGATGAGCCGTATCTGTTTAAGCAAGGACCAGATCAAGTGATGAGGCGATGCATTCCAGAAAGCCAGTCGACAGAGGTACTGAGGGGTTGTCATTCATCACTGTATGAAGGTCATCATGGAGGAGAGCGTATTTCTCACAAAGTGCTACAATCAGGGATCTTTTGGCCCATACTGTTCAAAGATGCTGCAGCTTATGCCAAAGTATGTGTCGATGTCAGAGAACAGGAAGAAGACAGGAAATGCCATTGCATCAAATATTGGAAGTTGAGGTGTTTGTTGTGTGGGGGATAGATTTCATGGGCCTATTTCCACCATCGTTTGGCAATCGATACATCTTGGTAGCGGTGGACTACGTGTCCAAGTGGGTTGAGGTAGTAGCTTGTCCCAAGAACGACAACAAAGTGGTGACTAAATTTGTGAAGAAGCAGATTTTCACAAGGTTTTGTACACCACGAGCAATTATCAGCGATGGAGGGGCATACTTTGTAAATGCAGGTTTCAGGAATTTGCTAGTGAAATATGGTGTTCGACATAAAGTTGCTACAGCTTATCATCCCCAGACTAGCGGGCAAGTGGAGGTGTCAAACAGGGAAATTAAACAGATTTTGTAGAAAATGGTGAACGCACAACGCTTAGATTGGTCAAGCAAACTGGATGATGCCTTGTGGGCATATCGGACTGCATATAAGACACCCATTGGGACTTCACCGTACAGATTGGTTTATGGGAAGGCATGTCATCTACCTGTGGAGCTAGAACATGGAGGCTTTTGGGCTGTGAAGAAGCTAAACATGGATCCTGAGCTTGCAGGAAAGAGGATATTGATGCAACTGAGTGAGTTGGATGAGTTTCAATGGCACACATATGAAAGCGCCAAATGCTACAAAGAAAAAACTAAAAGATGGAACGAAAAGCACATGGTGCATCGAATCTTTGAGCCGGGTCAGAAGCTGTTGCTATTTAACTCAAGATTGAAACTCTTCCCAGGGAAGTTGCGCTCCAAGTGGTCAGGGCCATTTGAAGTAGCAAGGATGACCCCACACGGGGCGGTTGAATTGTGGCGAGAGGATAAAAGCTCCACATTTTTGGTGAACGGGCAGAGGTGTAAGCACTACTGGGGTGAAGACGTTAATCGAGAGAAGATGTCTATCACCTTAGTAGATGAATGAGGATGTCAAGCATCGAGCCGCGATGGTAAACCAGGCGCTGCACGGGAGGCAACCCGCGGATGTAATGTACTAGACTAGGTTGAAAAAACAAATGGCACTAGGTGGGAGGCAACCTACGATTCTCTAATAAATTGTTGTTGTTTGTGAATTGCAGGAAATATGGATGGCAAAAATATCAAAAAATCACAAGTGGAAAAATAAAGGTACAAACTGAAAATTGGGGCAAGAAACAGTGAGGGTCCGCGTCAGCTCCGTGTCACGGAGGCTAACCTCCGCGTTACCCTCCGTGACACGTTGAGGCTATTTCCAGGTATGTTGAAAATTCCAGTGAGCCTCCACGTCAGTTCTGTGTCACAAGGCTGGCCTCCGCATTACCCTCCGTGACACGTTGAGTGTAATTTCGCGACGGGTCAGTCCGGGGCAACGGGTTGACCCGCGCAAAATCACCCTTTTTAACCCCAAATTCCTTATTTTTCCCCATTTTTCTCAAACCCTCCGCGACCAACACCCCAAAACCCCTTGTCCCTCAACGTTCCACGGCCCTAGCTAGAAAATTTCTTCGATTCTTCTTAAAATTCTTCAAGTAAAGGTATGTTCTCGAATTTTTTCTCATTATTGCTGAATATTTCGATTCTTGAACTTATTTTCTTTGATGAAATTTTGCCCTAAGTTATTAATAAGTGTTGTAATCAATTGAGTTATGGATGAATGAGGTTTGTATGATCATTTTTAGTAGATGAACTCAATAATTACATGATTTGTTAAAAATCTTACATTGTTGATAACTAGGGTTGAGAATTTAATTAAGAAGAAGAAGAAATGGGTAAAAATGGGGATATTTTGGGTTGTGCATGTTGTTTGAGTTGAAACATGTTGTGATTGAAGTGGATTATGTTATGGTAGAAGATGGATTTTTGGGGGATGAAAGTAGGAAATTCGCATAGGTTGTTGTGCGCAAATTGCAAAGTGCTCATGATTATATAAACGAATCGATGGATGAACTTTCATAATACATTGTATGAAGTCTGAGTAGTACAATGAAATTGTTCCATCGACTTGTGTGAATGCACTGAACATTTTGGGAAATAAGAACCGAAAACATGTGATTGCTCTTGTCGAATTGTATTGACTGCGGCTAATGACTAAGTGTGGGGTGATCAATTTAAGCCCAGCCTCAGTAGTAGAAAACTATACCATGAATGACATTTGAAATTTATGCTTTTAATGGATAGGAAAAATGTCTGGAAGACAAGACAAAGGGAAAGGCGCATCCACATATGGCGCCAGTAGAAAAAGATTGAGAATTGGGGTAGCAGTGCCAGCGGCACCACTAGTTCCAAGGGGGCAACGTAGACAATATGGAAACGATGGGTTACCGATGAGGGAAAGAAATGGTACACCAAACACAAGGAAACCAAGTATTTTCAAGACGAACAAATAGCACGGGAACCACTAGCTCAAGAATTCCCGAGAATCCTACACAGGATAGACACTGTTGGGGTAAACTTCATCTTTGAAGAACCCAAAGAGTGCAATGTCCACCTCATAAGGGAATTCTACGCTAACTGGAATCCCATTGTGTGCAGCCACATAGTCAAGATCAGAGGATAGGTGGTTACTTTTGAACCACACATTTAAATGCCATCTTGGGGACGCGGGACACAAACGCTCATGTCCTCCGCCAGCTTAATATCACTCCACCATATGCAGATACCAAACGCACTTTATGTGGAGCACGATCAACAACTAGGTGGAGCCGTCACAAGGAAAGAGGGTATCACTAGACATTGCCATACTCCCAAATGAATAAAGAAGAGAGGATCTGGTTGAAGATAGTATGTACTTGCTTGATCCCGGGGGTGCACATGACTGATGTCACACGGGACAAAGTTTGTTTGGTGTATGCATTGATGAATGGACTGGAGATCTATGTTGGAGCGGTGATTGTTTCTGCAATGAAGAAAGCCAGACTTCATCAAGGGCATCGATATGGTTTCGGTGGTCTTCTCACTGCTTTCCTTAGGGGCAATGGTATTGAAGAAGAGGCCCTGGACTACATTCCTCAACTTGACCGGCGTGCTTTGGATGTCACTAAGACCAAAGCACCTGATACTACATTTGGGCCTGTGCTTACACTAGCCAAGCGACATGCTCGGGATGATCAATACATGTCCCAAATGTATGGGATGTAGATGCTGCAACTGCGGATTGGTGGAAGTCCTGCTACGGAGGATGAATTGTGACAGCTCGACATGGATTATCCATTCAATGAGCATGCCTGAGCTTTATGCAGAGTTGGGCCTGCATTTGTAGAACCAGTTGATGATGACATCCCTTCTGATGAGGAAACACGCCGGGATAACTCAGACATTGAGTCAGAGGAGGAAGGCGAAGAAGATTCCGATCTTGGTAATGAGGCACTAGCACCTGATGAAGAGATTGAACATTTTGATTGATCAGGGAGTTACACCACCCCAAACTTTGTTTTTAATTGCAGATATACGAACACCGGGGACAGTGTTCCAACTAAGTGTAGGGTGGGAGTAGTTAGGTGCTGGTGTAGTAAGGCTGGGATATGTTTGTGCTTTTGTGGTTGTTTGATGTGTGACATTGTGTTGTGTTATGTTGTTGATGCTTTTGTGTGTTGGTGCTGGTAATGTAATTGTAATAAATTGTTTATTGTTGAGTAGTTATTTGTGTAATTATTTGTGTAAGTTATTTGCTATTTTTATTTTTTTTACTTTATTTTTTTCTATTTTTTTGAGTTGGGTTTCTTGGTTTTTGTTTTCGGTGCTTTTTCCGAGAATAGTCTCTCTGAACCGAAGTCTTAGATAGAGACTGTTCCCTATGATGGATGGATGACAATCGTCTTAAGGGAAATTTAGTCAGTAGGTTTTGATTTTTTGTGAACACATAGCTAATTAATGGTTCGACATTCTTGTTATGTGCTATATTGTAAGATGCAAGTGTGATTTGGATGGAAACATGCAAGTGCGTTAAACATGTTGAGACACCTAGGCTCTAGAATTCGACTCGATGTCTTGAATTGAGCATGTGCATGTGCAGTGAGGGTGAGTTTTTCTAATATTCCATGCTACTGTGAAGTGTCTAGAACTTGCCTGGTGTGTATATAAAACGAAATGAAGGATGTGGATCGTAAGAGAGGATGTAGGAATTTCTTTGAATGAACCTAAATTTTATCCCTTATCTTATCTACCTTGAAAGTTAAATCTTAGTTAGCCCCATTGAGCCTTAAGACTCTTCTTTCATAGCTATAACATAAGCTCAATCCTTTTCTTTCATTAGCCGTGAATTTGATCCAAAACTCCTGAGCGCTGAACTGAAAAATTCCAAAGAGTAAAGGAGTGAGAAGCGTGAAACAAAAGTAAAAGTGGAAGTTGTGAAAGTTGAGAAAAGGACAAAGGTGCGCTTGTTAAAATTGATTGATTATTAGTAGAGAGTACGAAAGTAAATGAAAAATTTGCTTAAATACGCTTTACTAGTAAGCTGAGTGTGCTTAAAGAAATGGGAAAAAAAGAGAATATTCGAGGGTGAGAAGAGTGAGGAAGAAGTATAGAGGAGATGTCTTTAATGAATGTTGGATGTATTAAAAGCGCTTGGGGGAAGATAGTCACTATTACTGTCAAGAATAGTATCTACCCGTCCCTTAGCCTACATTACAACCCATTAAGTCCTACTTGATCTTACGTTCATGCATCCTTAAATTAGTGGAGTAAACACTAAGGGCAAGCTTATGGTTCACTACATGATGCATGTGAATTCGTTGAGAGAGTGAGAGTAATTTTATTCATATACCCATACCTTTTGTGATTTGAAATTCTTTTGAAGTAAAAATGGGGTAACTCTCTTATGTTGTGAGGGCACATGTTTAATGAGAGATAACATTCATGTGGATTTCTTGATTGGTTGATTTGCATGAGTTTGCTATGATTGAGAGTCGATTCTTGAGGCTAGGAAGTCTTAACATAGTTGTTATTCATCTTAATGAATAAAACTTGCATGCTCTATTTTTAACTTGCTATCTTACACAGTCCTTATAGCCGTAGCTTGAATTGTCGTGCTAAATTAGCTATGCGTGAGTTTTCAATCACATGAGATGTGAAAGGGTTGTTCGAGGATGAACCAGGCTTTAAGTGTGGGGTAGGTGATCTTGGGCATAATTGCATGCCAAAGTGGTACTTTATTTCTTAATTTTGACTTGTTTATCTACTTTTATGTGTACATTCTCATGTAATTTTTAGGTAAATGGAATTTATACTAACCAACATGATTAGTTATTGTTTTTTCAGTTAGAATGAATTTTGGGAACTAATCTACAAGTTGGTGAAGTGGAGAATGGACTCGGAAGCAAAACTCGGAAGTCAGCAAGGAAATGCTAAAAATTGATGCTCCATGATAGGGTCGTGTCACGCCACCATCGCGGAGGCATTCTGCCTAGAGTGGAATTTGGGTGGAAGTCCAGTGAAGGTGCGCGATGGCACCGGGTCACGAAGCCCATGCTCCGCGTTCACTTCAGTGACACGGTGGGAGGATTTAGCTGCTCACCTGGATTACAGTAAAGGTGCGCGTTACCTCCGTGGCACGGAGCTGGTGCTCCGCGATACCCTCTGTGCCACGTTGCTAGTTTATTCCGGGAAAATTTCCCACTTGTATAAATAGCACACTTAGGTTTTATTTTAATATATCTGACATTTTCAAGCTAAGAACGTGGGTATCAGGCAGTTGAGCTGAAGAAGTTCTTGGGTTAATTTTCTTCCTTTTTCTCTTCAATTTCAATTGCTTGTATGATTTCTACTTGTTTGAAGATGTTTAATCATCAAATGAGTGGTAATTCACCTTTGGCAGAGGTTGAGGATGATTGTAGTAATATGTAATTGATGTTCTTTTAGTTTTAATCTTCTCTACAATGGTTGTTCTACTAATTCTTATTTTCACTATATTAACAATTGGCCAATGTTAATGTAAATCCTAGAATTTCAGTTTTAATTCTGAAAGGAAAATTAATTGGATAGATGTGAATTGGTAGGATATGTTCTTGTCTTGGATGAGAAATTAAGAGAAGATTCACATTCAGAATAGAAATATATTTGTAATGTCATATTTGGTCATCTATGGAATTGGTTGTGTATTGCTAGAATATGAAGTGTTTGCATCACAGAAATGTGTAATGTGAGCCTCATGATTCTTTAATTGGAGAGGAATTCAAAAGACCCAATCCATTGGTTAATAATTCCTGACCAACAACCGAAGAGAAGTGTCGACTGAAATTTAATCTGTAAATTACATATCTGCACGTTTTCCTTAACCTTAGCTTGTTCGTGCTATTGTTCAGATTATAATTTAAAATCTTCTTACTTAAAGTTACATTAACTAATACTCTTGTAAAATCATCATTTGTTCTATTTGTTTACTTGTATAAAGAATTGCATATTCTAAACACTTCACAGAAAATTATATTAACATTGTAGTTCCATTGGGTTCGATACCTGGCTTGAAATAAAGTCACTTTATTACTTGTACGACCACGTGCGCTTGCGTGTAGTTGGGAGTGAACACGAAGCGGCAATGAGAGGACTAGATTCAATTCATAAGGTGATGGAGAAGGTTCAATTGATAAGGGACAGGTTGAATACCGCCCAGAGTCGCTAAAAGTCCTATGCCGACGGGAGAAGGAGAGAATTAGAATTTGAAGTTGATGATTAGGTATGAAGGTGTCTCCCATGAAGGGGGTGATGAGGTTCAGAAAGAAGGGAAAACTTAGTCCCCGCTATGTCAGCCCATACCAGATAGTGAGATGTGTTGGCAAGGTGGCTTATGAATTGGAGTTGCCCTCAGAATTAGCTTCTATATATCCTTTCTTCCATGTATCGCTTTTGAAGAAGTGCTTGGGTGATCTAGCTCTAGTTGTCCGGGTGGGCAGTATTGGTGTGAAAGACAGCCTTAGTTATGAGGAGGTTCTGGTAGAAATACTGGATCGTCAGGTTCGAAAGCTAAAGAACAAAGAAGTAGCTTCAGTTAAAATGTTATGGCAGAATCAGCATGTTGAGGGAGCTACTTGGGACACCGAAGCGAATATGATGGCTAGATACCCACATTTATTCTCTACCGGCTTAGTTCCTGCTTGAGGTATCAATTTTGCTCTCAAACTCTATTTAGCTTTCATGTTCATTTCATGTGCCCCAGTTTCTTTAGTGTATATGGATGTATGTATGATTTGTGAATTCAGTTCAGCTATGTAGTTTGAATTAGAGATAATCATTCCGTCAGTTTTCGGCTTAATGATCAGTATTTGAATATGGTAATTGCATTTCTCTACTTTTCTGTATGTTTTCCAATATTCGAGGATGAAGGTTCCCAAGGGGGAGATATTGTTATACCCCGAAAGCCCAAAGATCAGACCGAGAGTTGAAACGGAGAAAAACTTAAAATCTGGCATCAGGCACAGAACGAGTCGTAAGGAGACCCATGAGAGCAGCCCACGAGTCATGATATTACTCATGGGGAGGCCCAGGTAATGAGTTTTCAGTTAGGAAATAGTAGCCCCATGAGTGTGACCATGACTCATGGTCAAGCCCCATGAGTTGTTAGGTCAGTCATGGGGAGTGGTGTTGATTAAAGAGGAGAATAGAGACAGTGTACTTGACAGAAGGACCCCACGGGTCATGGTCAGTCCCCACGATTCGTGGGGTGAGTCGTGACCAAGTAGGGAATAATTTCATTGAGGCTAAGGCAGTGTACCTGATGGATGGTGACTACGAGTCATGATTACCATGAAACGAGTTGTTAAGTCTTCCTCTACGAGCCCAGCAGAATTGAGAAGCAGTGAACTTCACGGACAACTCCACGAGTCATGGCCCAGTGTAATGAGTCGTTAGGTCCCTTATTGGGATCATCTGGTAGTTATTTTTTGTGAATTTAGTAAGGGCTTTTTCGTAATTCGTAAGATCCTAAGGCCTAAACTACATCATATTGAGTTATGAATGATGACTTCTAAAGGGGTTAAGTTCATTTTCGGCCATTTACATCCATGCATGCAAGGTTGAAGGTGAGAGAGGGTGATCTAGCTAAGTGTTCTTTCAATTCCTCTTCAATTTCTTCTTGGGTTATCAAAGAATTGTGTGAATGAGCTACGAACAAGTATGCAGGATTATGAATGGGTGAATTCTTTCACATCCATGCCCATACCTCTCTAAATCATGAATGTTCTATGTCTAATCTATGGGGTTTTAACCCAATGCATGAAGTTCCTAATTCTTTACATGAGTATGATTTAAATATGTTTCTACCAGTGAATTATGAAGCATGGGCAAGTGTTATAATGTTTTCAATAAAAAAAATCATGTTTCTAGCTTTATGAATTATAAGCCCATTAACGAAAAATTCATGAAAGATGAGATTTGTGATAAATGTATGATGATGATGAGATATTATGATGAAAATCTTGTTTTCAAGCTACCCATGTTTATAATCATGTTTTCGATACGAATTGAGTAATTTCAAGCATGATAAAGCTTTGGGCAATGCCCACATGTTCAAAGTATGATTTATAATTTCTCGAATTAAGCTTACCACATGGTTTTGGAGTGAAGACTCCCAATTATCTTTCAGCGTGTGGCATGGTTTGAGTTAAAGATTCTCATATGCACGATTTCATATTGGAGATGTATTTTGATGATTGAGCTTATCAATAGACAATGTTGAGCTTCGTTGAATAATGATATAGAGCATATGCATGTTTTTTGGAGTAGTGTCTAGCACCAGCAGGCTAAGGGTCGATCACCCTATGCCTCAGAACTACGCGCCAACGTAGGTTTATACTTATATTTCTTACTTTGGGACCTCCCTTATGAGCTATCCCCAGCCATATTAGCCCATGAGCTTGATATCGATATCATGGTATCGTCCCTAGCCCTAGCAAGGTTTGGGATGGCTCTACCCACTTGAGTGTAATAGTTGGGACCACGTAAGCTCTATCATGATATGTCAGTTAAAAGATGAGTCTCCCACTGTTCCACATGATTTCAATTATGCATGTTCATCATTCTTGCCATTTATACATTGATATATATTCTAAAGCAGGTTTGACTCAATGTTCAGTTTTACTTAAAAATATCAGATTTCAGCTTTGAGTCAATCGATTTAGTTATGATGTATGTTATGTTATGATGAGATCATGATTTTAGAAAGAATGCATGCAAGCCTTACTCTCAGATTCTTAATGTTTATGTTTTACATTATGCATGTTTGAAGGTGATTTACTTATTTAAGCATATTTACTTATCCTGCATACTTCGATACATTTCACGTACTAACCACATACTCTATACTGTATCATTTCATGATACAAGACCTGACTTACAAGTTCAGCCGCGCTCATAGTCAATTTTCTGAGATAGCATCATACGTTGCAGGTGGGTCCTCATCTCCCGAGGACTAGACTATTCATATTTTCTTCATGTATTTTCAGTTTCAGCTTGTTGAGTTAGTTAGGGTCTTGTCCCATCAACTCGTCATTTTTAGAGGCTTTTCCAACAAAATATATATTCAGCTTCGGATTGTGTATTCTGATGTTATGCTTGAATTAGACTTCCTCTATGATTACCTTGTTGATCCTTCTATTTTATTCATCGAGTTAGATGTATGCTTATTCCATGGGTCGACTTGGGGTCTCTTGGGGCTCCTTTTCCCGTGTTGCGATCCGGGCCTCCGTTAGGATCGTGACAGGACATAGGGCCACTTTCTTCTTGAACCAAAACAATGCTTCATGTAAGGATTCACTCAGGACTTGCCTGAAGTTGGTAATATCATCTCTCAACTGCAACATCCTTCTAGGTGAACGCACACTGTAGGCTTTTGTTGTGCATAAACACATCCAAATGGACCCCATACAAATAGTGCCTTCAGATCTTCATTGCGAACACCATTGCTGGCAACTATAGGTCATGAGTCGGGTAATTCTTCTCATGAGTCTTAAGATTTGTAGAGGCATATGCAATGACCTTACCATGCTGCATCAACACACACCTAGAACAACCCCTAGAGGCATCACAATACACAACGAATCCATCTGTACTCTCAGGTAGGGTCAACACAAGGGCAGAAGTAAGTCGATTCTTTAACTCTTGAAAACTCATCTCACAAGCATTCGACCATTGAAACTTGACTTTCTTATGGGTAAGCTTAGTCAATGATGCTATAATGGATGGAAATCCTTCAACAAACTTCATGTAATAGCCAGCTAAACCCAAGAAACTTCCGATATCTGAAGGATTAACTGGTCTAGGACAATTCTTTACAGCTTCTATATTTTGAGAGTCCACTTGCACACCATCACTTGACACCACGTGACCGAAAAATGCAACTGAGTCCAACCAAAACTCACACTTGGTTAATTTAGCAAACAATTGGCGATCCTGTAGAGTTTGTAGCACAAACCTCAAATAAGTGGCATGATCTTCCTCAGTCGGAGAGTATATGAGAATGTGGTATATGAAGACAATCACGAACATGTCCAAATATGGCTTGAACACCCTGTTCATCAAATCCATAAAAGCTGCTGGAGCATTTGTCACTCGAAAAGACATAACCACAAACTCATAGTGACCATATCGAGTCTTGAAAGCTGTCTTTGGAAAATCACTCTCCCTAACTCTGAGCTGATGATACCCGAATCTAAGGTCTATCTTGGAGAAACACTTGGCATCCTAAAGTTGGTAAAACAAGTTATCAATTCTAGGGATGGGATACTTGTTCTTGATTGTAACCTTGTTAAACTATCGATAGTCAATACACATATGAAGAGAATCATCCTTCTTTCAAACAAAGAGAACTGGTGCACCCCACAAGGACTCGCTACGTCTGATGAATCCTTTATCTAGAAGATGCTCCAACTTCTCTTTCAACTCCTTCAGCTCAGCTAGAGCCATTCTATATGGAGGAATAGATATGGGTTGCATATCTGGAAGAAGGTCAATACCAAAGTCAATCTCCCGCTTGGGAGGGACTCCTAGTAGATCAGAAAACCTCTGGATACTCACATACAATAGGAGCAGACTAAAGAGTTGGGGAACCGAATGTAGTATCCTTAACCCGAACTAGATGGTAAATACAACCATTGAAAATCATCTTTCTAGGCTTAAGGTTGGAAACTAAGTGATTTACAAGCACAACTAAACTACCTTTCCATTCTAGGACCGGCTCTCCCAGAAACCGAAACTCTACTGTACAGGTTTTACAATTTACTGAGGCATAACATGCACAGCAACCAATCCATACCAAAGATAACATCAAAATCAGTCATGTCTAACTCTACTAGATCAGCTGAGGTATCTTTATAAAGTACTATGATAGGGTAATTTCTATATACCCATCGAGCCATAAATGAGTCACCCACTGGAGTAGAGACTGAGAAGGGTTCTGGTAGGATTTCAGGATTGAATCTAAAACTAATGGCAATATGGGGCATCACAAAAGATAAAGTAGCTCCTAGATCTAACAATGCATAAACATCATAATGGAATACTTGTAACATACCAATGACCACATATAGAGAGACCTCCTACTCCTAATGTGATGAGAGAGCATAAATCCTATTCTGACGTTGACCACCACCTACACTAGTGGATGCACCCTACTGAGCTGAGCGTGCTGGTGGAGCTGCTGAATGAGTAACTGTGTCACGGTCTCTACCATGGCCCTATTTGGCTGTTGGATAATCTCTGAGCATGTGGCCGGGCTTTCCACACCCAAAACATGCCCCCGAACCTACTAGGCACTATCCGATGTGTCTTCTACCACACCTGCCACAAACTGGAATGTTGGGCTTTACTGACCTACTCCCCTAACCTCGAGAGCCTAATGTCATTCCCCTCTAATCGTGCCTAGACCTGGATGGCACACTTGCTAATGACAGCACTAGGGATGATGATATCAGGTGGCACTCCTGGCAGTGCCCGCGACCAGACCTCTACTACGAAAATCCAAAGTTGTTTGTCCTAGCCCTCTTGGCCTTTCTCTCCATCTCCCTAATCTCTACCACCTCTACTTGCTAGGTATACAAGACCAATCGAGAGAAGTCAATGTCTTGATGTATCACGGCGGTCCTACAGTCCTTGACCAAAAGTCCGGTACTCCATTCATAAATTTGCTCACTCGAGCCCTCGGATCGGCCACTATCCCCGATGTTTATTTGGACAATCAGGTGAACTCTAGAGCATACTCCTAAACGGTCATGTTGTTCTATCTCAAATTCGCGAACTCAGCTGCCTTGATTTCCCTCATCTCCTGGGGAAAGAATCAGTCTAGGAACATAGTGAGAAACTCATCCTAAACAATGGGACTCACTCTGACTCCCCATCTATATTTCTATTGCTGATAGCAATATAAGCGACCCTCTTCAACTTATAGGAGGCTAAGTCTGCACAGTCCTCTCCCATCACCCCCATAATCTGGCTGATCTTCTGGATCTCCTCAATGAACTAATGTGGGTCCTCATCTACTCTCGATCCAAGGAATTCATGTGGGTTCATCCCGAGGAAGTCCCGAACTCTAGCCGCCGTTGCGTTCCCATTTTGGGGGAACATGATCAGCCTACTGATTGACCTGAGCGGTCAACGCTTGTGCCAACATCTGGATGACTACCCTAAACTTAGCATGGGCAACTTGGTCGAGCAAAGGACCTGCGGGTGCTGGCAGGGCCTGCTGATGCTCATCCCCGTGCCATCCTTATGGCCATTTCCCTTTCTGTTTCCTTTCCTTCTTCCATTAACTCGGCGTGGAGGCATGATTAATGCAAGTGTGTAAAGCTGGAGTTAGAGGAATATAGAAAGTTGAACTCATAGCACGAGATAGAATCATGAAAGAAGGGAAGTTTTCCTAAAACATTTCGTAGCCTCTTCATCATAAGTGTGTCATGCTTCCTATCTATGAAAAAGACCCTACTTAATGCCACTTTCAGACACCTAGGATACTTCAAAACCTAATGCTATGATACCAAGTTTGTCACGACTTGAGTTGAGACTCTGGATCGGGACACAAAACCTAGAACCATAAATGGATCCAAGTCAACCCATGTCAAGAATATGATAACTAAAATCAACATAAAAAAAACTGATACTTGAATTCTAAAATAGTGAAACTTTGATTAATAACATCTATCCATAGAAATATCATAACACTGAACCCAAAGCTGAATATACAAGTGTATGTCTAAAATGTCTTTACTAACTGATGAGATTTTGGGACAAGCCCCCAACTATCTCTAAGTCTCAAACAAACTCACATGACAATACTGAAAGATGGAAGTCCTCGGAGGATGAAGACTTACCCAAAGTAGGGTCTGAGCTGGAATGAAGGCCGAACTAACAACGCATCTGAGCCTGATCGCTAGGACTTGTATCGTGAAATAATACAACAAACAATATGCAGTCAGTACTTAGAATGTACTGAATATGCAAAGTAAGAAAAATAGGATGAATAAGTAAAATTGAAAGATGCATATCATGAATCATAACATCATAAGATTTTGAGAGTAAAACTGTATGCTGATATTTGAAAACATGAATGGGATCTCATAACTGATTCGGATGACTCAAAGCTAAAACTGAGATTCATATGTAAAAATTGATAACTTGATCATTGGGTCAAACCTACTGAAAACATATCATAACTAATAAACATGCATAACTAAGATCATGAGGAACAATGGGAGACTCATCATATAACTGACACAATCATGATAGAGCTTACATGATCCCAACTATTACACTCAAGTGGGCATAACCATCCAAAGTCTTTCTAGGGCTAACGATGCTATCACGATATCGATATCAAGCTGATGGCCCATTTGGGGAAGGGAAATCTCACGAGGGAGGTCCCAAGGTAAATGTATAATCCTATGTTGGCGCGTAGTTCTGAGACTTGAGATTTTCATGAACCCCTAGCCTAATCGATACTAGACAGTGTTCCCAAAAACATGCAAGGTGCTCTCCATCATTTTCCATTGAAGCTGAAACCATACCATAAGTTGAAAAGTGGGAGTAGAGACCCAAAATCCATATGCTAAGATGATTTATATAGTTAAACTGAATCATAAAAACATGCTTAATCTTAGTGGGATCACCCAAAATCTGAGGATCATGCATACTTGAATTCGACTTCACTAGTCAAAATCATAGATTCATATATAGGTAATTCATAAACATAACTACATGCTAGATACTTCATGATACTTGAAATCATCAATTATATACTAACCTTTTCATGAACTTGCATAATTGGACATAATATTTCAAAAGTTGAAATCAATTAGTACATAAAATCTACCCATGAATCTTAAAAAACGTGCTTTGAAAAATGAAGGGAATTGACTCGTACATAAATTATAGAGAATTTCATAAGTTTGGGTTAAAACCCCATATGATCATACACTTGAATCAACACTTGAATTAATGAACTTGAGAAATTTGGGAATAAGAATTAAATGAAGCTCTCATTCATGGCCCTACATACCTGGATAAACTTTTTCTTATATTGACTTTGAAAGCCTAAGAGATTTGGAGGAGAATTGGAGGATTTCTAAGCTTGATCTTCAATGGAACCCTCTAAACTTACACTCATGGGAGTTGAATGAATTAGGAGAGGTTAAACTCCTCTAATAAACTCCTGTTAGGGATTAAAACCATGTAGTTTAGGGCTTAGGATTTACAAAAATACCCATAATGAATTCGTAGGAGAACTTTCCTGTCAGCTGCCATGAATCATACCACGAATCGTACATCCACTTACGACTCGTGGTATCCTTCCGTACTGACCAAGTCCAAAACCTCTGACCCTTTGAATATCTCCGCGAATCTTACTATGATCCGTAACACCATCCTATGAGTAGTATCATCACCCGTACCATCAATCACCGAATAACTCCAAAGACTTGTTACGACTCCTGATCACAGGCCGTACCCACATACTATGACTCATAGTGGGGAATCGTGGTCTGAGGAACAAAAATCTCTATCTTTGTCCATGGGTCGCTGTACGACCCATAATACCAACCTACGACTCGTAGGCTGAGTAGTACTGAGGCAAAAATGTAGAGTTTCTGCTGAACACATTTCCAATCCTCTCATCTAGTCTTAGGAGCATTCGGGGTATTATAGTGCTATTGATTGGGCATCAATTGGATTAAAATTAACTAGGAAATCAAATTATTACTCACAAGCATAAATAACCATGGAAAAGGTGGCACCCGATGTTTTTCAACCACTTGGGTTCCTTTTTCCTCGGGTTTTGCCAAACCCCAAGTTCCCAAATAAGTTATAATGGCTTAGGTAAGAATTAAATTATCTCTAACCTCAACACTTTAATGGGTGTATGAAAATGGGTTTTGGCTGTCTCTAGCCCAACCCCAAAATAATCAAGACCCAAGTACCCGTTATTGTTTTCTCACTCATATTCGATTCCCCTTTTCAAGCAAAAATAGAATATGTAAACATAACCAACATTTGTAACTATGGATAATTCAATTATAAATTAGAGAAAACAATAAATGAATACTAAATAAGTAATTATAAGATCAATCTAGAAATACCCAATCTAATTTAGCCCTAATCATGCACACGCCCCTAGTAAAATATTTAGCCACTCATAGATGAATAATACAAAATCATATTGATAAATAAATTCATAGAATTCACCATTAAGAATTAATTGCAAGATCAAATTTTTCTTTAATGAAAGTTTTTACCTTGAGAAAGAATAAGAAGAAGATGAAGAAAAGCTAACTGTATTATGTCTCTTTCTATGAATTTTTAAGGACTATTCAATAAAATACAATTCGATATGAAATGGAATGTTCAGTGCTTTTCAAAGAATGTACAAAGTAGGTTAAAGCTACTCCTCTTTTCCTGTGCTGGAAAATTTTAACCTTCTAATGAAGTCCTCAATTGAGAGTCACTGGCATTCCGTCGGTGCCCATCCGCGGGGCGCCACTCTATTGCAACTGGGGCTAGTGACTTCTGTAGCAGTCCAGCGTCAGCACCGGCGGTTTGCAGGTGCTAACCCACGTTCCACCGGTGCACCTTCCACTTCAACATAGTGTGCTCCTATGTTCGGTCCCATCTAATGGAACGCGGGCTCTTCTTTAGCTCCATGCTTTCATTCAATTTCTTACTTTCTCTCATTAAATTGAATGCCTGCAAAACCTAAAGAAGAGAGCATAAAATCTTCCTAAATGACTCAAAAATAAAGCAAAAGTTCATGTTTAAAATCCTAATGAGTTGGTAAATTAACACATCATCACTCGACTGCCTTTGACTCCCTCAAATCTCGGGGGAAGAACCTATCCAAGAAAGCTGTAACAAACTTATCCCAGCTAACGGGAACTACACAAACTCCTGGGCTCTTCTTCCACTATCGGAACCAAAATAACTAACCCGCTTGAACTGATAGGAGGCTAATTCTTCACAGTCCTCTCCTGAAACACCCATCATTCGGGTAATTTTCTGACCTCCTTAATAAATTCTTGTGGGTCCTCATCCACTTTTGACCCATGAAACTTGAGTGGGTTCATCTTGAGGAAGTCTCGCACCCTCGTCGCTGTCGTATTCCTATTATAGTTCACATGAGCCACAGCCTGCTGATTGACCTAGGAGGTCATCACCTATGCTAGCATCTGAAATGCTACCCTAAACTCGGTATGAGTAACCTACACTGGTAATAGATCAACTAGAGCTAATGGGGCTAACTGATGCCTAACTCCATTGCTATTTCCATGGCCATTTTTGTTGCCATTTCATTTTCCTTTAACTCGGCGGGGAGGCATATCTCTATAAACACGTATAGCAAGAGTTAGAAGAACTGAGAGATGTGTTTCATTACACGACATATATCATGAAAGAATGGAAGTTTCCTAAAATGTCTCATATCCTCTTCCATATAAGTGTGGTGCACTTCACACCCATGAAAAAAACTCTACTTAATGCGACTTTTAGACACCCTAGGACACTGCTAAACCTTGGATCTGGTACCAAGTTTATCATGACCAAAGTTGGGACCCCAGATAAAGACATAGGATCTAGAACCATGAATGGCTCCAAGATAAGCCACGACATATACATAGCATGAATAAGAGCATTACTAAGTGGAAATAAAGAATGAACATGATATAAGCAGAAGTCTTCATAGCATAAAAACATAAATGTAAACACAATCCAACATCACTAAACCATCTATACATAGTTGTCTGAAAGCCTCTAAACATCTAAAGAGCTAATGGGACAACACTCCCAGCTAGCTCACTAAATCTGAAACTTAAAGACATGAAGAAAAGAGGCGTAGTCAAGACTGATGTCCTCGGATCATGAGGACTCACCAAGGCTGGGATAGAGCAGGAAAGATCGGGAGCGAGCTAACGACGGGACAACGATGGATCACTCGAACCTATATCATGAGAGGATGTAGCATAGAGTATGCAGTCAGTACTTTGAATGTATTGAGTATGTAGAGAAAGTAAAACATGCTAGTAAAATGATAGTTTGAAATCATGAACACAAAAAACGATAGAACATGAGAGTAAGGACAACATGCTACACGTCAGATTGCTAAAGTAATCATAATCATGAGTTACTCATTATATGTTGAACATAATGACCCAAGGTTTAGAAATAGAAATCATATAGCATCTTACTTGAAATCATAAGTGAAAACTCATAAACTATTCAACGGGTCAAATTTGTCATGAAACATAATATTATAAGTCATGAACACGAGTAATTGAAAACATGATGAACATTGGGCGACTCGTCATAACTGATAAACATCACGTATGAGCGCATGATGATCCCACATCTTGTCCATACAGGAGAGCCATCCTAAGCCTTGCCAAGGCAAAGAACGATTAAGGTGTGATATCACGGTGTGCACTCGAGGGCAGGGGGAATCACTCTCTTGAGAGGTCCCAAATATAAATATATCCCTGTGGTGGTGCATAGTTCTGAGACCAGGGTCCTCAGAATCCCTAGCCTACTCGGTGTTAAACACTACTATTGAAACATGCATATGTCTCATAACTCTATTCTTAATCATAACTTGAATCATTTTCCTGGGAGTCTTGACTCCAAACATTTCTTTAAAACTGTTCATGTAAGTCTTGCCTAAAAATTTCTTTAAAAATGTTCATGTAAGTCTTGCCTAAAATCATGATAAAATGTACTTGACTTTACATAGGCTTGCCAAAAACATGTGACCATACATACTTCAAATAAGCTTCATAATTTGAAATCATGGAATCATAAGTGTAAGAATTCAAAATATTCATTCATACTTTGAGAATTAATCATACTAGAAATCATGAGCTCATAAGCTTGAAATTCATAAAATCATGCATAGTAGGAAAAAATCATCATAGGCTTGAAATCATAAACTCATGAAGAATATGAGAGTAAAATCTGCCCTAGTGACTATATTTCATTAATTGGAATATGAGAGAATTAAACCCATAGAGCTATCATGATTAATATCATGGAATTGGGTGAAACTCTAAAATTTCAACATAACATACTTGGAAACTTGAAATTATAGAATAGGGATTAAATTAGGCATGAGGGTGGAAGAATTTCCCCCATTCATCACCCTACATACCTGCGCTTAAAGAATCTTCAACTTGATTAGAGTCCCAAAGAGAATTGAGATGAAAGAGATGACGAAACCTTAGCTTCTCTTGATGGGATTTGATCTTCACTTAGGGTGTTAGGAGTAGAATGGGGTTTTAGGATAATTAAAACCCTTAAAAACACCCTTTAGGAGGCTTAAAATGACATACTTTAGCAGTTAGGAACTTAGGAATTATGAAAACACCCTTAATGATTCAACAAAAAATTACTCACTGCTAGAGCAAACAAGCGATTGGATGACCTGTTGGGAGACTTGACAGGTCATCACTTGACCCATTTTCACTGGTAGATTCTTCTAAAACTTTTTGATCTTCTCTTTATTCCTCACTTGATGATTAGTTGAGTCACTTAACCACTCGTTAAGACTCTCTAAAACTCCTCTTATACACAAACTTGCACACTTAACCAGTCACACCATGACCCATTGGGTAACTTGATGAGTCACACCATGATTGGTTTTGTGACCTTTGCAGGTTTTCCTATTTTTTTCATTTAAGCCCTCGGGTCAGATCTTAGGGACTTTTGGGTGTTGCACTAGCACAAGCTGGTCATATAAGTCATCAATCTTGGGAAGGGGATCATATTCTTGATTTTGACCTTGTTCAACTATCGTTAATCAATGCACATTTTAAGAGAACCATCCTTCTTCTGAACTAAGTCTGGAGCACCCTATAGGGACTTACTCGGCCTGATTAAGCCCATATCCAAGAGATCTTTCAACTGTTCTTTCAAATCTATTATCTTGACTAGAGCCATTCTATAAGAAGAAATGGATATGGGCTGCATATCAAGGAGAAGGTCAGTACCGAAGTCAATCTCCCCCTCAGGAGGGACTCCTGGTAGATCATCTAGGAACACCTTCAGATACTCACATATAACAGGAACTAACTAAAGAGTCAGGGTATCAGATATAGAATGCTTAACCTAAACTAGATGGTACACACAACCCTTAGAGATCATCTTTCTGGCCTTAAGATAGGAGAAAAAACGACCTACAAGCACCACTGAACTACCCTTCCACTCTAGGAATGACTCACCTGGAAATCAGAACTCTATTGATCGGGTTCTACATTTAACTAAAGTATAACATGCATACAACCAATCCATACCAAAGACAACATCATAACCGGTCATGTCCAACACTACTAAGTCTGCTAAGGTGACTTTTGAAAGAATTGAGATAGGGAAATTTCTATACACCCGTCGAGCTATGTTGACTCAACGATAAGAGTACAGACTGAGAAAGGTTCTAAAAGAATTTTGAGACTGACACCAAAACTAATAGCAACATAAGGAGTCATGAAGGATAATGTGTCCGCTAGATCAAGCAATTCATAAACATAAAGATGGAAGACTCGGAACATACCAGTGACCGCATCTAATGAGCTCTCCTCCTCCTAGAAAGATGATAGTGCATAGAACCTATTCTGGCACTGACCGTCATCTATAATAGAAGATGTTCCCTGTTGAGATGCGAGAGCTACTGGAGCTACTAAAGTGATGGCTCGGGCATGACCTCTATTTTCACCCTATATAGCTGAAGGACAATCTCTAAGTTTGTATCTAGGTTCCCCACACCTGTAGCAAGCATTGGAGCCAATCAAGCACTCTCCTGGGTGGTTCTTACCACACTTATTACAAGCTGGGAAAGTGCGCTCTCCTGACATGCTCCTTTGACTCCTAGAGCCTGATGCCCTACATCTCTTATTGACTTTAGGCCTGGATAGAACACTAGATGATGATGGTGCTAGGGATGAAAACCTCTAATGGGGCTGTGTGCGATGTCCACCACTATACCTCTATTGAGAATACCCAAAGCTCCCTATCCTGGCTCCCTTAGCATCTCTCTCCTTCTCCTTCATCTGCTCCTCCTCTATCTGCTGAGCATATATCATCATCAAGAGATGCCCATGTCACTGATCAGTATAGTGGTCCTGCAATCCTTAACAAATTAGTCAGCAACACCATTCACAAACTTTCTCATACGATCCCTCGACTTGGAAACCATCTTCAAAGCATACTTGGCTAGCTAGGTGAAATTCAAGGCATACTCCTGAATAGTTATATCATTCTACTTTAGATTGACAAACTCAGCTGCCTTTGCTTCCCTCAGCTCTCAGGGAAAGAACCTATCCAAGAATTCCCTAACAAACTCATCCCAACCCATAGGAGTTGCAACTACTGCATGGCTTTCCATCCATTGTTAAAACCAGATAGGAGCTACCCCCCTTCAGCTGATAGTAGGCTAAGTTTGTACTATCCACACCTGAAACCCCCATAATTAGATAATTTTCTAGATCTCCTCATTGAACTCTTGTGGATCCTCGTCCACCTTAGAACAATGAAACTCTGGCGAGTTTATCCTGGTGAAACCTTGCACCCTAGGCGCTGCCGCATTCCTATTCACATGTACATGGGCCACCACCTACTGGTTCACCTAGGCTGTCATAGCCTAAGCCAACTTCTGAAATACAACCCTAAATCTCAACATGAGTCACCTACTCTTACAAAGCATCCACTAGAGCTGGTGGAGCTGCTTGATACCCATCTCCATTGCCAATCTCAAGGATATTGTTGTTTGCATTTCTTCTTCTATTGACTTGGTGAAGAGGCATATCTCTGAAAATGCATACAACATGAGTTAGAGAAATAGAGTGAGTGGAACTTCATCACACAACATATACCATGAAAGAAGGAAAGTTTCCAAAACATCTAGTAGCCTCTTCCTTAAAAGTGGCGTGCTTCGCACCTATGAAAAAAGGCTCTACATAACGTGGCTTTCAGACACCTTAGAGCACACTTGAACCTTTTCTCTGATACAAAGTTTTTCATGACCCTAGCATGGACCTCGGATCGAGACACGGGACCTAGAACCATAAATGGCTCCAAGCTAACCCATGGCACATGTATAGCATAATCAATGGAAAAAACTAAGCTGTAAGAAAAAAACAAAGCATAACATGAGGGAAAGACTAAATATTATAAAACATAAGTGTAGACAACAAAGTTGAATCATCTAACACATAGTTGTCTGAAAAGCTTTTAAACATACGATAAGCTGATGGAATAACACCCGCAACTAGCTTGCTAAGTCAGACACTGAAAGATGTACACAAAAAATATAAAGCTGATAAGTGTCCTCAAAAAATGAGGACTTACCCAGATTGGGACCAAACTTAATTGGATCAGAGTGGTAGCGGTGCTAACATCGGGGCTGAGTCTGATCCTAGAACCTATATCATGAAATGATATAGCATAGGAGTATGTAGTCATTACTTGGAATGTACTAAGTATTTAAGGTAAGTAAAGCATGCTCGTAAAAAAATAGCTTGAAATCCTGAGTATAAAGCAAGAAATGACATGAAAGTAAGGGACAACATTCTAAAATCATAATCATGAGATAGTCATAAATATGAGTTATTCATCATAACCTTTTGAAAGTAAAAGAATATGGTATAACATGGTTGAAAATATAACTAAAAGCTCATATCTGATCAATGGGTTAATCATACTATAAAACATGATATCATAAGTCGTATCCATAAATAACTTAAACATGAGGAACAATGGGAGGCTTTATCATAACCGACACCATCATGAATGAGCATATCATGTCCCAATATCTCGCTCAAGTGGGCAAAGCCATCCTAAGCCTTGTCAGTGAAAAGAACGATAAAGGCGTGATATCACTCTTCACCATAAGTCCAGTAGTGTAAGGGAGACACTCTCAACTGGCGAGGACTCCTTAGGCTAGGGGCAAGGGAGACACTCTTAATTGGTGAGGACCCCTTATCCTATGGTGGCATGTAGTTCTGAGACCTGGGTGCACTGAACCTCGACCTACTTGGTGCTAGATACTACTGCTAAAACATACATATTGCTCATTGACATAATCATGAAACATTCATGGCTTTACATGGGCTAGTGGAAAACATAAAAATCATAATCATACTTGTCATACGTGAACTATCCATGAAAACAATGTTTGTTCGTCAGCTATGATACATAACCTTAAGATTCATGAAATGTGTGTATACTTTTGTAGATAGACGTATCTTGAAACCATAAATTCATAAGCTTAGGGTTCATGAAGTGTAATGACTCAAACTTTCGCGCTAAGTTTGAAATCATTCTAGATATGTAGATAGATCTGACCCCCAAAACTAAGTGTTAATATAAATTTTTAAGTGTGATAAGTGAATTGGATACAAATTAAGGTCATAAGGATCCTCTATCACAAAGTTGAGTTAAGAGCCTTCTTGCCGATTGAGTTTTTATATAAGTTCTTATAAGGGTCAACTTCAAATGATCATAACTCCCAATTTTTAAAGTATTTTTGTGTGATTCAACCCATAAAATTAAAACCTTTTGATTCATCATTCCAACAGATCCGACCTTGTTTCGATCGGTGTTCAGAGTAAAAAATTATGAGTATTTTAGTGAGGCACTATCAAGTGACACGAGGTCAAAGTCAAAGACGCGTGAGGTTACCAAAAATGACCTTAAAGTAATTTTAGGGAGTTCCCACGGTTTAGTTTCCTAAAACTAGATGGTTTGGGATGCCTAAAGATATTATTTACATAATCCTAAAGCCTATATACTCATTCCTCACTTTTCGATCGAGAATTCAAGGATCAATGCTCACATGTTTTCTCAAGAAGCTAGGAAGTCTTTTTCTCCAAATTAGGGTTCTTCAAGCTTGAGTCAAATGTTAAATTTTTCCAAGTATGTAAGTCTAACCAATTAAGAATTCCTATTCATCGTTATGCCCTACATATATGCAAGAATTCATTGAGATTAAAGCTGGGTTTTTACCCAATTCTTGCATTGTCTTCTTTTCTATCTATATATGTTGAATTGCCATTATAAAATTCTTCACATTGTGTTGTTTATTGATGCCTCTTTATTGAAATTTTTCTCTGTTGATTGTTGATCATACTCTCTTGATTCTTGATTCTTGAGTCTTGACACTTAATTGTTGATCATACTCTCTTGATTCTTGATTTTTTGTTTCTTGATTCTTGATTCACGATTCTTGATTGTTGAGGTTGGTTCATGTCTCATATCCCATGAACCTTAGTTGCATGAACTAATGATTTTAAAGAAGCATGATTTTGAAAGCGTGTATTTTTAAAGTAAATGCGTTATTTTCATAAAGATTGAACATAATTTCAAGAGAGCATGCATGATGAGACTTTAAGAATAAAGATATAATTTTTAGCATGATTTTCAAAAAGCATAAGTAAATTCATATTTTGAAATTTATGAGATGTTTTGAGCCAAAGACTCTATATTGATGTTTAAATATCGGTTTAAGTGAAAGGCTCTTCATGATATTTTAATAATATTTTAAACTATGTTTTGAGCGAAAGGATCTTCATAGTATTTTAAAGATGTTTTAAAATATGTTTTGAGCAAGAGGGTCGTAAGCAAGTTTAAAGATGATTTTTGAGCGAAACTACTCCACAGATGATATTAAAAATTTATTATACATTATAGCTGAAGTGCTTTATAATGATGTTTTTGATGTTTCCTCATTGAGGGTATTTGACTAAACATAAGCAAGATTGTTTTGGGAGGAGTATTTAGCACCGACTGGGTGAATGGGTTCAGATAACCCATAAGCTCCATAACTACGTAGCCAACGTAGGATAGGATTGTGTTGTTGGTTCGGGCGACTCCTCAGAGATAGTCCCTAGTAAGGAATCAATGTTATGGATCCCATGTTGTGATCATCCTCCACGTTGGCAAGGTTTTGGACGGCTCTACCACCTTGAGTGAGATAGTTGGGTATCATGTGCTTATTCATGATGGTGTCGGTTACGAGAAACTCCTAACCAAATAGATTTATAAAGATATGAATTTTTACATATATTTTTCAAAGTTGATTTTGATACATAAGTTTTATTGCGAAAACTATTTTACGCATGATCATATTGTCGCCCGTGCATCATATTGAGTTTTCGAGTACAGTTCCACTTTATTATTTCATGTCAAGTTTATTGATTCCATTTATGTCCTTCTATTGAGTTACTCTTGCTAACATTTTTTCATTCAGCTGTTTTACATACCGTACATTCCATGTATTGACGCCCTTTTCGGCATTGCCTCGTATTATGATGTAGATTGAGATAGACAGACACAACAAGGGATGCTGCGCTAGGACTTCTATTCATCTACCTATTTGGTGAGGCCTCCTACATTCGAAATGTCATAGTTTTGATAGACTCATTTTATAGAGCTTGAGGTAGCCATGGGAGCTATGTCCCGGCACCCACCTTCAGTTTTAGAGTCTTCACATCTGGAGTAGTTATCGAGTCAATAATGTAACTTGTTAACATTTATTTCAGTTATATAATAATTTCTCATTATATTGAGTTCACTATGTTTCAACTTCTGCATTATTTATTGAGATTTGAATTGATAGTAAGCCAGGCCAAGGGTTCAGTTGGATCACTAAAGTGGTCTGAGTGCCGGTTGATGCCCTGGTTCTAGATCTAGGGCATGACAAACTTGTTATAAGAGATTTAGGTTTTCAAGGGTCCTAGGGTATATATGAAGCTGCGTGTAGTAGTGTCCTTACCGGTGTCAAGTGCTCCACATCTATAATAAGGAAACTTTGAATCATTAGGAAATACTTCCATTCTTTCATACTCTAGATTATGCGATAAAGTTCAGCTCTATAAAGACTTTCACCTAACTGACACATTCATGTTCTCTAAAGCATAACACAAGTCAGAGGAATAAGATGCGCTCTCTAACTATTTCTTCTTGTAGTAGTTAGAGAAGCTAAGGCAGAAGAATTCATGAACTTGAAGCAAGGCACCAAAAGAGTGGAGGAGTATGGTCTCAAGTCCACCCAATTATTTGGATATGCTCTGGAAATGGTGCGATACATGAGAGATAGAATAAGGAAGTTTATGTCCGGTTAAGGTAAGCATGAGAAGAGGGAATGCAAGGATACACTACTGCTTAAGGAGATGTACATCTCTAGACTTATGGTGTATACCAGTAGTAAGAGAAGAATAAACAGATGGATTGAAAAGAACATCAAGGATTAGAGAGTTTCTGATGAATGAACCCACCAATGATCATAGGGTTTAAAGGTTTATGAAGCCCCCAAAACTTTATCAATGGAATGAGGAGAATCTTAAGAACGATGAACGTAACAAAAAGAAAAGGAGTCGAGTTTACTTCTTATCAACTAAAGGATGTTGCCAATGTATGGTATGATCAATTAGAACCTTTTAGTGTTTCTACTCCAGTCTGTGAGTCAGTTTTAGCTAAGAGAATCTATAGAGATTGTATAGTTGCAGTCCATCATAGAGAAACCAGCTGACTTGTTAGAGCTTCATGTGGTGGATATCAATGTTATTCTGGGCATAGAATGGTTATATTCTCATCATGCCACAGTTTAATATAGGACCCGAATCATAGAATTTTGATTTCTAGATGAGCCAGCATAGTTTGGGAAGGTAGTCTTGTCATGCTTAAGGATCATTTCATTTCATACCTTAAGGCCCGAAAGTTAATCTCTAAGGGGTATGTCTATCATTTAGTGAGAATTAAAGACTAATATTTGAAAAACTAACTACTAAAACTTTAAATGCAACAATAACTAAAACATTTGAAGATTGGTTTCACTTCAATGATGATGAAAATCTAGGGCACTGACATTTGGTTGGTTTGAAGTTTAGTTTTCAAGACGTATTTCACTAGAACTGTTCTACCTATGGTTGATAGTTGCAAGTTACTATCCCATTTCTTGCCATTATCCCTAGCATCCAAGAACTATTTCATGAACCCTAATACCTATATCCCAATGGTCATAGGAGAACCATGAAACAACAATTATGCCTACTTGTATTTCAACTAAACAGAGTTGAAGGGTGTATCCCTATCCTCAACAACAACTTCTATCCTTTCACCAATGGGTTTGAGGGTCTTTGAATTCCCGTTCTATATTTACCTTTAACCCTTTAATTTCCTTTCCAAATTTCAATTGAAAGTCAATAAATTACTCATAAGGTGATCAGTCTAAAAAATAATAAATTAACACAAGTAAATATAAACAACCATTAAAAAGAATCGAATCTAGATTAAATCAGTCTATTCAACAACAATCATCCACCTTGGCCAAAAGCTATAATACCCCAAAAATGTCTAAGACTAGATTCGAGACTTTTAAATGTGATTAGTAGAAAAAAATCTAAAATTTTGACTCAGCATGACTCGTGGTAAGAGTTGTATGAAGGAACAATAGATCTTAGGATCACTCATGGTCAACACTTGTTGTGGATAAGATGGTCACAACGATTCTAGTAACGGCTCATGGAATGTTGGTACGAGTCATGGGTCAGAGTCGTTGTTTGTTTCTGGACTGTCAGGATGGAAGGTACGACTCGTAGTATGACCCATGGTGAGGAACCATGGATCGTGGTAAGGACTCATTGGTTGGGGTTTAGGGTAGCAGAGCTGGATGGTACAGGTCAATGTATGACCCATTGTAACGAACAACAAGTCATTACTTCCACCCGTAGGAAGGAGCAGAGAATTTCTCCTAGGCGTGGCAATAGATAGATCCTATGACTTCTTGGGTGATGGTACAATTCGTGGTGTGACTCGTGGAAACTTCAAAACTTTGAGTTGATCAGTGGCTACGATGGAAGGAAACCACCACCCATAGGATTGAGGTACGATTCGTAGGATAAGTCATGGTACATGGCAGTTTGTAATTTTTCTGTGTTTTTATCTAGGGTAATTTCATAATTCCTAAGATCTTCAGCCCTAAATTACATCGCTTTAAGCTCAGTCAGGAGTGTTTTAAGAGGGTTTAATCTATTCTAACCTATTCTCTCCCCGTGCGTGCAAGACTAGAGAATTCCCAAGGAGATCAAATTGATCTAGAACTCTTCAAATTCTTCTCCAATTCCTTTGGGCTTTCAAGGAAGAGTGTTAAAATAGTTTACCCAGGTATGTAGGATTATGAATGGGAGTCTCTCTTCACTCTCATGGCCCTGATTTCCCTTCATGTTCATGAAATCAAGTATTAGAGTCAATTACATGATCTTATGGAGTTTTAATACAAATTCATGAAATTTCCTTTATTTTGCTTATGGGCCAATTCCCTTTATGTTTTAAATGATGTTTGAGACTATGGGCCAATTTTAAACTAATTTGACCATAATTCATGATTTCAAGTTTTAAGAGTATGATGCCCAACTAAGCTAATTTCATAAAGGGTGGAATTTGTAATTTATGCTTCCAAGTATGATGAGATTTCCAATATTTATGAATGCTTTCAAACTACCCATGAGTATAATTATGTTTTACTTATGATGTCAATCTCATGCAAGCATAATGTCAAGATCTGGGCAAGCGAACACAAGTTAAACAAGATTTCATGATTTAGCCAAGGCTAATGAGTACAATTATCTCATGTGTTGGAGCCAAGACTCCCCATATGACCAGATTCTAGTTATGTTTTTATCTATGATTATATGAACATTATACAAGTTTTGGGAGTAGTGTCGAGCACCGAGTAGACTTGGGGTTCATAGGTTCCACCTACTCTCGAGAACTACATGCCAGCATATGTACTTTTGGGCCTCTCAAGAGAGCATTTCCCCTTGCCCAAGGGCCCACTGTGATATCACACCTTACTTAATTCTTTGCCTCGGTAAGTCTCAAGATGGCCCTCATCTATGTGGGCCAAATGTGGGATCATCATGAGCTCATTCATAGTGATTGTTGGTTAAGACGAGTCTCCCATTTTTCCTCATGATTTCAGTAATGCATGTACTATGAGATACTATATCATGCTTTCAGCAGGTTTGATCCAAGGATCATTTCATGAGCTTTTACTATGATTTCAAATATGGAAAGCGATATGTATCTATTTTAGTTATGACTATTCATGTTTACATATATCATCATATAACCTTTTTACTCTTAGAATCTTATGATGAAATGATTTATGATATGCATGATTTCAATTTTTTCTTACTCAGTTGTTTTACTTACCTTGCATACTCGGTACATTTCAAGTACTGACCGCATACTCTATGTTGTATCATTTCATGATACAGGCTCATACACACAGACCCTGTTCTGCCGCTAGCCAGTTCCTTGAGCTTATCCAGCTTTCTCAAGTGGGTGAGTCCTCATCCTTCGAGGACCTTCAGTTAATTTTGTTGTTATAGTCAGTTAGTTTCATACTTGTAGTGAGCTAGTCGAGGGTATTGTCCCATCACCTCATTAGTATATTAGAGGCTTATCAGACATAGTTATGTTATTCAGCTTCGGTTCAGTGTTTGATATTTCATTGTTCAGATGTTTTAAATATTAGGACTTTGCTATTTCAGAATTTAGTTTCCGCTTTAATCATGTTAATCTTTAGTTATCATGTTCATGCCATGGGTTGACTTGGAGCCATTTCTGGTTCTCGCTTCCATGTCTAGATTCAGACCTATATTCTGGTTGTGACAAAAGCCTAGAATATGAGTTTAGCCACTCAAAGACAAGTGGAAAAACAAATACTTATTCATCATCAAACAAAGTAAAGAGTAAAGAAGTGAGTGTAGACTTGGTATTCCTTTCAAATGGCTTCAAGCATCAAAAGATAAACTACAGAATATTAATCTCTGCAAAACTAGTCGAATGATCTATCAGAAAATGACTAAAGATGTTTAACCCACTCCCTAGATGTTATATTTATAGTTGAGCCTTGAAATGGCACTTCTGCTGTCACGACCCGAACATAGGTCCGGATCGAGACATGGGACAAGGAACCCTGAGGGACTTCGAGTCGGCCCATGGAATGAACATTCAAATAACTCAATCAATAAAAGCGGAAGATTCAACATACATAATATAGCGGAAGTCTAAACATGGCATAAGATCTGAAATACATCACTTGCATTTAAAGATAAATATGAACTATATCCGAGAGAGCCTCTATCACAGAAGAGTTGATGGGACAAGACCCCAACTAACTCTCTAAACTGAAACTATTATACACCAATGTAACTGAAATAAGGAGCGGCCCTCGACAAATAAGGACTCACCAATAGAGACTGGTGCTACTCTAGAAGCTGGCTAGGGTAGAGTCTGGATCTGAGTACCGGAGCCTGTATCAGGAAATGATACATCATAGAGTATGCGGTCAGTACGTGGAATATATTGAGTATGCAAGGTAAGTAAAACGGATATTTAAAATGCATAAAAGTTCATAAGCGGTCTGTATGTAGAATGTACCAAGTATGCAAGTTAAGTAAAACAGATGTTTAAACTGCATAAAAGTGCATAAGAGTAGGACAACATGATTATAACATAAATATAATAATGAAACACAAGGCTTAAGGTTTCAAAACATTCATAAATCATTCATAATCATACCCACACGAGAAAATCTTTATTAAATGATACTTGAGCCAAAGTAAATAATTATAATCATACATAAATCATGAGAAACAGTGGGAGATTCTTATAACCAATATAACCCATATGAGCACACATGGAGCCCGACCTATAAACCCCTAGTTGGGAGGGTGTTCGTACCTTTCCAAGGGTAGAAGCATGAAAGGCATGATATTACTCATGAAATAACCATTTAGGTCAAAAGGGGACATTCTCAAGGAAGGTCCCATCATGACCTACGGTGGCACGTAGTTCTGAGATTCGGAGAAAACCTGAGCCCCCAAACCTCCTCAGAGTTAAATACTACTCCCAAAATATATATAGTGCTCATAGAATAATATACATGAAATTCATGGGCTAGTGAAATTATGATAATCATAAGCATGCTTGTAAATACGTGAACTGTCTATGAGGATAAGGCCTGTGAGTTGGCCATAATCATAAATTGTAAATCATGAGGTTCATGTATACTTGTAAAACATGTGTATACTTAGTAACCATAAATTCATGATGAGCATTTGAGTAAATCCCTATCATAACTCATAAATCATGATGGGTTAAATAACATCAAAATCAAGGTAAAATCATCACTTGATTTATCATAGAACATGCATGATTGGGCATAATTTTATAGAAATTTAAATCAATAAATCTATAATCGAATCACTTGTAAAATCTGCCTATGATTCGTAAAATAAGTATTTATTCATGAGAGATATTAACCCGTAGATAGATCATTAGGATTTTCTAAGAATTTTGGATAAAAACTCATAAGAGTTTCAAAAACATTTCATGAATTAGAGAGATATTGGCCATGGGTATGAACAAATTCACCCATTCATAACCCTACATACCTGAGAGACTTGGATTCTATCACTTCCTTACTCGCCTAAGAGGAATTGAGAATAATTGATGAAGAACCTTGGAGTTTTATGCTTGAGCACCCTCTACACTCTTGAACTTTGCATGCATGAGTTTCGAATAGACTAGAATGACTTAACCTATCTTAACACACCCTAAAATTAGCTTAAAACAACATAGTATAGGACCCTAGGGCTTAATAATGACGATAATATCCTTAATAAATTCATAGTTAAAAACTGACCGCCAGTCCCAACGAGGTCTGGATGAGTCGTCGTCCTAGGGGCCAGGCCGTGGCCTGCTGTCGTCGTGTGCACGATCCATTTTCCTCCACTGGTCCCCACGAGGGACCTAACGAATTGTGGTTGGTGTCCACGACTTATGGTCACCTCTCGTGATCTCCACTGTCCAAAAATCATTATCCTATGACCAATCTTGACCACAACCATCCCAATGAATAGTGGGGTCTGACCACGACTCATGGTCATGCTCGTGGTGTCTTCAAAACTCAAATTCCAGAACTTAAGCCAGCTCCTTACCACGAGTCACCTAAAAACTCGTGGTCACCCCCAGTCATTCTGTGACCTGGTGTATATTTTCCAGTTTTCTCCGTCTCAACTCCCGGATCTAATCTTAGGACTTTCGGGGCATTACAATATCTCCCCCTTGGGAACATTCATCCTTGAATGTTGAAAAGAATATAGAAAAGCAGAGAAATGCAATCATCATATGAATTGAACTACATGGCTAAACTGAATTCACGAACTATACATATATACTTTGAAATTAAAGAAACTCGGGCACATGAACTGAACAAGAAAACTAAATAGAGTATTAGGGAAAAAACTAACACCTCAAACTGACACTAAGCCGGAAGGGAATAGGTGTGGGTATCGAGCCATCATATCCGCTTCGTCTTCCAATGTAGCTCCCTTAACATGCTGATTCCTCCATAACACCTTGACTGAAGCTACCTCCTTGTTCCTTAGCCTCCGAACCTGACGATCCAATATCTCCACCGGAATCTCCTCATAGCTAAGGCTATATCTCACACCCCCACTCTCCACCAGAACCACTAAAGCTGGATAACCCCAACACTTCTTTAAGAGTGATACATGAAAGACAAGATGATCGGAAGCTAATTGTGAGGGAAACTCCAATTCATATACCACCTTGCCAACCCGTTTCACAATCTGGTAGGGGCCAACATAACAAGGGATGAGTTTGCCTCTCTTTCCAAACCTCATCACTCCCTTCATGCGAGACACCTTTAGAAACACCCAGTCATCCACTTCGAACTCTAACTCTCTTCTTCTCACATCGGCATAGGACTTTTGGAGACTTTGAGCTATTTTCAACCTGTCGCGTATGAGTTAAACCTTCTCCATTGCCTCATGGACTGAATCTGGTCCTATTATCGCAGCTTCACTAACTTTGAACAAGCCAATAGGCAATCTACATCTCTGACAATAGAGAGCCTCGGATGAAGCCATCTCAATGCTTGAATGGTAGGTGTTATTGTAAGCAAACTCAATAAGAGGCAAATGATCATCCCAACAACCTTTGATGTCAATCACACATGCTCTCAACATGTCCTGGAGAGTCTTAATTATCCATCCGCTTGACCATCCATTTGCGGGTGAAATGCTGTACTGAGCTTGACCCTAGTACCCAGTCCTTTTTGAAATGACCTCCAAAACAGAGAGGTAAACCGAGTACCATTATCTGATATAATCAAGAAGGACACTCCATGCAATCGAATCAACTCCAGAATGTATAGTTTGGCATAATCCCCTGTGGAATTAGTGGTTTTGGCCGGTAGAAAATGAGCGGCTTTTTCAATAAGTCTACAACAACCCAAATGGTCATATTTCCTATGAGTGCGAGGAAAACCTTTTATGATGTCCATATTGATTTCTTCCAACTTCCAAGTAGGAATGCTAATATCTTGGAGCACACCCCCGGGTCTTTGGTGCTCAACCTTCACTTGCTGATAGTTTGGACACTTAGCCACAAATTCTTCTATGTCCTTCATGCCATTCCACCAATAGAATTCCTGTAGGTCACGATACATCTCGGTGGCACCTGGATTGTCACGACCCAAATGGAGGCCCAGATCATAGACATGGGACAAGGGACCCCGAGAGACCCCAAGTTGACCCAAGGCATAAGCATACATCTAACCCAATATATATTGAAGAATCAATGATATAAACTCAATGAAAGTCTAACTCAACATAAAATCAGAATAATCATCCAAAGCTAAGCATGTAAATAAGTCTGAAAAGCCTATAATCTGGATGAGTTGAAAGGACAAGACCCCAACTAACTTAACAATACTGAAGCTGAAAAAACATAAAGAAACTGAAAGTCTAACCCTCGAAGGATGTGGACTCACCAACCAAGTAGGTTCTACTCTGACAACTGACTACGAGCAGGGCTGAGCCTGGGAGCTGGGTCCTGTATCATGAAACGATATAACATAAAAAGTAGGCGGTCAATACGTGGAATGTACCGAGTATGCAAGGTAAGTAAAACCGCTTAAGTAAAGTGAATCATTTAAAACATTTCATAACATATCATAAGCTTTCAAATCTCAGGGGAGGGGTTGCATGCTTTCATTACATGACAACGCTTAGCTTCGTAATATCATATCTGACTCGAATGACTCAAAGATGAAATATGACATTTATAAGAAAATTGAACAATGAGTCAAACCTTGCTTTTAGAACATGCATGTATAAAATCATAACCATGAGTAATGAATATGCAAATCTGAATCATATAGACAATGGGAGACTCGTCACTTAACTGACATACCACGATAGACCTTACGTGGTCCCGACTATCGCACTCAAGTGGGTAGAGCCGTCCAAAACCTTTCCAGGGCTAAGGACGCTACCATGATATCAATATCAAGCTCATGGGCCATTAAGGCCAGGGATAGCTCACAAGGGAGGTCCCAATGATATAATAGTATCAACCTACGTTGGTGCATAGTTCTGGGGCATAAGGTGATCAACCCTTAGCCTGCTCGGTGCTAGACTCTTCTCCTAAGACATTTAACTCTCTACATCATATGAAATAAATCTCAACATCGTATATTGATGAAGCTCAACAATGGAATCATGCATAAACTCAACATCATATGAAACGAAGCTCAACATTGTCATTTGACAAAGCTAAATACGAAATCATACATAGAACTGACATCGTATGAAATGAAGCTCAATAATAACATACACCTCAAATATGAATTCATGCATATGAGAAGCTATATCTCAAAACATACCACAAGCTCAAAGATAAGTGGAGGCCTTTGCTCCAAAACCATGTGGTAAGCTTACTTTAGAGATACAATATCATCATACTCAATATAAAGGCTTTGCCCAAAATTTTATCATGCTTGGATATACTCAATTCATTTTGTAAACAATACCATAATCATGGGTAGCTTTAAAAACATGTTTTTCATCATCAAATCTCATTATCATCATTCTCTTTTTTCATGAACTTCTCATCAATGGGCCTTTAATTTCATAAAACTAGAAAACACTATTTTGATTGAAAATAATTTAAAATCTGCCCAAGCTTCACAATTCATCAATAGAAACATAATCTAATCGTACTCATGTGTAGAAATTGAAGAATTATGTAATTGTGTAAAAATCCAAAACTTGATTATAGGAATTTCTCATAATTAGATAGAATTTTGGTATGGGTGTGGAAGAAAACACCGACTCATAACCCTACATACTTGGAAGGGATTGATTCCACCAAATCTTTGATTACCCAAGAGTAAATTGGATGGAAACCTTGAATACTAGCCTTGAATCACCTCTACAACCTCTCAAGATTGCATGCATGTAATGAATGACTTAGAATAGGTTTTCCCCTCTTAAAATCCACTAAAATGATCCTTAAATGACATAGTATAGTGCTGTAGGACTTACGAATTATGGAAAGACCCTTACTGAATTCGCAGGAAAATACTGCCAGGTGGTCCTAACGAATGACCTGCTGGATCGTGGTCCTTGGCAATGACTCGTTTCCTAGCTCGTCAAGTTGATCTTGGGCAGAATTGCATGCCCAAGTGATACTCAAATGCTTCATGTCGACTTGTTTATCTATTATTATGTGTATATTCTCGTGTGATTATTTGATAAATGTGAAATTATATTAACTAACATGATTAGTGTTGTTTTGCAGGTAAAAGGAAATGGAAGCTAATATATATGTTGGTGAAGTGTAGGAATGGACTTGGATGCAAGAAGCGGAAGTTGACAAGGAAAAGTGGCAAAAATAAGGGCTCCGCGATGACACCGTTTCACGCTACCATCCCGGAGGCATTCTGCCTTGGATGAATTATTGATGTCAAATTCCAGTGGAGGTTCGCGTTACCTCACTAGCACGGAGGCAGTGCTCTGCGATGCACTCCGTGTCATGTTGAGTGTGATTACCTGGAACCTCAAGTTCCAGTGAAGGTGTGCGATAGCACCGTTGCACAGAGGTAAGGCTTCGCGATACAAGTCGTGCCATGGTGAGGTGCAGTTACCTGGGAGCCGACTTCCAGTGGGGTTCCACGATAGCCCCATGGCACAGAGGGAGTGCTCCGCAATACACTCCGTGCCACGTTGGTTGTTATTCTGGGAAAAATTCTCAATAGTATAAATAGCACACTTAGGTTTTATTTTACACATTCTGACGAGGTGGAGCAAGAACATAGGTTATAGGAAATTGAGAGGACCAAAATTCTAGGGTTATTCTCTTCCTTTTTCTCTTTAATTTCAATTGCTTGTATGAATTCTACTTATTTGAAGATGTTTAATCCACAAACGGGTGGCTAATTCACTTCTTCCTGAGGTTAAGGATAATTGTAGAGGAATGTAATTATTGGTCATTTCAGTTTTCATCTTTTCTTCAATGGTTGTTCTATCAATTCTTGTTTTTACTGCATTAATGTTTGGCCAATGTTAATGTATATCTTAGAAATCCAATTTTGATTTTGAAAAGGACAGGAATTGGACAGATGTGAATTGGTAGGATATGATCTTTTCTTAGCTGTAAAAATTGAGAAAAGATTTACATTCAGAATAGAAATATATCTGAAAGTCTTATTAGTCAATTATGGAATCGGTTATGTAGGGCTAGAGCATGAGATTCTTATATCACAGAAATGTAGAATAAGGTTTCATGATTCTTTAATTGGATAGGAGTCGAAAGATCCAATCCATAGGCAATTAATTCCTGACTAGCCACCAAAGAGAAGATTTGCTGAATTGAATTAATAAATTACATCCCTGCATGCTTGCCTAAACCTCAGCTTGTTCATTGCTATTGTTCAGACTCAAATTATAATCTTGACTTAGATTCTTATTACTTAGTGATATTAACTCATAAAACACTATTTATTTGGTTGTCTGCATTCATAGAGATATCGTTCACTGATGCTTAAGTTAATTAATACCATAGTTCAGTCCCTGTGGGATCGATACTTGGCTTGAAATATAGCCACTTTACTACTTGTACAATCACGTGCACTAGCATGTAGTTTTGGGTCGAACAAGTTTTTGGCGCCGTTGCCGGGGACTTGTAATTGGTAAAGTTATTTTCTTTGTGTTAGTTTAAAAATTTAATATAAGTGTTGACAACTTGATCTTAGCCTTTCTCTTGCAGGTATTGAATTTTTTTTCTGAACGCTGGCAAGAGATAAGGGGTTGGTGGATTCATTTATAGAGCCGGAGAGACAATTTCATCGCCAAAGAAGGGAAGCTCTAGAGAAGAAGCTGCAGTTGCTAAGATAGGAAATTCTGGAGCAGCAACAGAATCCACCACTTGTAAGGGCAGTTCTAGTGCCCGAGCAGATGGCAGCAAGGTCGGTCCATGAAGTTGCAATCCACATGCAAATAATGTTACATATAGTATTCGCAGACCAGAGCCAGGAGAGAGGTTCGAGCTTAAACAGAACATGGTGCAGTTGTTGCACACTAGCGGGCAATTCACAGGTCTCCCACATGAAGATCCGCAACAACATCTCCAAAACTTTTTGGAGATAAGTGACGCTTACATTCCCGCTGGAGTATCATCCGACTATGTGAGGCTTACATTATTCCCGTTCTCATTATTGGGGGAAGCAAAGAGGTGGTTGAAAGCTGAACCACCTAATTCTATCACCACTTGGGATGATCTTGCAAGAAAGTTTTTGATACAATTCTTTCCATCTGGGAAGACAGCCAGACTTAGAAGTCAGATTCTAAGTTTTAAACAGAGAGAGGGTGAGAATTTGTATCAAGCTTGGGAGAGGTTCAAGTCAATGTTAAGGGATTGTCCTCATAATCACCAGTCTAATGATGTGTTGGTGCATACATTCATTGAGGGTTTGGAACCACATACTAAAATTTGGTTAAACTCAGCAGCTGGGGGGCAGGCATTGGAGAAGACTTATGAGAAGCTTTATACTTTGTTAAATTGTATTTCACAGGGAAATCCAGAATGGAATGCGGACTCAACACGAGGAGGAGCAACGAAAGCGGTAGGAGTCTTTGAGGTGGATGGTTTTACATCTATACCTGCACAGATAGCTGCATTGCAAAATCAACTCAACACCCACTTCAGTAGTATGAGCTTGAATCAAGCACAAGCCCCAGTCAATGCAGTTCATCAGGTGTGGTGTGAAGTATGTGGGAGTAGTGAACACTCAGCTGAGTGTTGTGGTGCCAATCCAGACTAGGTAAATTTAGTTGGGAATGTCCAGAGGAATAATAATCAATAGTGTGGCAACAATTACAACTCAAATTGGAGGAATCATCCGAATTTCTCTTGGGGGAGTAATAGCCATCAAGGACAGAGTTCGAATCAGGGCGTGCAGAGAAATCAAAGGGGGCATCAGAATTTTCAGTCTCAATACAGAGGAAACAATGCACCTCCTCCACCACCCAACAACATTGAGGATATGTTTAAGACAATAATAGCTAATCAAGCGCAAATGCAGGCTGATTATGTGAAATTAGCAGCTGACATGAAAAATCAACAGTTAGCTACAAAGGCATTGGAGTACCAGTTTGGACAGTTAGCTGGAGCTCAAAACACCAGGCCCAGAGGAGGACTGTCGAGTGATACTGACCTAAACCCCAAGCAGGTCAATGTAGTGACCAGAAGGAGTGGACTACAACTTAAGGAGGTGGAACCAGAAAGACCACCTCAGCAATCTAAAGCAGTGGAAAAAGATGGGGAACATAAGGATGTGAGGGGGAAGGAAAAGGAAGCTGAGATAGAAAGACCACCACCCCCGTTCCCTCAGAGATTAAAGAAGAAGAAGGAAGAAGTTTGCTTTAAGAAGTTCATGGAAGTGCTGAAACAGATACACATTAATTTACCTTTGGTTGATGTTTTGCAGGGAGTGCCGAAATATGCAAAGTATATCAAGGACATCATAGAAAACAAAAGCAGATTGACGGAGTATGCTACGGTGGCACTTACTGAGGAGTGCACCTCTCGGATACAGAACAGGTTGCCGACAAAGCTCAAGGATCCTGGGAGCTTTACCATTCAGATTACAATCGGGCAAAGTATTCGAGCTCGTGGATTATGTGATTTGGGAGCAAGCATAAACTTGATCCCGACATCGGTGTTCAAGAAGTTGGGGCTGGGCAGCCCTAGACCAACTACTGTGATCTTGCAGCTAGCTGACCGTTCTTTGGCCAGACCAGATGGTATTTTGGAGGACATGTTAGTTTAAGTGGGCTCTCTCATTTTCCCGGTGGATTTTATTATCTTGGATTTCGAACCGGATGCGAAAGTCCCATTTATTTTTGGACGTCCTTTCTTGGCAATCGGGTGAGCTTTGATTGATGTGGCTGCTGGGCAGCTAACCATGCGAGCACATGACAAAGTAGAGGTTTTTGATGTGTATAAGGCCATGAAGCTACCGACCATCTATGAGGAGCTATCAGCGAGCAATGTGCTAAATAAGGAATCAATTCTACAGATTGTTGACTCTCAGGACCCATTGGAGAGAGCCTTGATGGGCTCCGATCATTTTGGAGACAGTGCTACATATGAGATGGTGCAGAAGCTGAACGAGTCAAAATGATTTCCCAGGAAGCGAGACTTTGAGCCGTTGATGAGATCCTTGGAACCATTGCCAAAACCATCAATTGAGGAGGCACCAAAATTGGAGTTGAAGACATTGTCTCCACATCTGAAGTATGTATTTTTGGGGGAAGATTACACCTTTCCAGTCATCATTTCCGCAGAACTGACAGAGGCACAAGTGAGAGATGCATTGGTGGTCCTCAAGAGGCGGAAGAAAGCAATGGGTTGGCAAATGTCGGACATCAGAGGAATTAATCCATCTTTTTGCACACACAGGATTTTTATGGAAGAAGGATCAAAGCTAACTGTACAACATCAGCGGAGGTTGAATCCAGCGATGAAGGATGTAGTTAGGAAGGAAGTGATCAAGTGGCTGGATGTAGGTGTGGTATATCCCATTTCAGACAGTGAATGGGTTAGCCCCGTTCAGTGTGTTCCCAAGAAAGGAGGGATGACCTTGGTCACCAACGAAAAGAATGAGCTGATTCCCACACGCATAGTCACAGGCTAGCGGATTTGCATGGATTTCAGGAAGCTCAATGAGGCCACGAGGAAAGATCATTATCCTATCCCCTTTTTGATTAGATTTTAGACAGGCTGGCAGGTCAAGAATATTATTGTGTCCTTGATGGATATTCTGGCTATAACCAAATAGCCATAGCACCAGAGGATCAGGAGAAGACCACTTTTAATGTCCTTATGGGACATATGCTTTCAGGCGGATGCCATTTGGTCTATGCAATGCACCAGCCACATTCTAGAGATGCATGATGGCGATCTTTCACGATATGGTGGATGATTTTGTTGAGGTATTTATGGATGACTTTTCTATTTTTGGTAATTCATTTGCTACATGTTTGTAGAATCTTGACAGGGTGTTAGCTCGATGTGAAGACTCTAACCTTGTGCTCAACTGGGAGAAATGCCATTTTTTAGTCAAGGAGGGTATCGTACTTGGCCATAAGGTGTCATGCAAGGGGTTGTAAGTCGATCGTGCAAAGATCGAAGTGATCGAAAAGCTACCACCACCAGTGTCAGTGAAGGGGGTCCGCAGTTTTCTCGGACATGCAGGGTTCTATAGATGGTTCATCAAGAACTTCTCTAAAATTTCTAGAACGATATGCTGGTTGCTAGAAAAAGAGGTGAAGTTTGAGTTTGACTAGGATTGTGTTAAAGTATCCGAGGAGTTAAAACAGAAGCTGGTAGAAGCGCCTATTCTCATTTCTCCGAATTGGGAGCAACCGTTTGAATTAATGTGTGATGCAAGTGACATGGCTGTAGGAGCTGTATTGGGGCAGTGGAGGAATAAAATTTTTCATTCCATTTATTATGCAAGAAAAACACTTGACGTAGCCCAAGTCAATTATAGGTCACGGAAAAGGAGATGCTAGCACTAGTGTTCGCATTTGATAAATTTAGGTCCTACTTGGTGGGTACTAAAGTAGTGGTGTATATTGATCATGCAGCAATTCGGTATCTATTCAACAAGAAGGATGCAAAGCCTAGACTAATCAGATGGATATTGTTTCTACAAGAGTTTGACCTAGAGATTCGGTACAGAAAGGGGAGCGAGAATCAAGTGGCAGATCACCTATCGCGATTGGAAAGCCGGTTGCATAAAAAGGAAGGTAATATTATCAAAGAAGAGTTCCCAAATGAGCAGCTCTTGGCAATAAGGGAAGCTGAAATCCCTTGGTATGCAGACATTGTGAATTTACTGGTAAGTGGAGTCTATCCACCGGAGGGTACGACTATGCAAAGAAAGAAGTTGAGACATGATTGCAGGTATTACATTTGGGATGAGACATATCTGTTTAAGCAGGGACCGGATCAAGTGATGAGACGATGCATCCCAGAGAGCCAGGTGACAGAAGTATTGAGGAGTTGTCACTCATCATTGTATGGAGGGAACCACGGAGGCGAGCGGACAACTCACAAGGTGCTCCAGTCAGGTTTCTTTTGGCCTACACTATTCAGAGATTCTATAGCATATGTAAAAATGTGTGATAGATGTCAAAGAACAGGCACAATTGGTAGAAGACAGGAGATGCCACTGCAACAGATATTAGAAGTGGAGATTTTTGATGTATGGGGAATAGATTTCATGGGCCCGTTTCCACCGTCATTTGGTAATCGTTACATCTTGGTAGCGGTTGAGTATGTATCTAAGTGGGTTGAGGCAACAACTTGTCCCAATAATGACAACAAAGTGGTGATGAAATTTGTGAAAAAGCATATTTTCACCAGGTTCGGGACACCCCGAGCAATTATCAGTGATGGAGGGGCTCATTTTGTGAATGCGAGTTTCAAGAATTTGCTAGCTAAGTATGGGGTGCGGCACAAGGTAGCAACAACGTATCATCCCCAAACTAGTGGGCAAGTGGAGGTGTCGAACATAGAGATAAAGAAGATTCTACAAAAGACAGTGAATGCACAACGAATTGATTGGTCAAGCAAACTTGACGATGCGTTGTGGGCTTATAGAATTGCATACAAGACACCCATTGGGACTTCTCCGTACAGATTGATCTATGGAAAGGCATGTCATTTGCCTGTGGAGCTGGAACATCGAGCTTTTTGGGCCATGAGAAAGTTGATAGATCCGGAGCTAGCAGGGAAGAAGAGGCTAATGCAACTCAGCGAAGTAGATGAGTTTCAATGGCATGCATATGAAAGTGGCAAATGCTTCAAGGAGAAAACGAAGAGGTGGCACGACAGGCATATGGTGCATCGGATCTTTGAGCCGGGGCAGAAAGTGTTGTTATTTAATTCAAGATTGAAGCTTTTTCCAGGTAAGTTGCGGTCCAAGTGGTCAGGGCCGTTTGAAGTGGTGAGAATGACCCCACACGGGGCAGTGAAGTTGCGACAAAAAGATAGAAGTGCCACATTTTTGGTGAACGGGCAACGATGTAAGCATTATTGGGGTGAGGACATTATTCGAGAGAAGATGTCCATCACTCTAGAGGATGATTGAGAATGAGTAGCGTCGAGCCGCGATGGTAAATCAGGGTTGCACGGGAGGCAACCCGTGAATGTGTTGTAATAGAAGAGTAGAATTATTTGAAAAAAAAACAAAGAAAAGAAAAATCAAAGTTATTGCATTGTAATCTATGATTTCTAATCAATTTCTTGTGGTGAAATGATTTTCACGTGAAACGGAGGGCAAAAATACAAAAAAAAGCGCAAAGAAAAAAAATCGAGGTAAGAAAATAAAAATTGGCACATTCCAGTGAGCCTGCGCGATGGCTTCATGTCACGGAGGAGGGCCTCCGCGTTACCCTCCGTGACACGTTGAGGTGTATTCCGGATTTTTTAAAATTTCCAGAATACCTGCGCGATAGCTCCGTGTCACGAAGGCAGTGCTCCGCATTACCTTCCATGACACATTGAGGGTTCTTTCGCATCAGGTCACCTCGGGTCACAGGCAACCCGCGCGAAAAAACCCTTTTAAACCCCAATTTCCTTCATTGTATTCCTACTTTCTCAAATCCTCCGCGACCCACACCAAAAATCCCCTTCTCCCCCAATGTGACACGGATTTATTGATCAACTTTCTTCGAGTTTTCTTCAATTTCATTGAAGTAAAGGTATGTTCTTGAATTTTTCTTTATTATTGCTCAAATTTTCGATTCTTGAACATGTTTTGTGATTAACTCTTTCCCTAAGTAGGAAATAAGCTTTAAATCAATTGAGTTATGATTGAATGATGTTCATAACATCGTTGTGAGTAGATTAACTCAATGATTGCATGTTTTGTCGAAATTCTTGTGAAATTGATAGCTAGGGTTGAGATTGAATAGGAAGAAGCTTAAATGCTTTGAAATATTGATAAATTGGGTTGTGCATGTTGGCTGAAGTAAAATGTAGTGAGATTGATGTTGAATATGCTAAGTTAGAAGAGGAATTTTCAGGATAATGCAATTGGAGAATTACATAGGTTGTTGAAAAAATTGCAAAGTGCTAATGATGATGTAATTGAATCGATGGAGAAATTTTTATTCATTGTACGAAGTCTGAGTAGTACAAAGTAATTATCCCATCGAATTATATGAATGCACTAAGCATGTTGAATGCTAAGAATGGCAAGATCAGGAATGTCTTGTCGAATTGTGTTGATTGTGGCTTAAGACTAAGTGTGGGGTGATCCAATTAAACCCAACCTTAGTTGTAGCTAATTATGACTTGAATAACATTGAGACTGTATGTTTGAATGTACAGGAACAATGTCAGGCCGACAAGACAACGGCAAGGGCGCATCCACATCGGGTGCCAGCAGAAAGAGGGTAACATTGGGAACAGTAGTTCCAGCAGCACCAGCGGTTCCTAGAGGTCAACGCCGACAATACGGAACCAGATGGGTGAGTGATGAGGGGAAGAAGTGGTATGCCAAACATAAAGAAACCAAATTCTTCCCAGAAGAGAAGATAGCACGGGAACCACTGGCACAGGAATTCCCACGGATTGTACACAGGATTTACACCACTGGGTTTAACTTCATTTTCGAAGAACCCAGGGAGTGCAATCTCCATCTTATCCGGGAGTTCTATTCCAATTGGAGCCCAACCTTACGCAGCCACACCATAAAAATCAGAGGACAGGTAGTCACATTTGAGACCCACCACTTGAATGAAATCCTGGGGGCGCATGACACAAACACTCATGTCCTCCGTCAGCTGAACATCACTCCACCCTATGCGGACATCAGACGCACGTTGTGTGGAGCTCGATCGACAGCCAGGTGGAGCAGGCACAAGGAGAGAGGCTACCACCAGACATTTCCCTACTCTCAGATGAACTGGGAGGCCCGAATTTGGTTGAAGATTATGTGTTCATGTCTGATCCCGGGGGTGCACATGATAGATGTAACCTGGGATAGAGTTTGCTTGGTGTATGCCCTGATGAAGGGGTCGGAAATCAATGTGGGGGCGGTGATCATCTCCCCCATGAAGAGAGCTTGACTCCATCAGGGCATAGATACGGGTTCAATGGTTTGCTTACCACATTCCTGAGGGGCCACAATATTGAGGAGGAGGCCCTAGATTACATCCCTCAGATCGACAGGCGTGCCTTCGATGTCACCAAAACCAAGGCACCTGACACTACTTTTGGGCCGGTGCTCACACTAGCCGAGCGATATGCTTGGGATGATCAGTACATGGCCTTCATGTACGGGATGCAGATGTTGCAGCTGCGCATCGGAGGACGGCCTGCAACGGAGGATGAGCTATGGCAGCTCGAGTTGGATTACCCATTCAACGAGAATGTCCGAGCGTTATGCAGAGTGGGGCCTGCATTTGTGGAGCCCGTGGATGATGATGTCCTTACCGATGAAGAGACACCCCGGGAGGACTCAGATGTTCAGTCGGATGAGGATGGCGGGGTGGATTCTGACGTGGGGGACGAAGCACTAGCACCTGATGAAGAAGTTGAATACTTTGATTGATCAGGGAGTTTCACCACCCAACATTTGTGATATTTTGAAATTTTGTGAACACTGGGGACAGTGTTCGGCTTAAGTGTGGGGTGGGTGTAGTTAGGTGCTAGCTGTTTTGTTTATGTTTTGTTTATGTTTGTTGTGCTTGTGCTAAATGTGACCTTGTGACTCTGTGTTTCGTGTTCTGTAATTAATGTTGGTGTTGTGATGAATCTTCAGTTGTTGTTGTGTATGATATGTAAATATTTTTCAAATTATATTTTTATCTTTTTCTATAGATTTTTCTATCGAAAGTTTTTGTTGAATTTTTTATGTTGGGTTTCTCGGCTTTTGTTTCGGTGCTTTTACCAAGAATAGTCCCATTTTGAATTTTTTATGTTGGGTTTCTCGGCTTTTGTTTCGGTGCTTTTACGGAGAATAGTCCTATTTAACCAAAGTCGTAGATAGCGACTGTTCCCTATGATGGATGGATGACGACCGTCTTAAGGGAAATGTAGTCGATAGGAGTAGTTTTTTTCTTTTTTTCTTCTTTCTGTTATTTGTTTCCCAAACGTATCGCTAATTAATGGTTCAAAATTCTTGTTATGTGTTGTACATGATATTAAGATGCAACGGTGATTCATATGAAAGCATGCAAAGGTGTTAAACATGCTGACATACCTAGGCCATAGAATTCGATTCGGTGTGATCGAGGCTTAATAGTGAATTCTTGTAATTAGCTGATTGAAGAGTCTGTGAATATGTCTTGAGTTGAGCATGTGCAATGAGTGTGAGGTGAGGTTTCGACTACTCCATGCTATTGTGAAGTGTGTTGAACATTCCTGGTGTGTGTGTACTAAACGAAATGAAGGATGTGGATTGCAGGAAAGGATGTAGGCATTTCGTTGAATAAACCGAAAGTTTCTCCCTTATCATACCTACCTTGAATGTTACATCCTAGTTAGCCCCATTGAGCCTTTAGCCTATTCTTTGAGAGGTACAAACTGAGCTTAATCCCTTCTTTTCATTAGCCGTGAATTTGATCCAAAACCCTTAAGCGCTTAAGAAAAAAACATTTTTCCCAAAGTGTAAAGGAGTGAGAAGTGTGAACCGGAAGGAAAGCGGAAGTTGTGAAAACTAAAGAAAAGGTCAAAGGTGCACTTGTTGAAATTGATGAATTAATAGCAGAGAGTAAGAGAATACATGAATGAGAAAAAAAATAAAGATGCATAACTACTCTTTGCTAGTAAGTTGAGTGTGCTTAAAGAAATGGCAAAAAAACAAAGAATTCAAGAATGAGAGGATGGAGGAAGAAGCAATGCCCGTACTAAAGGTGGGATATATTGAAGAGCGCTTAGGGAAGCTAGTTTCTATTATTGACTAGTTCCGCAGCATACATTACAACCCATTAAGTCCTACGTGATCTTACATCACGCATCCTTATATTAGTGGAGTAAAACACTAGAGGCAAGCTTATGGTTCATGACATGATGCATGTGAATTCTTTGGGAGAGCGAGCAAAATTATAATTATATACCCCTACACGTAGTGCTTTGGAAATCTTATGATGGCAAATGGGGTAATTCTCTTATGTTGTGAGGGCACATGCTTGACGAGAGATAAAATTTCGTGTCGGATGTCTTGATCAGTTGAATTGCATGAGTTTGCAAAGATTGAGAATCGATTCTTGAGGTTAGGAGGTCTTAATGTGGTGTACTTCATTGTATTGATGATACCATGCATGTCTTCTTGATGATTTGCTATCCTAAATAATCTGTATAGTTGTAGCTTGAATGGTCGAGACAAATTAGTTATGCGTGGGTTTCAATTGCATGAGATGTGAAAGTATTGTTCGAGGACAAGGTTTTAAGTGGGGTAAGTGATCTTGGGCAGAATTGCATGCCCAAGTGATACTCAAATGCTTCATTTCGACTTGTTTATCTATTATTATGTGTATATTTTCATGTGATTATTTGATAAATGTGAATTTATACTAACTAGCATGATTAGTGTTGTTTTGCAGGTAAAAGGAAATTTTGGAAGCTAATATATACGTTGGTGAAGTGTGGGAATGGACTTGGAAGCAAGAAGTGGAAGTTGACAAGGGAAAGTGGCAAAAATAAGGACTCCGCGATGGCGCCGTGTCATGCTATCATCGCGGAGGGATTTTGCTTGGGATGAATTATTGATGTCAAATTCTAGTGGAGGTTCGCGTTACCTCCGTGGCACGGAGGCAGTGCTCTGCGATGCACTCCGTGTCACGTTGAGTGTGATTACCTGGAACCTCAAGTTCCAGTGAAGGTGCGTGATAGCATCGTGGCACGGAGGTAAGGCTCCGCGATACAAGCCGTGCCACGGTGAGGTGCACTTCTAGTGGGGTTCCACGATAGCCCCGTGGCACGGAGGGAGTGCTCCACGATACACTCCGTGCCACATTTCTTGTTATTCTGGGAAAAATTCTCAATAGTATAAATAGCACACTTATGTTTTATTTTAAACATTCTGACGAGGTGGAGCAACAACGTGGGTTACAGGCAGTTGAGAGGACGAAAATTCTAGGGTTATTCTCTTCCTTTTTCTCTTTAATTTCAATTGCTTGTATGAATTCTACTTATTTGAAGATGTTTAATCCACAAACGAGTGGCTAATTCACTTCTTGCTGAGGTTAAGGATAATTGTAGAGGAATGTAATTATTGATCATTTTAGTTTTCATCTTTTCTTCAACGGTTGTTCTATCAATTCTTGTTTTTACTGCATTAATATTTGGCAATGTTAATGTATATCTTAGAAATCCAATTTTGATTTTGAAAAGGAAAGGAATTGGACAGATGTGAATTGGTAGGATATGATCCTTTCTTAGCTGTAAAAATTGAGAAAAGATTTACATTCAGAATAGAAATATATCTGAAAGTCTTATTATTCAATTATGGTATCGGTTATGTAGGGCTAGAGCATGAGATTCTTATATCACAGAAATGTAGAATAAGGTTTCATGATTCTTTAATTGGATAGGAGTCGAAAGATCCAATCCATAGGCATTAATTCCTTACTAGCAACCGAAGAGAAGATTAGCTGAATTGAATTAATAAATTACATCCCTGCATGCTTGCCTAAACCTCAGCTTGTTCATTGCTATTGTTCAGACTCAAATTATAATCTTGACTTAGATTCTTATTACTTAGTGATCTTAACTCATAAAACACTATTTATTTGGTTGTCTGCATTCATAGAGATATCGTTCACTGACGCTTAAGTTAATTAATACCGTAGTTCACTCCCTGTGGGATTGATACTTGGCTTTAAATAAAGCCACTTTACTACTTGTACGACCACGTGCACTTGCGTGTAGTTTTGGGTCAAACATACACTGCCTCAATTACTTCTCTCTACACATAAATCACCCAACAACTTACACCACGACTCGTTACCACACCCAACGAGTCGTGGTCAGCTTCTGTTAAGTGCACTGTCTTGCTTTCTTCAATTTTCCTTCTCCCTTACCGCACGACTGATCTAAGGACTCGTGGTGTCTGACCACGAGTTGTTCCCATGCCCGCGGGACCCCCTTTTCATCAAAAATTCCTAACTCTTTACTGGTCTCCCCATGAGTCACCTGACAACTCGTGGGCTATCGTCACGAATCGTCCAACAACTCGTTCTATGCCAGAAACACCAGTTTTACGTTTTCCCTATTTTGACTCCTGGGTCTAAATCCTTGGGTTCCCGGGGTATTACAATATCTCCTTCTTAGGAACATTCATCCTCGAATGTTAGAAACACACAGAAAATGCAGAAAGAAGCAATCATCATATGCAAATACTGATCATTTAAACCAAAAACTGATGGAATGACTATCTCCGAAAAGAACGACATAGCGGAACTGAATTAAGACCTCACTTACATCAATCATAACCTAAAACAAACTTGCGCACATGAACTGAACATGGAAACTGATTAGAGAATTACGGCAAAAACTGATACCTTAAACTGAAATTGAGCCGGTAAGGAACAGGTGAGGGTACTTAGTCATCATATCCGCTCCGGCTTCCCGCATAGCTCCCTCAACATGCTGATTCCTCCATAATACTTTAACTGAAGCTACTTCTTTGTTCCTCAGCCTCCGAACCTGACAATCCAGGATTGCAACTTGAATTTCCTCAAAACGGAAGCTATCTCTCACACCAACACTTTCCACCGGGATAACTAAAGCTAGATCACCCAAGAACTATTTCAAGAGCGATACATGAAAGACGGGATGAATTGGAGATAACTCTGATGGAAAGTCCAACTCATAAGCTACCTTACCAACTCTTCTCATAACCCGGTAGGGACCGACATAGCGGGGACTTAGTTTTCCTTTCTTTCCAAATCGCATGACTCTCTTCTTGGAGATACCTTCAGAAGTACCCAATCATCCACCTCGAACTCCAACACTCTCCTTCTCACATCAACATATGACTTTTAATGACTCTGAGTAGTTTTTCGGCTTGTCTCGTATCAACTAAACTTTCACCATAGCCTCAGGAACTGATTCTTGCCCTATCATAGCTACCTTATCAACCTCAAACCATCCGATGGACGATCTATATCTCCGCCCATAGAGAGCCTCGAATGGTGCCATTTGGATACTAGAGTGATAGTTGTTATTGTAAGAAAACTCGATCAAGCGCAAGTCATCATCCCAACTACCTTTGAAATCCATCACACAAGCTCTCAACATGTCCTCAAGAGTTTAATTTTCCGCTCCGCCTGACCGTCTGTTTGTAGATGAAATGTTGTGCTGAGTTTAACCTGAGTTGCAAGCCCTTTTTAGAAAGATCGCCAAAATTGAGAGGTAAACTGAGTACCTTGGTCTGAGATAATAGAAAAGGGCACTCCATGTAAACGCACCAATTCCCGGATATACAGTTTGGCATAATTATCCGCTGAATTTGTGGTTTTGACTGATTGAAAGTGTGTAGCCTTGGTTAACCTGTCTGCCATCACCCAAATAGAATCATAGTGTCGGCGAGTACGAGGTAGGCCTGTAATGAAATCCATATTAATATATTCCCACTTCCAAGTGGGAATGCTAATATCCTAAAGTACGCCTCTCGGCCTTTGATGCTCGACTTTCACTTGCTGACAATTCGGGCACTTGGCTACGAACTCTGCACTATCCTTCTTCATGCCATTCCACCAATATATTTCCTATAAATCATGATACATCTTGGTGGCACTCGGATGAATAGAATACCTGGATCCATATGCCTCATGCAATATCCGGCGCCTCAAATTATCAACATCTGGAACATATAGACGACCCTGGTACCGCAGCACCCCATCTCCCCCTTGGGAGAATACCTCCAACTTCTAACTTGGAACGACTTCCTTTAGCTTTATCGACATCGGATCCTCATCTTTCCTAGATTTCACATCAGTCACCAAGGACCATTCTGATCCGTTTTGCACAATAATGTCACCATCAATCGAGTCGACCAATATAACTCCCAACCTCGCAAGTCGATGGAAATGTTTTACCAACTTCTTCTTTCCCTCATCCACATTGGACACACTCTCCATAGAGAGCCTACTAAGTTCATCCTCTACCACATTAGCCTTACCCGGGTGGTAAAGGACACTTATGTCGTAGTCTTTTAGTATCTCCAACCACCTCCTTTGCCGAAGATTGAGATCTTTCTACGTGAAGATATATTTCAAGCCCTTGTGGTCCATGAATACATCCATGAGGACCCCATACAAGTAATGTTGCCATATCTTCAATGCAAATGCCACTGCTACCAACTCTAGGTCATGGGTCGGGTAATTCTTCTCATGGACTTTCAACTGTCTTGAGGCATATGCTATCACTTTCCATGCTGCATCAACACACACCCAAGTCCTGTTCTCGAAGCATCACAATACACCACAAAACCATCGTTACCCTCCGGTAGGGTCAACACTGACTCTGAAGTGAGTCGAGTCTTTAACTCTTGGAAGCTTTTTTTACAAGCCTCCGACCATTGGAACTTTATATTCTCCTGAGCCAACTTGATCAAAGGTGTTGTGATAGAGGAGAAACCCTAAACAAACCTCCGATAGTATCCAACAAAACCCAGGAAACTCCGAATGTCCGAAGGATTCGGCGGTCTAGGCCAATTTTTCACTACATCGATTTTCTGAGAATCTGCCTTTATGCCCTCACTCGATACCACATAGCCCAAAAATACCACAGAGTCCAACCGAAACTCAAATTTGCCAAACTTTTCATACAACTGATGATCCTTGATGGTCTGAAGCACTACTCTCAAGTGAGCGGCATGCTCCTCCTCGCTCCGAAAGTAGATAAGGATGTCATCAATGAACACAATCACGAATGTGTCCAAATATTCCTTGAATCTCTTGTTCATTAGATCTATAAAAGCTGCAGGGGCTTTGGTTAGTCCAAAAGACATAACAATAAATTTGTAGTGACCATACCGAGTCCTGAAAGCGGTTTTTGGAATGTCACTCCCGAACCTTGAGCTGGTGATACCCGGATCTGAGATCAATCTTGGAGAAACACCTAGCACCCTGAAGCTAATCAAATAAATCATCGATCCTAGGTAAAGGATACCTGTTCTTAATGGTGACCTTGTTTAACTGTCTATTATCAATGCACATCCGAAGCAAATCATCCTTATTTCGGATAAATAACACTAGTGCACCCCATGGAGACTTACTCGGTCTAATAAAGCTCTTATCTAACAGGTCCTTCAACTAATCCTTCAACTTTTTTAGCTCGGTTGGAGCCATCCTGTAGGGAGGAATAGATATAGGCTATGTGTTAGGGATAAAATCAATACCAAAATCAATTTCTGCTCGGGAGGGACACCTAGAAAATCATCAATAAAGACCTTTCGATACTTACATACTACTGGAACTGACTAGATAGTCGGGGTTTCAGACTTTACATCCTTAACCCTAACTAGATGGTACATACAATCCTTAGAAATCATCTTCTTGGCCTTAAGGTAGGAAATCAATCGACCTACATGGACAACTGAACTACCCTTCCATTTCTAAGACTGGCTCACCCAGAAATTTGAACTCTACAGCTCGAGTTCTATAATTAACTGAAGCATAGCATGAAAATAGCCAATCCATGCCAAGAATAACATCGAAATCGTTCATGGCTAACTCTATCAAGTCTGCTGAAGTGACCTTATAAAAGATTGGGGCTGGGCAACCTCAATACACCCGTCTAGCTATAACTGAGTCACCTACTGGAGTAGAACTGAGAAGGGTTCTAACAAGACATCGGGACTAACGTCGAAGCTACTGGCCACATAAGGTGTCACAAAAGACAAGGTAGCCCCCAGATCTATCAAAGCATAAAAATCAATATGGAGAACTCACAACATACCAGTGACCACATCCGGGGAGACCTCCTGTGCCTGACAGGAAGCTAAAGCATAGAATCTATTCTGGCGCTGACCGCCAGCTGTATTAGTAGATGCCCCCTGATGTGCTGTGCGTGCGAGAGGGGCTACTGAACTAGAAGATGGGCCCCGGCCACCAACCAGATCCTGCCTCGCAGCTGGACAATCTCTAAACATGTGTTTGAGCTGCCCACACTCAAAACAGGCACCTGAACCTGCCAAACACTAGCCTGCATGCCCCCGACCACATCTGCGACAAGCTGGGATGCTAGAATCTATGGGTCTTCTACTCTGACTCCTCGAGCCTAATGCTCGGCCTCTCTAATCATGTATAGGCCAGGATGGCACAATCAATGCCAAAAATATCGGGGCTGATGATATCTAGTGAGTCTGCTGTCAGTGCCTACCACCGGACCGCTATTGAGAGAATCTATGGTCCTTGGTCCTAACCCTCTAGGCCTCTCTCTCTCTCGAGAATGTGCTGCCTCCATCTGTTGGCCGTACAACACTATGTGAGGGAAATCCATATCCTAGTGTAGCATAGCAATCCGGCACTCCTTGTCCAAATACCCTGCTATACCATGCACAAACCTGCTCACCCGCGTCCTATGGTAAGCAACTAACTCCAGGGCATATTTTGATAGGCAAGTTAACTCAAGGGAATACTCATGCACTATCATTCTTCCCTGCTTCAGGTTTACAAACTTAGCTGCCTTCAGCTCCCTCATCTCCCGAGGGAAGAACCGATCCAGGAATGCAACCTGAAACTCCTCCCACGTGATCGGACCTACTCTTGTGACCCTGCTATCCTTCCATTGGCGACACCAGATACGCGCAACCCCCTTAAACTAGTAAGAGGTCAACTCCGTGCACTCAACACTACTTACCCCCATGACTAGGTTGATCTTGACAATCTCATTAATGAAATCATGAGGGTCCTCATCTACCTTGGACCCCAAGAACTCCGGCGGGTTCATCCTCAAGAAGTCTCTAACTCTAGCCGCCGCTGCATTTCAATTTTGCAGAACATGTGCAACGGCCTGCTGATTGACCTCAGTGGTCAAGGCTTGAACAAGCATCTAAATAGCGGCCCGGAACTCAGCATGAGAGGCTAGCTCCGGTGCCTGAGGCTCCTGAACTGGTGGTACCCGGATCTGAGGTCTATCTTTGAAAAGCACTTGGCACCCTGAAGCTGGTCAAACAAGTCATCAATTTTGGGTAGGCGGTACCTGTTCTTGATGGTGACCCTGTTTAATTGCTGATAACCAATACACATACGAAGAGAGCCATCTTTCTTTCGGACAAAGAGAACTGGTGCACCCTATGGAGACTTGCTAGATTTTATGAAAACCTTTTCTAGAAGGTCCTTCAACTAATCTTCAACTCCTTTAGCTTGGCTGGAGCCATTCTATAAGGAGGAATAGATATAGGTTGTGTGTCGGGTAGGAGGTCCATACCAAAATCAATTTCCCTCTTAGGAGGAATACCTGGTAGATCATCTGGGAACACTTCTGGATACTCACATACCACTGGAACTGACTAGATAGTCGGGGTCTCGAAAATAGCATCCTTAACCCTAACTTTAAATTCTAAGGCTGGCTCACCCGAAAATCTAAACTCTACCGCATGGGTTATATAATTCACGGAGGCATAACATGAAAAAAGCCAATCCATGTCGAGGATAACATCAAATTTGGTCATGGATAACTCTATTAAATCTGCTGAGGTGACTTTCTGCAGGATTGTGATCAAGTAACTCCTATGCACCCATCTAGCTACAACTAAATCACCCCCCGGGGTAGTAACTGACAAGGGTTCTAACAAGATCTCGGTACTAACTCTGAAACTATTGGCCATGTATGGTGTCACTAAAGGAAAGGTAGCCCCTAGATCTAGCAAAGCGTAAACATCAAGGTGAAAAACTCGTAACATACCAGTAACAACGTCGAGGGAAGTCTCCTGCTCCTGACGGGGTGCAAGGGCATAAAATCTGTTCTGACACTGACCGCCAGCTGAACTAGTCGAAGCGCCATTCTGGGAGGGACGTGCTGTTGTAGTTGCTGAACTAGGGGCTGGCATACGAGCTACACCACCCTATGATCTTGCTGAAGGGCAATCCCTAAGCCTATGTCCGGGTTTGCCACACTCGAAACAAGCGTCTGAGCCAACTAAAAACCTCTCAGGGTGATTCTTGCCACACTTTACATAGGCTGGAAAGGTGCGCTCTATATGCATGCTACCCTAGCCCCTCGAAATGGAGGTTCTTCTCCTATGTTGACCTCGTGGTCTAGATGGTGCACTATCTGATGATGGTGCTGGAGCAAATGAGCTATGATGAGAATGCTGGCAATTTATCGCGCCCTAGATCTACGCTGAGAAGTCCCGTAATTATCTGTCCTAGCCCTCTAGCCTCTCCCTACCTTCGATACAATGCCTCCATCAGCTGGGCATGTAAAACCATGCACGGAAAATCCATGTCCTGGTACAACATGGCAATCCTACAATCCTTATGTAGGTAGTTCACCACTTTATGTACAAATCAGCTCACCCGAGCACTCTTGTCTACCACAAACTCTGGCGCATACTTTGATAAGCGAGTGAACTCCAGAGCATACTCCTGAACTGACATGTCACCCTTCTTCATATTTACAAACTCGGCCGCCTTCAGTTCCCTCATTTCACGAGGGAAGAACCGATCTAGAAAGGTGGCATGAAACTCTTCCTAACCGATAAACTCTGCTCCCACTGCCCTATTATCCTTTAATTGTTTGAACCAGATATATGCAACTTTCAGCTAATAATAGGACAATTCAATGCACTCCTTATTTTCCACCCCCATGACCTGGCTGATCTTCAGAATCTAATCTATGAACTCATGCGGGTCCTCATATGCTTTTGACCCAAGGAACTCTGGTGGGTTCATCCTCAGAAAATCCCTGACCCAAGCTGCCACCGCATTCCTGTTTTAAGGGAGATGCGCCACCGCCTATTGATTGACCTGGGCGGTCAAGGCCTATACTAGCATCTGTATGGCTGCCTTGAATTCAATATGGGCAGTCGGCTCTGGTGCATGCTCCTCATGGGCTGGTGAGGCCTGATGGTGCCCCTATCCGTTTCCATTCTCGTGGTTGTTTTTGTTTCTCCTTCCATTTACTCAACGTGGAGGCATGATTCTACAAATGTATATCTCATGAGTTATAAGGATAGATAGACATTTCATTGCACGACATAAGATCATGAAAGAAGGGAATATTTCGTAAACATTTCGTAGCCTCTTCGTCATAAGTGTGGCGCGCTTCACACCCATGAATAAAACTCTACTTAATGTGGCTTTCAGACACCCTAGGACGCTCCAAACCCCTGGTTCTAATACCAAATTTTTTCACTACCCGAACATAGGCTTAGATCGAGACATGGTACAAGGAACCCCAATGGACTCCGAGTTGACCCATGGCATGAACATTCAACTAACTCAATCAACAAAAGTGGAAGATTCAACATACATAATATAGCGGAAGTCTAAACATAGCATAAGATTTGAAATGCATCACATGCATTTTAAGCTAAAATAAGAACTATGTCCGAGAAAGCATCTATCACAGAAAAATTGATGGGACAAGACCACAACTAGCTTTCTAAACTGAAACTGAAATACACCAATATAACTGAAATGAGGAGTGGCCCTCGACATATGAGGAGTCACCAACAGAGATTGATGCTACTCCGGAAGCTGACTAGGGTCAAGGATGGATCTGAGTACCGGAGCCTGTATCATGAAATGGTACAGCATAGAGTATGCGGTCAGTACATGGAACGTACCGAGGATGCAAGTTAAGCAAAATATAGATGTTTAAAATGCATAAAAGTGCATAAGAGTGGGACAACATGATTATAACATAAATATCATAATGAAACATAAGGCTTAAGGTTTCAAAACATTCGTAAATCATTCATAATCATACCCAGGTGAGAAAAGATTGATTAAACGTGACTTGAGACATAGTATATAATCATAATCATACATAAATCATGAGGACAATTGGAGATTCTTATAAATGACATACCCCATATGAGCACACATGGAGCTTGACTTGTAAATCCCTAGTCGAGAGGGTGTTCGTACCTTTCTAAGGGTAGAGCTATGAAAGGAGTGATATCACTCGTGAAAGACCCATTTGAGGCAAAATGGGACACTCTCAAGGGAGGTCCCATCATGATCTACGGTGGTACATAGTTTTGAGATTTGGGGAAAAATCTGGGCCCATAACCTACTTGGTGTTAAATACTACTCCCAAAATATATATAATGCTCACAGAATAATATACATAAAATTCATGGGATAGTTAAATCATGATAATCAGAAGCATGCTTGTAATTATGTGAGCTAGCCATGAAGATAAGGCTCGTGATCGACTATAATCATAAATCATAAATCATGAGGTTCATGCATACTTGAAAAATATATGTATATTATGTAACCATAAATTCATGATGATCATTTGAGTAAATCCATATCATAAATCATAAATCATGATGGGTTAAAGAACATCAAAATCAAGGTAAAATCATCACTCGATTAATCATAGAACATGCATGATTAGGCATAATTTTATCAAAATTTAAATCAATAAATATATAATCGAATCAGTTGTAAAATCTATCGATGTTTCATAAAATATGTATTTAGTCATGAGAGATATTAACCCATAGATAGATCATTCGAATTTCATAAGAATTTGGAGTAAAACCCCATAAGATATTCAAATAAAATTTCATGAATTAGAGAGAGATTGGGTATGGGTGTGAAAAAATTCACCCATTCATAACCCTACATACCTGAGAGACTTGGATTCTATCACTTCCTTACTCGCCCAAGAGGAATTGAGAACAATTGATGAAGAACCTTGGGATTTTTATGCTTGATCACCCTCTACACTCTCGAACTTTGCATGCATGAGTTTTGAATAGACTAGAATGACTTAACCTATCTTAATACACCCTGAAATTAGCTTAAAACGACGTAGTATAGGACCCTAGAGATTAGGAATGATAATAATACCCTTAATAAATTCACAGTTAAAAATTGATTATCAGTCCTAACGAATGACTAGATGAGTCGTCGTCCTAAGGGACGAGCCATGGCCTACTGTCGTTGTGTGTACAGTCCATTTTCCACCACGGGTCCCCACAAGGGCCTAAAGAATCGTGGTTGGTGAACACGACTCATGGTCACCTCTCATGATCTCCATTGTCCACAAATAATTATCCCCTGACCAATCTTGACCACCACCATCCCAATGAATCGTGGGGTATAACCACGACTCGTGGTCATGCCCGTGGTGACTTCAAAACACAAATTTCAGAACTTAAACCAGCTCCTCACCACGAGTCACCTAATGACTCGCGGTCACCCCCACAGGTTATAGAACGACTCATTTTGTGACCTGGTGTAGATTTTCCATTTTTGTTCGTTTCAATTCTCGGGTCTGATCTTAGGGCATTACATCTGCCCTCCAACACATTACTTTAATATCAGCAATTTTTATCTCAGAACAATGTTGGTGTGCCGCTCCTACCATCTCACCACAATTTAGTCAAATGTTCAGCAATTTCAGCTCTGGGATGAACCTTGTGAAACACCCTCACCATCTCTCCAAAGACTGCCATTTTTTCTACACTTTTAGCATGTCTGGCGTGCCACTCTCTCTATCTCGTCGAAGTGTTAATGAAATTCTTGCACTTTTGGACTCTTCTGGCATGAGGCCTCCTCCATCTTACTGGAATTTTTGTGACTTTCTCTATGTCTGGGAAACTTTGGGGATCCATCCCACCATCTCTCTAAGGTGTTGAAATGATCATCTTCTGAAGTCAAGTAGGGTGCCAGCCACAGCGCCAGAATTAATGAAATTTTGTCAAGGAGCTAAGGACCTAGTGCGAGGAGCACACCATTACCCCCAGACCTTCTTCTCAGCTTCTCAATTCTTCAACCTTGGTTCATTTTGGGTCCTTTTCTTTCCTTTCCTACTCAAAACACCTCAAAAAAATTTCTCAGCATAAAAAACATACAAACATATGAATTCATGCATTTAATAAGGATTATGAACTCAAGAAAAAGGTATAAGATAGCAAAAACATGGCAAATGAGTATAAGAATATACCCAACATCATCACCCCATTCTTAAACCATTATTCATCCTTGAACATTCCTTTACTCCACACATAAACCCATTTTTTATCATCACACTTGGTACCTCTAATAATTTACACTCAACCAACCAGCATAGAGCATAGATCAAGTGGTTCATCAACATACAACACTTCTCATCAACAACATGTACAAGTTTTACAATCAAGACTACACAACCTCGATAACTGACTCATCTTTTCAAAAAAAAAAGGGCCAACATGATAAAGTATGAAATATGCAAAAAATATTACACCGACTTAGAAATCTTATGCCCCTCACTTTTAGCAATGTTCCTCTCTCGAATTACCAAAGCAAACACATGGGACATAAAGCAAAGTACTCTCACGCTCACAAATGAAGTGATGCACAAATGTCACATACCAAAAGCTTGCCCTTCATGTACGTTTAGACTACTTGATTGTTTCAAGAGACTCATATCACAAGGTCTTTTTTTGGTTTTAATGTCAGCTAAGGGATGGGTATGATATTTCTTTTATAGTGACTATATCCCTAAGCACTTTTAAGACATTTTTAACTTTTCAAGTCCACCACCTTTTTCTTGCTTGGTCACCCTTCTCTAACTCACTCTTTTTTTTGTCATGCCCTTTTTTCAGTACATAACTGCTAGTCTCTGCTTATAGAATCAATAAGAATGTTGCAATTAAAGCTCCTATCATTCATTTCCTAGCAGCAAGTAGACAACACAATTATGTGGGCACCCCTTTTCCTATTTTTCTTCTCGTACCACAATTTCTCATTTTCCCTTAACATTATAATTCGGTGGACCTTTACTTTTAGGTCTCAAGGTGCCTATGACTACTTTGGATCAACAAGTCTGAGGTCTCACAAAGAAAGGGATTAAGCTACTTTCGTGGATAAGAAAAAATAAGGCTTTATGACTCAAAAGGGGTTAAATAGGGAGAATGTATAGGAGGGTAAAAGAAACATGGGAAAAACTTGTCTTTATCAAAGAAATGCCTTGATCATATCCTCACTTCCTAACAATTAGTTATTCTACATACACCAAGGAAACTTCTAAATGTTACAATATATACACACAAGACAATTCAACTCACCTCACATGGCAATCAAGAATTTGGTCAGCTTCTTACAACTACACATCCACACAATATTATTGAATGGAATTGTTCATTATTAAGACCTTAGAATCATTTCAAGTCAAATTAAAGAACTATGTGTGTCTCTCATGGATTCCTCACATATGCATTCAAGATGACCACTTTGCTAACTTTAGCATAGCAGCTAAGTAGAATATCATAAGCACACAAGCGAATGATCTACGACTCAATCCTAAAGAAATTAAAAAGATGACTAAATTCCCTTAAGACGATCATCATCTATCTATCATAAGGAACAGTCACTACTCTACAACTACAACTCCTTAAAAAAATAAAAATTTGCCCGGTTCAAAGGACTTCCCTTCATAAAAGAATCGAGGCCATAAGAAAAATTGAAGGTTGGGTGAGATATGCCAATTTTGAAAATTTTTAATACAAGGCTCAATAACATACTCACTCTTGACAAATAACATCACAAACTAAAAAGAAAAGAATTAAATTCAAAACTAGAGATCAAATAAAGTGTCCAACATCCCACGACATCACAAGTCATAAGCATACTAGCTATTACAGACTAAGACCTAATATATGATAAACCTACTACTACAGGAATAAAACAATGCTACAACCTACAAAGATAGCAATTAAAGAACAAACAGGAATCTTTCCTCCACCTCACACTTAAATAGTGCACTATCCCCAGTGCATACAATCATATCAAAAGGTAGGGAAAGAAAAGAACTTCCTGTCACGATCCGACCTATACCTTGGACGTAACACGGTACTTGAAGTCACAAGTGACCCCAAGTCAACTATTGGTCTATCATACACTAGTATTCTGAGTAAACATGCACAGTGGAGATTTGAAATAATTGGTACACCCCATAAGCTCTTGACACTTGGTTGGCCTATTCGCATGTTCATTAAGAGTTTTAGAATGCCATACGTGCGAGAAAATGGCCGGGGGAGAGACCAGACAAGCGCCAAGTCGGAGGTCGCAAGAAAAATGCGACTTATAAATCGCATTCGACAAATGCGACATACAAAACGCATTTGGAAAATGCGACTTAAAGGGGGTTCAGGTCCAAGTATATAAAGCCTTTCACTTTGTTTTTAAATCATTTCATCTAATAATTTCTAGCAAACATGAAAAGAAACAAAGGAAAACAAAGGGTTTGATTAAATATTCATTTGATTACGCAGTCAAACGCAGTCCAAACTCAAATTAACTTCAGGTAGCGAAGTATAAAGCTGTCGGGAGCATTCCTGCAGAGTTAGTTTCGCGAAATTTGGTCGGCGAATCATCGTCACACCGAGCTAAGGTAAGTGGAATTGCTCCAAACTAGTGATAATATACTCCTAGCATTAAAGTGAGTATTTCTCCCTTCTAGACACCCGAGAAATAGCAAGTTTTTGGCCGTTCTTCGATAAGTCGAAGAATAGGTGTTCGCATGATTTGTGGGTATATAAAACGACACGCAAGTGCACCTGGTCGAACAAGTAGAAAAGTGGCTTTAGTAAGCCAAGTATCGATCCCACAGAGACTTGGATGAAGTGCAATTTGCTCAAGTGTACTAAATTTCGATTCTAAAAATGCAGACAACAGTGTAACCAACAGTTTGATATTTTGTTTTATAATTTTTATACTAAAGCTAAAACAATTATCTACTTTGAGTCTGAACTATGAATGAGAGCATGCTGAGGTTAAACGAACATGTAATGAAATTAATTATCATTATAATTTGGTTAATCTTTTCCTCCAAGTTCTAGCCAAGAACAATTGCCAAGAGATTAAAACTCTCGTATTTAACCTCACTTAAGAATCATGAACCATCCACCTACATTTCTGTGATTAAATGCAATTCATGTTCTAGCCATACAAACCCAGTTCCTAATTTGACTAATACAACTTTCAGGTATATTTCTATCCTGAAAGCAAATCAAGACTCAATTTTCCCAAGCCAAGTAAAGAACATATCCTATTAATTCACAACTTTCCAATTTCTTGCTCTCTCGAGTGAAACCGGACTTTTTAGATGTACATTAATGTAGGCACACATTAATGCAGTAAGAACAAGAATTAATAGAACAACATGGAAGAAAATATTAAAAACCAAAGAATCAATGATCACATTTCATCACAATTGTTCGTAACCTCAGCAAGAAGAGGAATTAACCACTCATTTTTGGATTAAACATCTTTAAATGAGTGTTAATCATACAAGAAATTGAATTAAAGAAGAAAGAAAGAGAGAAAAAACCCTGATATTTTCGTCCCTCAACTGCCTGTAACCCACGTCCTTGCTCCACCAAGTCAGAATATTGAAAAATGAACCTAAGTGTTCTATTTATACTGCTGGGAATTTTTCCCGAAATAACGAGCAACGTGTCACGGAGTGCATCGTGGAGCACTGCCTCCGTGACACACTACGGACGCGGACCCTCACTGGAACTGGGGGTCCAGGAATTAAAGCTCAACGTGGCACGTCGTGCAACGCGGAGCCAAGCCACCGTGCCACGGACCAGACGCGGACCCTCTCTGGAATTTGGGAGTAATTTCCCTATCCAGGCAGAAGGCCTCCGCGATGGCAACGTGACACGGCTCCATCGCGGAGCCCCTTTAATTCATACTGTCCAATGCCTTGTTCCTTGCTTGCATCCAAGTCCAACCCTGATATCCTTCAACATGCATTTTAGCTTCCCGAAATTACATTTTACCTGCAAAACAATGCTAATCATGTTGGTTAGTATAAATTCACATTTTATTACCAATTACATGAGAATGTATACACATTGGTAGATAAACAAGGCGAAAATGGTACTTTTGAGTATCACTTGGGCATATAAATTTGCCCAAGATCACTTACCCCACACTTAAATCCTTGTTCGTCCTCGAACAACAATCCTACACTTTATGCAATTTACATCCCAACCTCGCTACTTTGGTTCGACAATTTAGGCTACGGTCATACCGATTATTCAATATAGCAAATCATCAAGAAAACATTCATGGTCTTATCAATGCAATGACCTTCAATACATTAAGACCTCCTAGACTTTAAGAATCGACTCTCGATATTGGAAAACTCATGTAAATCAGCTGATCAAGATATCCAACACGAAAATTAATCTCTCATCAAGCATGTGCCCTCACAACACAAGAGAATCTTCCCCTTTTGCTCATATGACTCACAAACAGTCAAGCAGGGGCATATAAACACAATTTCGCTCTCTCTCCCAAAAGAATTCACATGCATCACGTCATGACCCATAAGCTTGCCCTTAGTGTATTACTCCACTAATATAAAGAAGTGCGATGTAAGATCACGTAGGACTTTAACGGGTTGTAATGGAAGCTAAGGAACTAGTAAATATTGGATTAGCCAATAATAGCCACTAGCATCCTTAAGCGCCTTTTCAACACATCCCATTAACTCCTGGACATTGTTTCTTTTTTTTTTCCCATCATCCCATTCTTGATTCTTTTCTTTAGTATGACCCATCGTATTAAGCACACTTGACACAACAACAAAGATTATTCATGCACCTTCATTATCGTTTATTTATAGCAAGTGCACCTTCAACCTTTTCTTGTTTTTTTCCTCACTCTGCTTTCCTTTTTCTTTTCACCATTCTCTCTCTTTGACACTTCGGGAAAATGATTTTCTCTTCTTAAGCGCTTAAGAGTTTTGTATAGACTTTACGGGTAATGAAAAGAAGGAATTAAGCTCGGTTTACACTTTATGAGAAAAGAAAAAAATAATAGGCTAAAGGCTCAACGGGCTGACTAGGGTATACAATCAAGGAGTGTACGACAAGGAAAAATAGAAACTCTCGGTTAAAACAAAGAAATGCCTACATCCTTTCCTACAATGCACCTCCTTTATTTCGTTTTGTACACACACCAGGCAAGTTCTAGACACTTCACAATAGCATGGAATAACAACACCTCACTTCACACTTTTTGCACATGCTCAATTCAAGATGTATTCATAGACTCTTCAATCAGCTAATTACAGGAATTCAAAAATTAAGCCTCAATCACACTGAATCGAACTCTATGGCCTAGGTATCTCAACATATTTACAAAGTTGCATGCTTTCATATGAATCACCTTTGCATTTTAAATATCATGTACAACACGCAACCAGAATTTCACAACCATAGAGTAACCACAGGTTTCGGGATGCAACCCACCAAAGAAAAAAACTGAAAAATAATTGAAAAAAAATCTACTCCTAACGACTACTTTTACCTTAAGACGGTCGTCATCCATCCATCATAGGGAACGATCACTACTATGACTTCAGTTCAATGGGACCATTCTCGGTAAAAGAACCGAAAACAAACGCCAAGAAACCCAAGAATTAAAAAAATGTTGAAAATATCGATCATTTCGATAGAAAAAATATGTACAAAATATTAAAAAAAAATTAAAAAAAATTTATCGATCATTTCGATAACAAAAATACGTACAGAATCAGAATCAGCTAGCAACATTCAGCAACACACATCAATTTCACATAAATTTACAAACAGAACAACAACTTAAAAATTCACAACTCACAGGGACAAACAAATTTTCACATACACGACAACAGAATAGAGCATACATACAAAACAGCCCAGCCCAGCACCTAACTACTCCCACCCCACACTTAGCTCAAACACTGTCCCCAGTGTTCACAAAAATTAAAATAGCACTAAATTGGGTGGTGGAAGTCTCTAATCAGTCAAAGTATTCCACTTCTTCGTCGGGTGCTGCTGCTTCATCTCCCATGTCTGAGTCGCCTCCGTCGTAATCATCGGACTCCACATCGGAGTCCTCCCGATGTGTCTCCTCGTCTGTGGGGACATCATCATCTGTGAGCTCTACAAATGCTGGCCCCACTCGACATAGAGCCCTGGCGTTTTCGCCGAAAGGGTAGTCTAGCTCGAGCTTCCATAGCTCCTCCTTTGTCGCCGGCCTCCCACCTATCCTCAGCTGGAGCATCTGCATCCCATACATCCGAGCCATATACTGGTCGTCACGAGCATGTCGCTCGCCAAGTGTAAGCACTGGCCCGTGGGTGGTGTCGGGAGCCTTAGTTTTAGTAACACCTAAGGCCCGCCCCTCCATCTGCGGGATATAATCAAGGGCCTCCTCCTCAACATCTAGGCCCCTAAGGAAGGTGGTGAGTAGTCCACCAAAGCCATACCTGTGCCCCTGGTGCAACCGAGCTCTCTTTATGGCGGAGATAATTACCGCCCCCACTTTGATCTCCAGCCCTTTCATCAGGGCGTACACCGGGCATACACGATCTCGGGTTACATCTGTCATATGTACCCCCGGGATTAGGCATGAGCAGACTATCTTCAGCCAGATTCGGGCTTCCCTGTTCATTTGTGAATATGGCAAAGTCTGGTGGTAACCCCTCTCTTTGTGTCTGCTCCATCTAGCTGTCGATCGGGTCCCACACAATGTGCGTCTGATGTCCGCATACGGTGGGGTAATGTTCAGCTGTCGGAGCACGTGGGCATCTGTGTCCCGCGCTCCTATGATGGCATTGAGGTGGTGGGGCTCCAAGGTGACTATTTGCCCTCTGATCTTGATCGTGTGACTTCTGATCGTTGGGTTCCTATTGGCATAAAATTCCCGAACCAAGTGCAAATTGCATTCCTTGGGCTCTTCAAATATGAAATTGAGCCCAGCTGCCTCGATCCGGTGGACCATCCTAGGGAACTCCTGTGCCAATGGTTCCCGTGCTATATGCTCCTCGGGGAAATATTTGTTTTCTTTGTGCTTTGCGTACCACTTTTTCCCCTCATCAGTCATCCATCTCGTTCTGTATTGGCGGCGTTGGCCACGTGGAACTGCTGGTGCAGCTGGGACTGCTGTGCCCAGTCTGATTCGCTTCCTTCCGGAGCCCGAAGTTGATGCGCCTTTCCCTTTCTCTTGCCTGCTTGCCATTTCACCTGGCAACCCAAGTAAACAAGATCAATGTTAAGCTAACAGATATTAACTTCGGCTAAGTTCGTGTTACGCTAGGTTACCCCACACTTAGTCCTTAGCTACAGTTACAACAATACGGCAAGATTATCTTTATTTACACACAATAAACAACTATACAATCATGCTTAGTGCGTTCGAAAAATTCGACGGTATATCTTCTGCGTACTACTCAGACTTCGTACAGCTAATCACAATCACTACCATCGCTAACATTTTACCCATCACACTTAGCAAAGAAAAACAAAGAAACAAAAACAACGACAAAAATTTATCTACACGAACCTATACAACCAACCAAATTCTTCCAAATTTCAACATTCCCTTCACCCGAGAATCCGACGTTCTATTAACATCCTAACAATTTGTACATCGACTCATCTCATTCAACACATACATCCCGGCATGAAATTCAAAAGTTCACTACATTTTCAATTTCAAATTCAACATACAAGCCCTAGAATTGATATTATCAAGCAAATTCGATTAATTTATGCAATCGACAAGTTCAAGCAATCATAACGACATTCCGAACATTCGTCAACTATAATTTAAAATTGAATTCATGATTAATTTCTAATTAGGGCAATTTAGCTTACCTCACATGCTCAATATTGAAGAAAATCGACAAGAATTTGAGAGAAAATCGAAAAACATACCTTGACTTTGAAGAATTGAAGAAAACTTGTTGAATTTCTTGCCTTACTCCGTGTCACGTTGATGGGGGATGGGTTTTGGGGGGTTTTGTCGCGGAGAGATTAATAAATGAGGGAAAAGGGAGGGTTTTCGGGGTTAAAAAGTAAGGAAATCACGCGGGTCACCCGGCGACCCGGTGTGACCCGTCGCGATATACAAGGCAACGTGTCACGGAGTGCATCGCGGTGCACTGCCTCCGTGACATGGAGCCATCGCGAGACTGTTCTGAAAATTTTTAAAATTTCTGGATTATACCTCAACGTGTCATGGAGGTAACGCGGAGGTCCACCTCCGTGACACGGAGCTGTCGCCTCAGCTCACTGGTTGCCACTTTTTATTAATTTTTCATACCTCAACTTTTTCTTCGCGATTCCGTGCATATTTTTCTCTGTTTGACCTGAAATTCATTTCACTATACAAAATTGGTTAGAATTATAGGTTTCACTCTAAATACAAATAAAACAAAAACTAAAACGAAAATTTTTTGTAGTCAATCAAGAAAAAGAAAAAGAGAAAGAAAAGAAAAATCTATTTACACTTTACAAAAAGAAAGAAAAATTTTTCACAGGTTGCCTCCCGTGCAGCGCCTGGTTTACCGTCGCGGCTCGACGTCGTTAAGCTCAATTGTTTTCTAGGGTGATGGACGATTTCTCTCGATCACCATCCTCCCCCCAGTAGTGCTTACACCTATCCGGTGGTTTTCCCATTAACTCCCGTGAATCCTTAATCTGCTTATCATCGCCTTGATCAATCACATTGATCACCGAGAGTTCTTCATGCACCATCGGGAGCTTGGGTGCCTTGTACACATCGAACACCTCCACCTTGTCATGTGCTCGCATTGTTAGCTGCCCCGCAGCTACGTCAATTAGTGCTTTCCCGGTTTCCAAGAAAGGACGTCCCAAAATAAATGGGACTTCCGCGTCTGGTTCAAAATCCAGCACGACAAAATCTACCGGGAAAATTAGGGAGCCAACTTGCACCAGAACGTCCTCTACAATGCCATTAGGTCTGGCTAAGGATCGATCCGCCAACTGCATGATTACCATTGTGGGTCTAGGACTCCCTAGACCCAACTTTCTGAATACCGACGAAGGCATCAAATTTATGCTCGCTCCCAAATCACACAATCCACGAGCTCGGATGCTCTGCCCAATAGTAATCTAGAGAGTAAAGCTCCCAGGATCTCTGAGCTTTGTGGGCAGTCTATTTTGAATCCGAGAAGTGCACTCCTCCGTTAGAGCCACCGTAGCATACTCAGTCAACCGACTTTTGTTTGCCATGATGTCCTTTATATACCTAGCATATTTCGGCACTCCCTGCAAGACATCAACAAGAGGTAAGTTAATATGTACCTGTTTCAGCACCTCCATGAATTTCTTGGAACACGCCTCCTCCTTGTGTTTCTTTAGTCGTTGAGGGAATGGGGATGGAGGTCTTTCTGATTCAGCTTCCTTAGTCTTCCCCCTTTCGGTACTGTGCTCCCTCTCAATTTCTGCTGCTCCCGACTGTTGAGGTGGTCTTTCTGGTTCCACCTCTTTCAGCTGCAAACCACTCCTTGTGGTCACTGCATTTACCTACTTGGGATTGGGATCCGTGTCGCTCGGCAGTCCTCCTCTAGGCCTTGTGTTTTGGGCACTAGCAAATTGCCCAAATTGATATTCAAGTGCCTTGGTAGCTAACTGGTTGTTTTTCAGTTCGCTTGACAATTTCACATAGTCAGCCTGCAATTGAGCTTTGTTAGCTATCATGGTCTTGAACATCTCCTCAATGCTGGGTGATGGTGGTGGAGGAGGTGCATTGTTGTTTTTGAATTGTGCTTGATAATTCTGCTGCCCTCCTTGGTTCATTTGCACACCCTGACCCGAACTTTGGCCCTGATGGTTGTTGCTACCCCATGAGAAATTAGGGTGATTCCTCCAATTGGAATTGTAGCTACTACCATACTGTTGGTGGTTCCTTTACACATTACCCACAAAGTTTACCGAGTCAGGATTGGCTCCACAACACTAAGCTGAGTGCGCACTGCTTCCACACACTTCGCACCACATCTGCTGTACTGCATTAACTGGGGCTTGAGGCTGGTTCATTGTCATGTTGCCGAAGTGGGTGTTAAGTTGATTTTGCAATGCAGCTATCTGTGCAGTGATAGCTATAAACCCATCCACTTCTAGCACTCCTGCTGCTTTCCTTGTCCCGCCTCTTGATGAATCAGCATTCCATTCTGGATTGCCCTGCGAAATACCGTTCAACAAGGTATACAACTCCTCATAAGTTTTCTCCAGCGCTTGCCCTCCAGTTGCTGAGTCTAGCAATATTTTGGTGTGGGGTTCCAAACCCTCTATAAAAGTGTGCACCAGCACATCATTGGACTGGTGATGATGAGGACAATCCCGCAACATAGATTTGAATCTCTCCCGGGCCTGATATAAATTCTCTCCCTCTCTCTGTTTGAAACTTAGAATCTGACTTCTAAGTCTTGCTGTTTTATCGGAGGGAAAAAACTGTATCAAAAACTTCCGTGCAAGATCATCCCACATAGAAATAGAATTCGGTGGCTCAACTTTCAACCACCTCTTGGCTTCTCCCAATAATGAGAATGGGAACAATGTAAGCCAGACATAATCTGATGACACTCCAGCGGGGATGTAAGTGTCACTTATCTCCAAAAAATTTTGGAGATGCTGCTGTGGATCTTCATGAGGGAGACCGATAAACTGCCCGCTAGTGTGCAACAACTGCACCATATTCTGTTTAAGTTCAAATCTCCCTCCTGGCTCAGGTTTGCGGATACTAGATGTAACATTATTGGCATGTGGGATTGCCACCTCGCGAACCGGCCGAGCTGCTACTTCTTCGGGCACTAACACTGCACGTACTACCGGTGGATTCTGTTGTTGCTCCATGATTTTCTGTCTGAGCAACTGCAGCTTTCTTTGTAAAACTTCTCTCCGTTTACTGTGAAATATTCTTTCTGGCTCTATATACGATTCCACCAGCTCCTTGTCTCTTGCCAGTGTTCAACAGCAATTAAGTCTGCAAAATACAGGCTAAGACCAAGTTGTAAACACTAAGAAAATAAAAATACAGTAAATTAACACTTAAAACATATTCACTAATTGCCAAGTCCCCGACAACGGCGCCAAAAACTTGTTCGCGTGATTTGTGGGTATATAAAACGACACGCAAGTGCACGTGGTCGAAAAAGTAGTAAAGTGGCATTAGCAAGCCAAGTATCGATCCCACAGAGACTTGGATGAAGTGCAATTTGCTCAAGTGTACTATATTTCGATTCTAAAAATGCAGACAACAGTGTAACCAACAGTTTGATATTTTTTTATAATTTTTATACTAAAGCTAAAACGATTATCTACTTTGAGTCTGAACTATGAATGAGAGCATGCTGAGGTTAAACGAACATGTAATGAAATTAATTATCATTATAATTTGGTTAATCTTTTCCTCCAAGTTCTAGCCAAGAACTACTGCCAAGAGATTAAACCTCTCGTATTTAACCTCACTTAAGAATCATGAACCATCCACCTACATTTCTATGATTAAATGCAATTCATGTTCTAGCCATACAAACCCGGTTCCTAATTTGACTAATACAACTTTCAGGTATATTTCTATCCTTAAAGAAAATCAAGACTCAATTTTCCCAAACCAAGTAAAGAACATATCCTATTAATTCACAACTTTCCAATTTCTTGCTCTCTCGAGTGAAATCGGACTTTTTAGATGTACATTAACGTAGGCCACACATTAATGCAGTAAGAACAAGAATTAATAGAACAACATGGAAGAAAAGATGAAAAACCAAAGAATCAATGATCACATTTCATCACAATTGTTCATAACCTCAGCAAGAAGAGGAATTAGCCACTCATTTTTGGATTAAACATCTTTAAATGAGTGTTAATCATACAAGCAATTGAATTAAAGAAGAAAGAAAGAGAGAAAAAACCCTGATATTTTCGTCCCTCAACTGCCTGTAACCCACGTCCTTGCTCCACCAAGTCAGAATATTGAAAAATGAACCTAAGTGTTCTATTTATAGTGCTGGGAATTTTTCCCGGAATAACGAGCAACGTGTCACGGAGTGCATCGTGGAGCACTGCCTCCGTGACATGCTACGGACGCGGACCCTCACTGGAACTGGGGATCCAGGAATTAAAGCTCAACGTGGCACGGCGTGCAACGCGGAGCCAAGCCACCGTGCCACGGACCAGATGCGGACCCTCTCTGGAATTTGGGAGTAATTTCCCTATCTAGGCAGAAGGCCTCCGCGATGGCAGCGTGACACGGCTCCATCGCGGAGCCCCTTTAATTCATACTGTCCAATGCCTAGTTCCTTGCTCGCATCCAAGTCCAACCCCGATATCCTCCAACATGCATTTTAGCTTCCCGAAGTTACATTTTACCTGCAAAACAATGCTAATCATGTTGGTTAGTATAAATTCACATTTTATTACCAATTGCATGAGAATGTATACACATTGGTAGATAAACAAGGGAAAAATGCTACTTTTGAGTATCACTTGGGCATATAAATTTGCCCAAGATCAATAGGCAGTAGGTATAGCCATAATATGGTTTCTTTCCAAAATAATAGTAGAATTAATTCTATTCTTTCGTGAATATGAATACAATTGGGAGAAATAGTTAAATACTAGCCGAGCTACGCCAGTTAATCGGAAAGTCGGTAGTTAAGGTATGTAAAGCCAGTTTCTTTCGGCAAGCTAGTAGTTTTAGTATAGAAAAATAGCAGAAATCGTATATTATGTTCAGTATGAAATTTAGTAAGCATGCTAGAAATATAAAACAGTATAAGTCCCAGCAGAATATTCCAGAAATATTATTACAGATTCAGTATATTTCAGTATCAAATTCAGTACATTTCAATATGAGATTCAGAACAAAGTACCAAAACATAAATATTATTATCAGATACAGTATATATATTACATGTGCCTATTGCTATCTGTGGAGACATGATTGTTCTGTGTTGGGCGCCCTTAGAGCTTCCTTGACCGCCCCAGGGTTAATAGCTGTGTCGACTCGCCCACTAGAGGGTGAGATATGATTCTCTACGGAGTGGTATGCCATCCCCCAGCGGACGAATATGGGATGCAAATTCCCCATAGCAGGCTGATCAGCACTATACTACACACCTTGTCGAGCACTTGCGCCTGGGGTGCAGATTATAGTTTTCAGATTATACATTTCAGATTTCAGATTTCAAATTTCAGAAGTCCTCTGAACTTAGATACAGCTATAGTCAGGGGCCCAGCGAGCCCAAGATGCATACCCAGGGGGCCGGCAGGATGATCATAGTTACTACGTGGATGGTATGACCTGGGTAGGGGTATATAGATTGTGTGCTAGTTACTACGATCTGGGTGATTGTTGACAAATTGACAAAATCAGCTCACTTCCTGCTAGTAAGGGCTACCTTTCCCGCCGAAGATTATGCTGAGTTGTATATCAGAGAAATAGTCAGATTGCACGGTGTTCCAGTGTCCATTATCTCTGACAGAGCGGCGCAGTTTACAACTAAACTCTGGCAATCATTTCAGTGAGGCTTGGGGACACAGGTTAACTTGAGCACAGCTTTTCATCCTCAGACAGATGGGCAGGCAGAACGCACTATTCAAACGCTCGAGGATATGTTGCGAGCATGTGAGTTGGATCTCGGAGGTAGCTGGGATGAACATTTACCACTCATTGAGTTCTCCTATAATAACAGTTACCATTCAGCTATTCAGATGGCGCCTTATGAGGCATTATATGGGCTAAAGTGCAGATCTCCAGTTGGTTGGTTTGAGGTAGGAGAATCAACATTGATTGGGCCAAATATCATTCATCAGTCAGAGGAAAAAGTAAAGCTTATCAGAGACCGTTTACTGACTTCTCAGAGCCACTAGAAATCGTATGCTGACGTGCAACACAGAAACTTGGAATTTAATGTGGGTGATTGGGTGTTTCTGAAAGTTTTACCGATGAAGGGTGTAATGAGATTTGGAAAGAAAGGCAAGCTCAGCCCGAGGTTTGTTGGGCCTTATTAGATTTGCCGAAGAATAGGCCAAGTGGCATATGAGTTAGACTTAGAGTTAGAATCTGTCCACCTAGTTTTCCATGTATCAATGCTGAGAAAGTGCATAGGATATCCCTCCAGAATTGTCCCAGTCCAAGATGTTCAGGTTACAGAGGAGTTGGCCTATAAAGAAGTTCCAGTAGCCATACTAGACCGGCAGATCCGCAGATTAAGAACTAATGATGTTGCTTCTATCAAAGTGTAGTGGCGTAACAAGAACCGAGAGGAATGACTTGGGAAGTAGAAGAAGATATGAAAGCCAGATACCTTCAGTTATTTCAGACTTAGTTAGCCAGAGGTATGTTGATATTGTTGTTTTATGAGTTGCTTTATATTCATGTGTATGAGTGAGATGTTGACTTCAGTTTATTATGTAATGGATGCTATAGTATTATATGGAGTAACTATATTAGATTTTTCTACATTTCAGGATTTTTGAGATAGTCCATCTTACAGGGGAAACTCTGCCGAAATATTTCCAGAAAAGGTAAAGCAAGTTAAAATTTCTGTAAACAGAAATCAACATTCGAGGACGAATGTTCTTAAGGGGGGAAGGATGTTACACCCCGTAAGTTCTTGACACTTAGTTGGCCTATTTGCATGTTGGTTAAGAGTTTTAGAATGCCATACGTGCGAGAAAAAGGCTGGGGAGAGACCGTACAAGTACCAACACAAGGTAAATGCGACATATAAATCGCATTCGACAAATGCGACTTAAAGGGGGTTCAAGTCCAAGTATATAAAGCCTTTCACTTTGTTTTTAAATCATTTCATCTGATAATTTCCAGCAAACACGAACAGAAACAGAGGAAAACGAAGGGTTTGATTAAATAGTCGTTCGATTACGCCATCACACGTCATCAAATGCCGTCAAACGCCGTCCAAACTCAAATTAACTTCGGGTAGCTAAGTATAAAGCTGCCGGGAGCATTCCCGCGGAGTTAGTTTCGCGATATTCGGCCGGCGAATCGTCGTCACGCCGAGCTAAGGTAAGTGGAATTTCTCTAAACTAGTGTTAATATACTCCCAACATTAAAGTGAGTATTTCTCCCTTCTATACCCCCGAGAAATAGTGAGTTTTCGGCCGTTCTTCGATAAGTCAAAGAATAGGCAGTAGGTATAGCCATAATATGGTTTTTTTAAAAAATAATAGTAGAATTAATTCTATTCTTTCGTGTAATATGAATATAGTTGGGAGAAATAGCTAAATACTAGCTGAGCTACGCTAGTTAATCAGAAAGTCAGCAGTTGAGGTATGTAAAGCCAGTTTCTTTCGACAAGCTAGTAGTTCTAGTATAGAAAAATAGCAGAAGTCGTATATTATGTTCAATATGAAATTTAGTAAGCATGTTAGAAATATAAAACAGTATAAGTCCCAGCAGAATATTCTCGAAATATTATTACAGATTCAGTATATTTCAGTATCAGATTCAGTACATTTCAATATGAGATTCAGAACAGAATGCCAGAACATAAATATTATTATCAGATCCAGTATATATATTACATGTGCCTATTGCTATCTGTGGAGACATGATTGTTCTGTGTTGGGCACCCTTAGAGCTTCCTTAACCGCCCTAGGGTTAATAGCTCTGTCGACTCGCCCGCCAGATGGTGAGGATAGGTTGCTCTATGGAGTGGCATGCTGTCCGCCAGCGGACGAAGACGGGATGCGAATTCCCCATAGCAGGCTGATTGGCACTATACTACATCCCCTGTCGAGCACTTGCACCTGGGGTGCAGATTACAGTTTTCAAATTACAGATTTCAGATTTCAGATTTCAGATTTTAGGAGTCCTCTAGACTCAGATACAGCTATAGTCAGGGGCCCAGCGAGCCCAAGTTGCATACCCAGGGGGCCGACAGGATGCTCATACTTACTAGGTGGATGGTATGACCTGGGTAGGGGTATATAGATTGTGTGCTGGTTGGTACCTTACGGCTTATGGGGGCTGGTAAGGTTTTTGTATGCTATGTTGTGTTAGTTATTAATAGATAGAAAGTAGACCGCCATGTTATCAGGTATGACTCTTACTCTCTCTTACTCTCTTCAGTAAAGTTACGCTCTTTTCAGTTAGTCTCATCCCGTATCCTATTACTTCAGTATCTATAAGTATTATTGTTTGCTTTCAGTTATTTTCAGTTATTGCTTTGCATACTCAGTACCAGTGGTACTGACGCTAGTTTTGGGGCACTGCATTACTTGCCTGCAGGTACTCATAGACGAGGAGCAGATCCCTCGTAGTTCCATTCAGCTCCTATCATCCGGAGCTTGACAGCTAAAGGTTTACTTCCCTTTTTATTTGTACAGTATGGGTAGGCCAGGGCCCTGTCCCCACCATCTTATTATTCTTAGAGGCTTACGGATTGTATATTCCCTGTGGTTAGTTGTACCGGTCATGTGGGGCCGTGTGTATTTTTTTAGTTAGCATGTGATGGTCATGTGGGGCCTTGTTCACTAGTCAGCATGGTGGCCTTGTCGGCCCGCATAGGTTCCCTTATGCTCAGTTGTTCTGGTTAGCTGTTATATTTCTACAGGTGGCTATAGTCCTAGTCAGCCGGAGGTTGTATTTACAGTCGTTATATAGCCCGTTGTTTTCATAAATCCAGAATTACAGCCAGCTTGGCACCGGAAGTGCTTAGGCTCAGTAGTCCAGCAGTCCATGTCCTAGTAGGGCACCAAGTTCCAGTCATGCCTCCTAAGCCGGGGAATGACTATAATACATAATAGCATCTATGAAAAATTAAATACCGAACATAGAGATTCTTTTTAAATATCTAAAATTCTGGAATCAAGTCCACTTTGAAATCCATCTAACTAAGGAGTTAGCTGGGACAAGCCCCCAGCTAACTCTAAGTCTAACTAAAAATAATAATGAAAACATGAAATGAATGAAATAATGCCCTCGGAATATGAGGACTCACACTGTTGCTGCTGATAAAGAGATCTGAACGACATCGGCTAATGGCGCTGGGTCTGAGAACCTGCGGCTGTATCATGAAATGATACAGCATAAAAATATGCATCAGTACTTTGAATATACTGAGTAAGTGAGAGATATAAATATTGTGAAAGAACCAGTAACTAAACTGAAGTGACATGAAGTGACCGACTAAAAATACTAAAAACTGATGCAGCTGGAATATAGCCAATACAGTCAATAATGACCCTGGCTGATGGTCATTAATATGCCATAAGTCTGACATACTAAGTCTGAGAAACCACATTGAACTAATATGAATTGAACTGAACTGTCAAAATTGAGAATGAACTGAATTGACCAATGGGAGAGTCTCTAACCAACATATAACAACATCAGCTAGATGTGGAGTCCGATGTATACACCTCACCGGTAGGACCCAATATATCTTTCCAGGGTATAAAGGCATGAACTGGGTGATCACAAAAGTCTGGGGACAATCATCCCAAGTAATACTGTAACCTACGCTGGCAACGTAGTTTTGGGATCCTAGGTGCACTAGAACCCCGGCCCGCTCGGTGCTAAGTTCTACTCCCACTAGAATCCTATACTGAACTACTAAGCTGATAGCTCGAAATTGGGGTCCAAAACTAGTCAGGGACATATAACTGAAAGTACCCTGACAGTCTTATCGGATCAGATTCTGAAACTAGGTTCTAGACCGGTCAGAGCTATTTATCTGGAAATGTCATAACCGTCTAAGAACAATCTATAAACTGAACGGGGGTCCTGGGGCTGGTCAGAGCTATATAACTAAAATTTCATGACTGCTTAATGGACCAATAACTGGATTCTGAGTTTGATTCTGATAACTGGGAGGCACCACTGACACCTAGGGCAGAAAAGTGTTATACCTCGTAAATTCTTGACATTTAGATGGCCTATTCGCATATTGGTTAAGGGTTGTAGAATACCACACACGCTAGAAAAAGGCCCGGGGAAAGACCGGACAAGAGCCACGTTGAACCATCGCAAGAGGAGGCTGGGCAGACCCCCTCCGCGATGGCCAACGTGTCACGGAGGGCTCACCTCCGCGATGGTCAACGTGCCACGGAGGTGAGGTTCAGCCTCAAGTATATAAACCCATCCACTTAGGTTTTTGTTGATAATTATCATAAAATACCAGAGAGTAACCATAAAACAGAGGGTACAAGAGAATTCAATAAAATTTCATTTGTTTACGCTATTAAACACGGTCCAAACTCAAATTAATCTTGGGTAGTGAAGTATTAAGCTGCCGGGAGCATTCCTGCGAAGTTAGTTTCGTGAAATTCGGCCGGAGAATTGTAGTCCTACCGAGCTAAGGTAAGTGGAATTGCTCCAAATTAGTGTCAATATACTCCTATCCCTAAAGTGAGTATTTCTCCCTTCTGCACTTCCGAGAAATAGCGAGTTTTCGGCTGTTTTTCGATAAGTCAAAGTTTGGGCTATATATATATTCAAAGTAGTATTTTCTTCTAGAACATCGATGAATTTAGTTCTAAATGCTATGAATATGAATGCATTTGGAAGAAATAGCTGAATATTGGCCGAGTTACGCCAGTTAGCCGGAAAGCCGACAACTGAGGTATGTAAAGCTAGTTTCTTTGGCAAGTTAGCAATTCTAGCATAGTAAAATAGAATAAAATCCAGAAGGAATTTCCAGAAGCCGAATATTAAGTATGTTGTATTATTATGTCATATATGGAATAGAAGTCGGTAAATCAGTATCAGACAATAAGATCTTATCCCAGACTTAGTTTAACTCAGTATTAGATTCAGTATAATTCAGCAAGAGATTAAGAATAGAATATTAGAACATGGAAAGTATTTTCAGATTTAATATACATGTTATATGTGATTACTATTGTTTGTTGAGACTTCTATGTGATATGTGGGCACCCTTAGAGCTTCCTTGCTGCCCCAAGGTTAATATCTTTGTCGACTCGCCCGCTAGAGAGTGAGGATGCGTCACTGCAAGGAGTGGCATTCCGTTCGCAGTAGGACGAAGATGGGATGTAGCATTCCCCATAGCAGGCTGATCAACATTACAGTATACCTTGTCGAGCGCTTGCGCCCAAGGCACATATTACAGATTACAGATACAGATCTCAGATTACAGTTACAGGAGTCCTCCGGACTCAGATACAGTTATAGTCAGGGGCCTAGAGAGCCCAAGATACATCCCCAGGGGGCCGGCGGGGTGCTCGTAGTTATTAGGTGAGTGGAGTGAATTTATTTGGGATGGTTTGACCCGGGTAGGGGTATATAGATTGTGTTGATTGGCACCTTCCGGCTTATGGGGGCTGATATATGTTCTTGTATGCTATCTATATATATGTGTATGTTACTTATTAAGTTGATAAATAGTAGGACGCCGCATCGACAGGTATGATTCTTGTCTTCTTTCTTGTATAGTTAAGCACAGTACAAACAGCTATTCCAGACAGTTTTAGCTATCCTCTATCATTCCAGTAACTACGAGTTTACTGTTTATCTTCAGTTATGTTCAGTTTTCTTTTCATACTTAGTACAAGTGGTACTGACGCCCATCTGGGGGTGCTGCATTACTTCCTGCAGGTACTCATAGATGAGGAGTCGATCCCTCATAATTCCAGCCAGCACAAAGAGTAATCAACTCCTGTCATCCGGAGCTACACAGCTAGAGGTTTATTTCTTTTCCTTTGTTGTACAGTATGGGTAGGCCGGGGCCCTGTCCCGACCATCTTGTCAATATTCATAGAGGCTTTTAGATTGTGTATTCCCTGTGGTTAGCTGTACCGATCATGTGAGGTTGTGTGTATGTTTTAGCTTGTATATAATGGCCATGTGGGACCTTATTCAGTTGGTAGTGGTGACCTTGTCGGTCACGTAGTAGTTTAGCACTTATTTTCTCGATTCAGAAATAACTAGACAGCATGGTCGCCTTGTCAGCCCGCATAGGTTTCCTATTGATTTAGTTGTTCTTGGTAGTTGTTGTTATTACAGGTGGCTATAGGCCTAGTCGGCCGGAGGCTGTATTTACAACCGTTATATAGCCCGTCATTTTCCTGAATCCAGAGTTAAAGCCAGCCTGGCACCAGAAGTGCTTAGGCTCAGCTAGTCCAGCAGTCCGGGTCTTAGTAGGGCACCAGGTGCCAGTCATGCCTCCCAAGGCGGGGCGTGACAAAAAGACTGAAGTCAAACTGATCAATTGACACTTTCTGGATATTTCTAAGAAGGTTCTATATTCTAACTGAACTAGACTACTAAGCAGCTAATAGAAAACTCACTCATTGTAATAACACGGGAAATTTCATAATATAGCAAAGTTTCAAGAATTAAAGGAATCTCATCTAACAGGGCTAAAAATTATTATCATTAATGGAATGATTTCTCAACACACACACACACACATATATATAATAAGAATCACTAAGAAATTCAGCCTAAACATACTTAAAAAAGAAAAAAAAATTTAATACACAACTGATCATTGCTCGAGAATTTTGGGCTGTAAAATCACTTGGAAAGAACATCAACAATTTACTTAAGATCTGATGAAAATCATATGAATGACAAGTATGGAAAACAACCCAATTGAAACTAATGAAAACCAACATGAAAATCTTTTTCACAATCAAAAATCCCAGGGCTAAACTAATAGGAGAATTATGGGAGGATTTCAGGGGACACAAGGGAAGGACAATTCCCTTGTTGAATTCCCACATACCTGACTAAAATCTGCCGAACAAGAAGCTTGAACTGCTGCTATAGATAAGAAGCCCCAGTATTGCTTGGAGGGTTCTTGAGAGGAGAACGTTCGATCTTTTCTGAAAACTGAGAGTGGGGATTGAGGAATGAACAACTTTTCCCCTCTAAAATGTCTAAAATTAATACAAAAACAACGTAGTTTAAAGCTTGGGAGAGTAGGAAATTACTAAATAGCCCTTAGAACTTCACTTGGAAAAACTATCAGGTGCCCCTAACGGGTCACCTAACTGGTCACCTAACAGGTCATGGTGACTGACCACGACTCGTGATCACTCCCATAAGGTACATTGCCTGGGATCCTCAGTAGGTCACCATGAGGGACCTAATGAGTCGTTGGCACATATGACAACTCATTGCACCCACTCATCAAGTACACTGGTCAACTGAATATGTTCCCAACTCAGTCCTGATCACGAGTGAATTAATGGGTCGTGGTCAGTAACCACGACTCATGAATTCCCCTGTTGGGTACACTTCTTCCCTTTATCAATTATCAAGCCTCCTGCGAGTCGTGAGGTCACTTAACGACTCGTTAGGTGGGTCGTCCTGAAGCTTTTCTGCAGCTTTTCCAGATTTCCTGATTTAAGTCCCGGAATTGGATTTTTAGTTTCTGGGGCATGACAATATCTCCGCCTTGTAAACATTCATCCTTGAATGTTAGAAAACATACAGGAAGCAGAAAAATAGCAATCAAACTTTCCAAATACTGCTCATTTAACTCCAAAATTGCCTGAATGACTACCTCTGTTTCAAAATACATAACTGAACTGAATTTACTTTTCATACATACATCCAAAGTTGTAAAAGAAACTTATACACATGAATTTAATTCGACAACAAGATCAGGTCCTAATGCAAAATTAATATTTCAAGCTACAACAAAGTCGGTAGAGAACAAGTGCGGGTGTTTGGCCATCATATCCGCATCGGCCTCCCATATAGCTTCCTCAACCTACTGATTTCACCATAAGACCTTGACTGAAGCTATTTCCTTATTCCTCAGCTCACGAACCTGATGGTCAAGGATCTGGACTGGTACCTCCTCATATGAGAGACTATCCTTTATTCCCACACTATCTAATGGCACAACTGAGGTTGGATCTCCAATGCACTTCTTCAGAAGTGACACATGGAAAACTGGATGTACGACTGCTAGTTCTGAAGGTAACTCTAGCTCATAGGCCACATTGTCGATATGCCTCGAAATTCTATAAGGTCCCACATACCTTAGACTAAGCTTCCCCTTCTTTCCAAACCTCATCACCCCTTTTATGGGCGGAATTTTCAGGTATACCCAGTCATCAACTACAAACTCCAACTCTCTTCTCTGCACATCGGCATAAGATTTCTAGCGGCTCTGAGATGTTTTCAACCTTTCTTGGATGAGTTGAAATTTTTGCATTGCCTCGTGAACCGAGTCTGGCCCTATTAAGGTAGCTTCACCAACTTCAAACTACCCTATAGGAGATCTACACCTTCTACCATAAAATGCTTCAAATGGGGCCATTAGATACTAGAATGGTAGCTTTGTTTGTACATAAACTAGATAAGAGGCAAGTGGTCATCCCAATTACCCTTAAAATCAATCGTGCATACTCTTAGCATATCTTCTAGGGTCTGAATGGTCTTCTCTGCTTGTCCATCGGTTCTGCGGGTGAAAAGCGATGTTGAGCTTGACCTGAGTGCCTAGTCCCTTCTGAAAGGACATCAAGAAGTGTGAGGTGAATTGTGTTCCCCTATCTGAAATGATAGCCAAAGGCACCCCATGAAGTTTGACTAACTCTCGGATCTAAAGTTTGGCATAGTCCTCAACTGAGTCTGTGGTTTTAACAGGGAAGAAATGAGTTGACTTAGTCATCCAATCTACTACCACCCAGATTGATTCATGCTGTCAGCGAGTCTGAGGTAGACCCGTAATGAAATCCATATTCACTTCTTCCCACTTCCACGTGGGTATACTAATATCTTGGGTCATGCCTCCTAGCCTTTGATGCTCTACCTTGATTTTCAGGCAGTTGGGGCACTTGGCTACGAAATCAGAAATGTCCTTTTTCATGTCGTTCCACCAGTAAATATCTCGCAAGTCCTGGTTCATTTTAGTCACAGCATGGTGAATGAAGTATTTCGAGTTGTGTGCCTCATCCAATATCTTCTGTCTTAACTCACCAACATCCGACACACAAAACCTTCCCTAGTAACGAAGCACCCCATCTCCCCCTTTGGAGAAAGCCTTAACCTCCTTTTTGAGAACTGCTTCTTTAAGTTTAAGTAGGACTGGATCTTCATCTTGTCTGGACTTAACTTCAACTACTAAGGATGAATTCGATCCGCTTTGCATTACCCCACCACCTTTAGCTGAAAGCACCAACTGTACCCCTAACCGAGCTAGTATGTGAACATCCCTTGCTAACACCTTTTTGTCTTCTTCAATATGAATCACACTCCCCATAGACTGTCTACACAGGGCGTCAGCCACCACATTGGCTTTGCCCAGTTGATACAGTACACTCATGTCATAGTCTTTTAGAAACTCCAACCACCTTCTCTAATACAGGTTTAGGTCCTTCTGACTGAACACATACTGAAGGCTCTTGTGATCTTTGAACACATCCACGTGAGCCCCATAAAGGTAATGTCTCCATATTTTCAGTGCGAATACCACCACTGCCAACTTCAAGTCGTGAGTTGGATAATTATTCTCATGAACTTTGAGCTGTCTGGAGGCGTAGGCTATCACTTTTCCCCGCTGCATTAGCATGCAACCGAGTACAACTCTAGAAGCGTCACAATAAACAACCAACCCATCTGATCCTTCTAGCAAGTTTAACACCGGAGCGGTAGTGAGTCGAGTCTTCAACTCCTGAAAACTCTTGTCACACTCATCCGACCACTGAAATTTCACTTTCTTCTGAGTTAGCATAGTTAGAGAAGATGCCACAGAGGAGAAGCCTTCCACAAACCGTCGATAATAACCCACCAAACCCAGGAAACTCCAAATATTATTAGGAGAGGTAGGTCTAGGCCAATCTTTTAAGGCTGCTATCTTGTGAGGATCTACTTGTATTCCTTCACCTAAGACCACATGACCTAAGAAGGTCACGGACTTTAACCAGAATTTGCACTTGCTGAACTTAGCAAACAACTGGCGGTCCCTGAGTGTCTGCAATGCTAACCTTAGGTGATAGGCCTGCTCTTCCTCATTTCTGGAGTACACCAATGTTGTCGACAAATACAATGACGAACATATCCAGGTACTGCTTAAAGACCCTATTCATCAAATCCATGAAGGCTGCTGGGGCAATTTTTCGATTGAAGGACATCACCACAAACTCATAGTGACCATACCGAGTTCTGAATGTTATTTTCGGTATGTTGCACTCTTTGACCCTTAGCTGATGATACCTTGACCTGAGATTGATTTTGGAGAAACAAATGGCTCCCCAAAGTTGGTCAAATAGGTCGGAATTCTGGGTAGGGGATACTTGTTCTTGATTGTGACTTTGTTCAGCTGATGATAATCTATGCACATTCTGAGGGGGAAACAATTAGCACTGGGGCACCCAAGGGAGATATGCTGGGTCTGATAAAACCCTTGTCAAGAAGATCTTTTAGCTGCTCCTTCAACTCCTTAAGCTCAGCTGGAGCCATTATTTAAGGAGGGATGAAGATAGGCTGAGTATCTGGGAGGAGATTTATTCCGAAGTCTATTTCCCGTTCAGGGGGGACTCCGGAAAGATCCTTAGGAAAAATATCTGAGAACTCACTAACTACTGGAACTGAATGGATCATTGGGGTCTCAGAGTTGGAATCCTTGACCCGAACCAGATGATATATACATCCTTTGGAGATGTGTTTCTGGGCCTTAAGGTTGGAAATAAACCTACCCTTAGGCGTTGAACTGCTACCCATCCATTCCAACACTGGCTCGTTGGGAAACTGAAACTTGACAACTCTCGTTCTGCAATCGACTGAGGCATACCAGGAGTGTAACCAATTCATGCTAAGAATAAGATCAAAATCAACCGTGTCTAACTCTACAAGATCAGCTAGAATGGTCCACCCCTCTAATCCGGGTGGGACCGAAAGGTTGGGACGATGGTTGAACTAGGTGCTGGGGTTCTCTACTGCTGTTGCTGCTGCTTCTGGGGTGACTACCACCGCCAGACCTTTGATGGCAGAAATCTGAATGGCCCCTTGCCCTTTTGTTCTTACGCTCCATATCCTTCAGCTCTTTAGCCTCAATCGACTGGGCATAGACAATCAAGATAGAAAGGTCCATGTCCTTAATTAGCATCGCGGTCCTGCACTCCTTGAGGACCAGATTTGACACTTCAATTACAAACATCAGCATGCGAGCCCTTTCCTCGGCTACCATCTCTAGAGCATACTTAGACAACCTAGTAAACTACAAAGCATACTCCTCCACAATTCTGTTGCCCTGTTGCAAGTTCATAAATTCTGCCATCTTAGCCTCCCTCAGCTCCCGAGGGAAAAACCTGTCCAGGAGAGCTGTGTGGAATTCTTCCAACTCCACTGGTCCTACTTCTACTGGTCGTCCTTCCTTCCACTGGTCAGGCTAGTCTTAGGCTACCCTTTTCAGCTGGTAGGCAGCCAAGTCGGCACTCTCTCAGGGACTGTCACCCATTATTCGGGTGATCTTTTTAATCTCGTCTACAAACCCTTGTGGGTCCTCTCCCACCTTTGTTCCATGAAAATATGGAGGGTTCATCCGGGTGAAGTCCCGTACCCTCACAGCTGCGCAGACCTGTTGGTATTCATCGGCACCATTTGTTGGTTCACCTGGTTGGAGATTGTTTGCGCCATCAGTTAAATGGATGACCTGAATTAGGCGGTAGACACCGAATCATCTTGAGGAGCTGTCGGGGCTGGTGGGGCAGGTTTGTTGACATTACCGGCCCTTCTTCCATTACCACATCTGGGAGGCATGGTTCACTAAAACGAAACAGAGCACGAATTAGAAGGGCATTTCTGGAATTGAACTTTAACACATGATACAGAGTATGAACAAAAGAGAGGTTTCCTAACAACATCCCGTAGCCTCCTCGTCATAACTGTGGCCCACTTCACACCCATGAAAAGGACTCTACTCGATGTGGCTTTCAAACTTTTCGAGGATACCCTAAACCTAGTACTCTGATACCAAGTTTGTCATGATCCGAGCCTACACCCTAGACTTAACACGGTACTTGAAGTCATAAGTGACCCCAAGTCAATCTTTGATCTATCATACACTAGTATTCTGAGTAAGCATGCACAACGGAGATTTGAAATAATACATAATAGCATCTATGAAAAATTAAAGACTGAACATAGAGATTCTTTTTAAATATCTAAAAGTCTAAAATCAAGTCCAATATGAAAGCCATCTAACTTAGGAGTTACTGGGACAAGCCCCCAGCTAACTCTAAGTCTAATTGAAAATACTAATGAAAACATGAAATGAATGAAATAACGCCCTCGGAATATTAGGACTCACACTGCTGCTGCTGATAGAGAGATCCGAACAAGATAGGCTTATAGCGCTGCATCTGAGAACCTGCGGCTATATCATTAAACGGTATAGATTAAAAATATGCATCACTATTTTGAATGTACTAAGTAGGTGAGATATATAAATAGTATGAAAGAACTAGTAAATGAAATGAAATGATAGGAAGCGACCAACTGAAAATACTAAAAACTGATACAATTGGAATATAGCCAATACGATCAATAATGACCCAAGCTGATGGTCATTAACATGCCATAAGTCTGACATACTGAGTCTGAGAGACCACACCGAACTGTCAAAATTGAGAATGAACTAAACTGAATAGTGGGAGAGTCTCTAACCAACATATAACCACGTGAGCTAGACGTGGAGTCCAATGTATAGACCCCACCAGCAGGACCCAATATACCTTGCCAGGGCATAAAGGCATGAACTTGGTGATCATAAAAGTTTGTGGCCAATCAAGCCAAGTAATACCGTAACCTACACTGGGAACGTAGTTTTGGGAACCTGGGTGCGCTGGAACCCTAGGCCACTCAGTCCTAAGTTCTACTCACACTAGAATCCTCTACCGAACTACTAAGCTGATAGCTCGAAACTAGGTCCAAGACTAGTCAGGGACATATAACTGAAAGTACCCTGAGAGTCTTATCAGACAAGATTCTGAAACTGCATTCTAGACTTGTCAGAGTTGATTATTTGGAAGCGTCGTAATCGTCTAAGAATAATCTGTAAGCTAAATGGGGTCTTGGGGCTGGTCAGAGCTATATAACTAAAATGTCATGACTGCCTAATGGACCAATATACTGGATTCTGAGTCTGATTCTGATAACTGGGAGGCACCATTGCAACCTTGGGAAAGAAAGACTGAAGTCATACTGATCAGTTGGCACTTTCTGGATTAGTTCTAAGAAGGTTCTGTGCTCTAACTGAACTAGACTACTAAGCAGGTAATAGAGAACTCACTCATTCCAATAACATGGAAAATTTCATAATATAGAAAATTTTAAAGAATTAAAGGAATTGTTGTGCCCCGGCAAGTGTACGGGTCGTACAAGTAATATACTGGCCCTTTTTTAAGAACCGGAATGTCAAACCCACAAGGACTGGACCAATTCAGCTAACTATCAAGTTCAAGTGTGACATTAAATACCGCAAGTGTTGATTATAGAGGTTTTCGATGTTATACACCGTAAGATTTTCGACACCTAGATGGCCTATTCACACGGTGGTTAGGCATATTTGAAAGCCATACGTGCTATAGAAAGGCCCGGAAAAGGATCGGACAGATAACCTGTCGAACCATCGCAGAAGGAGCCGAGGCAGAGCCCCTCCGCGATGGCAACGTTTAACGGAGGTGGAGCCTCCGCGTTGGCTCCATGACACGTTGGCCCTGTCCAGGCTCAAGTATATAAAGCCCCACTTCGGTTTATTACCATTTAAAACATATGAAATTTCCAAAAAACGCAGAGGAACAGAGGAGAACGAAGAGGGTAAATATATTTTCGTCCGATTACGCTGCTAAACGTAGTCCAAACCCAAATTATCCTCAGATACCGAGGTATTTAGCAGCAGAGAGCATTCCTACGGATTTAGTTTCGCGAAATACGGCCGACGAATCATCGAGCTACCGGACTAAGGTAAGTGGAATTGCTCCAAACTAGTGTCTATGTGTTCCTAGCTGTGAAGTGAATACTTCTCCCTTCTGTACTTCTAAAAAATAGCGAGTTTTCAACCGTCTTTCGATAAGCCTAAGTTTAGCCTATAATCATATCGAAAGTGATGTCGTCCATTAGAATAAAGTTGTATTTAGTACTGATTGATATATATATATATATATATGAATGCAGTTGGGAGGAAGAGTTGAAATACTGACCAAGCTACGCCGGTTAGTCGGGAAATCAGAAGTGAAGGTATGTAAAGCTAGTTTCCTCAGCAAGTTAGTAGTCTCGGTATAGTAAAGTAGTTTAAAGGCCAGTAGAATGTTCAGAAGTCGTGTGTTCTGTTTATTACGAATGTTGGGACGATATTGGAAGTATCATGTTATGTATAGCGTGAAACTTGCTAGCACGATATAAATTCTAATACGAGTGTTAGGAACTGTACAACATGCCCAGTATGTGATTTAGTAAAGAATGTTAGGATATTATCGTACTCAGTTGTAACCTAGTAAAGCAATGTAAATACCGGTAAGGTATCTCAAAAGTAGAATGATAGGTTAAAATGAAGTTTAGAAAGCATGTTAGAAATAGTAAATCATGTTACTATAGGAACTCAGTTATACAACATGGTTTCCAGCAGAAAAACTATATCTCGTTCAACATGAGACTCACTAAAGTATGGCAGAAGATTATATTTATATACATATACCATTATCAGTCTCAACATGTATTAAATACATCCATACCACTATCACTACTCAGCATATAGTATGTACAAATACTTTATCATCACTAGCTTCAGTATGTGGTATATGCAGGTAGTATTACTAGTTGAGACCACTGTATTATCTTGGGGTTGGATTACCTAGCATTCATGACCGCCCCAGGGTTGATAGCTGTATCGACTCGTCCGCCATAGGGCGAGGATACGTCGCTCTACGGAGTGGCATGCTGTCCCCCAGGGGACGAAGATGGGATGCCAGTTTCCCCATATTGTGCCTTGGTCGGACCTTATACACCCCCGTCGAGCGGGTACGCCCGGGGTGTTGATTCAGGAGTCCTCCGGACTCACGTACAGTTATAGTCAGGGGTTCAGTGAGCCCAAGTGCATACCCAGGGGATCGGCAGGATGCTTATAGTTATTATAGGAGATGGGATAACCGGGGTAGGGGTATAGATTGCGTGTTGATTGTACCTCCCGGCTTATGGGGGCCGGGTAAGGTTTGTGTGTGCTATGTTATGTTATGTTATGTTATGCCATGTTACACTAGATACTAGTAGATTGACAGTAGAATGATACATCTCCAGGTATGACTCCTATTCCTTCCAGTATAGTTAAGAGTAGGCATAGTTTTACATTTTCAGTCAGTTAGTCTATTCCTTCCTATTTCAGTTCCATCAGTTGTGTTGTTGTTTTCAGATATTTCTTTCAGTTATTATTTTATATACTCAGTACCAGTGGTACTGACGCCCCTTGGGGGCGCTGCATTACTTGTTTGCAGGTACTCATAGACGAGGGGCCGATACCTCGTGATTCTAGTTAGCTCTCAGGGTCATCAGCTCCAGTCATCCAGAGCTAGATAGCTAGAGGTTTATCCCTTTTCTTTTGTTGTACAGCATGGGTAGGCCGGGGCCCTGTCCCGACCATCTTATCAGTATTCTTAGAGGCTTGCGGTCTGTATATATTTCCCTGTGGTTAGATGAGCCGGTCGTGTGAGGCCGTGCAGTTGTATTGTTGTTAGTACTTCTATTTCTTTTATGTTGGCCGTGTGGGGCCATAGCTTGACAGTAGTGGTGACCTTGCCGGTCACGTAGCTTTCCAATATTTCATTATTGAGTTACAGATAACTAGACATCATGGTGGCCTTGTCGGCCCGCATAGGCTCCCCTATATTGATATGTTTCTGGTTAGCTGTTAGTACAGGTACAGGTGGCTATAGGACTAGTCGGCCGGAGGCTGTATTTACAACCGTTATATAGCCCGTTGTTTCCCTGAATCTGAGTTAGAGCCAGCCCGACACCAGATGTGCTCAGGCTCAGTAGTCTAGCAGCTCAGGTCCTAGTAGGGCACCAGGTGCCAGTCATACCCCCCAAAGCGGGGTGTGAAATTCGATATAGTTTAACTAAGTCTAATTGTGGTCAATGAAATATCCTGAATTAATTCAAGGAGAAACATAGAGTTAAAGCCAGATAATCATGCGATACTATCAATTTTCATCTAACATAATTCGAATTGCATGTTCATGGCCTTCCGAGCCTCTAAACACAACAAACTAGCCTCACTACTACATTGAGAGTGAGGATGCTAATTCTAGTTCGTGGGCAATTAACTAGGTGGCTGTGTTTTATGGGGTATGCCACTGATTAGGGTCCTTACGTATTGATCTTGGGCAAATTTATATGCCCAAGTGATACTCAAATGTGTCACTTTAGCCTTGTTTATCTATCAATGTTTATACATTCTCATGTGATTGATAATAAAATGTGAATTTATACTAACCAACATGATTAGTGTTGTTTTGCAGGTGAAATATAATTTTGGGAAGCTAAAATGCGTGTTGGGAGAGATCGGGGTTGGACTCGGATGTTAGCAAAGGACAAAGCATTGGAAGGCACAAATTAAAGGGGCGCCGTGATGGAGCCGTGCCACGTTGCCATCGCGGAGGCCTTTTGCCTGGATAGGGAATTTTTGGCAAAATTCAAGTGAAGGTGCGCGTTGGGGCCGTGGCATGTTGGCCTAGCCCTGCATTGCACGCCGTGCCACGTTGGGCCTTATTACCTGGACACTCAATTTCTAGTAAGGGTCCATGTCAGTGGCGTGTCACGGAGGTAGTGCTCCGCGATGCACTCCGTGACACGTTGCTTGTTATTCCGGGAAAAATTCTCATTATTATAAATAGAACACTTAGGTTCATTTTTAATAATTCTGACTGGGTGGAGCAAGAACGTGGGTTACAGGCAGTTTAGGGGACGAAAATCTCAGGGTTTTTCTCTATCTCCTTCTTCTTTAATTCAATTGCTTGTATGTTTAACACTCATTTAACGATGTTTAATCCACGAATGAGTGGCTAATTCCTCTTCTTGCTAAGGTTAAGAACAATGGTATTGAAATGTGATTGTTGATTAAGTTGTTTTTCATCTTTTCTTCCATGGTTGTTCTATTGATTCTTGTTCTTACTGCATTAATGTGTGGCCTATGTTAATGTATATCTAAAATGTCCGGTTTCACTCGAGAGAGCAAGAAATTGGAAAGTTGTGAATCAATAGGATATGATCTTTTCTTAGTTTGGAAAAATTGAGAATTGATTTACCTTCAGGATAGAAATATACCTGAAAGTCATATTAGTCAATTAAGGAATCGGTTTTGTATGGCTAGAACATGAATTTCATTTAATCACAGAAATGTAGGTGGACGGTTCATGATTCCTAAGTTGGGTTAAATACGAGAGTTTTAGTCCATTGGCAATAGTTCTTGACTAGCAACCGGAGGAAAGATTAACCATATTATATTGATAATTTATTTCTTTACATGTTTATTTAACCTCAGCATGCTCACATTCATAGTTAAGACTCACCTTAGATATTCGTTTTAGACTTAGCATAAAAATTAGAAATCAAAATATCAAACTCTTCTTTGCACTGTTGTCTTCATTGTTAGAGTTAAAATATAGTACACTTGAGTAGATTGTTACCTTATCCCAATCCCTGTGGGATCGATATTTGGCTTACTTAAGCCACTTTACTACTTGTTCGACCACGTGCACTTGCGTGTAGCTTTATACCCAAAGCAGAAAAACCCGAACAAGTTTTTGGCGCCGTTGCCGGGGATTGGCAATTGGTAAATTTTTCTTAAGTGATAATTTACTATATTTTTTTCTTAGTGTTGACAACTTGGTCTTAGCCTGTATTTTGCAGATATAAACTCTGTTGAACACTGACAAGAGACAAGGAGATGGTGGACTCATATTTAGAGCCTGAAAGACTATTTCATCGTCAGCGGAGAGAAGCTCTAGAGAGAAAGCTGCAGTTGCTCAGACAAACAATCATGGAGCAACAACAGAATCCACCAGTAGTACGGGCAATGTTAGTGCCCGAGGAAGTAGCAGCTAGGCCGGTTCGCGAGGTGGCAATCCCACATGCTAATAATGTCACATCTAGCATCTGCAAACCTGAGCCTGGAGGGAGGTTCGAGCTCAAACAAAACATGGTGCAATTGCTGCACACCAGCGGGCAGTTCACAGGTCTCCCTCATGAGGATCCACAGCAACATCTCCAAAATTTTTTGGAGATAAGTGACACTTACATCCCCGCTGGAGTGTCATCGGATTATGTCAGGATTACATTGTTCCCATTCTCACTATTGGGAGAAGCCAAGAGATGGTTGAAAGTTGAGCCACCTAATTCTATTACTACGTGGGATGATCTTGCAAGGAAATTCTTGATACGATTTTTTCCATCCGGTAAAACAGCAAGACTTAGAATTCAAATTCTAAGTTTTAAATATAGAGAGGGAGAGAATCTATATCAGGCTTGGGAGAGATTCAAGTCCATGTTGCGGGATTGTCCTCATCATCATCAATCCAATGATGTGCCGGTGCACACTTTTATAGAGGGCTTGAAACCCCACACAAATATCTTGCTAGACTCAGCAACTGGGGGACAAGCATTAGAGAAAACTTATGAGGAGCTGTATACCTTGTTAAACCGTATTTCGCAGGGCAATCCGGAGTGGAATGCTGATTCGTCAAGAGGAGGAACAAGGAAAGCAGCAGGAGTTCTAGAAGTGGATGGTTTTACAGCTATTGCTGCACAGATAGCTGCTTTACAGAATCAACTCAACACCCACTTCAGTAACATGACAATGAACCAGACTCAAGCCCCAGTAATGCAGTGTAGCAGATTTGGTGTAAAGTGTGTGGGAGTAGTGAGCACTCAGCTGAGTGTTGTGGAGCAAATCCTGACTCGGTGAACTTTGTGGGAAATGTACAGAGGAACAACCACCAACAGTATGGCAACAACTACAATTCCAACTAGAGGAATCATCCGAATTTCTCTTGGGGTAGCAACAACCATCAAGGGAAAAGTTCGAGTCAGGGGGCGCAGAGGAATCAAGAAGGGCAGCAGAACTATCAGGCACAATATAGAAACAACAATGCACCTCCTCCACCACCATCACCCAGCACAGAGGAGATGTTCAAGACGATGATAGCTAACTATCACACCCTGCCTTGGGGGGTATGACTGGCACCTGGTGCCCTACTAGGACCTGAACTGCTAGACTGCTGAGCCTGGGCACATCTGGCGCCTGGCTGGCTCTAACCCACATTTTTGGAAACAAAGGGCTATATAACTGCTGTAAACACAGCCCCCAGCCCATTGGCTTATAGCCTCCTGTACCTGTCATGACAGCTAACCAGAACATATTCAATATAGGGAAACCTATGCGGGCCGACAAGGCCACCATGCTATCTAGTTATCTGTAACTTGACAATGAAATACTGGAAAGCTACGTGACCGGCAAGGTCACCACTACTATCAAACTATGGCCCCACACGGCCAACATAAAAGAGATAAAAGTACTAACAGCTATACGACTGCACGGCCTCACACGACCGGCTCAACTGATAACAGGGAAATATATACAGACTGCAAGCCTCTAGGAATAGAAATAGAAATGATCGGGACAGGGCCCCGACCAACCCGTACTGTACAATAAAAGAAAACGAAAAACACCTCTGGAATTTAGTCTCCGGATGACATGAGCTGAATACTCGATCGCTGACAGGAATCACGAGGGATCGCCTCCTCGTCTATGAGTACCTGCAGGCAAGTAATGCAGCGCCCTACCAGGAGTCAGTACCGCTGGTACTGAGTATGTAAAGCAATATATGAAAGAAATATCTGAAAACAACAATACAACTGACGAAAATAAAATAGGAAGAAAAAGGTTAACTGTATGATAATGTAAAACTATGCCTACTCTTAACTATACTGGAAGGAGTAGGAGTCATACATGGAGATGTATCATTCTACTGTCGATCTACTCGTATCTAATGTAACATTGGCATGACATAACATAACATAACATAGCAGACACAAACCTTACCCGACCCCCATAAGCCGGGAGGTACAAACAGCACGCAAACTATACCCCTACCCCGGTCGTCCCATCTCCTATAATAATTATAAGCATCCTGCCAGTCCCCTGGGTATGCACTTGGGCCCGCTGAGCCCCTGACTATAACTGCATCTGAGTCCGGAGGACTCTTGAATCAACACCCGGGCGTATCCGCTAGACAGGGGTGTGTAAGGGCCGACCAAGGCACAATATGGGGAAAACTGGCATCCCATCTTCGTCCCCTGTGGGACGGCGTGCCACTCCGTAGAGTGACGTATCCTCGTCCTCTGGCGGACAAGTCGATACAGCTATTAACCCTGGGGCGGTCAGGGATGCTAGGTAATCCAAACCCAAAACAATACAACGGTCTCAACTGGTAATACTATATGCATATCCCATACTGAAGCTAATAGTAGAAAAGTATTTGTACATACTATATGCTGAGCTGGTAATAGTAATATGTACATACTTAACACATGCTGAGGCTGACAATAGTATGCATGGATAACATATAGTCTTCTGCCATACCGTACTAAGTCTAATGCTGGACAAGATATAGTCTTTCTGCTAAAAACCATGTTGTATGCTGAGTTTCTATAGTAACAAGATTTGCTATTTCTACTATGTTTTCTAAACTTCATTTTAACCTATCATTCTACTTCTGAGATGTCTTACAGATATTACATTGCTTTATTGGGTTTCAACTGAATACGATAATATCCTGACATTTTGTACTATATCATATACTGATCATGCTGTGCAGTTCTAACACTTGTATTAGAATCTATATCGTGCTACCAAGTTTCGTGCTAATTATAACCTGATGCTTCTAATATCGTACCAACATTCGTAATAAACACAACACATGACTTCTGAATATTCTACTGACCTTTAAATTGCTTTACTATATCGAGATTTACTAACTTGCCGAGGAAACTAGCTTTACATACCTTATCCTCGAACTATCTGTCTGTCGGACGAGGCTTGGCCGGTACTTCAACTATTTTCTCCCAACTGCATTCATAAATATATCAATTAATACCAAATATAACTTTATTTTAAATGAACAACGTCACTTCGATGTAATTTATAGCCTAAACTTAGGCTTATCGAAAGACGGTCGAAAACCCGCTATTTTTCAGAAGTCCAGAAGGGAGAAATGTTCACTTTACAACTAGGAACACATAGACACTAATTTGTAGCAATTCTACTTACCTTAGCTCGGTAGCTCGACGATTCGTCGGCCGTATTTCATGAAACTAAATTCGTAGGAATGCTCTCTGCTGCTATATACCTCAGTATCTGAGGTTAATTTGAGTTTGGACAACGTTTAGCAGCGTATTCGGATGAAAATTATATTACCCCCTTCGTCCTTTTCTCTTCTCTGCTGTTTCCTCTCTGTTTCACTGGAAATTATAAGTTTTAATGAATTTAAAACCGAAGTGGGGCTTTATATACTTGGGCTTGGACAAGGCTAACGTGTCACAGAGCCAACGCGGAGGCTCCACCTCCGTGACACGTTGCCATCGCGGAGGGGCTCTGCCTCGGCTCCTTCCGCGATGGTTCGGCAGGTTTCTCATCCGATCTTTTCCCGAATCTTTCTCTAGCACATAGGGCTTTCAAATATGCTTAACCAACGTGTGGATAGGTCATCTAGGTGCCGGGAATCCTACGGGGTATAACATTCTCCCCCCTTAAGAACATTCGTCCTCGAATGTATACTGCTATCTAGAGGACTACTTAACTTACTTGTTTAGAAAAATTTCGCAAGAGTCTCCCCTGTAATATGGACTACACCCAAAACCTGAAATACAGAAAAGTCTAATACAGGTACTGTACGCAATACTTTAGGATTCACTGGATGGCTAGGTATCAATCTTTCTCACTTATACATATACAACTATAAGATACTACATAAGCAATAATACGGACATACCTGTCGCCTGACTGGGCCTGGAATAGGTGAGGGTACCTAGCTTTCATATCTTCTTCAGCTTCCCACGTCATTTCCTCACGGTTCCTATTACGCCACAATACTTTGACAGACGCAACATCTTTAGTCCTCAACCTGCGAATCTATCTGTCTAAAATAGCTACAGGGACCTCTTCATATGCTAACTCTTCTGTGACCTGGACATCCTGAACGGGAACTACTGTAGAAGGGTCCCCTATGAACTTCCTCAACATAGAGACATGGAATACTGGGTGAACAGATGCTAACTCCGGAGGCAAGTTCAATTCATATGCAACTCGGCCTATTCTTCGCCGAATCTGATATGGCCCAATGAATCTCGGGCTAAGCTTGCCTTTCTTGCCAAATCTCATCACCCCTTTCATCGGAGACACTTTCAGATATACCCAGTCATTTACCGCAAATTCTAGATTTCTGCGCCGCATATCTGCATAAGACTTTTGGCGGCTCTGAGCAGTCATTAAAAGTTCTCGGATAAGCCTTATCTTTTCCTCCGACTACCGAACAATGTCTGGGCCAACCAATGCTGATTCCCCCACTTCAAACCAGCCCACCAGTGATATACATTTTCTCCCATATAATGCTTCAAAGGGCACCATCTGGATAGCTGAATGATAACTATTATTATAAGAAAATTCAATCAACGAAAGATGCTCATCCCAGCTACCCCCAAAATCTAGCACACACGCTCGTAGCATATCTTCGAGCGTTTGGATAGTCCGCTCAGCTTGCCCATCTGTCTGGGGGTGGAATGCTGTGCTCAAATTGATTTGCGTTCCCAAACCCCTCTGGAACGACTGCCAGAATCTAGATGTAAACTGTGCTCCCCTATCTGAAATGATGGATACCGGCACTCCATGCAATCTAACTATTTCTCTGATATATAATTCGGCATAATCCTCAGCCGAGAAGGTAACCTTCACCAGCAGGAAATGAGCTGATTTTGTCAGCCTGTCAACTATTACCCAAATAGAATCATTTCTGCGTCTGGTACGGGGTAACCCTGTTACAAAATCCATGTTTATTGTTTCCCATTTCCACGTAGGCACCATTATATCTTGCATCAAACCGCCCGGCTTCTGGTGCTCCGCTTTCACCTACTGATAGTTAGAACATCTAGATACAAATTCAGCTATCTCAGCTTTCATACCTGGCCACCAGTAAATGTCTCTGATGTCGTGGTACATTTTCGTCGCTCCTGGATGGAGGGAATAGCAAGTGTAATGTACCTCATGCATGATCCGCTCCCGAAGCCCTGAAACATTCGGGACACAGAGGTGGCCCTTACAGCGTAGCACATCATCCTCAGTCATTTGGAAATCTGACTCCTTACCTTTCTGAACTCTATCTCTGAGCTGGACCAAGTCAGGGTCCTCGTACTGTCGTTCTTTTACCTCCTTAACTAATGATGACACAGCAAAATTCTGAATTACCGCTTTATTATTTTCTGTTTCCATTACTCGAACGGCCAAACCTGCTAACTGATGGATTTCTTTGGCTAACTCCCGCTTCTCAGGTCGCAAATACGCCAAACTCCCCATTGACTTACGGCTCAGGGCATATGCCACTATGTTAGCTTTTCCCGGGTGATAGAGAATATTTACATCATAATCTTTCAACAATTCTAACCAGCGGCATTGCCGTAGATTCAACTCCCTCTGAGTGAAGATGTACTGTAGGCTCTTGTGATCTGTGTAAATATCAACATGGATGCCGTACAGGTAATGCCTCCACATTTTCAAGGCGTGGATCACTGCGGCTAGTTCCAGGTCGTGGGTAGGGTAGTTCTTTTCGTGTTTCCTCAGCTGTCTGGAAGCATATGCAATCACTTTACCATGCTGCATCAACACACAACTTAACCCGACGCCTGATGCGTCGCAGTACACCGAATAACCTTCTGTCCCCTCCGGCAATGCTAACACTGGGGCGGAGGTTAATCTGTCTTTCAGTTCATGGAAGCTCTGCTCGCATGCCTCTATCCACTGAAACTTTGCTGCTTTCTGTGTCAATTTGGTTAGAGGTGCCACAATGGTCGAGAACCCTTCAACGAACCTCCTGTAATATCCTGCCAACCCCAGAAAACTACAAACTTCAGTCGGAGTGGTAGGCCTAGGGCATGACTTAACTGCTTCTATTTTCTGCTTGTCTACCTGTATACCAGCATCCGACACGATATGCCCTCAAAAGGCCACTGAGTTAAGCCAGAATTCACACTTAGAAAATTTAGCATACAACTGGCGGTCCCTGAGGTTCTGGAGCACTGTCCGTAAATGAGTCCGGTGATCTGCTTCAGAGCGAGAATACACCAGAATGTCGTCAATGAATACTATCACAAACAAGTCCAGGAAAGGTCTGAAAATACTGTTCATCAGGTCCATGAAGACTGCGGGGGCATTCGTTAACCCGAAGGACATGACTAGAAATTCAAAATGTCCATATCTGGTTCTGAACGCTTTCTTAGGAATATCTCTCTCACGTACTCGAACCTGGTGATATTCGTACCGCAGGTCAATCTTAGAAAAGTATCTGGCTCCCTGCAACTGATCAAATAAGTCATCAATTCTGGGAAGCGGGTACTTGTTCTTTACTGTAACTTTATTTAATTGCTAATAATCTATGCACATTCGGAGCGAGCCATCTTTCTTCCTCACAAATAAAACTGGCGCACCCCACGGTGAAGTACTCAGCCTGATAAAACCTTTATCCAATAAATCTTTCAACTACTCCTTTAATTCTCTGAGTTCCGCAGGAGCCATGCGATAAGGAGGAATCGATATCGGCTGGGTGCCTGGTAACAAGTCAATAGAAAAATCTATCTCCCTTTCTGGGGGAATACCAGGTAACTCATCAGGAAACACATCAGGGAATTCATTCACTACCGGAACAGACTGGAGTGTCGGAGATCCTGCTTGGACATCCTGAACTCTGACCAGATGGTAGATACATCCCTTAGATATCAACTTTCTTTCCTGAAGGTAGGAAATAAACCTACCTTTTGGCATAGTGGTGCTGCCCTTCCACTCTCGCACTGCTTCTCATGGGAAGTGGAATCGGACCGTCTTGGTCCAACATTCAACGTTGGCAAAGCACGGTACTAGCCAATCCATACCTATTATGGCATCGAAGTCTATCATTTCTAACTCGACCAGATCTATTATGGTCTGACGGTCAGCAACCTCTACTGTACACCCTCGGTAAATTTTGCTAGCCACAATAGAGTCACCGACGGGCGTGGATACTAAAAAGGGCTGCTGCAATAATTCTGGTGCAATACTAAACTTTCGTGCCACAAATGGAGTAATGTAGGACAAAGTAGACCCTGGATAAATCAATACATAAGTAGGGTGTGAGCAGACAGTTAGCATACCTATCACAACATCTGGTGACGCTTCTGAATCTTGTCTCCCTGGTAAGGCATATGTGCGGCTTGGACCCGCACCTGTACGGGAGGCCTCTGATCTGCCCCGACCCCTGCCTGCTGAAACTGAGGGCCTGCGCCCTGCCGAGGATGCTGGGGCTCGTGACCCTGTAGATGCCCTATCCTGTCTATCCCAGTCCTCTCGACCTCTGGCTGGGCAATGTTTCATCAAATGGCCTTCTTGGCCACAAATATAACATGCAGTGGAACCATACCTGTATGCTCCAGGATGGCGTCGACTGCATATAGGGCAAAGCGGTAGAGTATACCTACTCTGCTCCGCCCTCCTCTGTAATGGTGAATCTGCCATCTGCGAGCCTCTACCAGTCTCTGACTGCCCCCCGCGGCTGAACCTATCCCCTGCGGCTGTGGCGGAGGCGGGGGCCTGGGCGGCCTATCTAACAATCATGGCCTGGGTCCTCCCCGAGCCTCCCTCTGTAACTCAACTAGCCTATCCCGGCGATGCTGTTCCTGATTGGCCCTTCTGATCTCCCGATGCCACTGTCTGATGCCCTCAATATTCTGGGCGAATGCCTGAACTCGAGCAATGTCCATGTCCTCTCGCAGTGTAGCCGTAATGCAAGTCTCAACATATTCTGGATTCAACCCCATGATAAAGCGGTGTACTCTGGATTCCATGGTATCAACAAAAGCCGGTGCATACCGAGCCAAGGAATCAAACCGCAAGGAATATTCCCGAATACTCATGGCCCCCTGCTCCAGATGTAGGAACTAGTCTATCCGGGCCTGTCGAATCTCTCGCGGCAAATAATGATCCAGAAAAGCTCCTGAGAGGCTGGACCAGGTCGGAGGGGAAACATCTCTCCCTCGGGACCTTTCCCAGCTTTCATACCATAATACAGCGATGTCCCGTAACCGAAATGCTTCCAACTCAACTGATTCTGTTGGCGTGGCATGTATAACCCTAAAAATTCTCTACATTTGATCCAGAAAAACCTGAGGGTCCTCTGTCCGGTCCGTACCTGTGAACTGTGGGGGATTCAGAGCCAAGAACTCTCGGAACCTCGAACTACCGGGCCCTTTTGATGACTCCACAACTATAGACGGCATCGGCTGACGCTGAGCAGCCATCATCTGTGCTAACATAACTACCGCACTCCTAACCTCCTGGTCGGAAGGGGTCGGTATAGGGACTGCTGGAGGTAGTTTCGCCCCTAGTGGCTCCTGATGTGGTGGAGACTGCTGAGAAGGCTGGGACGATGCCTCTGTAGTGCCCTCTGACCGGGCTGGTTCTAAACGAGGGTGAGGCATCCTGTTGGTGCCTTCCCCTGCTGCAATATCTAAGCTCCGGCCTGTGATAGGATGTCGCTGGTCTGACATAATCTGTAACCAAAGAATATAGTAAGCTTTTAGGGACTCAACCCTATATTGTACCGCTCTACAGCACGACTGAATAGGAATAAAAGACAACCATCCTATCATGCCTTGTAGCCCCCTACCCATAGTATGTGGTGCACAACACATCCATGGGTAGGACTCTACTTAGCACGGCTTGCAGACTCCCTGGGATACGACCTGCTCTGCTACCAAGTTTGTCACACCCCGCCTTGGGGGTATGACTGCCTGGTGCCCTACTAGGACCTGAACTGCTAGACTGCTGAGCCTGGGCACATCTGGTGTCTGGCTGGCTCTAACCCACATTTCTGGAAACAAAGGGCTATATAACGGTTGTAAACACAGCCCCCGGCCCATTAGCCTATAGCCTGCTGTACCTTTCATGACAGCTAACCAGAACATATTCAATATAGGGAAACCTATGCGGGACGACAAGGCCACCATGCAGTATAGTTATCTGTAACTTGACAATGAAATACTGGAAAGCTACGTGACCGGCAAGGTCACCACTACTGTCAAACTATGGCCCCACACGACCAACATAAAAGAGATAAAAGTACTAACAGCTATACGACTGCACGGCCTCACACGACCGCCTTAACTGACAAAAGGGAAATATATACAGACTGCAAGCCTCTAGGAATAGCAATAGAAATGATCGGGATAGGGCCCCGACCTACCCGTACTGTACAACAAAAGAAAACGAAATACACCTCTAGAATTCAGTCTCTGGATGACAGGAGCTGAATACTCGATCGCTGACAAGAATCAAGAGGGATCGCCTCCTCGTCTATGAGTACCTGCAGGCAAGTAATGCAGCGCCCCACCGGGCGTCAGTACCACTGGTACTGAGTATGTAAATCAATAACTGAAGGAAATATCTGAAAACAACAATACAACTGATGAAACTGAAGTAGGAAGGAATAAATTAACTATCTGATAATGTAAATCATACCTTCTCTTAATTATACTGGAAGGAGTAGGAGTCATACCTGGAGACGTATCATTCTACTGCCGAAATACTCGTGTCTAATGTAACATGGCATAACATAACATAACATAATATAGCACCCACAAACCTTACCCGGCCCCCATAAGCCGGGAGGTACAACCAGCACAGAATCTATACCTCTACCCCGGTCATCCCATCTCCTATAATCGCTGTAAGCATCCTGCTGGTCCCCTGGGTATGCACTTGGGCTCACTGAGCCCCTGACTATAACTGTATCTGAGTCCGGAGGACTCCTGAATCAACATCCGGGCGTATCCGCTCGACAGGGGTGTGTAAGGGCCGACCAAGGCACAATATGGGGAAAACTGGCATCCCATCTTCGTCCCCTGTGGGACGGCATGCCACTCCATAGAGCGACGTATCCTCGTCCTCTGGTGGATGAGTCGATACAGCTATTAACCCTGGGGCGGTCAAGGATGCTAGGTAATCCAACCCCAAAACAATACAACGGTCTCAACTGGTAATACTATCTGCACATCCCATACTGAAGCTAATAGTAGTAAAGTATTTGTACATACTATATGCTGAGCTGGTAATAGTAATATGTACATACTTAACTCATGCTGAGACTGACAATAGTATGCATGGATAACATATAATCTTCTGCCATACCGTACTGAGTCTAATGCTGGACAAGATATAGTCTTTCTGCTGAAAACCATGTTGTATGCTGAGTTTCTATAGTAACAAGATTTGCTATTTCTACTATGTTTTCTAAACTTCATTTTAACCTATCATTCTACTTCTGAGATGTCTTACAGATATTACATTGCTTTACTGGGTTTCGACTGAATACGATAATATCCTAACATTTTGTACTATGTCATATATTGAGCATGCTGTGCAGTTCCTAACACTTGTATTAGAATCTATATCGTGCTACCAAGTTTCGTGCTAATTATAACCTGATGCTTCTAATATCGTACCAACATTCGTAATAAACACAAAACATGACTTCTGAATATTCTACTAGCCTTTAAATTGCTTTACTATACCGAGATTTACTAACTTGCCGAGGAAACTAGCTTTACATACCTTATCCTCGAACTATCCGTCTGTCGGACGAGGCTTGGCCGGTAGTTCAACTATTTTCTCCCAACTGCATTCATAAATATATCAATTAATACCAAATATAACTTTATTTTAAATGAACAATGTCACTTTGATGTAATTTATAGCCTAAACTTAGGCTTATCGAAAGATGGTCGAAAACCCGCTATTTTTCAGAAGTCCAGAAGGGAGAAATGTTCACTTCACAACTACGAACACATAGACACTAATTTGGAGCAATTCTACTTACCTTAGCTCGGTAGCTCGACAATTCGTCGGCTGTATTTCACGAAACTAAATCCGTAGGAATGCTCTCTGCTGCTAAATACCTCAGTATCTGAGGTTAATTTGAGTTTGGACAATGTTTAGCAGCGTAATCGGATGAAAATTATATTACCCCCTTCGTCATTTTCTCTTCTCTGCTGTTTCCTCTCTGTTTCACTAGAAATTATAAGTTTTAATGAATTTAAAACCGAAGTGGGGCTTTATATACTTGGGCCTGGACAAGGCCAACGTGTCACGGAGCCAACGCGGAGGCTCCACCTCCGTGACACGTTGCCATCGCGGAGGGCTCTACCTCGTCTCCTTCCGCGATGGTTCGGTAGGTTTCTCGTCCGATCTTTTCCTGGATCTTTCTCTAACACGTAGGGCTTTCAAATATGCTTAACCAACGTGCGAATAGGTCATCTAGGTGCCGGGAATCCTACGGTGTATAACACTAACAAAGCTCAATTGCAGGCTGACTATGTGAAATTGGCAGTCGAGATGAAGAACAACCAGTTAGCTTCTAAGGCACTTGAATATCAATTTGGGCAATTTGCTGGAGCCCAAAACACCAGGCCTAGAGGAGGACTTCCGAGCGACACAGATCCCAACCCCAAGCAGGTGAATGCGGTGACCACAAGGAGTGGTTTGCTGCTTAAAGAGGTGGAACCAGAAAGACCACCTCAACAATCGGGAGCAGCAGAAGTTGAGAGGGAGCAAAGTGATGAGAGGGGGAAGGAAAAGGAAGCTGAATCAGAAAGACCACCACCCCCGTTCCCTCAAAGATTAAAGAAACACAAGGAGGAGGCGTGTTTAAAGAAATTCATGGAGGTGCTGAAACAGGTACATATTAACTTACCTCTTGTAGATGTTTTGCAGGGAGTGCCAAAGTATGCAAAGTACATTAAGGACATCGTGGTGAACAAAAGTCGGTTGACTGAGTATGCTACGGTAGCTCTCATGGAGCAGTGCACCTCCCGGATACAAAACCGACAGCCCACAAAGCTCAATGATCCTGGGAGCTTTACTATACAAATTACAATTGGGCAAAGTATCTGAGCTCGCGGATTATGTGATTTGGGAGCGAGCATCAATTTGATGCCGTCATCGGTATTCAAGAAGTTGGGTCTAGGGAGTCCTAGACCAACAACAGTGATCTTGCAACTAGCGGATCGGTCCTTAGCAAGACTTGATGGCATTGTGGAGGATGTGCTGGTGCAAGTGGGCTCCCTTATCTTCCCGGTAGATTTTGTTGTGCTGGATTTTGAGCCAGACGCGGAAGTCCCATTTATTTTGGGACGTCCTTTCTTGGCGACCGGGAAAGCGCTGATTGATGTAGCTGCAGGGTAGCTAACCATGCGAGCACATGACAAGGTGGAAGTGTTCGATGTATACAAGGCCACCAAGCTCCCGACTGTGTACGAGGAACTCTCGGTGATCAATGTGATTGATCGAGCAGATGATGTGCGGATAGTTGAATCACGAGAGTTATTGGGAAAACCACTGGAGTGATGTAAGCACTACTGGGGTGAGGACGGTGGTCGAGAGAAAACATCCATCACCCTAGAAGATGATTGAGTTGAATGACATCGAGCCGCGACAGTAAACCAGGCACTGCACGGGAGGCAACCCGTGAAATTTTTCTTTGTAAATTGTGAATAGATTTCTTTTTTCTTTTTTTCTTGATTAACAAAAAAAAAAATTTAGTTTTTATTTTTATTTTGAGTGAAACCTATAATTCTAACCAATTTCATGCCGTAAGATGAATTTCAGGTTGAACAGAGGATAAATGTGCAAGGGATCGCAAAGGAAAATTCGAGGTATGAAAAATAATAAAAAGTGGCAAAACAGTGAGCTAGGGCGATGGCTCCGTGTCACGGAGGAGGGCCTCCGCGTTACCCTCCGTAACACGTTGAGGTGTAAATCTGGAATTTTTAAAATTCCATAACACCCACGCGACAGCTCCATGCCACGCAGGGCATGCTCCGCGTTACCCTCCGTGACACGTTGAAGTGTATATAGCGACGGGTCACACTGGGTCGCCGGGTGACCCGCACGAATTTCCCACTTTTTAACCCCGATTCCCCTTTAATTTTCATCATTTCTCATACCATCCACGATCAACCTCCCAAAAACCCCTCCCCCCTCAACGTGACACGGACTTAGGCCAAGAATTTCATCGAGTTTTCATCAATTCTTCGAATTCAAGATATGTTCTTCAACTCTATTTCAATTCGTGTCGAATTTTTTTCAATATTGAACATGTGATATGAGCTAAACTTGCCCTAAGTAGAAATTAAGCTGAAATTCAATTGAATTATTGTTGATTGATGTTCGGAGTATCATTGTGATTGCTTGAACTTGTTAATTACATAGTTTAATCGAATTTTTGATAAAATCATAGCTAGGGCTTCCCTTTGAGTTTGAAATGGAAAAATTTAGTGAACTAGTGAAATTCTTGCTGGGTTGTACATGTTGAGTGAGATGAGTTGATGTGCTAACTGTTACTATGCTAAAAGACCGACGGATTCTCGGGTGAAGGAAATATTGGAATTTGCAAGAATTGGGTGAATTGTAGAGGATCATGTAGTTAAATTTTTCTTTTGTTTCTCCTTGCTAAGTGTTATGGGATAAAATGTTAGCGATGGTAAGGATTGTGGTTAGTTGTACGAAGTCTGAGTAGTACATAGAATATATACCATCGAATCATCCAAATGCACTAAGCATAGTGGTTATGTTTTGTTGTTTGTTTGTGTAAATAAGTACGATCTTGCCGTAATGTTGTAATTTTAGCTAAGGACTAAGTGTGGGGTAGCCTAGCTTAACCCACCCTTAGTCGAAGCTAATGTTCATTGGCTTAACATTGAACTTGTCTGTTTGGTTTGACAGGAACAATGGCAAGCAGGCAAGACAAGGGAAAAGGCGCATCAACATCTGGCGTCGGAAGAAAAAGAATCAGACTGGGCACAACGGTCCCAGCAGCACCAGCGGTTCTGAGCCAGATGCGGAAGTCCCATTTATTTTGGGACGTCCTTTCTTGGCGACCGGGAAAGTGCTGATTGATGTAGCTGCAGGGTAGCTAACCATGCGAGCACACGACAAGGTGGAAGTGTTTGATGTATACAAGGCCACCAAGCTCCCGACTGTATAGGAGGAACTCTCGGTGATCAACGTGATTGATCGAGCTGATGATGTGCGGATAGTTGAATCACGAGAGTTATTGGGAAAACCACTGGAGCGATGTAAGCACTACTGGGGTGAGGATGGTGGTCGAGAGAAAACATCCATCACCCTAGAAGATGATTGAGCTGAATGACGTCGAGCCGCAACGTTAAACCAGGCGCTGCACGGGAGGCAACCCGTGAAATTTTTCTTTGTAAATTGTGAATAGATTTCTTTTTTCTTTTTTTCTTGATTAACAAAAAAAAATTAGTTTTTGTTTTTGTTTTTATTTTTATTTTCAGTGAAACCTATAATTCTAACCAATTTCTTGCCGTAAGATGAATTTCAGGTTGAACAGAGAATAAATGTGCAAGGGATCGCAAAGGAAAATTCGAGGTATGAAAAATAATAAAAAGTGGCAAAACAGTGAGCTAGGGCGATGGTTCGTGTCACGGAGGAGGGCCTCCGCGTTACCCTCCGTAACACGTTGAGGTGTAAATCTGGAATTTTTAAAATTCCAGAACACCCACGCGACAGCTCCGTGTCACGGAGGGCATGCTCCGCGTTACCCTCCGTGACACGTTGAAGTGTATATCGCGACGGGTCACACCGGGTCGGCGGGTGACCCGCGCGAATTTCCCATTTTTTAACACCGATTCCCCCTTAATTTTCATCATTTCTCATACCATCCGCGATCAACCTCCCAAAAACCCCTCCCCCCTCAACGTGACACGGACTTAGGCCAAGAATTTCATCGAGTTTTCATTAATTCTTCAAATTCAAGATATGTTCTTCAACTCTATTTCAATTTGTGTCGAATTTTTTTCGATATTGAACATGTGATATGAACTAAACTTGCCCTAAGTAGAAATTAAGCTTAAATTCAATTGAATTATCGTTGATTGATGTTCGGAGTATCATTGTGATTGCTTGAACTGGTTAATTACATAGTTTAATCGAATTTTTGATAAAATCATAGCTAGGGCTTCCCTTTGAGTTTGAAATGGAAAAATTTAGTGAACTAGTGAAATTCTTGCTAGGTTGTACATGTTGAGTGAGATGAGTTGATGTGCTAACTGTTACTATGCTAAAAGACCGACGGATTCTCGGGTGAAGGAAATATTGGAATTTGCAAGAATTGGGTGAATTGTAGAGGATCATGTAGTTAAATTTTTCTTTTGTTTCTCCTTGCTAAGTGTTATGGGATAAAATGTTAGCGATGGTAAGGATTGTGGTTAGCTGTACGAAGTCTGAGTAGTACATAGAATATATACCGTCGAATCATCCAAATGCACTAAGCATAGTGGTTATGTTTTGTTGTTTGTTTGTGTAAATAAGTACGATCTTGCCGTAATGTTGTAATTTTAGCTAAGGACTAAGTGTGGGGTAGCCTAGCTTAACCCACCCTTAGTCGAAGCTAATGTTCATTGGCTTAACATTGAACTTGTCTGTTTGGTTTGACAGGAACAATGGCAAGCAGGCAAGACAAGGGAAAAGGCGCATCAACATCTGGCGTCGGAAGAAAAAGAATCAGACTGGGCACAACGGTCCCAGCAGCACCAGCGGTTCTGAGCCAGATGCGGAAGTCCCATTTATTTTGGGACGTCCTTTCTTGGCGACCGGGAAAGTGCTGATTGATGTAGCTGCAGGGTAGCTAACCATGCGAGCACACGACAAGGTGGAAGTGTTTGATGTATACAAGGCCACCAAGCTCCCGACTGTGTACGAGGAACTCTCGGTGATCAACGTGATTGATCGAGCTGATGATGTGCGGATAGTTGAATCACGAGAGTTATTGGGAAAACCACTGGAGCGATGTAAGCACTACTGGGGTGAGGATGGTGGTCGAGAGAAAACATCCATCACCCTAGAAGATGATTGAGCTGAATGACGTCGAGCCGCGACGTTAAACTAGGCGCTGCACGGGAGGCAACCCGTGAAATTTTTCTTTGTAAATTGTGAATAGATTTCTTTTTTCTTTTTTTCTTGATTAACAAAAAAAAAATTAGTTTCTGTTTTTCTTTTTATTTTTATTTTCAGTGAAACCTATAATTCTAACCAATTTCTTGCCGTAAGATGAATTTCAGGTTGAACGGAGGATAAATGTGCAAGGGATCGCAAAGGAAAATTTGAGGTATGAAAAATAATAAAAAGTGGCAAAACAGTGAGCTAGGGCGATGGTTCGTGTCACGGAGGAGGGCCTCCGCGTTACCCTCCGTAACACGTTGAGGTGTAAATCTGGAATTTTTTAAATTCCAGAACACCCACGCGACAGCTCCGTGTCACGGAGGGCATGCTCCGCGTTACCCTCCGTGACACGTTGAAGTGTATATCGCGACGGGTCACACCGGGTCGCCGGGTGACCCGCGCGAATTTCCCATTTTTTAACACCGATTCCCCCTTAATTTTCATCATTTCTCATACCATCCGCGATCAACCTCCCAAAAACCCCTCCCCCCTCAACGTGACACGGACTTAGGCCAAGAATTTCATCGAGTTTTCATTAATTCTTCGAATTCAAGATATGTTCTTCAACTCTATTTCAATTTGTGTCGAATTTTTTTCGATATTGAACATGTGATATGAGCTAAACTTGCCCTAAGTAGAAATTAAGCTTAAATTCAATTGAATTATCGTTGATTGATGTTCGGAGTATCATTGTGATTGCTTGAACTCGTTAATTACGTAGTTTAATCGAATTTTTGATAAAATCATAGCTAGGGCTTTCCTTTGAGTTTGAAATGGAAAAATTTAGTGAACTAGTGAAATTCTTGCTGGGTTGTACATGTTGAGTGAGATGAGTCGATGTGCTAACTGTTACTATGCTAAAAGACCGACGGATTCTCGAGTGAAGGAAATATTGGAATTTGCAAGAATTGGGTGAATTGTAGAGGATCATGTAGTTAAATTTTTCTTTTGTTTCTCCTTGCTAAGTGCTATGGGATAAAATGTTAGCGATGGTAAGGATTGTGGTTAGCTGTACGAAGTCTGAGTAGTACGTAGAATATATACCGTCGAATTATCCAAATGCCCTAAGCATAGTGGTTATGTTTTGTTGTTTGTTTATGTAAATAAGTATGATCTTGCCGTAATGTTATAATTTTAGCTAAGGACTAAGTGTGGGGTAGCCTAGCTTAACCCACCCTTAGTCGAAGCTAATGTTCATTGGCTTAACATTGAACTTGTCTGTTTGGTTTGACAGGAACAATGGCAAGCAGGCAAGACAAGGGAAAAGGCGCATCAACATCTGGCGTCGGAAGAAAAAGAATCAGACTGGGCACAACGGTCCCAGCAGCACCAGCGGTTCTGAGCCAGATGCGGAAGTCCCATTTATTTTGGGACGTCCTTTCTTGGCGATCGGGAAAGCGCTGATTGATGTAGCTGCAGGGTAGCTAACCATGCGAGCACACGACAAGGTGGAAGTGTTTGATGTATACAAGGCCACCAAGCTCCCGACTGTGTACGAGGAACTCTCGGTGATCAACGTGATTGATCGAGCTGATGATGTGCGGATAGTTGAATCACGAGAGTTATTGGGAAAACCACTGGAGCAATGTAAGCACTACTGGGGTTAGGATGGTGGTCAAGAGAAAACATCCATCACCCTAGAAGATGATTGAGCTGAATGACGTCGAGCCGCGACGTTAAACCAGGCGCTGCACGGGAGGCAACCCGTGAAATTTTTCTTTGTAAATTGTGAATAGATTTCTTTTTTCTTTTTTTCTTGATTAACAAAAAAAAAATTAGTTTTTGTTTTTGCTTTTATTTTTATTTTGAGTGAAACCTATAATTCTAACCAATTTCTTGCCGTAAGATGAATTTCAGGTTGAACGGAGGATAAATGTGCAAGGGATCGCAAAGGAAAATTCGAGGTATGAAAAATAATAAAAAGTGGCAAAACAGTGAGCTAGGGAGATGGCTCCGTGTCACGGAGGAGGGCCTCCGCGTTACCCTCCGTAACATGTTGAGGTGTAAATCTGGAATTTTTAAAATTCCAGAACACCCACGCGACAGCTCCGTGTCACGGAGGGCATGCTCCGCGTTAACCTCCGTGAGACGTTGAAGTGTATATCGCGACAGGTCACACCGGGTCGCCGGGTGACCCGCGCGAATTTCCCATTTTTTAACCCTGATTCCCCCTTAATTTTCATCATTTCTCATACCATCCGCGATCAACCTCCCAAAAACCCCTCCCCCCTCAACGTGACACGGACTTAGGCCAAGAATTTCTTCGAGTTTTCATTAATTCTTCGAATTCAAGATATGTTCTTCAACTCTATTTCAATTTGTGTCGAATTTTTTTCGATATTGAACATGTGATATGAACTAAACTTGCCCTAAGTAGAAATTAAGCTTAAATTCAATTGAATTATCGTTGATTGATGTTCGAAATATCATTGTGATTGCTTGAACTCGTTAATTACGTAGTTTAATCGAATTTTTGATAAAATCATAGCTAGGGCTTTCCTTTGAGTTTGAAATGGAAAAATTTAGTGAACTAGTGAAATTCTTGCTGGGTTGTACATGTTGAGTGAGATGAGTCGATGTGCTAACTGTTACTATGCTAAAAGACCGACGGATTCTCGGGTGAAGGAAATATTGGAATTTGCAAGAATTGGGTGAATTGTAGAGGATCATGTAGTTAAATTTTTCTTTTGTTTCTCCTTGCTAAGTGCTATGGGATAAAATGTTAGCAATGGTAAGGATTGTGGTTAGCTGTACGAAGTATGAGTAGTACATAGAATATATACCGTCGAATTATCCAAATGCCCTAAGCATAGTGGTTATGTTTTGTTGTTTGTTTGTGTAAATAAGTACGATCTTGCCGTAATGTTATAATTTTAGCTAAGGACTAAGTGTGGGGTAGCCTAGCTTAACCCACCCTTAGTCGAAGCTAATGTTCATTGGCTTAACATTGAACTTGTCTGTTTGGTTTGACAGGAACAATGGCAAGCAGGCAAGACAAGGGAAAAGGCGCATCAACATCTGGCGCCGGAAGAAAAAGATTCAGACTTGGCATAGCGCTCCCAGCAGCACCAGCGGTTCCACACGGCCAACGCCGTCAATACGGAACTAGGTGGGTGAGAGAAGAGGGGAAGAAATGGTACGCGAAGCACAAGGAGAGCAAGTACTTCCCCCAGGAACACATAGCAAGGGAACCGTTGGCACAGGAGTTCCCTAGGATTGTCCATAGGATCGAGGCAGTTGGGCTGAACTTCATCTTTGAAGAGCCCAAAGAATGCAACTTGCACTCGATTCAGTAATTCTATGCCAATTGGAACCCGACTCTCAGAAGTCACACCATCAAAATAAGGGGGCAAATAGTCACTTTTGAGCCCCACTACCTCAATGCTATCCTAGGGGCGCAGGACACAGACGCCCACGTGCTTAGACAGCTGAATATCATTCCACCATATGTGGACATCAGACGCACTTTGTGTGGAACCCGATCGATGGCTAGGTGGAGTAGACATAAGGAGAGGGGCTACCAACAGACTTTTCCCTACTCACAGATGAACAGGGAAGCCAGGATATGGCTTAAGATCGTGTGTTCCTGCCTAATCCCGGGGTTGCATATGACGGATGTAACCCGGGATCATGTATGCTTGGTGTACGCCCTGATGAAAGGGCTGGAGATCAATGTGGGGGCGGTGATTATCTCCGCCATGAAGAGAGCCCGGTTGCATCAGGGGCACAGATATGGATTTGGTGGATTACTCACCACATTCCTTAGGGGACTGGATATTGAGGAAGAGGCCCTTGACTACATCCCGCAGATGGAGCGGCGGGCCTTAGATGTCACCAAAACTAAGGCACCCGACACCACCCACGGGCCAGTTCTTACACTAGCCGAGTGACATGCTCGGGATGATCAGTACATGGCTCGCATGTACGGGATGTAGATGCTCCAGCTGTGGATAGGCGGGAGGCCGACAACAGAAGAGGAGCTATGGCAGCTCGAGCTAGACTACCCTTTTGGCGAAAATGCCAGGGCTCTATGCCGAGTGGGGCCAGCTTTTTTAGAGCCCACTGATGATGATGTCCCCACAGATGAGGAGACACGTCGTGAGGACTCCGATGTGGAGTCCGATGATGATGATGGGGGTGATTCAGACATGGGAGACGAGGCAGCAGCACCTGATGAAGAAGTGGAGTATTTTGATTGATCAGGGAGTTCCGCCACCCAATTTTTTGTGCTATTTTAATTTCTGTGAACACTGGGGACAGTGTTCGAGATAAGTATGGGGTGGAAGTAGTTAGGTGTTGGTTGTGTTGTTGTGTATGTTTTGTTCTGTTGTTGTGCCTGTGGAAAAATTTTGTGACGCTGTGATTTATGATTGTGAAGTTTTTGTTCGGTATTTTAATTAAATATGAAACTGTTGTGTGTTGCTGAATGTTGCCTTCTGATTTTGTACATATTTTTGTTTCATCGAAATGATCGATATTTTTAAAATTTTTGTTTTTCAATTCTCGGGTTTCTCGGCGTTTGTTTTCGGTTCTTTTACCGAGAATGGTCCCATTGAACCGAAGTCTTAGTTAGTGACCATTCCCTATGATGGATGGATGACGACCGTCTTAAGGGAAATATAGTCGTTAGGAGTAGATTTTTTTCATTTATTTTTCAGTTGTTTTCTTTTGTGGGTTGCATCCCAAAATCTATAGTTACTTTATGGTTGCGGAATCCTGGTTGCGTGTTATACATGATATTTGAAATGCAAAGGTGATTCAGATGAAAGAATGCAACTTTGTAAATCTGTTGAGATACCTAGGCCATGGAGTCGATTCAGTGTGATTGAGGCTTAATGTTTGAATTCCTGTAATTAGCTGATTGAAGAGTCTGTGAATACGTCTTGAATTGAGCATGTGCAATAAGTGTGAAGTGAGGTTTTGTTATTCCATGCTATTGTGAAGTGTCTAGAACTTGCCTGGTGTGTGTACGAATCTAGCACAGAATACTCAAAAACCTTACACTCATGGAACATGCTCAAATCAAGACACATTCAACAGACTCTTAACTCAGCTAATCACAAGAATTCAAAATTAAGCTTCAATCACATTGAGTCAAATTCAAGAGCCTAAGTGTCTCAAACAAAGTTATACCTTTCTTACATGCTTCAAAACTAACCACACTTGCATCTTACAATCATGTATAGAACATACCAAGAACATCAAGCCGTCAATTTGCTACGGGTTCAAAAACCAAAAACTTATTGACTAACTTCCTCAAGACGGTTGTCATCCATCCATCGTCGAAAACAGTCTCTATCTATGACTAAAAACATTATATATAGACAAAGAAATTTTTTTTTGTTATTCGTCTGTTCAAAGACCCCCTGTCGGAAAAGAACCGAAAAGAAAAACCAACGGGTGATGAAGTCATGCTTGACTCACAAAAATCACAAAAAAATTTCAATTATTTCGCACAAGCATTACATTCACCAAAAATCGTTAAGCACAAAATTTTTGAAATTTTCCCCACCCCACACTTAAATCCTACTATGTCCTCATAGCATCAAATTAAAATTAGAAGGATGAGAACTACTCCCTGAGCCTCTATGCCTAGCTAACAACATGCTTTTCTTCAAGTTTTCATAGGTGGGTGTTTGACCCCACACTTCTTCTATTCTATTCTTTTTAGCTTCCTCGTTCTCGGGTACTCAGACTTCCCTCCATCTGTGCTTAACTTTCCACCAAAGACACAAACATAATGAAAATAACAAAATCAACACCAACAAAAAATCATAAATTGTACCTATGGTACCCTTGGGCTGCCTCCTAAGCAGCACCTTATTTTCCGTCGCGGCACGACATGGACTGTTCTTTTCAGGACATCCTCATACCTGGGTTCCCGTTCGAGAACCATCTCCTTCTCTTTTGATTTTTAGAGGAAACAACCTCCACTCTGTTCCTCTCTTCCTCCAACTTCTTCACAATTTGAAGCTCTTTATCAGACTCGAGCTGAACACTTGTCATTACCTTTGGCCATGCACCTGTGGAATCCTCCACCCCACACTCATCCTCTGACAACACAATAACCTGACAAAGGTTTCTTTAGTGTGTGGACGGGTTCATTTCTTGGTATACGCGGAAGAGTTCTTCTTCATCCTCAACCCTCATTTTCAGAGTCCTTGCTCTCAAATCAATCACCGCTCCTCCGGTGGCCAAGAATGGCTATCCCAAGATTAAGGGTACTTGGTCATTAACCTGAAAATCTAAGATAATAAAATCAGGAGGTATAATAAACTTACCTACTTTGATGAGAAGGTCCTCTATTACTCCCTCAGGTGTCACTCGCGACTTTTCTGCCAGCTGCAGCATCAATCTTGTTTGCCTCATTTTTCCCAACCCCAGCGTGTTAAATAAAGACAGGGGCATTAGGTTAACTGCTGCCCCTAAATAACACAAAGCTCATATCACTTCAGCTTTACCAATTTGTATGGGGAGGGTAAAACTCCCTGGGTCTTTGAGCTTCTTTAGAATCTTGCTCAGTACCCTATGGCTGCACTCCTCAGTCAGTGCTACCATCTGAACATCCACCAATCTGACTTTTTTTGCCATCACGTCTTTCAAGTATTTAGCATACTTGGGCATTCCTTGCAAAACATCAATAAGATGCAAATTTATGTAAAGTTCTTTGAAACTCTCAAAGAACTTTTTGAAGCATTCCTCCTCCTTGCTCTTTCTGAATTTCAGAGGGAATGGTGGTGGTGGTCTTTGTGCTGGCTGCAATGAAGATTGTGCATTTTGTTGCAGCACTCTGATTATCTCCCTTGTTAGTGGATGGTCATGGTCTAACCAACTCCGGCAGCACCTCCTTTCTCAGCTCTTTTGGCACTACATCAGCTAATTGCTTACCGCTTCTCAAACTGATGGCATTGACCTGTCGGGGATTAGGATCCGTGTCGTTTGGTAATCCCCCCTGCGATCTCATGTTTTGAGCAGCTGCCATCTGACCCATTTGTTTTTCAAGATTGCGGGTGGCCACTTGCTGATTCTTTAAGTCTGCTGCTATCCTCGCCTGATTTTCTACTAACTGAGTCTGGGTCTCCATGATTTTCTGCAATGTTTCCTCAATGCTGCTGCTCAATTGACCATCATCCTGCCTATTCTGCTGATACTGCTGTTGTTGAGGTTGCTGATAACTCTGATTTTGGTTTCCACCCCAAGAAATATTTGGGTGGCCCTGCCAATTTTTGTTGTAGTTGTTTCCAAAATTCTGATTGTTCCACTGCACATTCCCAACAAAATTGACTGATTTCGGATTGGCTCCACAACATTCTGCATTGTGGTCATTACTACCACTAATTTCACACCAACTTGGAGCTTGCTGAACTGCATTAACCTGGCCCTGTTGTTGGTTCATACTCAGTTTATTGAACTGAGTCATCATCTGATGCTGGAATGAAGCTAGCTGTGCTGCCAAGGCATTCATACCATCTACCTCTATCAACCCTGATCTCTTTCCTGCCCCTCTCGATGACTCGCTGTGCCACTCTGGATTTCCTTGTGCAATTCTGTTCAACAAAGTGCACAACTCATCATAAGTCTTCTCTAAGGCTTGCCCACCCGATGCAGAGTCTAGTAAAATTTTCATGTGTGGGTCTAGACTTTCTACAAAGGTATGAGCTAGCACTTCATTCGATTGCTGGTGATGGGGACAGTCTCTCAATAATGACTTGAATCTTTCACAAGACAAATACAAATTCTCATCAGGCTTATGCTAGAAGCTCAGTATTTCACTTCTCAACTTTGCAGTTTTTCCTGAAGGAAAGAATTTGATAAGGAACTTCTTAGCCAAGTCATTCCATGAAGTTATGGAGTTCGGTGGCTCAACATTCAACAACTTTTTTGCCTCTCCCAACAATGAAAATGGAAAGAGGGTCAGTCGGACATAATCTGTGGACACGCCGATGGGGACAAATGTGTCACTAATCTCAAGAAAGTTCTGTAAGTGCTATTACGGATCCTCATGTACCATCCCAGTGAATTGACCACTAGAATGTAGCAGCTGGACCATGTTCTGTTTAAGCTCAAAGTTCTCTCCAAGCTCCGGTTTCCGGATACTAGAGTTCACATTAGTCGCTTGTGGGATTGCCACTTCGTGAACTGGTCTAGCTGCCATTGCCTCCGATGACAATTGTGCTTGTCCCGCGAGTGGTTGTTGTTGTACCTTTTCTTGAAGTCTCTTCAGCTTTTGCTCTAGAGCTACTCTCCTTCGCAAATGGATTTGACGTTCAGGTTCAAGCAACGGTTCCACAAGCTCTCTATTTTTAGCCAGCTCGGCAGGACTACCTGTCACCTGCAAATGATCAGACTAAGACCAAGTTTCTCAACACTTAAGGAAATTTAAAAATCACACAAAAATAGATAAATTATCAGAACTTCGCCGAGTCCCCGGCAACGGCGCCAAAAACTTAGTGCCAGGCCGCAAGTGTACGGGTCGTGCAAGTAATATAGTGGCTCTTTTTAAGAACCAGAATGCCGAACCCACAGGGACTGGACCAATTCAGCTAATTATCACGTTCAAGGGTGATATTAATTTTTGCAAGTGTTGATTATAGAAGTTTCGAGGAAGTTAGTTAAGTCTAATTGTGGTCAATGAAATATTCTGAATTCACTCAAGGAGCAACATAGAGTTAAAGTCGGATAATCATGCGCTACTACGAATTGCAATGGTTAAGTATGAAACTATCAATTGTCGTCTCACATAATTAGAATTGTATGTTCATGGCCTTTTAAGCCTCTAAACACGACAAACTAGCCTCACTACTACGTTGAGAGCGAGGATGCTAATTCTAGTTCGTGGACAATTAACTACGTGAATGTGGTTTACGTGGATATGATTAGGGACTCTCGTACTCCTAATCATTCAACTCAAGATAGCTACACAACTACTTCTTCGAGTGGTGATGTGATAATTCCAAGTTGGTGCCTAACTCCTCCCGATTTATCAACCAAGCAAGGTGTTAGTATATTCCTATCCTAACACAAATTATATCGTGAGATACAACCATGCTCCCTACATTCTCTTGTTCTGGCCTAAGTAAATGCCTTCTCAAGCATTTGCCTAAGTTTAACGTGTATGTTTTCATGGTGATCAATCATAAAAACAACCAATAATTAAGAATGCAAGACAAAACAACAATCGATAACTTAATTCCAACAAAATTTCATAAAAACATAATCATAACTCATGGCTTCAACCCTAGAGGAAGGGTTCTATTTATTCATGTTCATAAAATTACAAGGAAACGTTAAAGTAACATACTTACAAGAATTGGTAGAAGAGAAGAGGAATTTGACAAACCCTAGGTGATTTCTCCCACTTCTCCCTTCACTCCTAGTAGGTTTTCTAGAATAAAATCCTGACAAAATTAGGAGCTAAGGGACCTATTTATAGTAAATGACAATTTTGCAAAATTAAGCCTGTCGTGGAATGGCTCCGTGTCACAGAGTGTATCGGGGAGCACTTCCTCCGTGACATGGAGGCAACACGGAGGCACACTGGAAATTTCCTCTAGATTCCAAGATGCCGAGGGTCGCCGCGCTGACCGGCATGACACGCTGCTCATGCAGCGCGTTGGCATTGTGCTGGCGCGCAGCCCGCTTGGCGTGGCACGGCGCTGGCGCGCAGATCGCCAATGTCGAACCCACAGGGACTAGACCAATTAAGCTAACTATCAAGTTCAAGTGTGACATTAAATACTGCAAGTGTTGATTATAGAGGTTTTCGAAATAGTTTAACTAAGTCTAATTGTGGTCAACGAAATATCCTGAATTCATTGAAGGAGCAACATAAAGTTAAAGCCGGATAATCATGCGAAACTAAGATTTGCAATGGTTTAAGTATGAAACTATCAATTGTCTTCTCACATAATTCGAATTGCATGTTTATGGCCTTTCGAGCCTCTAAACACGACAAACTAGCCTCACTACTACATTGAGAGCGAGGATGCTAATTCTAGTTCGTGGGCAATTAACTACGTGGATGTGGTTTATGGGGTATGCCATTGATTAGGGTCCTTACGTACCTCAGACCATTTAACCAAACTTAGCTTCACAACTACTTCTTCTAGTGGTGGAGTGAAAATTCTAAGTCGGTGTCTTTCTCTCCTCCCATTTTATCAACCAAACAAGGTATTAGGTATATTTCTATCCTAACCACAAAATCTTATCAAAAGACAAGAACTTGCCTCTTACATTCTTATGTTCATCCCTAGGTTTGCTTTCTCAAGAATTTGCCTAAGTTTAACGCATGTGTTTTCATGGTGATCAATCATAAAAACAACCATAATCAAGAATGCAAGACAAAACAACAATCGATAACTTAATTCCAACATAAATTCGTAAAAACACAATCATAGCTCATGGCTTCAACCCTAGAGGAAGGGTTCTAGCCATTGATGTTCGTAAAATTACAAAAAAACATTGTTAATGTAACATACTTACAAGAATTGGTAGAGGAGAAGACGAAATTGATGAACCCTAGGTGAGTTCTCCCACTTCTCCCTTCACTCCTAGGTTGTTTTTTCAGAATAAAATCATGATAAAATGATTTTAGGAGCTAAGGCACCTATTTATAGTAAATGAGAATTGTACAAAATTATGCCTGTTGTGGAATGACTCCGTGTCATGGAGTGTATCGCGGAGCACTGCCTCCGTGACATGGAGGTAATGCGGAGGCACACTGGAAATCGCCTCAGGATGCCAAGATATTGAGGCTTGCCGCGATGGCCGGCGTGACACGCTGCTCATGCAGCGCGATGGCAGGGCGCTGGCGCGAAGGTCACATGGCATGGCATGGCGTTGGCGCGCAGGATACCTGCCTGCTTGCTACCTTCCTCTCGCGCCTGGCATGGGCGTGGCACACGCACAGCATGGCACGCTGCTTGGCGTGGCCAGCCTTGCCAAGGCATGCTTCTTGCCGACTTTTGCAAATTGCTCCCGACTGCATTCCTCTACTTCGCCAACTTATAAATTAGTTCCTCAAATTCATTTAAACCTACAAAACAAGGACTAATCATGTTGGTTAGTTCATATTTTCACATTTATATAAAATCACATGAAAATGTATATAATTAATTAGCTAAACAAGACTAAATTAAGTTATAAAGCATCACTCGGGCATGCTATTTTGCCCGAGATCAGGAATCTCGTCCAACAAGGAAAATATCATTATCATTAATGGAATGATTTCTCAACACACACACACACGCACACACATATATAAAAGAATCACTAAGAAATTCAGCCCAAACATACTTCAAAAACTAAACAAAATTTAATAGACAACCGATCACTGCTCGAGAATTTAGGGCTGTAAAATCACTTGGCAAGAACATCAAAAATTTAATTAGGAACTGATGAAAATCATATGAATGATAAGAATGGACAATAACCCAATTGAAACTAACGAAAAGCAACATGAAAATCTTTTTCACAATCGAAAATGCCAGGGCTAAACTAATTAGAGAATTATGGGAGGATTTCGAGGGACATAAGGGAAGGACAATTCCCTTGTTGAATTCCCACATACCTGACGAGAATCTGCCAAAGAAGAAGTTTGAACTGCTGCTATAGATAATAACCCTAGTCTTTCTTGGAGGGTTTTTCAGAGGAGAATGTTCAATATTTTCTGAGTAGTGAGAGTGGGGAATGAGGAATGAACCACTTTTTTCCTACAAAACGTCTAAAATTAATACAAAAACGATGTAGTTTAAAGATTGGGAGAGTACGAAATTACCAGATAGCCCTTAGAACTTCACTAGGAAAAACTGTCGGGTGCTCCTAACGGGTCGTGGTGACTGACCACGACTTGTGGTCACTCCCATCAGGTACACTGCCTGGGATCCTCAGTAGGCCACCACGAGGGACGTAACAAGTCATTGGCACAGATGACGAATTGTTTCACCCACTTGTCAAGTACACTGTTCCACTAAATATATTCCCAACTCAAGCCTAACCTTAAGTGACTTAACAGGTCGTGGTCAGTGACCAGGACTCGTAAAGTCCCTCGTTGGGTACACTGCCTCCCCTCTATCAATTATCAAGCCTCCTTCTCACGTCTCACCTAACGAATCATGAGGTCACTTAATGACTCGTTAGGGGGTCTTCCTGAAGCTTTTCTGCAGCTTTTCCAGATTTCCAGATTTAAGTCCTGAAATTGGATTTTGAGTTTTGGGGGCATTACACTTCCTAGGCCACTAAGCATCATTATCAGGATTATAATCCTGATCCTCCTCTTCATCATCATTGTCATCAACTAGCATAGCACTAGTAGTAGCATCCTCCTCCTCATCATTATCTAGATCATCAACATCATCGGTCAGCATAGTAGCCTCATCATCATCAAGTGGCTCCTCGAAAGCAGGTCTCACTCTGTGCATCTACATGGCGCTCTCCCTGAGTGGGTATCTATCCTCAAGGCGTGCCATTTCCTCTGATGTAATTCCCAGGACACCCAAAATCTAAATCTGCAACTTAAAATCAAGAAAACTTGAAAAGATGCAGAAATGCTACAGGACAACTCACCTAACGGGTCGTTAGAATACACAATGACTTGTTAGGTCAGTCATGATAAGGAGGATTAATTATAGTAAAATGAGAAGCGGTGTACTTGACAGGTGGGGACAATGAGTCGTGGTCACCTGTAATGACTCGTTATGTCTCCCGTTACCAACCTTAGTCAGTTTATAGGCAGTGTACTTAATGAGTGTCACCACAAGTCGTCATTAGTGGAAACAACTCGTTAATTGTCTCATTACAAAGCCTCGTATAGAATCTTCAGGTGAGACAACATGGTCCACAACTGGTGACCACGACTTGTTAGGTCCCTCTTGGTGACCTACTGAGGAACCTGGGAAGTTTACTCGATGGGAGTGACCACGAGTCGTGGTCAGTCACCATGACCCATTAGGGTCACCTGGTAGATTTTCCCGGTGATTTTCTAAGGGCTATTTAGTAATTTCCTATTATCCTAAGCTCTAAACTACATCATTTTGGACCTAAATTCAGATGTATTAGAGGGTTTGGGTGGTTCCTCCCCTCATTCTCACGTTTACTCTCAGAAATTTATCAAAAGTTCTCTCAAGAAACTCTCTAGCAGGCTTAGGGTTCTTCCTTCATCGCAACAGTTCAGGTCTTCTTCTTAAGGGAATTCTTAGCCAGTTATGCGGGAATTCAACAAGGGAATTATCCTTCCCTTGTGTCCCCTAATATCCTCCCATAATTTCCCTATCAGTTTAGCCCTGAGATTTTTGAATATGAAGAGATTTTCATGTTGGTTTTCATTAATTTCAATTGGGTTATTATCCATATGATCTTCATCAATTCATAAGTAAATTGTTATTGTTCTTGCCGAGATGATTTACAATCCTAATTTTCGAGTAAAGATTATTACATATTATATTCTGTCTATTTTGCAAATTATGTTTTGGGCTGAATATCCTAGTAATTCTTATTATATATATATGTGAGAGAAATTATTCCATTGAGGAGAATGATTTTATCCTTGTTGGATGAGATCCCTTTAAATTCTTGAAATTTCGCCATATTATGAAATTCCCGTGTTGTTGGGATGAGTTGAGTTATCTTTTAGCTACTTAGCAGTTAGTTCAGATAGAATGTAGAACCTCTTTAGAACTTTATAGAAAGTGTCAACTGATTAGTTTGACTTCAGTGTTTTCTCGAGTTGTTAGTGGTGCCTCCCAGTTATAAGAATCAGACTTAGAATCTAGTTTGTTGGTCAATTAGGCGGTCATGACTTTATATATATATATATATATATATATTTGACCAGCCCTAGGACCCCAATTCAATTTACAGTTATTCTTAGATGGTTACGATGCTTCCAGATATGCATCTCTAACCAGTTTAGAATTCAGTTTTAGAATCTTGTACAAAAGGCTCTCAGGGTACTTTCAGTTATATGTCCCTGACTAGTCTTGGACCCCAGTTTCGAGCTATCAGCCTAGTAGTTTAGTTTAGGTTTTTCAGTGGGAGTAGGACTTAGCACTGAGCAGGCCAGGGTTCCAGTGCACCCAGGTTCCCAGAACTACATTGCCAGCATAGGCTACCATATTACTTGGCCTGATTGGCCCCAGACTTTTGTGATCACCCAGTTCATGCCTTTATACCCTGGCAAGGTATATTGGATACTATGGGGTGTATACATCGGACTCCACGTCTAGCTCACATGGTTATATGTCGGTTAGAGACTCATCCATTAGTCAGTTCAGTTCCGTCTTAGTTTGATAGTTCAGTTCAGTGTGGTCTCTCAGACTCAATATTCCAGACTTAAGGCATGTCTTTGACCATCAGACAAGATCATCTCGACCATTTTAGTTTACATCAGTAGTTAAGTTTAGCTTACCTGTTGATCATTGCATGTCATGTCAGTTCAGACTTCATATTCAGATATCTTTTCTCCCACTTACTCAGTACATTCAAAGTACTGACACATACTTTTATGTTGTATCATTTCATGATACGGCTGCAAGTTCGCAGACATAGCATCATTAGCCGTTGCGTTTCTGATCCTCCTCCGCTGCAGCCAAAGTGTGAGTCCTCGTCATTCGAGGGCCTTGTTTTACTTTCTTTTAGTTGAGTTATTATTTTTAGTTAGACTTAGAGTTAGCTGGGGGCTTGTCCCAGCAACTCATCAATTAGAAGGCTTTCAGATGCAGAGTTAATTTCAGACTTCAAATGTTTTAAATTTTAATGTTTTCTTCTAGTTTATAATCTCTAATGCTCTTATGTTGTTATTTCAAAGCTTCCGCTATATACATATATATATATATATATATATATATATATTGTTTTACTCAGAATACCAGTGTATGATAGACTAGGGGTTGACTTAGGGTCACTTGGAACTTCCAGTATTGTGTTACATCCAGGGTGTAGTCTCGGGGCGTGACATCGGATGTAGCAGGTCGGCCTCCTATCCTCAACTGCAAGTCAAGCATCCCAAATACACGACCATGTTGGCTCCCATCAGGAGCTTGACGATCCGTTATAGTAATGCTTGAGTTGTAAAAGTGACAGACTCCTTCACCTTTGTAGCATCAATCATCTTTCTTGCTAAGTGCCCTATGCGAGGTAGATACAGGTCCACTTCTTCCTCCTCAATGCCTGCATCTTGCAAAAACTGGGTCAAGAGACTGGTACTACAGTATTTCCACCTACAGTTGTCTCATGATCTCCTCATATTTTCCAAAAAGGTAGCACCAAAATTAATTGGTATCCCCTTCATAAGCATGTACACAGGCACCACCCACTCTCTAGATATTTTTTTCATGTGAGTCCTCAAGCGAAACATAGAACTAACTATCTTTATCCAAACTTTTGCCTCCCATTTTAAGTAGGAGAATGCATGTGCGGGGTGGATTCCCTTGTGGTCCCATGCGCATCTAGTGGATGAATGCTCATCACAGAGAGTGTGACAGATGTCACTGTAGGTTGGTCTCTCATGCAAGATAAAGTGCTCAGAAGGATCTACTGTAGGTCTGCCAAGAAAAGCATTGAATATCTTGTAAGTGAACTGTACGACCTGGCCCCTTATCTTCACCTTGGTGCTCTATCTAAATGATGTGTCCCAGTTTTCGTAGAACTCCCTCACCAAGGTGAAGATGCACTCCTCCAGCTCAACAAAGATTTATGCAACTCCCAGCTCACGGAGCTTGTCCCTAATAGCTGGGAATTCCTACGCAAGGCGACCTTCATCAATCCAATGTTCAGGAGCGTACTTAGCCTCCGTTTGAGTATTGAACCAGGTAAGCCCATGAGGCTCTACCGCCTGTACCCCAAATCCTATAGCCAAGCTAGCCTCATCTTTTGATGAATTGACTCCCTTTGTACCTTTTCAGAGCCTCTTTAAAGGTGGGTTACAAGCAGTTGCTTGTTATTCCGGGATAAATTCCCACTAGTATAAATAGAACACTTAGGTTCATTTTTAATAATTCTGACTTGGTGGAGCAAGAACGTAGGTTACAGGCAGTTGAGGGGACGAAAATCTCAGGGTTTTTCTCTATCTCTTTCTTCTTTATTTCAATTGCTTGTATGGTTAACACTCATTTAACGATGTTTAATCCACAAATGAGTGGCTAAATTCCCTTCTTGCTGAGGTTAAGAACATTTGTATTGAAATGTAATTATCGATAAATTGGTTTTTCATCTTTTCTTCCATGGTTGTTCTATTGATTCTTGTTCTTACTTCATTAATGTGTGGCCAACGTTAATGTATATCTAAAAAGTCCGGTTTCACTTGAGAGAGCAAGAAATTGGAATGTTGTGAATTGATGGGATATGATCTTTTCTTAGTTTGGGAAAATTGAGAATTGATTTACCTTCAGGATAGAGATATACCTGAAAGTCGTATCAGTCAATTAAGGAATCGGTTCTATATGGCTAGAACATGAATTTCGTTTTATCACAGAGATGTAGGTGGAAGGTTCATGATTCTTAAGTTGGGTTAAATATGAGAGTTTTAATCCATAGGCAATAATTCTTGAATAGCAACCGGAGGAAAGATTTATCAAATTGTATCGATAATTTATTTCTATACATGTTCAGTTTAGCCTCAGCATGCTCATACTTATAGTTCAGACTCAAATTGTATATTCGTTTTAGACTTAGTATAAAATTAGGAAACAGAATATCAAAATTCTCTTCACACTGCTGTCTGCATTTTAGAGTTAAAGTTTGTTGACACTTGATTAGATTGACACCTTAGTCCAGTCCCTGTGGGATCGATACTTGGCTTACTTGAGCCACTTTACAACTTGTTCGACCACGTGCACTTGCGTGTAGTATACCCAAACAGTCGAACAAGTTTTTGGCGCCGTTGCCGGGGACTGGCAGTTGATAAATTTTTCTAAAGTGTTAGTTTACTATTTCTTCTTAGTGTTGACAACTTGGTTTTAGCCTGTATTTTGCAGATACTAATTTCTGTTGAACACTAGCAAGAGACAAGGAGCTGGTGGACTCATATTTAGAGCCGGAAAGATAATTTCATCGTCAAAAGAGAGAAGCTCTAGAGAAAATGCTGCAGTTGCTCAGACAAACAATCCTGAAGCAATAACATAATCCACCAGTTGTAAGGGCAATGTTAGTGCTCGAGGAAATGGCAGTTAGGCCGGTTCGCGAGGTGGCAATACCACATGCTAACAATGTCACATCTAGCATCCGCAAACCCGAGCCAGGAGGGAGGTTCGAGCTTAAACAAAACATGGTGCAATTGCTGCACACCAGCAGGCAATTCACAGGTCTTCCTCATGAGGATCCACAGACATCTCCAAAATATTTTGGAGATAAGTGACACTTACATCCCCGCTGGAGTGTCATCAGATTATGTCAGGCTTACATTGTTCCCATTTTCACTTTTGGGAGAAGCTAAGAGGTGGTTAAAAGCTGAGCCACCTAATTCCATCACCACGTGGGATGATCTTGCAAAGAAATTCTTGATACGGTTCTTTCCATCCGGTAAAATAGCAAAACTTAGAAGTCATTCTAAGTTTCAAACAGAGAAAGGGAGAGAATCTGTATCAAGCCTGGGAGAGATTCAAATCTATGTTGCGGGATTGTCCTCATCATCCCCAATCTAATGATGTGCTGGTGCATACTTTCATAGAGGGTTTGGAACCCCACACAAAAATCTTGCTAGACTCAGCAGCTGGGGGACAAGCATTAGAGAAGACTTATGAAGAGTTGTATACCATGTTAAATCATATTTCGCAGGGAAATCTAGAGTGGAATGCGGATTCGTCAAGAGGAGGAACAAGGAAAGCAGCAAGAGTCCTAGAAGTGGATGGTTTTACAGCTATTGCTGCACAGATAGTTGCGTTACAGAATCAACTCAACACCCACTTCAGTAACATGAGCATGAACCAGTCTCAAGCACCAGTGAATGTAGTGCAGCAGATTTGGTGGGAAGTGTGTGGGAGTAGTGAACACTCAGCTGAGTTTTGTGGAGCAAATCCTGATTCGGTGAACTTTGTTGGTAATATACAGAGAAAAAACCACCTACAGTATGGCCACAGCTACAATTCCAACTAGAGGAATCACCCGAATTTCTCTTGGGGTAGCAACAACCATCAAGGGCAAAGTTCGAGCCAGGGGGCACAGAGAAATCAAGGAGGGCAGCAATACTATCAGTCATAATACAGAAACAACAATGCACTTCCTCCACCACCATCACCCATCATTGAGGAAATGTTCAAGATAATGATAGCTAACCAAGCTCAATTGCAAGATGACTACGTGAAATTGGCAGCCGATGTAAAGAACAATCAGTTAGCTACCAAGGCGCTAGAGTACCAGTTTGGGCAATTTGTTGGAGCCCAAAACACCAAGCCTAGAGGAGGACTTCCGAGTGACACTGATCCCAACCCCAAGCAAGTAAATGCAGTGACCACAAGGAGTGGCTTGCAACTTAAGGAGGTGGAACCGGAAATACTACCACAGCAGTCGGAAGCAGGTGAAAAGGAGACGGAGCACAATGATGATAGGGGGAAGGAGAAGGATGCTGAACCAGAAAGACCACCACCACCATTCCCTCAAAGACTAAGGAATCACAAGGAGGAAGGGTGTTTCAAAAAGTTCATGGAGGTGCTTAAGCAGGTACACATTAATTTACCTCTTGTTGATATTTTGCAAGGAGTGTCGAAGTACGCAAAGTATATTAAGGACATTGTGGCGAACAAAAGCAGGTTGACTGAGTACGCTACGGTGGCGCTTACGGAGGAGTGCACTTCACAGATACAAATTATGTTGCCTACAGAGCTCAAATACCTTGGGAGATTTACAATACAAATTACAATTGGGCAGAGTATCCGAGCTCGCGGATTATGTGATTTGGGAGTGAGCATTAACTTGATGCCGACATCGGTATTCAAGAAGTTGGGACTAGGGAGTCCTAGACCAACAACAGCGATCTTGCAACTAGCAGATCGTTCCTTGGCAAGACCTGATGGCATTGTGGAGGATATGCTGGTGCAAGTGGGCTCCCTCAATTTCCCGGTTGACTTCATTGTGCTGGACTTCAAGCCAGACGTGGAAGTCCCATTAATTTTGGGACGTCCTTTCTAGGCGACTAGGAAAGCGCTGATTGATGTAGCTGCAGGGCAGCTAACCATGTGAGCACATGACAAAGTTGAGGTATTTGATGTATTTAAGGCAATGAAGCTACTGGCCATACATGAGGAGCTTTCAGCAATTAGTGTGTTTGATCAAGAAGAAATTCATCAGATTGTTCAATCTCAAGACCCACTGAAAAGAGTGTTGATGAACTCCGATCATTTTGGAGATAGAGATGCTTATGAGGTGGTACAAATGCTGAATGAGTCACAAAGGCATCTGAGGAAACAGGAATTTCAGTCTTTGATGAGGTCTCTGGAACCATTGCTGAAACCATCCATTGAGGAAGCACCAAAGTTGGAATTGAAAGAATTGCCTCCCCATTTAAAATATGTCTTTCTGGGGGAAGATGAGACGTTGCCAGTCATCATCTCTGCAGAATTGACGGAGGCACAGGAGAAGGAAGCATTCTGTGTCCTCAGAAAAAAGAAGAAAGTAATGGGTTGGGAAATGTCAGATATTCAGGGCATCAATCCAGCTTTTTGCACACACAAGATTTTCATGGAGACAGGAGCAAAACCAATTGTTCAGCCTCAGCGAAGGTTAAATCCAGTAATGAAGGATGTGGTTAGGAAAGAAATAATTAAGTGGCTTGATGCAGGTGTGGTCTACCCGATTTTGGACAGTGAATGGGTCAGCCCCGTTCAGTGTGTTCCAAAGAAAGGAGGGATGACCGTGGTCACCAATGAGAAAAATGAGCTGATTCCTACACGAACCGTCATAGGCTGGCGGATTTGCATGGACTATAGAAAGCTTAATGAAGCCACAAGGAAAGATCATTATCCTATCCCATTCATTGATCAAATATTAGATAGGTTGGCTGGACAGGAATATTATTGTTTCCTTGATGGGTACTCTGGCTATAACCAAATAGCCATAGCTCCGGAGGACCAGGAGAAGACTACTTTTACCTGTCCTTATGGGACATATGCTTTTAGGCGGATGCCACTTGGGTTATGCAATGCACCCGCTACATTCCAAAGATGCATGATAGCTATTTTCCACGACATGGTGGAGGATTTTGACAAGGTGCTGGCTCGCTGCGAAGAATCCAACCTTGTACTCAACTGGGAGAAATGCCATTTCTTAGTCAAGGAAGGTATCGTCCTTGGCCACAAAGTGTCTCGCAAGGGGTTGGAGGTCGATCGTGCTAAGATTGAGGTTATTGAGAAGTTACCACCACCTGTGTCGGTGAAAGGTGTTTGCAGTTTTCTTGGGCATGCAGGGTTCTACGGATGGTTCATCAGAAACTTCTCCAAAATTTCTAGACCACTATGCAGATTGTTAGAAAAAGAGGTGAAGTTTGAGTTGGATGATGAGTGTGTTAAAGCATTCGAGGAGTTGAAGCAGAAATTGATAGAAGCACCTATCCTTATTTCTCCAGATTGGGGACAACCATTTGAATTGATGTGTGATGCAAGTGATGTGGTTGTGGGAGCTGTATTGGGGTGGAGGAAAAATAGAATCTTTCATTCTATTCATTATGCAAGCAAAACACTAAATACTGCCCAAAGTAATTATACAGTCACAGAGAAGGAGATGCTAGCATTGGTGTTTGCATTTGATAAATTTAGGTCCTATTTGGTAGGTTCAAGAGTAATGGTGTACACCGATCATGCATCGATTCGGTATCTATTTAACAAGAAGGATGCAAAGCCCAGGCTGATCAGATGGATCCTGTTGTTGCAAGAGTTCGACCTCTAAATTAAGGACAGAAAGGGGAGCGAAAATCAGGTGGCAGATCACTTATCGCGATTGGAAAGCCGGTCGCATGTGAAGGAAGGTGATGACATCAATGAGAAGTTCCCGGATGAGCAGCTCTTGGCAATAGGGGAAGCGGAAGTTCCCTGGTACGCAGACATAGTCAACTTGCTAGTGAGTGGAGTCTATCCACCTGAGGCTACAGTTCAGCAGAGAAAGAAATTGAGGCATGATTGCCGGCATTTTATTTGGGATGAGCCATACTTATTTAAACAGGGACCGGATCAGGTTATGAGAAGATGCATCCCAGAGAGCCAGATTGCAGAGGTGTTGAGGAGTTGTCACTCTTCGTTGTATGGGGGCACCATGGAGGCGAGCGGACAACACACAAGGTTCTACAGTCAGGTTTCTTTTGGCCTACATTGTTCAGAGACTCTATGGCATACGTTAAAATGTGTGATAGATGTCAGCGTACAGGCACAATTGGGAGGAAGCAAGAGATGCCACTGTAGAATTTACTGGAAGTGGAGACCATTGATGTATGGGACATAGATTTCATGGGCCCGTTTCCACCATCATTTGGTAATCGTTACATCTTGGTGGCCATCGATTATGTATCAAAGTGGGTTAAAGCAATAGCTTGCCCCAAGAATGACAACAAGGTGGTAACAAAATTTGTGGAAAAACACATTCTCACCAGGTTTGGGACACCCCGAGCCATTATCAGTGATGGAGGGGCTCATTTTGTCAATGCAAGTTTTAAGAAGCTACTAGCCAAGTATGGGGTGCGCCACAAGGTGGCAACAACATATCACCCCCAAACCATTGGGCAAGTGGAGGTGTCGAATAGAGAAGTGAAGCAGATTCTCTAGAAAACAGTGAATGCACAATGTAATGATTGGTCAAGCAAACTTGATGATGCGTTGTGGGCATACAAAACTGCTTACAAGACACCGATTGGAACTTCTCCATACCAATTGATCTATGGTAAAGCGTGTCATCTGCCAGTGGAGTTAGAGCACCGAGCCTTCTGGGCTGTGAGGAAATTGAATATGGACTTAGAGCTAGCGGGTAAGAAGAGACTAATGCAACTCATTGAACTTGAAGAGTTCTGTTGGCATGCTTATGAGAGTGCCAAGTACTACAAAGAAAAAACGAAGAGGTGGAATGACAAGCATGTGGTGCATCGTATTTTTGAGTCGGGGCATAAAGTATTGCTCTTCAATTCAAGATTGAAGTTGTTTCCAGGAAAGCTGCGGTCCAAATGGTCAGGGCCATTTGAGGTAGTGAGAATGACCCCGCACGGGGCAGTAGAGTTGTGGCAAGAAGATCGGAGTGCCACGTTCTTGGTCAATGGGCAGCGATGTAAGCATTACTGGGGTGAGGACGGTGGTCGAGAGAAAATGTCCGTCACCCTAGAGGATGATTGAGCTTAATGACGTCGAGCCGCGACGGTAAACCAGGCGCTGCATGGGAGGCAACCCCTGAAAATTTTTGTAATATTTTAATAGATTTTTTAGAAAGAAAAAAAAAGAGAAAAGAAAAAAAATGAGAAAAATAAAAATAAAAACAAAATTTGTATTTTATCTGAAACCTATAAATTCTAACCAATTTCTTGTTGTGAGATGAATTTCAGGTTGAACGGAGGATAAATATGCAAAGGATCGCAAAGGAAAAATTGAGGTAAGAAAAATAATAAAAAGTGGCAAAACAGTGAGCCTACGCGATGGCTTCGTGTCACGGAGGGCATGCTCCGTGTTACCCACCTTGACACGTTGAAGTGTGATCTGGAATTTTTGAAAAATTCCAGAGTACTGGCGCGATGGTTCTATGTCACGAAGGGCATGCTCCGCGTTACCCTCCGTGACACGTTGAAGGCAATTTTGCGTCGGGTCACACTGGGTTTCCGGGTGACCCGCGCGAAAAACCTTCTTTTTAACCCCTTTTTTCCTCATTGTTCCAATTTTTTCACTCCCCTCCGTGACAAACAACCCAAAATCCACCCTCCCCCAATGGGACACGGACCAAGGATCGAATTTTCTTCAACTTTTCTTCGATATCATCGAATTTAAGGTATGTTTGTTAACTTCATCTCATTTCTTGTCTTAATTTTCCGATTTTGAGCATAAGAAGTGAGGAAAACTTGCCCTAAGTAGATATTAAGCTTAAATTCAATTGAGTTATTGTTGATTGACGTTCGTAGTATCATTTTGATTGCATGAACTCGATAATTACATAGCTTGATAGAATTTTTGTAAAATTGTAGCTAGGGCTTGAATTTAAATATCAAAAGGGGAAAAATTGAGTTGACATGTGAAATTCTTGTTGGGTTGTGTATGTTGGGTGAGATGATTTGGTTGTGCTAACTGTTAATATGCTAAAAGACCGACGGATTTTCGGGGTAACGAAATTGTGAGATGCACGAAATGGGTGAATTTTATAGGTTCATGTAGATAATGTTTTTTCTTTGTTTCTCCTTGCTAAGTGCTATGTATAGAAATGTGATCGATGGTAATGTTGTGGTTAGATGTACGAAGTCTGAGTAGTACAAAAGAATTTATACTGTCGAATTCTCTAAATGCACTAGGCATATTTGTTGTGTTTTTGTGTTTATGTAAATTGGAAATAAGTATGGTATTGCCGTAATGTTGTGATTGTACCTAAAGACTAAGTGTGGGGTGGCCTAGCTTAACCCAACCTTAGTCGAAGCTAATTTTAATTGGAATAACATTGGACTTGTTTGTTTGGTTTGACAGAAACAATGGCAAGCAGGCAAGATAAAGGGAAGGGCCCATCTACATCGGGCGCCGGAAGGAAAAGAATTAGACTGGGAACAGCAGTCCCAGAAGCACCAGCGGTTCCGCGCGGCCAACGTCGGCAATACGGAACCTGATGGGTGACAAAGGAGGGGAAGAAATGGTATGCAAAGCATAAGGAAAGCAAATACTTCCCCGAGGAACACATTGCTAGGGAACCATTGGCACAGGAATCCCCAGGATTGTCCACAGGATTGAGGCAGCCGAGCTGAATTTTATCTTTGATGAGCCCAAGGAGTGCAATTTGCAGCTAATTCGGGAATTCTACGCCAACCGGAACCCAACACTCAGAAGTCACACCATAAAGATAAGGGGGAAGGTAGTCACTTTTGAGCCCCATCACCTTAATGCCATCTTGGGGGCGCGAGACATAGACGCCCATGTGCTTCGGCAGCTGAATATCACTCCACCATATATGGACATTAGACGCACTTTGTGTGGAGCCCGGTCTACAGCACGGTGGAGCAGGCATAAGGAGAGGGGCTACCATCAGACATTGCCCTACTCACAGATGAACAGGGAAGCCAGGATATGGCTTAAGATTATTTGTTCCTGCCCCCGCAGATGTCACCCGGGATCATGTATGCTTTGTCTATGCCTTGATGAAAGGGCTGGAGATCAATGTTGGGGCGGTGATTATCTCCGCCATGAAGAGAGCCCGTTTGCATCAAGGGCACAGGTACGGGTTTGGTGGCTTACTGACCACGTTCCTGAGGGGCCTAGATATTGAGGAAGAGGCCCTTGACTACATCCTGCAGATGGAGAGGCGGGCCTTAGACGTCACCAAAACTAAGGCACCCGACACCACTCATGGGCCAGTTCTTACACTAGCCGAGCGACATGCTTAGGATGATCATTACATGGCTTGCATGTTCGGGATGCAGATGCACCAGCTGCGCATAGGCGGGAGGCCGGCAACAGAAGATGAGCTATGACAGCTCGAGCTAGACTACCCTTTTGGCGAAAATGCAAGGACTCTATGCCGAGTGGGGCTAGCTTTTGTGGAGCCCGCTAATGATGATGTCCCCACGAATGAGGAGACACGTCGTGATGACTCCGATGTTGAGTCAGATGATGACGACGGGGGCGATTCAGACATGGGAGACAAGGCAGCGGCACCTGACGAAGAAGTGGAATTCTTCGATTGATCAGGGAGTTTCACCACCCATTTTCATGCTATGTTGAATTTTATGAACACTGGGACAGTGTTCGATTTAAGTGTGGGGTGGGAGTAGTTAGGTGCTGGTTGTTGTTGTTATTAATGTCTCTGTTCTATTATTGTGCTTGGAAAAACATGTGACCCTGTGATTTTTGTGTGTATGTCTGCATTGTAATTAAGGTGAAGCCGTTGTGTGCTGTTGAATGCTGTTAGCTGGTTGTGTAAATATGTTTTATCGAAATTATCGATATTTTTAAAACTTTTCGTGAAATTTTTATGTTTGGGTTTCTCGGCGTTTGTTTTCGATTCTTTTACCGAGAATAGTCCCATAGAACCGAAGTCGTAATTAGTGACCGTTCCCTATGATGGATGGATGACGATCGTCTTAAGGGAAATGTAGTCGATAGGAGTAGTTTTTGTTTGTTTCTTTTAATTTTTTTCTTTTATTTGTTTGTATCCCAAACGTGTTGTTACTTTATGGTTGCGACATTCTTGTGGTGTGTTGTACATGATATTTAAAATGCAAAGGTGATTCATATGAAAGCATGCAACTTTGTAAATATGTTGAGATATCTAGGCCATAGAGTTGGATTCGGTGTGATTGAGGCTTAATGTTTGAATTCTTATAATTAGCTGATTGAAGAGTCTATGAATATGTCTTGAGTTGAGCATGTGCAATGAGTGTGTGGTGAGGTTTTGATTCTTCCATGCTGTTGTGAAGTGGCTAGAACTTGCCGGTGTGTATACGAAACGAAATGAAGGATATGTATTGTAGGAAAGGATGTAGGCACTTCTTTGCTTTAACCGAAAGTTTTTTTTTCGTACCCACCTTGAATGTACATCCTAGTTATCCCATTGAGCCTTTAGCCTATTTCTTTCTTTTGTCAAAAAGTTGTAAACCGAGCTTAACCCCTTCTTTTCATTTTACGTGAATTTGATCCAAAACTTTTAAGCGCTGAAGAAAAAAAAATAATTTTCCCACAGTGTCAGTGAGTGAGAATTGTGAAAAGAAAAGAAAAAGCAGAGTGATGAAAGGAAAGAAAAGGTCAAAGGTGCACTCGTTATAAATTAAATATAATGAAGATGTATAAGTAATCTTTGTTATTAAGTCAAGTGTGCTTAAAGATATGGGGTCAAAAATAAAGACAAACTTCAAGAATGGGAGGATGAAGGAAGAAACAATGCCCATAAGGTTGATGGGATGTATGGAAGAAGCGCTTAAGGAGGCTAGTTGTTATTATTGGTTAGCCCAGTATTTGCTAGTTCCGTAGCTTACATTACAACCCGTTAAGTCATACGTGATCTTACATCATGTGTCCTTATATTAGTGGAGTAATACACTAAAGGCAAGCCTATGGTTCATGAAATGATGCATGTGAATTCTTTTGGGAGAGAGAGCGAAATCTTGTTTATATGCCCCTGCATGTAATGTTTTGAGTTCATGTGATTAAAAAGGGGAATATTATCTTGTGTGGTGAGGGCACATGCTCGATGAGAGATTGAATTTTGTGTCGGAAATCTTGATCAGTTGATTTGCATGAGTTTGCCGATATCGAGAGTCGATTCTTGAGTCTAGGAGGTCTTAATGTGTTGGAGGTCATCGTATTGATAAGACTATGCATGTTTTCTTGATGATTTGCTATATTAAATAATCGGTATAACCGTAGCTTGAATTGTCAAGCCAAAGTAGCCAGGATGGGGTGTCAATTGCATGAGGTGTAAGATTATTGTTCGAGGAGGAACAAGGATTTAAGTGTGGGGTAAATGATCTTGGGCAAATTTATATGCCCAAGTGATACTCAAATGTGTCATTTTGCCTTGTTTATCTATCAATGTTTATACATTCTCATGTGAATTGTAATAAAATGTGAATTTATACTAACCAACATGATTAGCGTTATTTTGCAGGAAAAATATAAAGTTATGGAGCTAAGATGCATGTTGGGAGAGATCGGGATTGGAATCGGGAGCTAGCAAGGGAAAAAGCATAAGGAAAGCATGAATTAAAGGGGCTCCGCGATGGAGCCGTGTCACGCTGCCATTGCAGATGCATTCTGCCTGGATGCTGAAATTATGCCAAATTCCAGTGAAGGTGTGCGTTGGGGCCGTGGCACATTGGCCTAACCCCCTGTTGCACGTCGTGCCACGTTGGGCCTTAATACCTGGATGATCGGATTCCAGTGAGGGTCCGCGTTGGTGGCGTGTCACGGAGGCAGTGCTCCGCAATGCACTCCGTGACACGTTGCTTGTTATTCTGGGAAAAATTTCCACTAGTATAAATAGAAACTTAGGTTTATTTTTAATAATTCTTACTTGGTGGAGCAAGAACGTGGGTTACAGGCAGTTGAGGGGACGAAAATCTCAGGGTTTTTCTCTATCTCTTTCTTCTTTATTTCAATTGCTTATATGATTAACACTCATTTAACGATGTTTAATCCACAAATGAGTAGCTAAATTCCCTTCTTGCTGAGGTTAAGATCATTTGTATTGAAATGTAATTATCGATAAATTGGTTTTCATCTTTTCTTCCATGGTTGTTCTATTGATTCTTGTTCTTACTGCATTAATGTGTGGCCAACGTTAATGTATATCTAAAAAGTCCGGTTTCACTTGAGAGAGCAAGAAATTGGAAAGTTGTGAATTGATAGGATATGATCTTTTCTTAGTTTGGGAAAATTGAGAATTGATTTACCTTCAGGATAGAGATATACCTGAAAGTCGTATTAGTCAATTAAGGAATCGGTTTTGTATGGCTAGAACATGAATTTCTTTTTATCACAGAGATGCAGGTGGAAGGTTCATGATTCTTAAGTTGGGTTAGATACGAGAGTTTTAATCCATAGGCAATAATTCTTGACTAGCAACGGGAGGAAAGATTAATCAAATTGTATCGATAATTTATTTCTATATATGTTCAGTTTAGCCTCAGCATGCTCATACTTATAGTTCAGACTCAAATTGTATATTCGTTTTAGACTTAGTATAAAATTAGGAAACAAAATATCAAAATTCTCTTCACACTGTTGTCTGCATTTTAGAGTTAAAGTTTGTTGACACTTGATTAGATTGATACCTTAGTCCAGTCCCTGTGGGATCGATACTTGGCTTACTTGAGCCACTTTACTACTTGTTCGACCACGTGCACTTGCGTGTAGTATACCCAAAAATCCGAACACTGCACCACCCATAGCACCATCTATCAGAATCTTTTTCTTCTAGAGTTTAACACTTGGCACTCCTGTTGGGTATCTCACCTAGACTTAACCTTTTTCAGCTCAGTTTCCCAGCTCTTTTTGCCTCTAAAGCTCTATTCATCCTTATAAAGTAAAGAAAAAGTATATAAATGTTAGAACAATGGGTTTCCTCCCACCAAGGACCTCAGTTATATTCCTGGAATGATATTCATGGGTTGCCTCTCATACAACGCTTGATTTAACGTTGCAGTACAACTATGGCCCTTGTCACACCTTCATTCAAGTGAAATGTTGACCAAATTGACAATTCAAAGAACTTTCATGCATCTTACACTACTCAACCAACTGATACATCCTCCAGGTTCAACTTTCAGCTAAATTGTGAAGTCCTCATGATGAGGAGGCATCCTTGCTAATCTAAACACTTCAAAAACTGCTTCTTGACCATCCACCCTCATAGAGATCTTGCCCGTCTTTACCTGTATGATGGCATACACGGTGGCTAGAAATCCTTTCCTCAAAATAAGGGAAACTGTTGCATTAGCTTAGTAGTTTATGATTATAAAGTCCACTAGAAGAATGAAAGTGTTACACCCCAACAATTATTTTTGTGATTATTTGATGATTATATTCTAAGTTAAAGAAATTATGGGTTGTATATTGGTTGTAGATGAGGAGGAAAAACATGTACGAAGGGAAAAGCGAAGAGTCTGTGAAGTTCATAAGTAAGGGTCAATTTTAAATGACCATATATACTAATATATAATGATGTAGAACCCCCCACAACCTATCAAATTAAAGATATTTGAGTCTATCTTTCAGAACATCAACCCTCTCATCAATCGGATTTTGAACTAAAATGTTATAGGTATTTTACGGTGGCACTGTCGAACAGTGACATCACCACTGCCCTAGCTCTTTAGAAATTTGAATTATAGGTTTTTCAAACATTTCATACATATCAAGGTTCGACCTGGTTGCTTTGAGAGCATATTTTATCTCTATTTCCATTGAAGAAACCAGGAAAAACAGCCATGAAAATTCACACCAAAAGCTAGCAAATTCCTGGAAGAAGATCGTAGAGCTTCGGATATTAGTTCTACCGGACTGTTTTGTGAGTTGCTGCTGTATTGGAGCTCGTTCTGGGCGGGGTAAAGAGGAGTAACATCACTCCTATCTTGGATAAATTTAACTCCAAGTAACGGTAAGCAATCCCCTCTTTGATTCCTATAGGTTTTGAGAAAGGAACTTGGAGGAAGTTTATAGTAACTTGTGTTCTTTGTGTTGTTGAAGTGATGCGTTTCGGGCAGTGTTGTTGCTGTGTTTATTAGGCAGAAACAAGCTTCATATATACTCCATTATAGTAGAAGTTTATTACAAGTAAAAGGTAAGAGTTTTACCCTTTAAACTTGAAAGAACTTTTAAGTTAAAACTAGAAGTTGAAAGCTAAGGATGATGTATTATTTTTGGTGTGTTGTTGTGTGATGTAGCTACTGTTTTAGGGTGTTGATGCCTCTGTAATTGTACTGAACATATACTCCATTATATTGGGAGTTAATCACAAGGAAAACATGGTAAAATCCCCCTTTCCATTTCCTTTAAAGTTTATGAAGAAAAGTTAGTAACAAAGTGTTAAAATGATGCCCTATCTTTGTTATTGTGGCTGCCTTTTGACATGACATTTTGGATGAAAAATTTGGCTCAAAACAGACTTTCTTCATTGTTATTAACTAAAGGAATTCAAGGGGTTAAGTACTGCTTGTTGAGGGAAACAAGCGACTGAAGAAAGCTTGTCGGAACAAGGTATGTAAGGCTTCTTGTTCATTGTTCTTTTAAGCACGATTCATGCGTTGTGAGTTGAATGAGATACCAAACTCCT